>OX465555.1:22601227-23801227 GCA_950022955.1 Xestia ashworthii
ACACCCGCGCTGAGAGGACACCAATCAGAGGAAGATTCATCAAGATGAACACGCTGGGAGCGGCCTTTAAGATAGGAGCCAAACCAACCTCTCTCTCTCTTGGCTCTGTCTCTATTTGTCATCGCATCCTTAATGGCAGGAGTAAGCCAAGGAGCCGGAACATACTTAACCTTCACTCGACGAATAGGGGCGTGACGATCATATAAGCTTAGAATTTTGCTGTTTAAAATACGAACCATTTCGTTGATACACGAACTTTCTACAATGTCCGTCCAGTCGATGCTACTGGCATCATGCAACAATGCCTCCAGGTCCATGCCCTCGTAGTTCCGGAGGAGAATATATTTCGGCTTGCGCTTAGGAGGGCGTAACTTATATGACAAGAAGACAAGATCATGGTATGAAAAACATGCAGTAAGTTGTCCGTGGGAAGAAACATTATTAGAATTGGATACAATTATCAGGTCCAAGAGAGAAGGGGTGCAGTTAGGGAAATGATGAGTAGCGGACAGAGGCAAAATGCTGAGATTAAAAGAAGATAGGATAGATTGAAGTTTGTGAGTACGCGTGTCATTTTTAAGAAGGCAAGTATTTAAATCACCCATCAGGACTACGTGGTCATAAGCTGGACAGAAATCATTTAAAAGCGAATCAAAAGAATCAAAGTAATCGATGGTGAGGTTAGGACTATAGATAACCCCCAGCAGCATTTTAACGCGATGAAGTGTAATTTCCAGAAATAGATGTTCCGCTGATCCCGAGTACGAAGATGGTGACATGCTAACAACCTTATAAGGAATATCAGCACGTAAGTAAATTGCTACACCTCCGCCACCCTTACCAGTTCTATCATTACGGATAAGAACAAAACCAGGAAGGGCAAAATGTACAGATAAAAGAGATGGTTTAAGGAAGGACTCTGAAATCAGCAAAGCATCCATATGAGCACTGTCAAAGGAAGCCAGAAGATCGGAGTAGTGGCCAGGAACACTCTGAGCATTAATGTGAGCTATGTTGAGATTGTTAGGGAGGTTTGAAAACAAGGAGGAAATCTGATCACTAAGAGTCGGGGGGGATTTATATGTATAATAAGTATGTATTTACAAACAAAAAGTATATATGTAGTATATCAACTATCTATTGTCCACGACACAAGCTTTGCTTAGTGTGGCACTAGGTGGCGCTGTGTGTTAATGTCCAGCGATATTTATTTATTTATGAACCGGAGTTAACTCGTCACTTACAATGTTTTCACATTTCTTAAAATCTTGAGTGCAAAAAAATCTGCATTTTTATACAACAAGAAAAACTGCCAAAAGTGAGTTACGACGTTATTCCATGTAGGTATCGTTTCAAAAGCTCTTGGTACGAGAAACTTTAATATTGCTTTTATTGTTTTGCCCGTAAAATGTTTTAAATTAGACACTTCACACTTTTCCAAGCTTTCATTAATATGAATTGAACGACCAGAACTTTACTACTTGGCAAACTCTTATCTGTCAAGAGGTTACATAGAAACACTTCCGAGAAACACTTATTACTTTGAAATTGTTTTGGTTTCACTGACCGAAATAAGTTTAGGTACGAGATTTTTTTTTTTGGCAAAAATCAATAAAAAATATTGCCGGAAAATGTTGTGTAAATAATTAATGAGTTTCGATACTTCTTGTGCTTAGATATTGAAATAAATGAATATTATCTAATATCCGATTATTTGATACTAATACAACATAATGTACATGTAATATGCTTGGCCTTGTTTTTTAGGAACCGGATTTGAGAGTACGCAGTCTAGGTAGCTAAACTGTTGCTTTTCTGATCAGTCTGTTATTTTAGTATTTCGTAGTAGTTGAATGACATACATATAACATTACACCTGTTATACACGAAGGGTTAGGCAAAAATTTACGGTACGGTAATGTATTTGGTATACATTTTACACTGCAATTTGTGAGTTATACTGTAAAAAACCAAATAGCTTGTTCGACCGTACTTACACACATTCTGACAGTTATGTTTTTCAGCTCTATGTAATAGGGGGCGTGCCTATTGCCAACAACAGGGTACAAATCCTGATTTAAAAACCCAAAAACACTTTGTTGACCTGGGAATAGAACCCAGGACGCAGCAGTCGCACTTACGATCACTAGACCAACGAGACAGTGGTTGTAAGTTGAATAAATGTTAAATTATAGGTATTCACAAAGTTATAAATTCTATGAAATAAAATTGTCAATGATATTAAAAATAGATGTGTACCAATCTGATTACTAAAGAGTGACACATCTTAAGGGGCCGGCGGAGCATGCGTCGTTCATACAAACGTAATACCAAAATAATTTGTAAATCAAACATATTCTTAAGGTAGTGTCTATTTATTTCGATTAAGTTACAGAATATCTATGTTCCCAAATACATATTTTAAAAGGATAATGATATAAAGACGAGATATGAGGAATTTAAAATTCCTATAGAAAATTTATTTTTCCTATAACTCTTGTTTAAACCAGTGTCCATTCAAAATATTTATTTGGGAACCTAGATATTCAGTAATCCAATCGAAATAAATACACACTACCTTAAGAATACGTTTGATTTACAAATTATTTTGGTATTACGTTTGTATGAAATACGCACGCTCCGCAAGCCCCTTAAGAGAAGATCTTAAGGAAAAAACCTGAAGATGAACAAAACGTAAACAGGAAAAACAGTTTTTTAAGTATTTACAGTTCTTTACGCTTTAGAACGAAACGGGGAAGGATAAGTCAATATCTTTTCCTTAAAATGTTTGGCTGTGACAATTTAACGTTTGTCTCTCATTTTCCTCGACATTTGCGTTCTGTGTGCTGACTAACATAGATATTGTAAATCAAAAACACTTATCTACACTTCTACACTTATAATATTATAAAGAGGAAAACTTTGTTTGTTTGTTTGTTTGGTTGTAATGAATAGGCTTAAAAACTACTGGACCGTTTTTAAAAATTCTTTCACCATTCGAAAGCTACATTATCCACGAGTAACATAGGATATATTTTATCCCCGTACTCCCACGGGAACGGGAACTATGCGGGTGAAACCGCGGGACGTCCGCTATTGACGATAAAATCTCAGGCACGACTTTGAATAAATAAAACCCTTAATAAAAGCTGTCATTACATTATTTAATTACATATTAATCACTTGCAATACACGGTCGTAAATAAAAACGGCATTTTAAGTGCCCTAACCATGACATCATAGTATTAAAACTCCTCCGGTACAGAGAATAATGTAACATTTATTTTTTGTAACATACATAAGACACATAAATCTACACGTTAAGTATAGTCCAATATGATAGGGAGCCAGCCTATTGCCATCAATCGAGCACATATCTAAACTCCATGGCTGTTACTGAGAAATTCTGATATAAAAACCCAATAATAATCCGCCCGACCTGGGAATCAAATCCAAGACCCCAAGCTGTACGGTCGAACAGCTATTTGATGTGCACTTTACTATGCCATTTGTGGGTTAAACCAAATAGCTTGTTCGACCGTACATTTGCGCTTAAAACCGTTAGAGAATCGCGGCAGTATTTTTTAAGTATCTGTATTAAAAAAAGGCTAATAAGTTTCCTTGTAAAAATATTGCTGATATAATCTTAAGTCTTCCTCAAGGCTTCCTGAAACACTGTTTTAAGCTTTCACGGTTTAAAACTAAACATACATTGTAAGTTGTGTTGTCGTTGTTGTTTTTACTTTTGTTATACTTATTTATTTATTTATTTAACACTTCAAGCACATAGTACAGAGGCGGACTTATAAGTTTCCTTTAATAAATCCTTGGTCTATTCGTAAAGCCCAGCTCCAAACTGGTTTCGGTAATAATACATTATAATACCAGCGAATACATGTCTAGACAATTTCAAATTGAATTTGCGTAGCAGAGTGAGAAGGCGAACTAATATAACCTGTGGTGTCATGTTATCTAGATTAATACGACCCTTACCTGAGTATGTAATAGAAGTAATTTTCGCATGGATCAGTCAGTGAAATTAATTGTTAATCGCATTTGGCACCCTTCGTTTGTTTCATTTGTCGTATGATGGCCATTCCATGCAACTGTCAAAGAGTTAGTTGCGATTAACAGCCTTATCACACTAGCGAGTTGCGAGCGAATTGAAAGCACGAACACGCCGCGAAGAAAAACAAAATTAATGATTGGACAAAACACGAATCGCGCACCGCGAACTCGCTGCCCACCCGCGGCGTGTGTTAAACTTGTTCCAATCCAGCCAGGCCTTTTGCTGTCCTCTCTCAGAGACACCCTAAGCCGATGCTCGTGAGACGTAACCATAGGGGGTGCCCCCTATGGTTACGTCTGCAGTCGCTTATTTTCTACGTTATTCGGTCCTTAATGGGAACCATTACACTCAAGGCAGCCACTGGATAGTCTGGTTAAGCAGATGACAATCTCATAGGTTGACCTGCGAGATGCCAACACCAAAAAAAAGTCCTTGAAACCTTAGGACGGGTGTACTACCTAAATGGTTGATCAATGTGGAACTATTAAGAAAGCTTTACTTTTATTCGACCAACCAACACCAGTATTTTCATTCATGCAGTAGTGCATATGCGAGGAGGGCAGGTGGTGTACTGAGTAATTCATAATCACCTGCCTAGCCTTTTCTCAATTATGTTGGGGTCAGCTTCCAGTCTAACCGGATGCAGCTGAATAACAGTATTTTACATGGAACGACTGCCTATCTGACCTATATATCTGTATATCTGTTAATACTGGGAAATACGATACCACTTGGTAAGACTAGTTGTCAGACTTTTTGGACCACTGACTACCTGTAACGACTGTCAAAGATGGACAAATGACAGCCGGGACCAACAGCCTAACGTGCTTACCGTGGCACGGAGGAAATTCGGTATGTAAGGGTGGTCACCCATCCACAGATGTACTAAGTACGATGTACGGTGTACAAAGTAATTATTCATTGAAACAGTATAAGGATGTTTCAAGTTAGTCACAAACTGTTATTTCATAAAGACATTCATGTTTTGCTTTGGTTCGTTACAAAGAACATCTTCGCTTTTTTTTCATCTTGAGAACACTTCGATCGTCGCTTCTGAGAGCCATTATTACATTGCTTTTTTATTGGAACCATGTTATAAGAGTCACTAAAATAATACCTAACTTCAAATCATTTTCTTAATTGGTACATAATTAGTTGTTTACTTCGTTTTGTCTAACTTCATCATAGACACGACTCTCCGACTATGGGATTTATATTTTTTCATACAAACTTTACGCCTCGCTTCAATCCTTCAATGGTTTCTTTTTGTCCTTGGTTTTAAAGCTATCTTCATACTCAATCCCATCAGGATAAGTCAAGCAGTTTGAGAATTTTTTAATGGGCTTTTTGACCTCAATCTAGTCCGGACGCTATCCTCAGGTCTGGAGATGAGGTCGACGATGGAACGAGCTAACCTAAAAGAAGCATAATGACTCCCGACTTAAATAGATTGGGGTCCTATGAACTCGGGGACACCGTGTGCCTAGCTCAAACGTGCGAAAATGTATATCAAAGAGTAACTTAAAATGATTTCAAAATAGAAACCACTAACTCCGCTCACAGTTTTACTAAGTTTTAAGATTTCATATTTTTTATAGTAAACGCGTGCTTGTTGCAAAAAAACACACATTTTACATAGGACAGTTAGCCAAACGAAAATCGTTCTATGTTAGTGCTAAGACCTCTTATTGAAAATAACATTGGTATGGATTACGAAGTGTAAAAAATATCATCACACCTTTATGAGGAGTATAAAGACGTGAAATTATGTTAAAGGTGCTATAGTCACTAATAATAGGCTTCAATGCCAAATATACAGTTTATTTAGATCACGTAACGTACTAAAAATGACCGTATTCCTTAACTCTAAGATATCAATCAAGATAACACTCATAAAACAAACGTCTGACATGACTACGAAATGACTTCGTCTCATAGCAGATGGAGTATCATGGAAGAACGCAGAAACAACTAAATATGTTTTAAAATGACACTTTTCGTGCATGGCCGAGTTGTTGTTCTATTTTCATCTGATATTTCATCATCACTCAGATAATTTATTTCAGAAGGTTTCGATTGATTTGCACTCTTTGTTAATAGTGATATTAAATCACCTACGTTAGTCAGGCTGGAAGTTCACTCCAACATGATTTAAAAAGGGCTTGACAGGTGATGATCTCGAAGGTTCATATATGTATAGTTCCTAAAATTTTGTCAAAATATAAAAAAAAACAAGAGCGTGCGAAGCAGGGCCAGTTCTCATATACACATATGCTTCGAGTCGATTCATACGACTGTTATGGAACTGTTTTTTAATACGGGTTTAGTAACTCTGTCTTATGCATAGTTTATGCTATTTTGTGTGAGCGTAATTGTGGCATATTGTAGAGGTGGGGAACGATTAGAAAATTATTACATTGGAATGTGGTTCATTGCGGAGTCTCCTAATACAAGCAATTTCTTGCTTAAAAGGTTATCTCCAATAAATTATGTATCAAAACGCCTACTGTAATTGAAATAAAGTTTTTTTTTTTTTTTTTTTTTTTATTGAGATGAGATAATTTACTTAATTGGTTGTATCAGTAAGTTTTGACTTACATAGTTCCTTATTGGAACAGTTTAGGGTATATCATCAACATCTGCCTAGACCATTTCCAACTGTTTTGGGGTCGGCTTTCGGTCTTACCGGATGAAGCTGAATACTAATATGTTACGTGGAGCGACTACCTATCTCACCTCCACACCCCAGTTGTACTGTATTGTACTGTAATATTGGGTAATACGATAGGCACCTTTTGGTAAGACTGGCTGTCAGTGTTTCGGGCCACTGGCTACCAGTAACGACTGTGACTGTGTTCTTACAATTTTTTTGGAATCTCTTAACAATTCAACAGAATGTTAAATTACTTTAAGATAAAAATGGTAAAGGAAGACTGGTATTCATACTTGAATACCAGTCTTCCATCATCAGCATTCAATCCGAACGGGATTCTGCAATATTAATTTACGTACCCCTTTTATGTTTTGTGTCGCAAATATACATAATATTAACTGTAGCATTGCTTCCAACAACAAGGTTTTCATTACAACTGGCAAGACACAGACATTTCATAACGTCTGATCGTAGATTAGCCATGATCTACGACAATAATGCTTGCAAGCACTTTACTTAAGGGGGAAGCGCCAGGGTTTTTTTGCAATTTGCAGGCCAGTATTACGTTGTATGTTGATGAAAATATCATTCGTGTAAGACGTATGTAGTTACGGAATTATGATCATCGAAATCATCAATACAACCGAAGCTCACAAAAGTCGAACGACTTTGACTTTTAGAAAATCGTTCTTCGACTTATATGAACTTAGAGGGTTGTATTGATGATTTTGATGATTTAAAAACGTAAGAAAATTTGAATTTCGCGGGCTACCCTGATGCTTTCACCTTAAAGCTACTTCTCTATTCTCAGTTACTATTAGGACCACGTACTAACATAACATCATGTTCCAGTGCCGTCACGTTGAACCGAGTTACGATTATTGCTAGGCTACCTTCGACCACGTCTGCCACAAACGTGCGAGTAATTGAAGCTAAAGTGAGTAGTGGGTACAGTTCGGCGAAATAATATGTATGTATATCTTGGCAAACACGATTTCAGGCCAAAATGTTGGCCTAAACAGAACAATAACACTGCTACCGATGTAGTAGTTGATCACAGTACTATCCGACTTGGTTCGGGTGTCCTATGATCCTCCTATGAGCTTTGAGTCGAGCTATACGATAACTTACAAATGTTTTCACAAATCTGTGTGGTATTTTCTTCAAAAGACCATCTGAAACACTATCTGCATATCCCTTAAGTGACCTCTGAGTTTGTATCGGTCATTTCTTTTCAGAAAAGTCAAGTACGAAACACTGGCCTCAAATATATTAAAAATAAACATCATTTATCGGTTTTTGTGATAAGCTTCAGTCTGGTAACTTTTAGGGCCTAGAACAAACTATTTTAGCCTAATAGCAAAATTCTCGAACTGTATTATCGTAATTTTGTTATCATGTTCACGAACATAGTATGACAATAGATAATTAATTATATTTCAGTATTTCACACACAAAAGAATCTTCTAAAGGCGAAATTGAAATAAATGGTTTGACTTTCACTTTGACTTTGGGACCCTTTCATATTAGTTCTAATGCCAAAGTTAAAACTTTACAAAGTGTTTACAAATAAATGCTCGTAACTGTACCTAGGTAGTAGGTAGAATAATCCTAGCTGGATATACCAAGTAATCCAAGATGAAGATTGAATTATGTTGTCACAGGAAACATGCTAACATAAGTGCTTTGAAGCACTAAGCTTGGCTTTGAAATTCTCTATTTTGACAAAATCAGAAGTGTGAGTAGATATGTGTCGTGAAAGAATGTCTGATTCATTAACATCTTCTAACCCACGTCTTAAGGCAGAACTTATTAACTCGGAGCTCGTGGCTCAATAATAACAGCCGCTCGGGTCGATCTTTAGGTTAAGCCGTGCTTGCCTAGGTTGGTCTGTGGATGGGTTACATACCGAGTTTCCTCCATGCCGCGGAAAGCACGTTAAGCCGTTGGTCCCGGCTGACATTTGTAGATCTTTGACAGTCGTTACAGGTAGTCAGTGGCCCTAAAAACAACTGACAACCATGAAACCCCTTGGTATGACTGCAGTATCGTATTACCCAGTACTAACTGTGGGTTGTGGAGGTCAGATAGACAGTTGCTCCATGTAAAATACTGGTTTTCAGCTGCATCAGGTTAGACTGGAAGCCGACCCCAACATAGTTGGGAACAGGCTAGGAAGAGTATGACTTACTAACTTAAATGTAACAAAAAAGCCTTTTATTTAAATTTGCCCCATACTAAGAATTTCCCCTGTGTCGTGGGTGTGTTAACAACATGTAATATTAAAAACTCACATACACACATAGCCAGACTCGGAACAACTAAGTATCTGAAGGCCATACGAATATTTGTTTATTATATCTATGATTTGTTCCGTGCGGGAATCAAACTCACTGCCACTGCGCCAATCGTACCGAGTTCAAACTATAATGTTTTTTTATTTGTTTGTTTTTAATTTATGAAAACCATTTTTATGTTGACATTTAAGAATCATAGCAAGATAACGCCTACTCTTTGTAGCTGCATAATATGTTAACGCAATATTGACCTTCGATTTATATACTCCCAAATAAGTAAAGTTCAATTTTGAAACCAAATTCCTAATACGGGAACCTATATCATTTGGAGATAATATAAACCCATCTCACCAAGTTTCTGAAAGGTTAATTAAATTACCAAATATCTTGTTTAAAATAGAAACACTATAATTTATAGTCTGAGCGAACTAAATTATGAAATCATTCTATGAGGGTATTACGTACTTGAGATAAAACCACCGATTCCTCGGAGCTCGCGCGTGGACTATGGTTGTTGTCTAATGTTAATCTATTTTGGAAACTGGGATTTCAGAGTACTATTGAAACACTGCATTTGTTCTTATTTGTAGAATAACAGTTTTATCAAGTTAATTGTACTAAATTACCTAAGACCAGATTATGCCCGCAACTTCGCAAGCGTAAAGTTCGGTAGTGTCCCACACACTGCCGGGATACAAAGTATCCTTTTTTTTTTTTTTTTAGGATGGGAAATCATCAAATGACTTCTCCCACTCTGGGCGGAGCGGGAGGGAGTATCAGACTCTTACTGACTAAAACCCATCCATGTTCCTTCCTCGCCCTTTACGTTCCGGGGCCGCGGTATCTCTTTCGAACAGTCCCGCAACCCCGGCAGGCTTCGGCCCTTGCGGGCCCCTCTCTTCTGCTGACATCTCTTTGAGGCGCGCGTGGAACACGAACGCGCCGTCGACACGGCCTGTCGTCACTAGACGGACGGACGGCTAGCTAGCCCATAGCTAACCGTCCACAGGCCCGCAATACAATGTATCCTATGTGTAAAATTATTCAGATCATAAACTATCTGTGTGCCAAATTTCATCCAAATCCGGTCAGTAGTTTTTGCATGAATGAGTAACAAACATACATTTGCCATCCATCTTCACAAACTTTCGCATTTATAATATCAGTAGGATTATTAAATCCTGAGACACCTACTTTTATTAAAATAGAATATATATTGCTATTTTAATAAAACCAATTGTAAAAACTCTTATTTTTAAATTCGCAACAAAATCAGAGTGGTTTCAAATACACATAAATCGTATCCAACAAAAAACGTGTCTGCCGAATTTCAGGTAGGTACCTAAAAAATCCAATATGGACGCTATTCAAATTTTGATTTTATGGATATGCTGTCTCTTTCGCTTTACAGTTACGAGGTTTTGTGATTCATATTTCATAAATCGGGCCTTGGCCGTCTAGACGGGCGGAAGTACCGTTTCCAAATTACTTGGTAACGTACTTTATTTTACCACAGGAGTGGTTTGTGAGATTCTTTGCAGTGATAGAGTTGATTTTAATTTTTTGATACTTTTTGCCAATTTATCAAAATACAGGCGAGGATATGTATAAAGGGTGTAAAAAACCTCTTCAAGAAGCCGAAAGGCACTTGCAGCATCATTGCGATCATATTTTTGTTCCACACCATACCTGGGGAACCTTCTAGTCGGAGATGTGGGGGGGTCAAAGTTACAACTTTTTGACAAGTTTTTTTTTTAATACAAGTTTTTTTTGTAAGATTTTAACTTTTAACACCTCCACGACCGGGTACTATTCAATCCATCCATCAGCACAATGTTTTTAGTGCGTTGCATTGAGTTCTACCACAAAACATGATTTATAACCTCAAAAAAAAAGTTATTTCCCAGCAATATTTTTTGCGTAAAGTTACTTAGTTTGATGTACAGAATGCTTGGTTAACGGCTCTGTGATGAGGTGGTTTACACCCTGTATAATATAGTTACTACTTGTAGGTTTGAATAACTGATTTCATGAAAGCATTACTGAGTCTGGACAAAGGTATAGAAAGAAATTCCATCTTCGAAGCCTTCAGAATCTGCTTATAATTCCAATACCTACTCGACCAAATGTATGAGACAGCTGATTATGACTATACCCTTTCTGTTATAAATGTTGTATAAAAGCTTGACTAACTTCCAAGTGCTGTAATTCCGTAAGTCAATTTGTTCAGGCCGAGAAGCCTTCTCTAAGAAACTCATGTAGCTTCTCAGAGTAAAATTATAAAATGAATCGGTCCTCCCAAAGGAGCACGTGACTAATAACAGCCGCTCGGGTCGATCTTTAGGTTAAGCCGTGCTTGCCTAGGTTGGTCTGTGGATGGTTGACCACCCTTACATACCGAGTTTCCTCCATGCCTCAGAAAGCATGTTAAGCCGTTGGTCCCGGCTGTCATTTTTAGATCTTTGACAGTCGTTACAGGTATGATCATGAATTTTTCCTCCCAAAAGTCACTTAATCACTCAGTGTATCATCAGAACAACCTCAACTGTCCTCAAACGGCAATGACAAGTAATGACTAAGTGCGCATGATCATCAAGACATGATTTCAACTTTGACATTATAGGTACAACAAAAGATCAGTAGATTACTTGTAGCATTCTTTCAAAACGACTCATGTTTTTTCTTTAAATAAGACCTTAAGTTTTCGCGGAACACAACATCTATGTAAATACCTTGTGTTCTTTAATTATTTATAAGGAAGTAAATGGATAAAATATTAATAACTTATCGTCATGTTTTCATGGAAGTTATTACGTACGCGAATAATTGAAGCTTAACCTTCCTTAAACATTTTTGTAAACAAAGCACTGTAAACATATTTTCGCGTTAACATAATTTTTAGACGCCTTTAAGAAATTTCCTTTAGCATTATTTCAAAGTTTTTTTACGCAGAAAAAAATGCGGTTTGCTTTGAAGTTTTGTTTGAATGAACATTAAAATTCTCAATTGAGAAATAAACTGTAAATCGTCAGATAGCACCGAGACACGACGCGATGCTGCCGCTGCGCGCAGATACTGGAAGAAGCAAGTGATTTCGCGCTGCGCTTTATTTTTGTATTCTTCTTGCGTAGTTAATAAAGTTATATTTTGAGTTGCTCTATCAAAATGTGCACGTGTGTACTGACCCTAAGACAGTCATTTACTATGATCGTAAACTTGTTAAGATGAAATCACGCAAAAGTGTCTAAATCAAAGCTAAGCTAATTCAGTTTAATTCGTAGACGTACGTTTAAATGTCGTAGATCCTTTTCTCATTATTATACTGACCTGGGTCTTAAGTATGAATGTGTCCGCCTTGAATTGAGGTCATCATGAGGTATCGTGTACGAGATCCTTGGGAAGTACTCAAACAATCATTATTTACGCTCTTGCGTATTATAATGACAGTCAACTGTATCGGTAAGATAACTAGCCATTAGCAACTATTATGTATTATTAAACATTCATTCATGCTAAACTTACGTATGGATTTGTATTGTTGCAATTATTTTTCTTGCATAACACCATGCAGTTAAAAGGACCAACAATTGCTTTTGTAGATGGGTCAACAAAAGAATATTAGACTTCCAAGTCTTCGCGGTCCGGACTGAGGACTGGCTGGAATTATTTCAGTGAATTATTAATTTGTTAAAGTCTGATGTCCGGAGTCCGCTCCGGATTCCAGTAGGCTTGAGATGATCGAGTCTTAACCAGATGTTTCTCACGGTGGATGGTACGGTCCTGAGTTCAATTCCGAGGTCGTGCAAATTGTTATTGTTTGTTTCTCTTTGGTGGATTACAGCTCACTCCCTCGCTTAGAGAGTGGGCCGTCTGTCCCAGCAGTGAGAACATTACAGGTTGATTATGCTTGTTTCCATCAGAAATGTCTCAGTAGTAGCTAAGGAGTTTGGATTGGTGCCTGGTTGATGGTAATAGGATCGTCTCCAATAAGGTAGATTATTAAAAAATATTTTACCCGTATTTTTTCTTTTATTACGTAAATCAAAATTGACGAAAATACGGCTTTTAAAATTCCCAATACGTCAGCCTAGAAATATTTTTAGCTAGTTCCGACGTCACTCCCGAGTTTTGATGCGTTTTATCTTTGCCAATATTCATTGATTTACAAAAACAAAAAATACGCGTCCATTATTTTTCAATAATATAACTGACGGACTAAATAGATTTGTAATTTTTTGATAGTATTGTCATGCCTGTTACATGGGGCTTAAACATAACTGGCGAAATGTGAGTGTACTATTTTGGTACACTTCTGCCTAAACTATAATGTTTAGTATGTTAACCAGATGCAAAATACCAATATTTTACATGGATAACCTGCCTCCACAACCCATAATCGTAACACGTCCTTTGGCAAAGCGCAAACTCTTAACTTTATCAGACATCAATCTTTTGATGTCTGAAAAGTTAACTTGGGTCTGACATCAAAAGATGAAATTTCCTTTATCGCCAAAAACGTCACTTTTAAACCTCACTGGATGTTTTACAAGAAGCAGCGAACCTTTTTTCTTTTGAAGTCAACCGCTGCCATTAAAGTTTATTTTTTTCACGAAGTTTTATATGCAATTATCGAGTAACATATAAACAGTTATTTGCAAGAAAGTAGGTTTGGGAAAGTAACGGAAAAACTGGTATTTAATAGCAGAAAGTGTGATCGTTGCAGCTTAATTACGATGGCACTCTTTCCTTTAACCTTATTAATAAGTTATTGAATGAGATAATTGGATAACTTATATAGTCAGGTAGTTGGAGCGGTGTTGATGGGATACCTACCTACTTAGTATCGAGTTATCCTGTCTTTTTATACAAAATAAGCTTGGGATTGGAAGCAACTAACTCGACTGATGTTCGATGACGCGGCTTAGAACCGACCAAACTTGAAGGGCTTAAGAGGCCTGCGGAGCATGCGTTTTTCATACAAACGTAATACCAAAATAATTTGTAAATCAAACATATTCTTAAGGTAGTGTGTATTTATTTCGATTGGATTACGGAATATATAGGTTCCCAACACACATATTTTGAATGGACACTGATTTAAACTAAGAGTTATGAGAAAAATAAATTTTCTATAGAAATTTTAAATTCCTCATATCTCGCCTTTATATCATTGTCCTTTCAAAATATTTATTTGGGAACATAGATATTGTTTAATCCAATCAAAATATATACACACTACCTTAACAATATGTTTTATTTTCATATTATTTTGGTATTACGTTTGTATGAAAAACGTATGCTCCGCCGGCCCCTTAAGTCCGCGGCTCATTTGAATTTTTCTGAGACAAAGTTACTGGGAGGGAAGTGAAGGTTAAAAAAATGATAGATATCATTATGCATATGAAAGAGAAAGGAGTAAATGATACTCTGGAATAATGTTCTTCGAGACTATTTCTAACTCTGGCAGTACTAATGAGTTTTTCCATTTGGGAATATTTCAACTACGGTCCAGGTGGTGTGTCGTGCCTGGTCGATGTCAATAGGCTCATCACCTATAACACAAAAAAAATACGTGAAAAAGTTAACTTAAATAAAAATTAAAAAGAAAGAAACAAGCCCAGTAGTTTAGAATTCAGTAACAAATCATAAATTCTAATGCAGAACAGAACGACTCACAGCCCCTTGGGAAGATTTGATTGGTCAAATTTGAATGGGCCCCGACTGTGACTCGTTACTCCTTTGCGTCGCGCAGTCGGGTAAAAATCGTAGTTGTGGTGTGTTATAGCCACAATTCTGCCTTACCCTTCGCAGAAACAGACGTGTTGATTTTAAAAAGTATCCAAAATCAATCGAGGAAAATGTCATGTGAAAAGTTTTGAATATGAATGTGGATAGAGGAAGACCAAAAAAACGATGGATGATCTTTGTGAAGGTTGATATGGCACAAAAGGAAATGTCTGATAAGATGACTAGTAATAGCAAAAAGGTGGGAAAAAAGAGATGTTACGCCGCTGGCCCCAAATAAATTGTCTTATAAATCCATAAATCAATAAATCCTTCCCAGGTACAAAGCTGTCTGGCGTATCTGAATGAATAAACTTTGTTTAATAGTTGAGTCATGAAACCGAGCAAAACAGACAAAATGTTGCTAATTTACTTACAAACTATCTTAAACAATTACTTGATTTTAACAATGGACTCACTCATTACTAACTGTATGTAAGCTGTTTTGAAAGCAAATTAAGTTAATGTTTACTTTAATTAAAAAACAGTTGTTGCACTTTAAACAAAGAAAGCAATAAACTAACCGATCACCATATTCTGCTTAACATTTTCCTATGTTGGGGTAGGCTTCCAGTCAATCGGGTTGCAGCTAAATACCAGTATCTTATATGGAGCGACTGTCTACTTGGCCTCCACAACCCAGTTAGTACTGTATTGTATTGCAAGGTCACTTTCAGGCCACTGACTACCTGTAACGACTGTCAAAGCAAATCAACAAATGAGAGTCGGGACCAACAGCTTAACGTGATTTCCAAGGCACGAGAAAAACTCGGTATGTAGTAGATGGTCACCAATTCACGGACCGACACAACAAGCACTGCTTAGCCTTGACGATAGACTGCAACGGCTGTTATTATTCAGCCACGAGCTCGTGCCTGACTGTGGCAACATGAATGAATGTCGTCATGCTGGTGACTACAACAATAATAATTTTATTACAACTTATTTTTACAACAATCAATATTGTTTTTTGCGAATTCAGTATCGTGTCACGTTGTAGGTGTAGTATTTTGTTTTTATTTTTAACGCATTGTAAAACATTGACGTATATTATATGTCATCGTAAAATTGTCAAATACGTTAGATTGTAAAATAACTAGAGAGATTGTAAACTCTCGAAATATTGTCAAACGAACATACTGCTAACATTAAAACGCATTATTTTTCGTGAAATGCATGCAATGGTATAGTCAACTTATGCGGTGTGGAGGGAAGGAGGGGTCCCCCTTGCCCAATGGTATACACCTCTCATGAAAAGGTAATGTACCATTCCTGGGAAATACCGATTAATATAACCTAACCTTAAAACACTTTATATTCCCCTAAAAAGCGTAGTCGACGGAGCCCCGCGAAGCGGGGCCCCTGTTTCCGTGTGCAGGGTTTAAAGGAACCTAACTAACTTATCGGGGACCCCCCGTACAACAACAACGAACAGAATCAGAACATAATCGGGACTTGGGGCACCCGCCCCAAGTCCCGATTATGGGGGCAGAGATACTTCGGTATGTTCAGTTGACAATATTTTTAGAAATTACAATATCGCTAGAGAGATTACAATCTAACGTATTTGACAATTTTACGGTGACATAAATATACAACACCACTGATGGTCATTGACCTACTAGTTAGTGTTTATGGTGGTGTTATAAGTCACATTCAATATTTTCCTCAGGCATTTAGAGAATACAGTTTAATACAGATGCGTAAGAAATTTATTTTCAATTACTAAAAGCTTTGTGTCTGCTTTCCCAAACGCAAAGAATGACCAACTTTCGAAGAAACTTTCGTCTCCAAAAAATCTTAGTGATGCTCACTTCTTCCAAAAAAATTCTTCTCTTGGGCTTTTTATGCTTCTAAGAGCATGCAAGCAATTGCTGTGCATTGTCCATAAAATCTCTCGTTTATATATTTTATGCTTTTTCTCACAATAAGGTGTTTATTAATGTAGTCATCATCAGCATGGTGCATCGTTTAAGAAATAAAATAAGCTGCAATGCCTTTACAAGTCAAACCACATAATGTATTAATCAACAACCATGTAAGCCATTGTTTCCAAAGTGAATAAGAGATTTGTTTACTAGCGTACACAATACATGTTCGTAAATTGTAATTAAGTAACTTGATTCATAATGAAAATTGGGTTTTAATTGCATTGCATTTTAGGAGACAATAAAATAGGGTTTTTTTTTGTTTTAATGTTAGTTTAATGTAACTGAAAAACTGAAAGCTGCAACTAAACAACTGACTTCATGACTGCTGCCGTGAAAATCCCTAATGGAAAAACATAATAAAAATTTGCCCGACCCGGAAATCGAACCCAGTACCTCAGCAGTCACGCTTTTGATCTAGTTTTACATGAGACTTTGTCAAGTCTAGTAAAACTAAAGAAACCGTATGTTCTTCACAAATACATACCTGATCCTATAAAAACAAAATATGGCGTTTTGTTAAGGAGCCTGCGGAGCATGCGAATTTCATACAATCGTATACCAAAATAATTTGTAAATCAAACATATTCTTAAGGTAGTGTGTATTTATTTTGATTGGATTACAGAATACCTACATTCAAAACATGTGTTTTGGAACCTTTGTTCCGAAACACATGTTTTGAATGTAGGTACACAGATTTTAAAAGAGTTATGAAAAAAAAAATCTAAGTATAGAAATTTTAAATTCCTCATATCTATCTTATATCATTGTCCCTTCAAAATATTAGATATTCTAAAATACAATCGAAATATAAACACACTACCTTATGAATATGTTTGATTTTCATATTATTTTGGTATTACGTTTGTATGAAAAACGCATGCTCCGCAGGCCTCTTAAGCAATTTATGTTAATTAGGTACAAATTTTTAATGATGTTTTCAGTTTTTAACGAAATTCACTTTGACACATGCCTCGGCTCAATTATATGTTTTAAATAGCATTCGAATTATGAACTACCGTTTTAAAAAAAAATATTTAGAACGTGCCAATCTATCCATAAATGACCGTAGAGGTTTATGTCTCCACAATATCTTACATACAAATCAGTTAATCTCCTTACCTATAGCTATGAACGTCAATAAATAACGTCTAATTAATTCGAGATTGCAGCATCGTGCTTATTCCGCGTCGGTTTCTCAGTATTCTATCAATGAAGAAAACCTAGTAATTTATCATTATAAATGATGATTATGAGGTTAAATTATTATTATCTTTGTGTCCTAACATTGGTAGCAAGTATTTCCATTTGCTTCATGATTTTATAGGCCCTTATTGTTTTCTGTGGAATGAAGTTTATTGTCGAACCGCTACTGTATGGTGTTGGACGTAAAGAATAGCACCATCCAGGGGCGTAGCTACCGCCGTATCTGCCGTATCAATTATACGGGGCCCCCGACGTGCGTAAGCAAAAACTTTTTTGCAAAAAATTAAACCGACTTCACACAAAAAAGTGAAAAATAACTTTAGCTTCAGAAGTCGGTGACCTTTATTTGATTGATTTAGTTTTTTTGTCACCGACTTCTGAAGCTAAAGTTATTTTTCACTTTTTTGTGTGAAGTCGGTTTAATTTTTTGCAAAAAAGTTTTTATTTTTCACTTTTTAGTGGTTCACATGTGCATACCCTTTCACAGCGTACCAGCGTGATTTTTTATTATGAACTGGTGTAAACAATAGACAGACATGAGATTTCAGCAATCCCAGTAAGAGACACACATTTGCTACATTTAATGAGGAGTTCCGTTGCCTTTCTCCGAAGTTCTTTATCTAATCTTTACCAAATTTAAATGGGATCACTCCGAGAAAGTACTCTTTCTAAAACTTCCCAAATCGCTTCTGGTGTGCCTATAAAATTTGAAGAGTTCCCTCTATTTCTCCAGGATCCCACTATCAGGATCCTGACTTGATGATTATGGGACCTTCTGGGAAGTATACCCTTTCAAACAATTAAAAAACAAATTCGGTCCAGTCATCTTCGAGTAATCGGGGAGCATTGAATTGAGAACCTCCTCCTTTTTGAAGTCGGTTAATAACGACGTTATGGTACGTGACTCAAATATCCGGATAGCCTTTAAAAGATTTGGCCGAGTATCGTTAATTTGCTTCTAAGAATTGAAGAGTTCCGTTCCTTTGTCGTGGATCCCATAACCAGAACCTAACCCAATTCTCATGAAACTACCCTTGAAGTAGGTACCCTTGCCAATAAAATAACAATACATGTCAAGATAATAGGCTTATCCCCAATAAATGAAACTTAATACACCTAACTGTCGAAATCTGGGAATATTGTACACTTCTGCGTACCCCTCAGAGCATACAGGCGTGATGTGACGTCATGATTTTGTATAAACAATAAACATTCAAGCGATTGCAGCAGTTACTGCAGATTTGCCGTGTATTTTTGAAGAGTTCCATTGTATATCTCCGAAGACCCGGATCAGATCTTCAGCAAATTAAAATACAACCACACGGGAAGCACCAGCTTTCAAATTAAAAAAGAATCATCAAAATCGGTTCACCCAGTCGAAAGTACTGAGGTAACAACCACTGTCGAAATCTGGGTGTATTGTACACATCTGCGTACCCCCTCAGAGCATACAGGCGTGATATTACGTCATGATGTTGTATAAACAATAAACCTACAAGCGTTAACAGCAAGCACTGCAGATTTGCCGTACATTTTTGAAGAGTTCCATTGTATATCTCCGAAGACCAGAATCAGATCTTCAGCAAAATAAAATGGGACCACATGGGAAGCACCAGCTTTCAAATAAAAAAAGAATCATCAAAATCGGTTCACTCAGTCGAAAGTTATGAGGTAACAAACACAAAAAAAAAAAAAAAACATACAGACGAATTGATAACCTCCTCTTTTTAGAAGTCGGTTAAAAATTAATAAAAACATCCCAATTTTCTTTTTTTCAGAAATTACAAAAGTCAAAAAAAGCTATTTCTTTTTTCGTTTCATTTGCCGAAAAATAGGCAAGGAGAGTGTATATATAATTTGAATTATGATGAATAAATATTTCTTTTAATTTTATGCAAACATTTTTTTCCGTTGTCAGAAATTTTTACCCATAAGGGCCCCCAAACAAATTTTTATACGGGGCCCCGCCAAGGCACGCTACGCCACTGGCACCATCCCATATCTTCCCGTGGGTGTCGTAAGAGGCGACTAAGGGACTTACCAGAGAATGGGCAGCAGCGTTCTCTGTGCTTTTGTAACAACCGCACTGCGATCGCCAACCCGCCTGCCAAGCGTGGCGATTATGACAAAGAAAAACCCTTTGAGGGAGGCCTATGTCCAGTAGTGGACGTCTTTCGGCTGAAATGATGATGAATAGTATATAGGGGCAACAGAAATAAACAATCTTTGAAAATTTCAACTGTCTAGCTATTACCGATCATGAGATACAGTCCGCTGACAAACAGACGGACGGACGGATAGCGGAGGCTTAGTAATAGGGTCTCGTTGGGTACCTTTCGGTTACGGGACCCTAAAAAACGCTATAGGCAGCCTTTTCCCAACTATGTTGGGGTCGGCTTCCAGTTTAACCAGATGCAGTTTAATACCAGTATTTTACATGGAGCGACTGTCTATCTGACCTCCACAACCCAGTTCATACTGGGTAATACGATACCACTTGGTAAGACTAGTAGTCAGACTTTTTAGGCCACTGACTAGTTGCAACGACTGTCAAAGATAAACAAATGACAGCCGGGCCCAACAGCTTAACGTGCTTTGCGAGGCACAGAGGAAACTCGGTATGTAATCGGCCCATACACAGACCAACCTAGGCAAGCACGGCTTAACCTAAAGATCGACCCGAGCGGTTGTTATTATTTAGCCACCACTGCAGCTCTGCATTAAAGAAACCAAATTTCAAACCTTTTCAAAATCGTCACTAAAATTGCAATTTCCGTCCTCTCCTAACCTCACTTCAAATGCCTTACTACACCAAAACGAATGTGTTAAAGTCTTGTCACACCTGCATAACAAATAACCATCACAAATTGCAGTAATATACGACCGCAGTTGTTGTCGACAGTCATTTGTTCTCAGATAGTCACAGCGGCTATTGCTACCGCGGGGGTAGTAACGATTTGATTGGACTATAACTCCTGAAATCCTGAAAAGTTAGGAAGAGTCATAAACTTGACATTTTTGAATGCTTTAGGAGTATATAACTGTCCATTTTAAATTACATGACAGTGAAATTAAGTACATTTTCAAAACAATTTTTGCCTGAAGAACATAATGAATCAGCGAGTTCATATAGTCAGTGAACGGATAGAGGCAAATATCTATAACTGGGATAGAGGTTAGGGTACTCATATATCTAGACCTCTCTCTCTCTCTTTCTAGCCGTATAAAATTACCCTCGATCTACATCCTAATCTTTGAATAACACCGTATTTAAAAAAAATACCGACCGGTGATCCCATTTATTTTGATGAGATAACTATTAGATAACCGTTTTAACTTCTAAAGAATAACTCTATCATTTCTATGTAAAAGTCTTCCCACAGTCGCTTCTTCGCTTTACTTCTAATTTCATTTATCTCAATGTAGGTCAACGATCCCTCTCATCAAATTATTTCTCACCAATAACCTGAAGGAATTCTATGGTAATCAAATTAATGAAATCCTAAGATATAATCCGACTGTCTGTCAATCTGTATTTAATCAAATTAAAAAATGACTGCAACAAATACCTATTGCTATTAGTGGCTGTCAAAGGCATATAGCGGAGTTGGTCAATGTTATTAACATAAATTACAATTAAGACTTGATCGCAATACTGTGATATTGCCTTAATTTATAAGTGAAGCCAGTAATTTACTGGTACACATTCCACACTTCCTTGAGTCTTTGTATTTGAATGTTATGTTACCCATTACGTATACCTAATTTACATAAGTACTTAGTTCGATATTGAATTTTCAAAATATTTGTCGCATTGCAAAGCAAATGGCGGATTCCGAACAAAAACGATTATTTGTCTCTGACAGCCCGCGTGTTGCTAATTCCATTGTTGATTTGATCTATTCATTAAAAAAACCTAAATTAATTCACTCATTTTCAGAAAGCACTGCCTAATCCACTGCATCTAGGACACACCAAGCATTACATTTTTGCACAAGCTTTCTTTATAGGTATAACGAAGGTAAACTGGGGCAAAATTATGGAAATTAATGCTTTGTATGGGTTAAATTAGTGATCGATTTGTGTATTTAAGTTCGTAATTTTCCCATTGCAAAACTCATGGAATAATTCAATACAGTTGTTGTGTTCAGTACTGTTGAGTTAAATACTTCTAAAAGTTTTTCTTGACGGATAGTTTCAATGAAGATTTACTTTCAATCCTCAATAGATTTTACAAAGATTATCTTCCATGATCGTCTGCCAGCATACCCATAAAACAACTGAAAAAAAAATGTTCCTAAATGCTTTGAAGTACTAATAAAAATACCATTACACGCCAAAACAAACAAACAATAAGACATAACCTTCATTCAATATGGCGGAAAAATACTGTGATACTTTCAGGTTGTGTTCCATTAAGAGCTACGCTTTCTTCCGACAACGACAAATGAGCAACTTCTTTAACAAAGAATAGTTCTTGTGAATTTGATAGTACATACCGGGACCCGTTCTCGTAACGACTTACAAATATCCACAAGTGACGGACTTTTTGAGGTAACCCTAAAAAAGTCCGTCATTTGTGGATGTTTGTAAGTCTATACGAGTAGCTTAGAAAGTCTGACAGCTGACCAAGTGGTATCGTAATATCCAGTACTGGATTGTGGAGGTCAGATTGACAGTCGCTCCATTTAAAGTATTTAGCTGCATCCGATCAGACTGGAAGAGGACACGAAGATAGTTGTGAAAAGGCTAGGCATATGATGTGATCTGTAAATGGGATCTTTTATGTTTACATTTGAGTTTTTTTTTAGCAATTCGTGGCATGGGCCTGATATATTAATGTCTATCGATGTTTCACAGATCTACCATAAGAGCCTCATATCTACCTCATCATCTGCCTGGCCTTTTCCCAACTATGTTGGGGTTGGCTTCCAGTCTAACCGGACCCAGTTTATACTGGGAAATACGATACCACTTGTAAGACTGGTTGTCAGACTTTTTGGGCCACTGACTACCTGTAACGACTGCTAAAGATGGACAAATGATAGCCGGGACCAACAGCTTAACGTGCTTTCCGAGGCACGGAGGAAACTCGGTATGTAAGGGTGGTTACCCATCCACAGACCAACCTAGACAAGCACGGCTTTACCTAAAGATCGACCCCGAAGCGGCTGTTATTATTTGAGAGAGTTCTTAAAAACGGTCACTTTCAAAGAATGTTTTCAATATATCACAGTCTCGCTTCGCATAGTATCTGGTTTAAGTGGAACATGACCTTTATGTATAAAGACAATAGAGGGGTGATTGGATCGTACATTGCCCATGAGCGGTGTCATTAGAGTGAATTTATATGATTTGTCATGGGACACCTCTGTTGGTGCCTTATAGCTATTATGAACATGCTTTTGGGTCTATGACGTATATAGGGACCTTTGTCAGTAGTTGTAACGTTATAATATAATGCGTTCACCGGACAATCACGAGTGCTGCTGAGATTTTCCAACTTGGAGCAATATTCAAGGTTGATGGTCAATCTTCAGTAATTGAAGGAAAACAACACCAGTCCATCATTATAACGGTTTTATCCCGAGACTTTCGTTCGCCCTTAACTCCATAAGTTAACTAAAATAACAAGTAAACTTAATAAACACCTTTAGTTGAAGATGTACAAGAAACTGTTTCAAGAATTGTATCCCGGAGAAATAGAGGTAACTCCTTAACTTTATAGGCACACCAGAAGCGGTTTGGGTAGTTTTAGGCAGAGTACTTTCTCGGAGTGATCCCATTTCGATTTGATAAAGATCTGGTGACTTCGGAAGATAGGCAACTGAACTCCTTAATAAATGATAGCAAATGTACTGGGATCGCTGAAGACTCACGTCTGTCTATTGTTTACACCAGTTCATAACAAAAAATCACACCGATACGCTGTGAAAGGGTAAGCACATGTGAACCACTAAAAAGTGAAAAATAAAAACTTTTTTGCAAAAAATATAACCGACTTCACACAAAAAAGTGAAAAATAACTTTAGCTCCAGAAGTTGGTGACAAAAAAACTAAATCAATCAAACAAACCGACTTCTGGAGCTAAAGTTATTTTTCACTTTTTTGTGTGAAGTCGGTTATATTTTTTGCAAAAAAGTTTTTTTGTATGTAAAAGGATCTTTCCAAGTGGTATCGTATTAACCTACTGGGTTGTGGAGGTCAGACAGGCAGTCGCTCCATGTAAAACTGGTATTTTGCTACATCCGGTTAGACTGGAAGCCGATCTCAACCTTGTTGGGATAAGAGTAAGGCTAGGCAGATGATGACTCCTTTTGTATTAAAATCAGAATAATTTATTTCACAATCTAGATAAGTAATCCTTGAAAATGGTTTGCTATCAGTCATCAATTGTCATGGGTCACCGCTCGTGCATATAGATTCAAGGTGATAGGGGCGACCTGTTGCCTGTTTCTGAGGACTATTAATAGATAGTGACCAAATCGACACATGAATGTCAAAGCCTCGCTGCAGCCAAAAGTCATAGACGTGCTATTTTGATAAAACCCTAAAGTGGCAGTGGGCAGGGCACATTGCTCGCAGAACGGATGGCCGATGGGGCTGGAAGACATTGCGTTGGAAGACCTCCCACTAGGTGGACAGATGATCTGGTGAAGGTTGCGGGAATCCGCTGGATGTAAGTCGGATCACATCCACAGGACCGGTCAATGTGGCGACACCTGTTGGAGGCCTATATATGTCCAGCAGTGGACGTCTTTTGGCTGAAATGATGATAAAGACATCGCCGTATTGACCAGGAATGCCTTGCGCGCAAGGCAATCCTGGTTCTAAACTAACGACCGGGACCGTCTAATCGATATGATTTTTTCGTTTCCGTCTTACCTTTACAAGACATGAAAAAACAGACAAAGAACAAGACAGGACTAGGAAACACTCTCTTTTGCATGAATCTATTCGATTGACGTTTTTACTCCTCTTTGGTTGAAACTTCCGTCCTTTCTAATATCGAAATTTATTCTTATAGTATTCCTACTTAACTTAAACCTACAGTAAAATACCTTAAAACAAATACAGCACTATTACCTATGTAAAGTGGGTTGCAAAATCAACAGGTCTGAGTACCATTGGTCCTTGACATGCGGTTATGGGTGAGCCATAGGTAGTGGCCTTTCCACATCGAGTTAAAGGCTTACGCAGTTATATCCATGGAATGTTTATGGTATTAAGGAATATCTTCTGTGTTTTTAAGTGATACGTGTCGTTGAAAATGTCATTTGTTTAAAGGACATTGAAGAAAATCGGCCCGTTAGCGGACTGAAATGAAAATAAAATTAAAGCATACATTGTTGACGATTAATCGTTGTTTAAAGCAAATTCCAAGCCATGGATTTCCCAATTGTTGGTTTTGTATCGTTCTAATTTTAAATTTAAACGTTTGTTTTTATGTGTCAACTCAAAAGGCTGGATGCCAAATAAAATCAAGTGTCAAAAAAGATTTTATTCGATTTTTCAATCGTGCGCTGTGGATAGGTACCTACTGATTACTGACCCCTGTTTCATATGACTTTAACAATTAAAGAAACTACTTAATAGACTATTTATTATCATTGCATACTCAGCTTTAAGTAACAAAAAATTAAACAAAAACAGAACACACCACCATATGCCATAATTATTTACTTGAAGGTGTAAATAGACTATTTTCATTTTATAATTAAATGTAAAGAGTAACAAAAATTTGTTACTCTTTACATTTGATCTTTTTATTGCCACGATGAATATTCAATATACTCGTGGTTTTGTGTAGCCTGATCGCTACCGATGAGAGCGGATTTTACAATCACAACTGATCGCGATCAACTCGTCTGAACGGCATTTGAGAGTCATGATAAATGACATAGACAACATGACAGTGACAGTTCTTGAACGATGAAAATCTTGGCCACTTCTTTGGTTGTTTCTCCATTTTGATAACAACCTTTATTGTGACTTACGTTCCTGCCCGGCTAGCATGGGCAGGGGATAAAATTTTATCCACCGGTTATTTCCACTGACAAGGGACAAAATTCAAACAAAAGTGGAAATAACCGGTGGATAAAATTTTTATCCCCTGCCCATGCTAGCCGGGCTGGTAGGTTTAATAAGTAGGTACCTGCTACCCACTTTGTTTGTCTAATCCATAGATACTTATTTCGCACGTAAAAGCAAAGCTGAGAAAAACTAACTTAATAGTTCTGAGAATAATAAAAGGTTAACAAAATGAATCATGAAACCAAAATGTTTTTATCACACCTACGAAAAAACGAAGTACATAGTTAGGTCCATGTTCACCAAAAAGATGACAGTCTGATTATCTAAAACAGCTGTTTAAAACACATTTTTGTATGGTAATATGTCACAGTGACAGCTGTTTTTAGCTAATCAGGCTGTTATCTTTTCGGTGAACATGGACCTAAGTCTTCATATTACTTAACGACCTGTTTTTCTTGCTAAAATAGTTGTTAATGTCTACTTAGGATGACTCATTTTATTATGTCGCTATTTTTGAAATGGTTCTTTAGTAGCTACTTTTTATGCATAAATTATTAAAACATCGTATGTTTGTATTGTTAACCGACTTCTAACAAAAAGGGATATGATAATATACTTCCAGCATTGTTTTTTTCGCCCCTTTAACCTTATCATCAACTTGTAAAAGACCGATTCGGTCAAAAGCTTTTTCGCGTTAATTAATACTCCTCCTGCTTGTGCTGCAACGCTTCACAGAATTTGCCGGTTCTTGGTCTCTTTTTGCTTGAGAGCTGTGTTAAATCGGTGGTAATAGCGCCAACTCACAAATTGTAAGTGGTGGCTTCGAACCCAGGAAGGAAATTCACAAACGCGCACTGGGCCCACGTGCCTATCCTAACAGTGATCACCTTATAGTTTAATTATTCCGGTCTCCAATCAAGAATACGCCTACTACATCTACCATGGGCTTTATGGCGAATACCGCTTTTGCCAGGCCAAGTAATTTGGATTTTCTTATCTCTGGCTGTATGCCTATATTCAATAGTCAATGAAACAGTTCCTAATTAATGACTCATAGTGCAAAAAGTGATAAATACCCAAATAAATAACATTGACATTGTTAGTCTCATCATGTAGGTACCTACCGACCAAGGCTCACTTCAATGCCACCATGTACTTATATGCTAATTCAATCGCTATTAAATGCAATTGTGTCATGAGAACGCTGTTACAAAACTACCGTTTTATCCTGATAGATATTTATGTAAAATAGTAACATTAAGTTATGTTACTTGAAGGTCACCAAAACGAGCTATTTTAAGCTATTATGCTAATTAAAAACAAATAATAAAACAAAAAACTAAATAATAAAAACAATGCCAAAATATAGGTAATAAATAAAAACAGCTGCTCGGGTCAATCTGTTGCCTATTATGGTCGGGAGATAGGTAACCACGCAATACCATATCTTGAGTTTTCTCCATGTTTCGGAGAGGACGTTAAGCCGTTGGTCGCGGCTGTCCTTTGTAGATCTCTGATGATAATCATTGCTGGTAGTCAGTGGCCGAAAGTCTGACAACCTAGCTTACCAGGGGTATCGTATTACCCAGTACTAACTGGGTTATTGAGGTGGATAGGCAGTTGCTCCATGTACAATATATAAATATAATATATAAATAGCAGTATTTAGCTGCATCAGGTTAGACTGGAAGCCGACCCACATAGTTCGAAAACGGCCATCTAAAGTCACCCACTTCCGAAAGTAAAGTTATTTTACACTTTTTGTGTTTTTTAACGTGGTAACCTCTTAAGTGTTAAAGTTCCATATGACTAAAACTTATGTTCTCTTACTATCAGTGCCAAGACGTTAAGGTAGTCTCAAAAGTTCATTAGCCCCCATAAAATAGCTTACTCCTCAACATCAACATCAGAGATCAAATACCTCACAATCCAGCATGCTTATTGCTTACACAACAGGACAAAAAAGCGGGGCCAGTTAAAATTCGCAATTTTAATTTTCATCGTTCGAAATTCCGATTTCCAATTACCGGCTGTCCTGTGTTTACAAAAAAAACATAATGGGGCTCATTTCCAAATGTTTGCCGGCGAAAAAAGTTGGACTCGTTTATCATACCGCCGACGTATCCTTAGAGATGTAGCGGACTGGATAGGGCCCTGATTAATTACTATTGAGCTAGGTCTACGGTGACACAACGTGATTCGTGTTTTGTTCGTGATTCTATTCTGTGCCGGTAACGAAATTTGAGCTGTGAGTCATCCATTCAATCTGGCTGGATATCTACGCTCCACTAAAAAGAGATTTAATTTTTTGATGACTTTTTTTTTCATCCTGTTATTACGAGTATTATTATCCTAGTGTTCTAAACATGAAAGTTGGTGTGGATGGACGGGTGTTTGTTACTCTTTCATGCCAAAACTACAAAACGGATTTTGATGAAATTTAGCACACAGATAGCTTATAACCTGGATTAACACAAAGGATACTTTCTATCCCGTAGTATGATCCTGTGGGATAATTATCGGACTCCACGCGGGTGATAAGCTAGTAGAAATATATTACAAAGACTTAGGAGTGACTCCACGACACAGATGAATTCGAAACTTTTAAACATAATAAGCTTAGGATAAGTAACCAACAGTATTATAGCTAACATAGCTACCACAATCTGTCCATAAATCGAAATTGAAACACATCCAGTAACTAAATATCACTGCTGCGTTTCACCGCGTCCCACTTCGACTTACTTGACACCGATTACGTACGCGTCAAATGTACGCTTCATACGATTATCAACGATTATTATCTTACAAACTGTCCAGTATAACTTGACTGTTTGCGGTGGCGCTTCTTGCAAAGAATATGGCTGATTAAGTGTGCAATTCGGTACTAAAAGTTTTAGTTCTTTGAATTGCCGTCTGTCAAATTATGTTGGTCTGTATTTTTTCCGGGCAGTTGACGAAATGAAAATTACCTGCGTGTCGTAACGATAATCATGCTCTACAGTTGTTGTTTAGCATGGTGAAGTTTTTTTTTCACTATAGTATTACGTGGAGATAAAAAGTCAATTCTTATGGGTTATTATATAATGGAATTAAACAGAAAGTGTGAAAGATCTGCATCACGTAATAAAAAATGGTCGTGTAGTTTTTTCATATAATTTTTTTTTATATTTGTACATTAGTCACTTGTTTTTCTACCAATGTCACACTTAAAACAAATTGGAATGGTTTTGAGACTGCCATACTTTGCCATGTCTCCGAAAATAAACTAAAAAGTCCTTTAAAAGAAGCATATAATTTTATTCGTACTTGAAATGTAGGCAATAAATTCCTTTTCTCCCGTATTCTAGCCGCAAAATGTTTACATCATTAAGGCCGTGTTCAGCATGGTCAGTTGTCGACTATGAGAGTCCCGTATAAAATGTATCAGGGATCGGCCACGGCACGGACAAGTTATGGACTCTGCTCCGGACACTGGTATTGACAGATACTTCAGTAAAGGATCAGTAATTAAGGACAAAGTGTGAACGAGACATCGATAACTCGGGATACAAATCCGTAAAAATTGTCAACATCATCATCATCAGCCTATAATGTTCCCACTGCTGGGACACGGCCTCCTCTCGATGAGAGGGAATGGGCTATAATCCAACACGTGGACCCAGTGCAGTGGTGATAAAACAAATAACACAAAGTAATGCGCCTGTCTGGATTCAAACCCACGACTTACTGCTTGTAAGTCGAGGCCACCATCAATGGGCCACCACTTCTCAAAAAAAATAACGTCATGTAAAAAGTACTTGAAAAAAGTACCTTATGCTACCACTGTTTTTTGTTTTTCATACATTTTGCTTTTTGTGACCGAGACCTAATTCTGGCGATAATAAACTTATTTTACTTCAACGTGTCAGAGACAGTCGTTCACTAAAATTAATGTCACGGCTCACTTGTTGTAAAAAAACCAGTAAGTATCAGCTAAAGTAAAGTAACTTTAATCTTTATATCTTTCTTTACAGAAACACGGCATAATGGGGAACGGAGAGAAAAAAAGCAGCATTGTGCTCGAGAATTTTAATTCAACGTAAGTACTGTACATTCTAGACCTCGTACTTAAAGTAAGGTATAATAAATAAGGTATAATAGAGACAAATGTAGGTATTCAGTATGCCTCTAAAGGTCTTAAATTCGAAGAAATATTATCAAAGAAAAGTCGATCAACCTTGAGCGCTGACAGAATTTATCAGAATTTGATATTAATTACTTAATTCTTATTTAATTGTCTATCAAGTTGTGTTAAAAAATAGTGTTTTGATATTTTTTCTAATGGAGATGGCTGGCGCTAAGGCTGAGTCACGGATCAGTGGTTCGATTCCCCACACGGGTACGTATCATAATCCCGAATTTTAAAAGACCGAATTTTAAAATACCGATGGACGAAATCCCGAAAATTGAATCGCCGAATGGTTCTTTGACCGAAAGTTTAAAATCCCGAAAGTACATTTGCCCGAAAGTTTAAAATCCCGAAGTTTATAAACACTAAGTTTAAAATCCCGAAGTTTAAAATCCCGTAGTTCAAATACCCGAAAGTTCATTTGCCCGACAGTTTAAAATCCCGAAATTTAAAATCCCGAAGTTCGAAATCCCGAAAGTTCATTTGCCCGAAATTTAAAATCCCGAAGTTCAAAATCCCGAAATTGTCACCGTTTCCGAGAATAACGATTTTTTGTAAACCTAACGTAAAAACACTTAAAAGTTGCCTAGCAAGCAGCACGCATGCAGCAGGCATGCAGCAAGCATACAGCAAGCATGCAGCAAGCATGCAGCAGGCATGGTTTCTGTCACGGCTCCGGCGCTGCGGGTTTCTGGCGGTCACACGCGAGCTTATCGTCGCAGAGGATTTTAACACTCGCCGCCGCGGCTGAGGCTGGCCGGCTTCAGCCGGCCAGCAAGCCGAAGCTACCGAAGCCACCTGCTCCTCAGCTCGCGGCCCGCCTCGCCCCTCCGCGCCTACGCGGGCTTAAATTACACTCTAGGGGTAGGGCAGAAAAAACTACGTGGAGTCGGTTCTGCAGCGATTCATTTCTGTCACAAAATTTGTGCTTATATATGTCACCGTAAAATTGTCAAACACGTTATATTACAATATAGGTTCTCTATCGTATTATCTAACTTTTTAATCCATAATCTAAAATGACATAATTTTTTTTGTCATAATCATCATTCGTCCGAATGATAATTTACCCGAACTTTAAATCACATAATATCGTATGCCATAAAGTTGAAATCACTAAGTAAATATAATAAGCCCTAAATCCGTTTGTCATAAGTATTACAATCAAAAATATGCAAAAGACATAAAATCGTTTTCAATAAAAGTCATAAGTTCTATTCTAAGTAAATGTTTAATCGTATGTAGGCGTTGACCTGCAATGCAAGCAAGCATGCAGCAAGCATGCGGCACGTCTGTAGCGAGCGTGCGGCAAACATACAGCAAGCAAGCATGTAACAAGCAAGCATGCAATGCAAGCAAGCATGCAGCAAGCATGCAGCACGCATGTAGCAAGCATGTAATGCAAGCAAGCATGCAGCAAGCATGCGGCAAGCATGCAGCAAGCATGCGGCAAGCAAGCATGCAACAAGCAAGCATGCAGCAAGCAAGCATGCATGCAAGCGTGCAGCTTGCAAGCAAGTATACAGTATGCAAGCAAGCATGTAGCATGCAAACGAGCAAGCATCATGCAGCAGGCATGGTTTCTGTCACGGCTCCGGCGCTGCGGGGCTCCGGCGGCCTCACGCGAGCTTATCGTCGCAGATGGGTTTAACGCTCACCACCGCAGCTTCGGCTTGCTGGCCGGCTAGCCGGCCAGCCTCAGCCGCGGCGGCGAGTGTTACAACCACCTGCTTCTCAACTCGCGGCCCGCCTCGCCCCTCCGCGCCTACGCGATTTTAAATAACACTCTTGGGGTAGGGCAGACAAGACTGCGTGGAGTCGGATTTACAGCAATTCGTTTCTGTCACTAAAACCTAACTTCTAGGGATTTTTTAGCGACTGTTAGTCCCTAAAAAAATCCCTAAAAGTTAGGTTTATAAATGACCATTCGGAATCATACACATTATGTGATACAATACTTAGGACATACGACTTTATATCATGTAAAATTAGGAGATTCAATTATTATAGTATTCGATATTATGACAAAATAGTATTAGAAGTAAAGTTAGTTATGTAAAACATAATTTCGGTGTTTTGAACATTATGGTTACTGAAGTTTATAGCAAACGTGTTATGGATAATGATTTTCGGACAAAAAAATTTAGGACAATCAAGAGAGTACCTACTTACAATATAACGTGTTACTCTCTAGCGATATTGTAAACTCTCGAATTATTGTCAACTAAACATACGGAAGTATCTCTGCCCCCATAATCGGGACTTGGGGCACCCCCCGTTAGGTTAGTTAGGTTCCCTTTAAACCCTGCACTCGGAAATAGGGGCCCCGCGAAGCGGGGCTCCGTCGACTACGCTTTTTAGGGGCATATAATACGGCTATTAAATAAAAGTTTTCGTCCATTCGGGATTTCACCCATCGGTATTTCGTTCATTCGGGATTTCGTCGATTCGGGATTTCATCCATCGGTATCTCATCCATCGATATTTCGTCCATTCGGGATTTCGTCCATTCGGTATTTCGTCCATTAGGGATTTCGTCCTTTCGGGCATTTGAACATCGGTATTTTGTGTTTCGATATAACGACTATCGGTATTTAAAACTTTCGGTATTTTGAATTTCGATGTTTTGGACGTCGGTATTTCAATCATAGGTATTATGAACTTTCGGGATTATGATACGTACCCCCCCACACAGAAAAAGGATAATTGTTAGATCATTTGATAGTCTGTCCGATAATTTAATGTGCCGAAATAGGAAAATTCCCTGCTAAACTCATTATAAATTAAAGAAGAAAAACTCACACAGCCCGGCTAGCATGGGCAGGGGATAAAATTTTATCCACCGGTTATTTCCACTGACAAGGGACAAAATTCAAACAAAAGTGGAAATAACCGGTGGATAAAATTTTTATCCCCTGCCCATGCTAGCCGGGCAGGGATGGTTTTCCTACAACAAAATTGGCCAAGTCACTCCCAAAACACTCATTGTGGCCCATTTTGCAATCTATTATATATTTCCAAACCTATTTTCCTAATTGGCACTTACTTACAGCATTGTCTAACTAGGACTCTCAATAACAAGCCAAGTGCTGGATGGAATTTTCCGTCGTCGGTAAAAATAACTAAACCGTCATACTGCACAACCAAGAATTTAAATAGATAATTTATTCTACCAACCCGCACTGGGCCGTGATTAAATACTGCCCACACCTTCTGATAGAGTAAAGGCCTAGAACATTTTTTTTTTTTTTAAAGGCTCAAAGGACCAGGTATCCTAATCAACAAGAAAATTCGGAGAAATTGTCCTGAACATAGGAAAACTACACTACTACAATTTAATTTAAGTCAACCAGTCCCAGGTTAATAGAAAACTTTTACAAAAGAAAAGGTACGATATTTTCTTCTATGACGCCGACTCACGTCGTCTTTAATCTTCCAAACGCAAACATCTGAAGAGAATTCAACTTGAGGCGACATTTGGTACTTACAGTGCGTCACCAATCATATTTTCGTAAGTTTCAATATCAAACACAACTTATTTTATACTATTTTTTGCTGCGGTTGTGCCCCTTGTGGAGGCCAGTAGGTATTGATCACACGGGAACGTATTGTACGTATCGTACGTGTATTTATATAATATACACACTAACTCTAAAATAGAAATAAAAATATGTACAAGTATCAAAAAAAGGGTTACAGGGCATCGCCGCATCGCTGCCAACAGGAAAAGTGCCCAAAAGGCTGGCAGCATTGCCACGTTGGATGACAATGCTATGATAATATATAAATGATTATTTGGCCAAAAAATTTGCCCGCCCTCTGGTCACGTGAAGAGTCGACCAACCATTTAGCAATTTCCCGAAATACTGGGTGGGCACTTGGACCCCATTGCCCTAGTGTTTCAACCCCAAATGGCTCAAACACATAATTACCAATTAAAGTAATGTATTTGCGCCGTTTGAGGTTTTCAGCACCTGGTGGCAAGAGCACGATGGATGAGATCATGAATGATGGCGTGCCATGCTATCCGACCTGCACTCTTACTGCTAGAAAGGCCATGTTGTACGAGGCAGTCGACTGCTTCACCACTTTGACAGCGATGTGGAGCCCCACAAGGCGCTCAAACGCAAACAAGTAGCGAGCCGGAAGGTTGTGTCACCTAACCTAATACCTATATTAGGTGACGGTAGTGCCTGAAGCCAGAGGCCTGACTTCCACTCACCCACAGCCAGCAGGCGGGCACGCTCAGCAGTATTGGTATACGTATTAATAAGTTTATTCCGTACCAACCTGCAGAACGGCTCATCCCACTGTCTCTGGGAAAACGGGTTCTCGGGCCGACCCGTGTTCGGGCACGTCACTTTCCAGGCGTCCTCTGCGTCGGTCAAACACGGCACTTCCGAGTAAACCAGGGAAAGACATACAATTATCCTGGTTAGCTTTTCAGTGCTGTGAACAGAAGATAGAAACGCCGGTAAGCCAGCATTCTGCCGTTTAAAAAAAAAAGGGAAAAATAACAGGATAGACTGACAGTTTTTTTTTCTGTGAACGGCATCTCGCCATCTCGCAGGTGAACTCAGGAGGTTGTCATCTGCTACGGACAGATTCTCATTATGGATAAATACTGGAATAAAAGCTTGAGTTCGTATCGTAAAGACCAACCCCTAGTAGCAATTGCCGTTGGCTTCCTTATGCCAACAGTTGGGAATGTATTGGCAGACGGTTAGTTGTTCCGCCAACCTAAACTTAAAATAGGCCCATTGTCATAAACATGCACTATTTGCCCAACGAATAGCCAACAAAGGGCCTTCTGTTACTATTCCTACTGTTGGGTGATTTTTGCAGGGATTTCAGTTATTATAACACCATTGGGCCAACTAACGACGGGCCTGCTGCATCTATTACTACTGTTGGGAGATTTTTGTAGGGATTTAAGTTATGATAACAACTTACATCGGTCCAACTTAAACCTTTCAATGGGCCTGTTAGGGATGATACGTATATACTGGTACATCCAGTATGAGTTTACTAGTACTCTCTTAACTCTTAGTAACTCTTAGATTTACGAAACATATTTTTTATATTTTTGTTTATATTTGAGATTTATGGTTTATATTGTAAACAAAGTGCAAAATTGAAAATTAAGGATAATTTAAGAAGGACATTCCGTCACTAAATGTCCTTGGTGGGCGGTATGTTCATGCCGAAACCGTAATGATAATATCGTAAAGGTTCAAAAGTTGTACCCCAACCTCGATAGATGGCGTTGTAGTCCAATTAGAAGTCGCTATCGTTGTGTTACCACAATTTGGTTGGGTTCGAGTGAATTTTAGTAAATATATCACCAGCTTGGGCGCCGGACAAACACGAGTGGCGTACGGCGTATGGCGGTGGCGCCGAGTAAGTGGCGCCGCTACTTGCTACTGCCTCGCCCCCGGCGTACCCGCATACGCGCCAGCGCCATACGCCACTTGTATATGACCCGCGCCTTAGATCAGAAAGCAGAAAGCAATTTGGTTTTATTTCAACCCTATTGGTGTTCACACAAGGTTATTAGTTCAACACTACTAGCTCGGTAGTACACATTGGTAGTAGTTGGTTGGTTGGTGGTAGGCAAATCCACGTAGGCCCCATCGCAAGTTGGGCCTTCGTAGGCAAATCCACGTAGGCCATCAGTTTTGGGCCCAACCCGCAAACTGCCCGCCAATTGTATACATTTGCCAACTAACCAGGGGCCTAATTCTGCTATTTTAATAAATTCGTCACTCCAACACGATTCCATTCTCATCCCATTGTCATTTTGCTTAAAGTTCGTAATCTGCTAAATTCACAATGGTCGGTCAATGGTCTCGTAATAAAATTGTGTTTTAATGGCATTTTCGTATTGTCATTATTATAAAACCCTTAGTACAAATGATTTTCGAAATCTACTAATAAATGCGAACATTTATTCATGCCAGATTTCATGTACGAGATTAACATTCTATGACATTTCTTTCAATGGAGTGTCAGTGGTTGTTCATTGAGAAGTCATAATGGCGCCATTATGATAGTAGAATAACCAAACTTGTCAAAATTTGACAGAACTTGGTCATTATGAAATCAATGATCGAATACTCAGACACTATTGTAATAGCAGAATCGAGGCCCAGAGGTATGTGGCCCAACTAAATGCCAACAAAAAATGCTACTAGGGACTTTGGTGTAAGTAATTCGTAGAAGTGACAATTCCGTTCCTACATACCTAATAAGTAAACTACTTATTAGTGGCTTTTTTTACCTTTGATATAACGATAAGACTAACTAGTGTTATCGTTATATTAAAGGTAAAAAAAGCTTCTGGGGACCCAGAGCGTAAAATGAGAATTATACTAGACGGGTTTTAAGGCGGGCTTAGGAAGTTTTATATAAATTTAAAATGTCACTTACGGGATATCTTCCGTGAGTATTGTTTATTTTGAGTTCCCGATATTTCGACGTTGTTGCGAGCACCATGATCACGGGTTAAGTGGAGAATGCGAGTGGATGGATTTATTTTAAGTTTAGTTATGAACCATGATAGCTTAAAACAGTAGTTCTATATGTAATTGTTTTATAACTTTCTAAAGTGAAACTAGTAATAGTGTCAAGGTTGACATCAAATATAATTGTGCGGTTTTGAAGTCATCAATATTGTATTGCTGTGATTTGGAAGTCAAAATAATTGAATATATAATATAAAAAACTAATTGAATGTATAATTGAATATACAACAAAGGAAAGGCTATTTTGATAAAAGCGGTCTAATTATTAAATTTGTAACATAGGTATGATGTCGGGTTCGCATGCTCATTAATTCGGAATACTGAAATACACCCTCTGTCTGCACTACCACGCTTTACAAAATGAACGCGGCCGTATTCAATATCAATAGAAATTTCCAACCAACCGAATACCAACGAATCCGATTTCCAGATGGAACCAGAAAATCCCAGATTAATCTGAAATTTAATTTTTTTTTTCAGGGCCAATCTCGCGAGTAATCCTGGCTTCCAATCAACACTAAGTTTAGGATCAAAAGAAGTCATAAATGAAAAAGCCTACAACCCATTCGAGCACAGAAAAGTGGAACACCCGAATTCGTAAGTAACATTCAGAAACCAAATTAAGTTTTTTATATTAAAAAGGTATTAGAAGTTGTTTTTCAGAAGTAGGTTATATTGAATATACTCGTAGTACCATAGTATACATATAAAAAAGTCCAGTAGTCTAAATTGTGTTTGTCCTGTTGCCAATAGAAGACCCACATATTCAAGAAAAGAAGAATGGCAGGGTGTCATGCAATCTACCATTCACAATACTCTAAAAGATATATCTCGGTGAAATTAAGATTTAAGTTATACGGACCCCACCCTACCCCACAGGCAAAACACATGCATAAGAAAATTAATCATAAATGTGTTAACTTAAAAATCCGATATGATCTTGATTATAACTTTCTAGATGGTTAACAAATATTGCCTTCTTCCAGGACAATAGGATCTCTGGTGCATCTACTGAAGTCTTCGCTGGGGTCTGGTATCCTGGCTATGCCTGCTGCGTTCAAGAATGCAGGTCTAGCAGCCGGGGCCATCGGCACATTAGTAGTCGGATTTATTTGTACACACTGCGTTTATGTACTGGTAGGTCTTTTTTTATTTTAAATAATTCCACTAGTTGCCCCAGCCGACTGTCTGTTATTATTTAGCCACGAGTTCCTCAAAGAAAAGGTCTTTGCCGCATTAGAAATCAATTTTGGCAGGATTAAACCTTCGTATTAATCCATGTGTGTCGTCTCACTAATGAATCCCAAATTAATGAATTTTGCCGATTTTCAAAGATTCGAGTATTCAAATGTATGGCCTTTGATAAAATCTACGAAGATCGCAATTTTCACAATAAAGTGCTTTGTTTTTTTTTACCATTTTTACCATAGCTACAGCAGGCATAAATGTTCATGCTTTAGTGGAAAGCAAACAATTTTAAAAGCGTCGTAGAATTTAAAAAGAAAATTTTCCGATATCTACATTTTTCAGCTTGCATATTTCGCTTTCAAGTTTTTAAATGATTCTTCATTTTCCAAACACAGGAGAGTTACATCCGAATATTCGGGTCGCTATGTATCGACCGGGCAAATCTGGCATCTAGTCTTACTAAGGGGTATCGTATTGTGACACTAATGCCCTGTAGGAGGGTGTCATCAGGTAGGTAGATAGGGGTAAATAACAAGAGCTCGAGGATCAAGTACACTTATTATTTATTGCCTGAACTTCCGTGGCCATCACACGACTCGATTGCAGAGGTAAAAAGATGTGGTAGGGAACACTGGCCTGAACCGTCTCCAGCGCTGATGGTTCTGTCTTGGAGAGCTAGCCAGCATCCAACGGCTTCAGTCTCAGGTTCTGTCCTTGCTAGATGATGTCAGCGTAGGGTAGATGTCACTCTGCAGCGACTGCAGCAGAAGATCTTCTCCGAGCGTCCTTCACGACGCAGGAACCACGATGTGGCGAAAGATTGAAGGGTAGACTAGAATCCTGGAATTCCAGACAGAAACGGAAGCGTAAGCAAGCTGTCAGAACCACGTTTCGTAGGTCCAAAGGTCACAGTGTCCCAGATAGGAAGATAGGAAGAAATACAGCAGAAGACTAGATTTAATAAGTTCTAGAAACACCTTACAGTAATTTGCTCTTCTAATAAAGTACATGGAAACTTACCCTAGAGGGATTTCACGACGTATTTAATAAAATTATTAAGGTGCGATCGGAGCGAGCGACACAGCTGTCAAATCAGTGCTCTCAAAAACGACTGGTCTACCGGCCCAAACGATTCGTAACTCCTCGGTGACACTCGGCAAGGATCGTTTTAGCGTTGCGCGGGCGCATAGAAGCGAGGATCTTTTATTTAAGATAATAGATTCTCGTAGGTTCCGTACAATAATATTTAATTTTAATGTTTTATTTAAGTGTTAGGTTTAGTTAGTAATATTATAATAGATTATGTATTGTGTTAATAGTGTAGTTTTAAGTGTACTTTCTTAATATAAGGATTCCTAAACTAAACTCTTTTCATTTGTAACTTGCAAGTTGCAAGGTGCAACGTTACAGTACTAACTGGGTTCTGGTGTTCAGATAGGCAGTCGCTTCATGTCAAATACAGGTATTCAGCTAGATCTGTAGTACAAGTACGTACGAATCGATAGGACTCGATAAGATAAATTTGACAGTCATTCTCGATAAAATGAGTTTTTGACTCCATAAAAACTCATTTTATCGAGAATAACTGTCAAATTTATCTTATCGAGCCCTATCGATTCCTACGGACTTGTACTGCTGGTTTGACTGGAAGCCGAGGCAGATGTAAAATAAATATCGCAGGACATTACACACAGCGCCATCTAGTGCCACACTAAGCAACGAGGCTTGTGTCGTAAACACCAGATCGGTCATATACTAAAATGTATAAGCCGTGCGGATTAATCGAATAACTGTTGTTGTCAAAGCATGTGAATCATGCCTGCAGTCATTACATAGTTACATACACCTCAGACATAAACCTTAGGACGATGAGAATAAAGTTCAAAGCAAAAGCAGACGTAAAATAATAATGAATGAACAATATTCGAAGTCTACATGGCTACGAGTCATCTGTTCTCAAAACTCGATGAACCGTTTGAACGCGTTATTTGATCGACTTCCGTATTTATTTGCATAAAATTATGAGAGAACTTTGTTGTTTTGCTAAAAATAATATATGTATGTATTCCATGAACTGTCCGTTTTACAATTTGCTACTTGAGCTTCCCAATTACCGTTCGGATGTTATTATCGTTTTAGAACTTTTTTACACTAAATAGGCCACAAATCACCTGATGTGAAGTGATACTTTGGCCTAGGGCGAAGCCTTAGACGCATCGGGTATCGGGGGTCACGAGGTGACCCCCGCCCACCGTAGGCGCGCGTCTGTGGACGGTGAGCTATGGGCTAGCTCGCTGTCCGTCCGTCTTATGACGACAGGCCGTTTCGACGGCGCGTTCGTGTTCCACGCACGCCTCAAAGAGATGTCAGCATAATGGAGGGGCCCGCAAGGGCCGAAGCCTGTTGGGGCTGCGGGACTGTTCAAAAGAGATACCATGACCCCGTAACATAAAGAGCGAGGAAGGAACATGGATGGGTTTTAGTCAGTAAAAGTCCCTCCCACTCCGCCCAGAGTGGGACAAGTTATTTGATGATTTCTCATCCGAAAAAAAAGGGTGGAGCCTTGAAGAAATCGATTCATTGATCCAGATTATAATGGTCAGGGAAAGAGAACCTTTTCTGTACAGCGCTGCCTAACAATCGTTGCAGGTTAACCATTCCTCCTCCATGAATTTGACACAAATTTTGCAATATTTTGTCGAATACTACCAAAGGCAGAAGGCATTTATAATACAATTCGATGCAATCTTGATACATTCTTCATAGTTTGTTTCTGCGAAATCGTATGTAAATGTTTTGTATCCGTATATTTGCAATCTCGTCACTGTTTACGACTTTACAAGGAAGCGCGTCGTGAAGGTCAAAGTGACTACTTTGCTATTCAGTGCTTAGGAGATTACAACTATTAATCAATGTTCCGTGACTGAGGTTTTTCTTTATTGTGGTTAGATGCATTGTTTAGGTATGTAGACTATCGTCTGTTGAGACTTGTAAAATAACAAGAGTCTAGCCGAGATAGAATGACGATGAAACATGCTTTTGTTTTCAATTGACGTCCGCTATCGAAAAGCTTATGGCCCTTTAGAATCATTTCACTGAAATTAATTTAGGTAACTTAAAAGAGAGACTAAATTTATGACGGTGTCCTGATGGCCTAGGAAAATTACAACGCTTTCAACGCGTGTCATATTTGTACAGTATGACCACTTAAATGTATAGTATCAGGTGGCGCTGCTTGCGAAGAAAAATATGCATCAATATTGTTCCATTTTTTGTAGTTCTGTGTTTTTCCGCCTGCACAGATATGACGGCTGAAGTAAACGCTGAAGGAAAGGGTATAAGAATACGCTTTATGAAGCCGAAAGGCAATTACTCGTATGTTCTCCTTGACTTTGCGATATTTTTTTTGTTCTAGGCCATACTTGGGAACCGGAGTTACGGAGATATTGGGGGTCAAAGTTCCAAAATATTTTTAATTCTCCACGACCCCCGTACTACTAAATCCAGCACAATGTTTTAAGTGCGGTACATTGAGTTTTAACAAAATGTCGTTTCCCAACAATATTTTTTGCATTAACTTACTTATTATGATGTACATAATGAGTTTGATGAGTCATGAAAGCATTTTTTCAATGACACTCCCAACTGAAAGTGCTAAACTTCCTTCATATTTTTCTAAATCACTAGAAACTAGGTGACAATGACCTCATAAAAACGTTGTTCACATCTCATGGAACAGTAACAATAGCCCACAAAATTATACCGCGAAAACCTTTGTTTGGTAAAATGAGATAATTTGTTACATTACTAATCAATGGTAATGTTTGAAATGAACTTTACTTGACTGCTTAAATGCTTATTTTTAAAAGCCTGTTATTGTTCAATTTTTAGTTTTAAATAAATTAAATTTTATAAGGGCTTTGCAAGCCTAGACTAATTCAAGTTTCCGCCATATTTAAAAATATAGAGAAAACTGATGATACATTATTTTGTAATGTTCCGTACACAAATACGTGCTTGGACGTGGACTTGCGAACACCAGTCCATTATACAATACAATACAATACAATATAATGTTAACAACGCAAAAAAAAACGTATGTAAAAAAGGGCAGAGGTTACCCACGTCGTTTCCTATCTAAATACTTTGAGAAATAAAATGGAAACGAATTCAAAAGTCGCCATCTTATTTCTCAGAATAATGTCTGCTCGTTTTGGATTGGCAGATTGACAACATTATTACTAAAATCTTTCACCATTAGAAATCCAAGTCTTTACTTGTAATGTTAATACGTACATATTAGTAAATTACGTACGTACGTTACGTATTAACATTACAAGTAAAGACGTGGATTTCTAATGGTGAAAGATTTTAGTAATAATGTTGTAAAGTAAAAAACACGAACAAAAAATAAAATCCTCTTTAAAATATTAGTTTAGGTATAAAAGTAATACAACATAAACAACTCGGACACTAATATGATATTAGTGTCTGATCTGTATATTTTGTATAACTAACTGTGCCACTGTTAAAACAATCAAACTTATGCAATAAGGATAAGGAAGTCAGTTCACACGATAGTTTCAAAGTTAACGATTCGTAAAATCTCGAAACTTCTGGCAGCTGCCATAAAATATACGAATAAAACGAATTTTAAAGGATAAATACTAGTATACGTATTTTATTTTCTACATAACAAGTTAAGTACCTACATAAAATTCAAATTCAATTTAAGTGCACTGTTGGAGTTCCAACTCTGTGATCTTAGCCCAGCGTAGAAAATACAACAACAGCGACGTTACATTTAGGTTTTCATAAAGGAGTCGCTTAGTATGAAATTAATCTTCTTCGTAACAGTCGGTTTTAATATTTCTTTGTTGTATAGTAGGCAGGCGATTTGTGGAAAATTAAAATGAATTAATGGCTTAAACTTCCGCTTCCCCCTTTATTCAGCGCCATTTCCGCAGTCCACTTTGGTTAAAAGTATCGAGTTACAATTAAATCTCGAAGTTTTGCTAACGGCGCGTGTTTGTTACTAACAAGCGACGAGAATGTAACGAAGGTTTGACCAATTTTTGAATCGAAAATACAACTGCTAAACAGCATTTTGTTGAATTTTTGCAATCAGCACTAATAGGCATCCATCATCCACAAAAATGAAAAACAGTCATAACGTCAATACTGTTTCCCTCTTCCGTTCAGAAGAAAGGCCCCCTCGCTTTTACCCCGAAATGAGAGGCAGAGATGTACTAAGTAATAGTACACCTACTTCACCAGTAATATTTAAGTCCCATGTTATAGGGAGCGTTCCTATTGCCATCAACCGGGCACAAATCCAGACTCAGTGACAGTGGCTACTGCTGAAAACGGATTAACCAAATAACCGACTACTGACCTTTTTAGTTTTCGTGTGGGAAGTCATCAAATGACTCCTCCCTCTTTGGTCGGAGACTTTTACTGACTAAAACCCACGCTCCTTACGTCTGAGGTCCACGCGACTAAACAACGCACCCATGTTCCTTCTTAGCCCTTTGTGTACCAGGGCCGCGGTATCTCTTTCGAATAGTCCCGCAGCCGCAGGCATCGGCCCTTGCGGACCTCTTCCTTTCTGCTGACATCTCTTTGAGACGCGCGTGGACCCCTTCCACTTTATCCGAAATGGGAATGTAATTCAGGACTTCATTCAGCAGTCGTGCTTTAAGAGCGCGTATCCCAAAAGTTTTAATTTTAATTTGGCAATTTTACTGTGTGAAAATAAGAAATATGGCTCTGTGGTGGACTAAAAAATTGATTAGGAAATGAACCAAACGACAGTAACAGGTGCCACTTTCGAACTTCCTCTAATATACTCATTCCTTACTTTATCCATTCTTGTCACTCCACACATCCATCTCAACATTCTCATCTCCGCTACATGCAATCGTTTTTCATCCATCTTCTTCACAGCCCAGCATTCTGATCCATACAATACGACAGGTCTAATCACGGACTTGTATATTTTCCCCTTTAACTTGAGGGGCATCCGTGGGTCGCAAGTTGTTCCAGTGACCTGTCGCCATTTTATCCATCCTGAGTTGATCCGGTGCGTTACGTCCCGGTCTGCTTCGCCATTTCACCATAACCACCATAACCCTGAAATTCAAGTACTCAGGCGTAAACAAAGTGTCATCCACATATGTATTAATGAACTCGAATCCACTCGATCATCTCGTCTGGAATACTATTAACAAAATAATACGAAATTATTGAGGGACACTGTACTCTAAGACACCCTTCTGTTATCAAACATGTTATTGTTGTTTATCTTTACACACTTTGGTTAGTCTTAATTATACGCCTACTGTTTTTTTCTGTCACTAAAATGGTGTCTGAAATACAAGGTGTTTGAGAGGCGGCATAGCTTTGGTAGGAATAGGGGTAGTCACATCCCAGTTTTCACCCACATAACCTTTACCGTAGATGTAGTTAAGAAAATAAATTAAAAAAGCAGTTTTGCATTTTTGCAAAACTGCTTATTTAAAAAACAGACTTCAAAGACACACTTTTGTTTGTTTGATTCAGTTTTTTTTGTCATCGATTTCTGAAGTTAAACTTATTTTTCACTATTTTGTGTTTTTCAAGTCGGTTTTATTTTTGTGAAATAATGTTTTCTTTTTCCATTTTCTGTTTTAATATCTAATGCAAATATTTGTTTTGCATTTATTTTACATTTCATTATCACAGGCTTCTCTTCAATTAAATAGAACTTAACATAGGTACCTAACTGTCGAAATCTGTGTGTATGCTCTGAGGGTGTACGCAGATGTGTACCGTACACATCAGAGCATACAATAAACATCAAAGCGATTGCAGCAATCACGGCAGACTTGCTGTCTATTATAGAAGAGTTCTGTTATATTATATCTCCGAAGATCAGCATCAGCTCTTCATTAAGCCAAGACCACCGCGGAATAAGTAATATTCTTAAAAATAAAAAAAGAATCAGGTAATGGGTTTAGAATCACTGAACATACAAACAATAAAAAAGAAAGTCGAAATAACCTCCTCCTTTTGGAAGTCGGTTAAAGAAAAGATTTTTTTTTTCACGAAACGTGAATGACACTACATCTACACAACTTTATTGTTTGAGGCTGTAATAAAAGACCACCTTTTTTGATGTTTTCTGCAATGTACGTTTCTCAATAAATATAATTATGTACTTAATAGTATTTGCTTCCAAAATCCTAAAATTTTAATTTACTGTGTTTTTCTTGTTACTGTCATAGCGTGATTTTACTGAGCTTCTGTTTTTAAAATTGCCTTTTTGTTCTAGAAAATAACCCAATCACTTAAAAATACGTCGGCCTTTCTACGAAATACCCTGTTTAATAAATACGATGAATATTATATGAACCAGTTGATCAGTTGAGCTGCCTGTTCGTCAGAATTCGATATTTTTTTTAGACAAATACCAAATGATTTTTAGCTATGTCGTCTCGTCTTAGTCTATTTTTAGGCCAAACTACCTTAAATGAAACACCGGTTTATCAACCACTACTGTTCCGATATACCTTTGTATTCTTCCATCATCCATGAATGCATCGCTCAAATTAAGTCACCAAAATTACGTTGAAGGAAATAAAAATAAAGAAAGATAAACTTTTCATTGTGCACAAAATGAACACGATTATTTAAAGTAACACAAATAAAATAAAATCAACTTATTTATTACTAGCGGACGTCACGCGGTTTCACCCGCGTTGTTCCCGTATCCGTGGGTGTACGGGAATGAAATGTAGCCTATGTTACTCGTGGATGGTAGCTTTCGAATGGTGAAATAATTTTTAAAAACGGTCCAGTGGTTTTTAAGCCTATTCATTGCAACCAAACAAACAAACTTTTCCTCTTTATAATATTAGTGTAGATTATTTAATTATTTATTAAGTCAACAAGTCAATTTTTCACTTTAGAATTGATAAAATATTTGTTTTCCAGGTAAAAACATCTCAAGAAGTATGCGTGGACGCCAAGAAACCATCGATGGGCTTCGCGGAGACTTGTGGTGCTGCATTCGAGTTTGGACCTAAAAGACTAAGGCCTTGGGCTAATTTTGCAAGGTAAGAACCCCCGTGAACTTAGCTATATCAATAACAGTCTAAAGGTTGTTCAACTCCTCTTAACGAAGCCGAAAGACACTGTTCTCCCCATCACTGCGATATTTTTTTTGTTCTACACCATACCAGCCCGCTTAGCCTGACCACAGTAGAAACGAGAGAGACAAGAACTTGACAAATCTTTTGAATCGACAAAATGACAGATGAACAAAAGCTTTGTCAACTCTCTGTCGTGTCTACGGTGGTCAAGCTACGCGGGCTGGGAACCTTCCAGTTACGGAGATATTGGGGGTCAAAGTTCCAACATTTTGAAAAGTTTTTTTTTTTTAATACTAGTTTTTAATGTAGGGTTTTTACTTCAAACACCTCCACTACCCCGTAGTATTTATGATAATTATGGTGGCTTCGATAAAAGGTTTTAACACCCTTTATAATTATAGCCATAACTCCGACCACGGAGTTTCCCTAACAAATTCAAATTGACTTTGTAAACACGAAATCCTACGAGGAATAGGTAATAAAATAAAAAAGACCCCAGTGCGAGTCGGACTCGCCCATGAAGGGTAGCAGCAAGTAACATAATATAAAAGTTACGTTTTTACGATTCATGACGTATTAAAAAAAACCACTTACTAGATTTCATTCAAACCAATTTCCGGTGAAAGTTTACATGGTAATGTACATTAAATATTTTTTTCACTCCTCTTGCTCGAAAAGACCGTCATAATAGCGTACCAGAGGGGCCGTAAAATTGCTCATTATAGCCCTAGGGAAAATAAGCTTTTTTTTTTTTAAATTTCGTCGTCGGTGTTCGAAAACGCAAAGTCTACTCTAATTCATAAAGAATTGATCTAATACTGTTCCATAAAAAAAGAAAAAACATTTTATTTTAAAAATGGAACCAAACGCGCCGAACGCCGAACTCTTTGGCAGGATGTGTGCGTTGCATTCCAGCTACAGAAGAAATAAAAACCGGCCAAGAGCGTGTCGGGCCACGCTCACTGTAGGGTTCCGTAGCTTCCCAGACCATTAAAAATACCAACATTTTTCGTCAGCAAAAATAACTTTGTTTTTCATAGTATTTGTATGAAAAACAAAGTTATCATTTGCGTTTTTTTGAAAAAGTGCTATATAACTCAAAAACTATTCAACTCATCAAGTTGAAAATAATTTTCCTAGAAAGTTCATATAAAGGTCTACTTCTGTGATTTTTTTCATATTTTTTAAACTTATGGTTCAAAAGTTAGAGGGGGGGGGGACACATTGTTTTTGACTTTCGGAGCGATTATTTCCTAAAATATTAATATTATCAAAAAATGATTTTAGAAAACCCCTATTCATTTTTAAATACCTATCCAACAATATATCACACGTCAGGGTCAAAATTAAAAAAAAAATCGCTCCCCACTTTACGTCTGGGGGAGGTACCCTAATAAAAATGTTTTTTTTTAATTTTTATTTTTGCACTTTGTCGGCATGATTGATATACATATTGGTACCAAATTTCAGCTTTCTGGTGCTAACGGTCACTGAGATTATCCGCGGACAGACAGACAGACAGACAGACAGACAGACAGACAGACAGACAGACATGGCGAAACTATAAGGGTTCCGTTTTTTGCCATTTGGCTACGGAACCCTAAAAAAGGGATTGGCGCGAAATTTTAAGATATTTTCTGTATTATTTATTTGAATTTTACGTAGGATTCCGTTTTATCTCCTACGTTTACCCCACAGACGACACAATATTATATTCGTCTTCACAGAGAAAAAACATCTCATTAGAACAACCAAGTACAAATTGTACATTTCATTTTTAATAAAATAAACTATCATATTAAATATGGTTATTTTATTTTCTCGCAATCGTAGTGAAAAGTACGGTGTAACACACGGCGCTAAAATCCCATTATAACTCGGTTCCTATTTACCACCTCGCTAAAGCTCGGTAGTAAAACTACCTCGTCTATAATGGGTAATTTTAGCCCCTTGTATCACAATGTACTATTTTAGTTTTATCGTTCTCTTATTTTAGAAGTTACAGAGGGAGGGGGGGACACATTTAACCACTTTGGAAGTGGCAAAACACGCGCAAACTATTCAGTTTACAAAAAAATGATACTAGAAACCTCATTATCATTTTTGAAGACCTATCCATAGATACCCCACACGCATGTGTTTGATGAAAAACAAATTTTGAGTTTCAGTTCTATGGGGAACCCCCAATTTATAGTTTTTTTTTTCTATTTTTGTGTAAAAATCTTAATGCGGTTCACAGAATACCTACATCTACTTACCAAGTTTCAACAGCATAGTTTTTATTGTTTCGGAAAAAAGTGGCTGTGACATACGGACAGACAGACAGACAGACATGACGAATCCATAAGGGTTCCGTTTTTTGCTACTTGGCTACGGAACCCTAAAAATGTGTGCGTGTTCAGTTCTCCAAAAGAGCCATACACGTGCCCAAAACGAGATTAATATTATTTCCACCTGAAACAGCCTAATGAATTACAGATGATGTTTATGAATACTAATGCCGAAACGTGTCTGTCTAATTGTTGTAAATGTCTGAATCTTCTCCGTGTATTCATAGGTCATTGATCTGGGGCCATGTTATCATAATCTCATCTTATGAACCTACAGCATTCTAAAATAAAATTATGTGTTTATAAAATAAATAAATAAAATAAAATTGTGTAATGCATTTTAAATTCGAGTCGACTTAAATTAAATAAAAACGACGTTCTCCTTGGCTTCTGTTAAATGCTCAAAATAGATGTTTTTTTTTTTAATTTTTTAAATATTTTTCTATTTTTTTTAAAAACTTAAAACGCGCTCCAGAGTGACGCCATTTTTTTTATTGTTTTTGTTTTTTGATACCTATATCATGGAAATGCTTAAAAATAACTTGTGCGCCATCTTCAGACTCCACCATATTGGACTTCAAATGACGTTACTGTAACCATACGTATATTGACATCCAAACTAAACATGTATAAAAAGTTTTAACTCAATCGGAAGCCGGGATGTAGTTCAAACTTAGCTTTTAAGATTTTTTGACATAGTTACAGATGAAGCTAATTTAAGCATATTAAAAAGCAAGAATTTAAACAAGATTTAAATGTATCCGTGCGATTTAAAAATTAGTTATATATCGCATAAAATAAATTAGGAATGAAATTATCACATAGATTTTTAACGTTCATTCATAGGGCATTTTGCCAATGTTCTTTGATATCCTGCTCTTACATCACTCCTTCACTCATCATCATCTGCCGAGCCTTTTCCCAACTAGGTTGGGGTCGGCTTCCAGTCTAACCGGATGCAGCTAAATACCATTAATACGATACCACTTCGTAAGACTGGTAAAACCTGGTCCCAACACTGTAAAACTTTATTTTCTGTTTCAGAACTTTCGTGGACTACGCGATGACCTGCACGTATTTAGCAGCGCTATGTGTTTACATCGTATTCATCGCTGAGAATTTCAAAGAGGTTAGAAAATTATTTATTCTAAGAGTATATTCTTTTTTTTTCTTTTCGGCAAATGGTTTCAAGTTGAAATGCGGAAAATGGTATTTTTTTTCACATTTTGAAATTCAACATTTATTTATCGTTTGGTGTGTATTTCGGCAGTAGGCATAAATTTTCCTATCCACCATCTTTGATCTTGGTCTTTAGGCACGCGTAACATCAAACATTACGAAGAAGCTTTGTAATAAATTTCAAAACTTCTGTAATACAGCTATAAAATTAATTAAATGAAAACCAAATTAATTTTCTGACTAATAATACTCGTATCTAGAGTAATGTTTGGAAAAGTTTAGTAAAGTTCTGGTTATTGTTATTTGCTGTTAAGATTTTCCAAGGCGCTTTGACAAAACTTTAATTATTATTTTTATCGTGCGGTTTTGTGGCTTCTGCTTAGTAGTACAATTATGAGTATCGATCTGTTTACATTATTTTGTACCATAACAATGTCTTAAATAATAATTAACATTATGAAATGTCAAGCCACAGAACATGGCTGGCCTTATTACTTAGCTATAGAACCTATACCGTCTATCCCAATGGTGATCCCCATTGCGATTGCGCGTGAGCTTGGGTGGAGACTGCGAATCAGCAAGGGTCCGGTGAAGGTGGTGGCTCAGTGGAGTGACGATCTACGCAGGGTGGCTGATAGCAACTAGATGAGAGTTACTGAGAATCGAGATAAGCGGCGTGCGATTGAGGAGGCCTATGCCCAGCAGTGGACACTGACTATGATGATAGAACAGGAGATGTAACATGAATCACGTTAAAAATTCTTAAAATGGACTTTATGGTTACGAGTGTAAAGTCCATTTGAGGTTTTTTTTTTTTTTTTGATTTTGCTAAAGCAGCCATTTTAGGCCCGCAGATTTGTTTTTGGTTTTCTGTCTTTATGTTCCTTGGGCTTAAAGATCATGGCAAGTAATGCACATTTTGCCTTGCTAATATTTCCTAGGCTAGGTCATCGGTCTCCCTTCGAAAGAGAAGCTTGCGTTAGCTTCTGAAAGCAACTCTCAATCAAGATAACACATATAATTAACATCATGACGCCATTTCCCAAAAAAGTTGGGTAGTGGAGTACTTTTAATTCACCTACGATTTGCCAGTGGTGTTTACTTTCATGTTCGGTACGGTATAGTACAGCGGCGGTAGCCAAGTGGTGGCGGCCCCGCCTTACGAACAGTAAGTTGTGGGTTGGAACCCAGGCAGGCGCATTACTTTGTGTAATTTATTCCATCACCGCTGCTCTCAAAACGATAAGGGAAAACATCGTGAGGAAACCGGCATGTCCTATAGGATCAAAAAATTCGAAGACATGTGACATCTACAAATCCACACTGGGCCCGCGTTGTGAATTATATCCCATTCTCTCACATAGAAAGGAGGCCCGTGTCCCAGTAGTGGGAACATTAATAGGCTGATGATCATGGTTATGGATACGGTTCGAGATAATTGCCATCAAAAAGGCTTACATCCAGAATCTACGCTTCCAGAAATCCCCACCGACAAATCCCTACCAGTGGGGATCGTTCCTTTTTTTCCAGAAATCCCCACTAGTTAAATAATCTCAGGCTAGTGGGCATTTTTGGAAAAATAATCAACAATCCCCACCAGATGTTGCTGTTTCTAAATTTAATAATAACTTCTAGACCAACGAGGAAGTAAGGAAAACAAACTTTCATTAACTGATCTTCTTTTGTTCCAGGTCCTAGACGAATACATGACTGACTACAAGTTATCAGTAGAAGCGTACTGTGCACTAACTCTTGTGCCCCTAGTACTTATCTGTCAGATCAGAAACTTGAAGTGGCTGGTACCTTTCTCGGCGATAGCTAATGTGTTCCTGGTGATTTGTTTCGCAATCACCATGTACTACATTTTCAGTGATCTGCCGAAGCCTGAGGGCAGGGAGGTGGTGGCTAGTGTGACGCAGTGGCCTTTGTTTATCAGGTGAGGTTCTATTTTTGAATTTTTTCGTGTTCATCATTTGTTTTCACCTGACTATGGCGAAGCAAAATGGAGGGTCATAGTTTTTGTTGTATCTTGAGCCAATTGCCACTATTCGTAATTTGGCCGTGCAATGTAAATCGGGTTTAGTCGGTAATATTCGAACACGTGAATGTATAAAAGTGCAAAATTGGAAAGGAGTGAAAGTGGCTTGTCAATGAAAGTCGACTACACATGTTCATCTATTCCCTCATAACTTCTGAACTGCGTACATAATTTGACACATGAGGTATCGTTGGAAGCCTCTTAATGGTCCGCTGGTTATGGGCTATGTATGTGTTATTTGGCGCCCTCTAGAGAACATAAAGTCATGAACTATAAAAAATCTGATCATGATCCCTGAATCAGAATAAATTGTTTTTTTTTGTTTGGGTCGGTGGCATACGTACCACTATGATTATATTTTATTAAATTTATTTCTGAAAATATATAACGTGTAAGTTGTTTATTTAACAGACAAGAAAATTTTCTTGTTTCATACTTTTTAGAGCGTTATTTTTCAGTGGTCAGGTTTTATTAGTCTGGTACGTCTTTGACTGAACGTGTTGCAGTTAGCAATCTGTAAGCGAGTCTGAATACCTAAGGTGCTATCAAATTGTTTTTATCGTGCAGTTTATGACATAAATCGGTGTCAAACCCAGACTACTTTGTAAAGTATGGCACTAAAATAAAACTTTTAACAAATTACACAACATTACTTCTAAAACATTAAACACGTAGTTTAAATTCAAGAGGTATTCATGAAAAGTAATCAAAATAACAGCTGAAAAGTCGAGAACCATTAGAAGTAACGACCGACCTGATTTTAATACTAATAAAACGATTAAAATTTGTGGAGCTCCGAAACTTTAAATTACAAATTACTGAAATGTAGTTATTACTAAGGTTGTAATTGATAAAATCCTTTAAATTTTGAAACAAAACAAACATTTTGGACTAGCCGAGGCCAACTCAGATTAATGACTTTTATTTCCAATGGTGGCGGCCCCGACTTACGGACAGTAAGTCGTGGGTTCGAACCCAGACAGGTGCATTACTTTGTGAAATTTTAATTCATCACCACCGCTCTCAAAACGATGAAGGAAAACATCGTGAGGAAACCAGCATGTTCTAGAACCACAAAACTCGAAGACATGTGACATCTACCAACCCGCACTGGACCTGCGTGGTGGATTATAGCCCATTCCCTGTCATAGAAAGAAGTACTGTGTCCCAGCAGTGCAAAAATTAATAGGCTGTGAAAATAATTTGAGTGTAGTACTATGTGTTGTTGTTATTGCAGAGTAGAGTGATAAACACAGTTGGAAAGAAGTGAAATATATAATATATATTATTATAAAAATTACACATGACATATGTACAAGAAAAATAGTTGCCGAGTGACAAACAGAACAAACACCAGCTTTCACATTTGAATCTAAAGTCTATTCTCTAGATGGCCAGCGTTAAACTTACAACACCCCCCCATAACGTGGGCATCATGATGGCTTCATACCACACCAAGCTGACGAGTGAACACCTCGTGCTTGACACAGCCCAGGGGCTTAGTGAACACATCTGCTAACATCTCATCCGTAGGGATGTATACAATTTCTACGTTAAACCTATCTATCATATCTCTAACGTAATGAAATCTTATTTCTATATGCTTGCTCCGTCTGTGATGAGTGTGATTGATAGCAAGCTGTATAGCAGATTGATTGTCACAATACATTACTATTTTACAACTAGTCGTCATTAGCAATTCCTTAATTAAAGCTTGTAGGAACACCGCTTCTCTACTCGCTTCGCTCAAGCTGCAATACTCCGCCTCGGTGGACGAAAGCGATATGCAAGACTGTTTGTAGCTACCCCAAGATACCGAATTACCGCCGTATTTAAACACATACCCCGTGTACGACTTACGGTCAGGATCTGCCGCCCAATCTGCGTCAGAATAACCCTCAAGAACGGGAACTACATTCGACTTCTTAAATACCAAAGCCTTTTGCTTAGTACCTTTAAGATATCGCAGTACACGCTTAGCTTGATTCCAATGGAATTCCGTATAACAACTGTTAAATTTACTTAAATATGACACGGCAAACGAAATGTCAGGTCGCGTAGTTACACATAAATACATAAGACTACCAATCAACTCTTGATACGGAAACTTTGTTATAACGTTATTTGTAACATTATTAGAACTCTCAATGATCGAACTAACATTAGTTATCATGGGAGACTTTACAGGCTTACAGTCTGTCATGCCAAAACGATCTAACATATTGTCAATCCGCTTTTCCTGACTAAGTTTGATGGAAGTTGCATCACGTTCTACCTTTATACCTAACATGTTTCGTACCGGGCCTAAGTCTTTGAGTTTAAAAACATTTAACAAAGAACTTTTTAACGTCTCAGCCAGACGTTTATCATTATAGAACACGAAAAAATCGTCAACATACAGAGCGATAAAAACAATCGATTCACCTGATCTCTTAGTGAAGATGCAGTCCTCTTGTTTACACTGTCGGTATCCCAAAGAAAGTAAGACATCTTTTACCTTTTGGTACCAGGATCGCGATGCTTGCTTCAACCCATAAATAGCCTTTCGTAATCTATAGACTTTGTTCTCACTCCCAGGGCATATGAAACCTTCCGGTTGTTGCATAAAGATCTCCTCCTGCAAATCTCCATTCAGGAATGCTGTCTGCACGTCCAAATGATCAATTTTAAGTTTCATTTCTACTGCCAGAGATAGCAACAATCGTATAGAACAATGACGAACGACCGGTGAAAAAGTTTCTTGGAAATCTTCACCATATCTTTGAGTAAAGCCTTTAGCTACCAACCTTGCCTTATAACGTGTAATGTTCCCATCCGAGTCTCGTTTAAGGGTAAAAATCCACTTATTTTTAACGACGTTCTTGTCAACCGGTTTATCAGTAAGCTCCCAAGCTCCGTGTAAGACAAAAGAATCGATTTCCTCTTTCATGGCCTTCTGCCATAACTCTTTATCTTCACATTTCAAAGCTTCTTTGACAGTACGTGGCTCTATGGGCTCTGTCACATTACACACGTTAGTTATGTTACAGGTTGTCTTAGGCATACGTGGACGTAGGTTATATCGTGTACTAGTAGACTCTGGTGCCAATTCAGGCGACGTTACCGAATCTTTACTAGCCTCGCGTTCACACTCCAACTCAACAGGATGATTTGGTGATTCTGCAGGAACTGTATCAGGCTCCGCCTCAACCGACGTAGTCTCCAGCATCTCCCTCTCATCATCACCTCCTGTAAGATAAATAGGTTCAAACACACGTTTTGGCCCTCTTTTAGATTTTCTCCCTGGAAACACAGATTCGTTGAACACCACATCACGTGATACAATGATCTTATTGTCATCAGGGTTGAACAAACGATATCCTTTGACGTTATCACAGTAACCTAAAAAGATAAGCCTTCTACTTTTGGGGTCTAACTTTTTACGTTTACAATCATCTACATGAGCAAATGCCTCGCAACCAAAGACACGCAGATTTTTAAGGCTCACTTTCTTACCACTCCACACTTCCTCTGGTAATCTACCAGAAAGTCTCGAGCTTGGCGATCTGTTGATCAGAAACGCCGCAGTGTTTACAGCCTCTGCCCACATCTTGTCATCGAGATTTGCGTTATACAGTAGACATCTGACCTTGTCAAGTAAAGAACGATTCAGGCGCTCGGCGGATCCATTCTGCTGACTAGAATATGGTACCGTCAGCTGATGTACAATGCCTTTCTTTTTAAGAAAGTCCGTCAACTCAGCATTAACGTACTCAGAGCCATTATCTGTTCTCATTACCTTGACTTTTGCACTACACTGATTCTCTACCAGTCTAATAAAATCTTTAGTGTACTTACACACTTCACTCTTCTTTGCAATGGGATAGACGAACACCTTCCTGGAGTAGTCGTCTAGAAACGTGAGGACGTAGCGCTTGCCTCCGAGAGAAGTAGTCGGCATCGGCCCCAAGACGTCACTGTGAATGAGCGCCAGCCGCGCCTCGGCCACCTGTTTGTTATGATTGGTCACGAAGGGAGCGCGGGATTGCTTACCCTTAAGACACACATCACAAACTTTCTTCTGAGTAGTAACCTGAAAGTCAATGTCATTAGCTACCTTCCTAAGTGATGCCAAGCTGTCAAAATTAATATGAGCTAAACGTTGATGCCATAACATCATATCCTTAGACGTAGATGACGTTGTCAGATTGACTTTACCCACAGAATCGAGCCTGTAAACTCTCCCAACTTTCCTAGCATGTATAACTAATTTACCAGTTTTAAATATGTTACATCCATTTTTATCAAAAATAAATTTAAATCCCTTTTCTGCAAGAGTAGATACAGATATTAAATTAACAGTAAGGTCAGGTACAAGCATTACATCTTTTAAAGTAGTATCTATCGTATGTCCACGAGAGTTAACCGTAAAATGTACGTCACCTTTCCCATTCACATCTAACTTCTTGCCGTCAGCAACACAAACCTCCTTAGTCGAAGACTCATCCAGAGCTTGAAACCATTCTTGGCGGCCTGACATATTATCTGTCGCTCCAGAATCAATGATCCACGAACTGTCAGTGTTAAGTGCAGACAACACCATGGAAGTTGACGTCGCTCCATTACTGTCCAATTGAGGACAATCCTTCTTGACATGTCCTTTAGAATGACACTTCCAACACCACAACTTGTTCGTACTTGACGAGGTACTAGCGTGTTTTGATGTACTTGAGGCATTTTTCTTCTCGCCTCGAGAGCCAGCCTTTTCATTACTACGATTCCGTGTAAATAAGCAGCCATCGCCATTATCAGCGGTGCTCCCTTTCCATCTCTTATCTTGAAGAAGTTTTGTTTTTACCATATCTGTAGTTATGTCTATACTAGAATGCTCAAGAGCCATTATCATTGGGTCATAATCTTGAGGCAACCCTTGGAGCATAATAGCAGCCAGAAATTCATCATCAAGTGGTTTCTTCATACTACTGAGTTGTTCAGCAAGTGACAAGATCTCGTTGACATAAATCTCCATGCTATCGAATTGTTCTAGCTTAATAGAGCATAAAGTTCGCAGACACGACAATCTCCTATGCAACCCGGTGTCATCGTAAGCCTTCTGCAAGGCATCCCATACATCCTTTGCAGTTTTCGCCTGCACAATGTGAGAATAGCACGATTTTTCAACACTCAAACATAGCCTCGCTCGAGCTTTCTCCTCTCTACGAGCTAATTTGTTAGCGTTCTCACCTGAGTTTTCGTATTTTCCAGTAATACATTGCCACAAATCCTCGAATATAAGTATATTTTGCATTTGAAATGCCCAATCGCGATAGTTGATGGTACCTTTTAGCTTTTCCATCGTAACTTTCGAATTAGTATACTCATCCATATTTCGAGTAAAATAATAATATTTTCACAAAATATTTACACTTCACACATGTAGCACATAACCTGTTGTTGTTATTGCAGAGTAGAGTGATAAACACAGTTGGAAAGAAGTGAAATATATAATATATATTATTATAAAAATTACACATGACATATGTACAAGAAAAATAGTTGCCGAGTGACAAACAGAACAAACACCAGCTTTCACATTTGAATCTAAAGTCTATTCTCTAGATGGCCAGCGTTAAACTTACAACACTATGACAGATCACTAACCACACATGTAGCTGTTGGGACAACAAATCTTTTACCACAATAAACTATAGTACAGTCTCTCTGCCTAACCCCTTAGAAATTATAAAATTCTGCTATGATTTATGTCATGCTAAATAAATATTTTTCTGAGACATCCCCAACAATTTTCAGCACGGTGATCTTCGCAATGGAAGGGATTGGCGTCGTGATGCCCGTTGAGAACGAGATGGCAAAGCCCCAGCAGTTCCTCGGATGCCCTGGAGTGTTGAACGTAGCCATGACCATCGTGATCTCTCTGTATGGGCTCGTTGGATTCTTCGGCTACATGAAGTATGGAGACGATGTTAGGGGAAGTGTCACCTTGAATCTGCCGCAAGATGAAGTGTGAGTACTGTTTTGGAAAACAAACTATTAGTTCTCGTCTTCGTTTTTCAAAAGTGTAAAACATTTTCATTCAAAGCACCCAAAAATAATGGTGATTTTCGTAAAGCAAATATTAATTATAACCACAGATTGGAATAGAGTTAGTTTAAATTCGTCATAATCCACCTACAACAGTCCACTACTGGACATAAGCCTCTTCAATCGCACGAATCAGCAACTGTCATCCAGTTGCTACCAGCAACCCTGCGAAGATCGTAGCTCTATCCTTAAGTACTCGTAGTTACCGTATTAGAGGCGATACACTGATCTGCGGTTGACTTTACAGCAAGAGATAGGTACACGTTTTCCAGAAACTGTACTGTGAGCATAGTTAATAAACTAAACCTGTAATGGACTTGACTGAGGCAGACAGGCATTTCACGCTTAATTAGACTAACAAGCAGCTTGAAACTACTACTAACCGGAACATCTTAGGTCCATGTTCACCAAAAAAATGACGGACGATTATCTAAAAACAGCTGCTTGCAGTTCTGCTCCTGTTTTTGTATGGGAATATGTCACATTGACAGCTGTTTTTAGATAATCAGACTGTTATCTTCTCGGTGAACATGGACCTAAATGCCATAATGCATTGCTTTGATAATTTTGAAGGTCCATCATCCATTATCTTCTTTTTCCTTCTTATCATTCCTCACACAACCAATCCATTTATTCTTTGGTCTTCCGCTCCCTCACTATCCATCAGCATTTTGAAGGTTCTGGAACCTTAACCCGAGAACTAAGCTAAGCCGGCTAACACTGCGATATCTTTTTTTTCCAGTCTCGCCCAAAGCGCAAAGATCCTGATGGCACTTGCGATCCTCTTCACCTACAGTCTGCAGTTCTACGTGCCCATGGAGATGATCTGGAGACAGCTTCACAACAAGGTGTCCGTGAGGTACCAGAACATCACGCAGATCGCTATAAGGACTACTGCTGTCGTTGGCTCAGGTATGCATTAGCTATCTATTTTAATTGTACCGAAAGACCTTTTTCTAATACCAATTACTAAAATGTAGTTTCCTCCTTGGTGTAGCTAGGATAATGTCTCTAGATCAAATGTTTTACCGTAATTTAGTAATGAATCTACCACTACTGCGTATTTTTATTTTTTTAGAAAGGGTTCTTGAAAGTATAAAACCAAAGTAACAACACAGTATCAAAACATAGTCTGCATAAATTCTTAGCATTTTAAAATAAACATTGTTTGTATTTAATTTTATTGACGTAAAGTTCTGAAAAAATAAGGGTACTTAAAAAAGTATTATTATTTTACATTTCGGGTTTCATGACATAGCCCTAGAGATAACAACCCTAATTGAGGACTAAAAAAGTTTGTAATGAATTGTTATGGATGTTTTGGCAACATTTTATTACTCCGCACGGGACCGTTCCACGATCGTAATAATGTCTATGGATCACTTGTAAAAGACAAGTTGTAACTTGGTAAGTTCATGAAAAAGCAGCCATTTTTTAATATCATAACTGAAGAATTTGGATTTTAAGGACGTACTTAAGTGCTAAAAAAAAGGCATTGGAAATAATCCTTGACTTTTGGCTTGACTTGACTATTACTCTATCTTGCTTACAAATAACTGTAATAAAAAACACACTGAATAAACTGATGTTCTCGGAAAACAATAGATAAAATTGTGACCGGTTTAAAACAGATTTTTAATAAACTAGGTTCTACAATAATGACCTATCATCTTCCTGCCTTTGTCTCATTCTATTTGGGGTTGATGCAACACGTTTTGAGTTTTCTTCCTCCATTCTCTCCTATCAGACGTCTTTACTCCATTCTCCTTCATGAAAATGAAAAGGAAAAATGTTTTTATTTCAACAAAATGCTTCAAATACAATGAATTGTGTTTGGAGCCTCCTTTTAGACATAAAAAAGCATGTGTTAGGAGCTCCTCGATATCTTAGATATATGTTACGCTTATTACAGTTTGTTACATTTCGTTTGTTCATATCCCATAACTTTTCAGAAAAAGACACCTATAAGCACCCTGTTGTTTATTTAGTTAGTTAGTGTGTGTTAGGGTGAGTGTTGCTTATCATGCCGGTAAAATTCGGTGACCACCATACTGAACAGCTTTCTCTATGGGACCACCATCGTAATCGTGAAAAAATAATCAACGGCCCAATACAAAATTTCAATACCTACTCGACCCAAATGTATGAGACAGCTGATTATTTTTTACGATTACGATGGACCATCAAACGGTCAATCAATTAGTCTGTAGCTTACCCTTGAATTTTACCAGGATCCAAAGCAACACCTTGTGTAAATTAGTCCCTATTTTTTTTTGTGAATAATTTGTTTTAATTATTCTACAATAGCTTTAATTCATTTATTTAATTTCAGAAAAATATTACCTATTTCTTACATTTTTTTCCCCACAGTTGCCCTTGCAGCAGCTTTCCCCGACCTGGAGCTGTTCATCAACTTGAGCGGCGCCATCTTCCTCTCGACCCTCGGCCTCCTCACGCCAGCCATCATCGACACCGTCCACAAATGGGACCGAGGGTTGGGACCCTTCATGTGGGTCCTTTGGAAGAACATCTTCATCGCCATGATAGCCCTCGTCGCTCTCTTTGCAGGATCCTTTACTTCAATCAAAAGCATGTTGGATAAATTCTATGACACTCCAGTTTTGGAGGCTAATGTGACTAGCATATCTATGAATGACACTATGATTTGATTTCGGAGCTTCATGCCTGTAATACACCATGACATGTTATTGACAAGATTTAAAAAAATCATGAGATGGAATTTTTTAATACTTTGTAAGAAAGAAAGACGTCTAAGTTTAAATATTAAAACTAATTGTTAGATTTTTTTTAGTCAATGAAGTTATAGTTGTGGCAAAAAGCTGCCTACACATACCAATTAATATCATTAAAATTACGGAAAGTTTTAATTAATGGAAATTCCGTCCAAAATTTTTACTAGATATTGACATTCCATTAAATTGTTAGGACTACTTAGTAGGGTCATTATGATTAAGTTAGTCTCTTGGACTATAAACTCACTAATAAGGTTGTGATACAAAAGGCCTCTTGGTATTGATTTCCCGTCTGAAAACTTACCTAATGTTTTTTTATCGTTCCGAATGCTTACATTATTTTACTCTGTTTTGTTTTTACTGTTTATTAGTTTTATCATATCCTTTCTTATTATTTTTATAATATTATTCTTAAATCTACTTCTTTATGTTTTTGAAATACAGGATGTAAACGGATTTTTCACGAAACCGTCAAAATGCATTAAATAGTAAAAGGGTCATGGAGGTATTCAAAGTAACGTTATAATAACATTAATAACTCGTATTTTTTTTTCAAGTTACTTCTTCGACCTCCAATATCTCCGAAACTAGAAATATCACCGGTATGGTCTAGAATTAAGAAATGATCGCAATGAGGGAGAAACCAGTGCCTTTTGACTGGGATTATGGTCTTTTACACCCATTATTATGGATCTATTACCTCAGAAGGGCTCTCTTGTAAATGATATTAAGTGTTTTTTTTTATACGTAATTATTCTATTTTGAAAGTATCAAAAATCACATTAAAAATGGTAACTGTTTTTTTTTTTTAAACAATATTGTAGAAATGACGTGATGAACTTGATATAAGTTTTAAATAAAGATGAATTAATCTAGTTGTTAACAAAATTATGTTCTATCAAAAAGACTTAATAAAAAAACAGACAAAACAAAAAGAGATTATACATACAAGTACTGAAAAGAATTGCCAATTTAATTTAAGTTATTCTTTAGTAAGTTTTAAGGGGCCGGCGGAGCATGCGTATTTCATGCAAACGTAATACCAAAATAATTTGTAAATCAAACATATTGTTAAGGTAGTGTGTATTTATTTTGATTGGATTACAGAATATCTATGTTCCCAAATATATTTTTTGAGAGGACAATGGTACAAAGACGAGATATGAGGAATTTAAAATTTCCATAGAATGCTTATTTATCTTATAACTCTTGTTAAAATCAGTGTCCAATCAAAATATATATTTGGGAACCTAGATATTCTGTAATTCAATCGAAATAAATACACACTACCTTATGAATATGTTTAATTTACAAATTATTTTGGTATTACGTTTGTATGAAATACGCATGCTCCGCAGGCGTCTTAATGCAAACATACCTAAAGCATCATCGCTTTCCTATTCAAAAGAATAAATATATAGACACCGTGAGTACTAAAGTTTATATTTCACAAAACGCCCTCTCTTAGACTAATTAGTAAGTACTTAATTTTATCGATAAACAGTTCCCTAGAGAGTCTTTGTAATGTGATCTTTTGTCTCTTGTAATAGACTTTTCTCTAGTTCTTACCTTACTACATTAATAAGTGTAGTTACCAATAATATTATTTCTTCAGATGCCATTTTGTATCTTACTGTACGGTTAGATTAAATCTATTACTTAAATAATAATTGTATAAGATTTTAAGAGACATTTTTAATCCTATTACTAGTATGAATACATTAGCCTTTTGAAGTTATTATTGTAAGTAGCTTACTGAGTTTATTAAATTTGCTCAATAAATAGGTACCTATTGGCAACTATTACTCTTATGTTAATTACAAATTCATAGCAGCTCAAGATTCAGAGAACATTTTTTGTGAAGAAAGCGAAGCCATTAATTACTATTGAAATAAAACTATAGAGAGAGTGATGAGAAAATAGTTCATCATTAGTTTTATCGAAGATTTCTTTCAAATAAAATCGGTTCCTTTGCATTGGGCGATACCATAACTATTTTATTTTCTTTCAAACTTTTATCCTTCAAGAATGGACAAAATGTTGAGTACAATTACAATAAACATCTATTTTAAATAAATATTTTTTTGTTACTGTAAAAAAAAAAAGAAATGTGATATGATTATTTTTAACACTAGTTTGTAAGTAACACTAAAAAACGTCGAGTTAATAAAATACTATCAAAGTTCTTTTTGTTCTTTTATTTGATCTACTTTATTATGCGTCGTTTCAGAGGACTAACTTTTCACAAAAGACTTAGGTTTCGCTGGTTGAGTCAAAAAGCTCATTAATCTTTTGGATAAAAATTCTTCAGCATTTGAAGTCGTTCCTTATTTTAGTTCTAGGGTTATGAATAAACGGGTGTCAAGACACTTGCGTAAAAGACATTTGCGCGGAAAGACAAATGCGCGAATGGACTTTTGCGCGAACAGACATTTGCGCGAAGGTGGATGCTCCTGGGTAGACGTAGAGAGCGAAATTCATGAACGTCATAATGACGGGACCATGCCAGGTTTTGCAAATATCATGTCAATAGGATAAAAAACAATATTTATACTAGTTTAATACTTTCTTAGTAAAATTCTACACCCATAACATTTTAAAATATTCTACAAAGAAAGTGGTCCGTCTATTTTGATATCAAAATGACGGTGCATAGTGGGTTCATTTGAAGAAAAACACGTGGCGTAATCTTAAACCGAACCCCCACAATTTTAATACGATATAGTACGACAACGTTTAAATAGTTATTGTGTAGGTAAGTACTCTAAAAACTCTAATTTCAATAAATAGGTAAATATTTATATTTACATCATGAAAGCGCCTGAAGAAAAAGTTTAAGCCATAAAATGATACTTCACGGCTTAAAATGATACTTTTAATTCAGGCGCTTTTCAAACGTAAATACAATACACTTTTTATGGAAATCATAGTTCGACCTTTATGAATTTGGAGGGTTTTAGTGATGATTATAGATTCATCAACCTATCATTGGCCAGAAAATTGCAAAAAAATGTAAGATGAATTTCGCGGGCGTCCCTGACGCTTTTAGCTTAAAGAGTGATTATTAAAAACTGCTATAGTGGGTTTTAATATAGCGAAAAAAGATTCCTTTTTCAAATAGGTCAGTACTTAATTTACTATTTCAAAATTATTTTTGAATGAACATCTTGAGCAAGTTTTGGGGTCGTGGGAAAGTACGTCTTTCTAATTTTAGCGGAAGTTACAGTCAGATATTACGTGTGTGTTTGGAATGGTAAATATCTGGCAATAAACATAGTATAACATTACGCTTGGAACGAAGGGTTAGGCAGAGGTACAGTCAGCAAAACAGTTAGGTTTACAGGCTAGAAATCTTCTTACTACTATTACAAATGGAAAAGGATTATGATCAATCTGTTTTCAATTTCATCCAGATCCTTTCAGTGGTTCCTGCGCGAAAGTATAACAAATATCAATCTTTACAGACTTTTACATTTATAATAGTCGTAAGAAGATTGCTAGCCTGCATACCTGTTTTGCTGACTGTACAAGCACCTAATAGGACACTCACATTTCGCTAGTTATGTTTAAGTGCCATGTTATAGGCATCAACCAACAATGGTTGTTAACATAATATTCCGGGCACATGGATTTTTTAAACTCGTTCTTCTATTTTTTTTTATTTAATGGCAATGAAAGCCGATGTCCGATTTTGCCAATGTCGAGTGCATTGGAAAAATAAGTAGGTATGCATGGCATAAAACATTAAACTACAACAACTGAGATCGCAAGTTAATTTTTTTGACACAATGTGAATCTTGTCGGGGTTAGTGCAGGACTGAAAAAAAAACAAAAATAGTGTTTACTACCGAGCTGGTAGTGTTGAACTTTCAACTTTGTGTGAACACTGATAGGGTAGAAATAAAACCAAATCGTGTTCTGATCTAAGCTGGTAATATATTTTCTAAAATTCACTCGGACCCAACCAAATCGCGGTAACGCAACGATTGCGACTTCTAATTTGACTACAACGCCATCTATCGAGCTTGGGGTAAAACTTTGGAACTTTTACGATAATAACATTACGGTTTCTGCGTGAACATACCGCCCACCAAGGACATTTAGTGACGGAATGTCCTTCTTAAATTATCCTTGAATCTCAATTTTGCACTTAGTATACAGTATATACCATAAATCTTAAATGTAAACATTATACTTCACTAATCTAAAAAACAACAAAAATAAACAGTCTTCAGAGTTCCTAATAACTACACAATTTTAAAATCTTATTATATAGTTAAAATGTGCGATAAAGATGTAAAGAGTAAAAATAAACCTATAAAATGTATAAACTAAAACATGGTAAACTTTGTAAATATACATTTGATCTTAAAAATAACATTAAAAATTGGATCTGTAGAGGTTTACATTAGCTTGATTAAAAAATAAACAATTCATTGAGCGATTGGTAAAACACATAATTTGGAAGTTGGTCTCTTAATTGTAGAGGATTTGGTACGCAATGTGACCACACGGGTGATGTTATCATCACCGGGGTGCTTCTCCAAAACCCGTCCCAACAACCAACGACTTGGTGGTAAATCATCTTCCTTGATCAAAACAATGTCCCCGATATTGGGCTCCGGAACTTGACAAGACCATTTGTATCTGTTCATGAGATTTGACAAATACTCGTGGGACCATCGTTTCCAAAAAGACTGCATCATACGTTGAACTAATTGCCACCGAGTCAAATAATTTACATTTGAACTTTCCAAATTTTTATCTGGCACATTCACTATCGGTTCGCCGATCAGAAAATGTCCAGGGGTTAACGGCAGGGGTTCACCAGGATCAGCAAAGTTAATGACGCTGATCGGTCGCGAATTTAAGCATGCTTCCACTTGGTTGAGGAGTGTAGACATTTCCTCGTACGTAAGTGTAGATTCGCCAATTACCCTTTTAAGGTGAAACTTGGTGGATTTTACACCTGCTTCCCAAAGACCACCGAAATTGGGAGCATGAGGCGGTATAAAATGCCACTCAGTATTGTTTGCTTCCAGGTGTTCTGCTATGGCTGGCTGTATAGAGGCCAAGTGTTGTAACTCTCTGGAGGCACCTACAAAATTAGTGCCATTATCACTCCACAATTTAGCACAGTGACCTCGTCTTGACACAAATCGCCGAAAAGCAGCTAAAAACGCCTGTGTGCTCATATCACTGGCTACCTCTAAGTGAATAGCGCGTGTGGACATACAAACGAAAAGGCATATGTATCCCTTGTATGAACGATAACCACGGCCTTTTGTCGTTCTTATGTTTATGGGTCCAGCATAATCCACTCCGCTATGTAAAAATGGTCTTGCTGGCCTACATCGGACTGATGGAAGATCACCCATCAGTTGATTTCTAACGCTAGCTCTCTGTTTAGCACAAATAACGCATTTGCGAACATGTTGTTGAATTAGAGACCTAGCACCTATTATCCAATAGGCTGACCTTAAAAAGTTTGATAGCAGCTGAGGACCACCATGCAGTGTTTTCTCATGCGCATCTGAAACTATAAGATGAGTCAGATGGCTGGAATGTGGTAAGACTATCGGATGTTTCGAATCTTCGTCTAGTTCCGACTTTGCAAGTCGTCCTCGAACTCTCATGATACCCTTCGTGTCAAGAAAAGGGCAAAGGGACTTCAGTTTGCTAGATTTGATATTTAAATGCCCTTGTTCTTTTAGCTGTGTATATTCTATTGTAAATGTTTCTCTTTGAGTCTTCTTTATACAGGTTTCTAGTGCTGCTTTTATTTCTTGATCCTTTAAATATGTACTATTGTATTTGTTCTTATTTAAGAATCGTCGGCAATACGCTACTACTCTAATTAGTTTGCGTAGACTAGAATACTTTTCTAGAACTATGTGCTCTGGCACTACAGCTGCGTGAGACTTTATTGTTTGCTCTAAATCTACTTTTAAATCTTTTGGCCTTTTGTACTCAATTATTTTGTTTTTCAGGAATGGCGGCCCAGAAAACCATAACTCATTACTGATCAATGAACTGGGTAGTATTCCCCTTGAAGCGCAGTCTGCTGGATTCTCTTTGGTCGATACGTGAAACCATTGAGATGAACTCATTGTACTCAATATTTCAGCAGTCCGATTCGCAACAAATGTTTTCCACCGGCTAGGATGGCTGTTAAGCCATGATAGCACAACTGTCGAATCGGTCCACGCTGAAATCCTATCTTTGGGTATATTTAATACCTCTGCAGACTCTGTCAATAGCTTGGCTAAGAGTACTGCTCCACATAATTCCAATCGAGGAATGCTGACTTGTTTGATTGGGGCAACTCTTGTTTTTGCCACCAACAATGAAACATTAACCTTGCCAGTTGTATCAATGACCCGCAAATAAACGACTGCTGAGTATGCAGCTTTTGAGGCGTCACTAAAACCTTGCAATTCCAGATCATCATTTGGACTAGTCCCAAGCCAACGACGTATTCGAATCTTGGTAAGCAATTTTAACTCTTCGCGGTAAGTACTCCACTCTGTTCTTAATTCTGTAGTTAATTCCTCATCCCAACTAACACCTGCTAGCCATAACTTCTGGATGAACACCTTTGCTACAACCACACTGGGAGCTAACCATCCTAATGGGTCGAACAAACGAGCTATGTCTGATATTATAGATCTTTTTGTTACAGGTGCTGTCGTCAACGGTGGAAGATTTACTGCATACTGAAATGAATCTTCATGGCGGTTCCAGGTAAGTCCCAATATTTTTGTAGTACTATCTAGTTTAATTTCTCTGTCCTTATCATGTATTTCCTTTTCCTTTTCTATCATGTCCTGATTGTCCTTCTTCTTAGTGTCCTCATTTATAATGCTTTTTTGACCTGTTTTTAGAATTATTTCATTCTTATCCATAGAACTTATCTTATCTAATAATTGCTGATTATTACTGTTCCATTTCTGTAATGTAAATCCTCCTTTCCCTAATAATTCTGCCAATTGATTACAGATTTCTACACCCTCTTCGAAATTGTTACATCCCGTCATCAAATCGTCCATATAAAAGGAATTTAAAACTCTGTCTGCTGCAATTGGGAATTTGTCCCCTTCATCATATGAGACTTGATGGAGCGATCTTACTGCTTGGTATGGTGCAGATGACGTCCCGAAGGTCACCGTTATCAGCTCATAGTCTCTGATTGGCTTTTCAGGATTGTCTCGCCAGAGTATTCGCTGGTAGGCAGCATCTTCATCAGCCACTCTTACTTGACGGTACATTTTAACTATGTCCGCTACTATACCAATACTATGCATTCTCCATCTTAAAACCGTATGCCTTAAATCTGCTTGCAGCGTTGGTCCTACCATTAGAGTGTCGTTTAGTGATACTCCATTCTTATTCCTTTCTGAAGCATTAAAAACAACGCGAACCTTAGTTGTGACCTTGTCATCTCTTATCACCGCGTGATGTGGGAGATAGACCGCTTCATCCTTTTTGCTATCCTCTTCTTTTACAGGTCGCATGTGTCCTAAATGTAAGTATTCATTGATGACCTCTGTATATTTTTCTTTTAAATCAGTGTCCTTACTTAATCTTTTTTCTAACGACTTAAATCTTATTTCAGCTATTTCCCGTGAACGTCCGGCCTTACAAGCGGGTTCTTCATCTCGGAATGGCAGCCGCACAATGTATCTGCCTGTATTGTCTCTCTTAGTGGTTCTCATATAAAAGTCTTCACACCGTTGTTCTTCTGGATTAAGTAACTTCTTTGTACTAGTTTGTTCTTCGATCTCCCAAAACTTCTTTAACATGTCATCTTCATTGAACTGTGCACAATGTACCTTTATATTTTTTGTGTGATGCTTTGAACTCTCGCAACTTGGACTGACTACACCTGATAGGACCCACCCTAAAGTGGTGTTCTGCGCCATGAGAGTGCCGGATGGACTCTTGACTATACCTTCCTTTACAATGTAGCAGTAAGCATCTGCACCCAAAAGAACATCTATTCTATTGGGTATGTTAAAATTCGGATCTGCGAGACACAGATCGTTTATGGAAATCCAATCCAACGAACCTGTATTCACACATCTCTCAGGCAAGTATGAGGTGATCTTACTCAACACGTAGGCATTTATTTTAAGCTGAAAGTTGAGATCAATTGTTGACTTAATTGTCAGAGTCACCATGTGCTTTGCAATGGTTGACCTATCGTCACCTAAGCCTGAAACTAGACCTCTGACTGGAATTTTCTTCAGTCGAAGAAGTTGGACTGTGTTCTCTGTAATAAAGCAAGCCTGTGAACCTTGGTCTAATAATGCTCGAACTGTTTGAAATTCACCCGTCTTGGACTCGGCTTTTATTAGCGCTGTGGCTAATAAAACCTGTCTGGGTTTAGAGACCTTTCCCGTAGACAAGCATGCGACTATCGGATTATCACTAGTTGAAGAACTAGAGTTATCCGTAGCCGGCTTTCCGGTAGCATCTCGGCCTTCGTTCTCGCCGTTAGGTTCCCCATTCAGGTGCAGTAATGAATGGTGGCGCTTATTGCAAACTTTACAGACGGTCTGCTTTTTACAGTCAGATACTCTATGATTGCTGCCCAAACAGTTAAAACATATTTTATTTTTTGCTACGAATTCGCGTCTACTTTCTGTGGGCTGTTTTGCAAATTGCTTGCAAAAACACAGCTTGTGGACTTCCGAACAGTATTCGCATCGCATATTGGACGGCTTCGTGGCTAGCATTGCTTTTGAACTGTGAACCTGTGAACTATTACTGGCCTGGTGAGCCCCGGCTTTTCTCGGCTCTATACATTCTAATGCGCGAAAACGACTTTCAATAAACAATTTAAGTTCCTCAAAGGTAGACAACTTATTGCTCAAATCGTTAGAACTGCTTAACTCCCATTGCTTTCGCGTTTCACTATCTAATTTGAACGTAACTATATGGATGATCATAACATCCCATGTGGTCACATTGATGTTTAAATTTGTAAGCGCATTGAGGCAGTCATTCGTGGTATCTAATAGCTCTTTTAATGCGGCAGCTGATTCTACATTGATTCGCTTCTGACTAAACAACCTTCTTAAAATGCAACTGACTAAATACTTTTTATTAGCATAACGCCTTTCCAACTGCGCCCAACATTCACTATAGTTGGCATCTGTGATTGGTGTATGCCTAATCAGCTGTTCGGCTTCACCAGTGAGATGACTTTTAAGATAGTGCAGTTTTTGCACATTATCTAACGAAGCGTTGTTGTGCACGAGCGACTTAAAAAGATCGTGGAAGGCAGTCCATTCATTGTATTTGCCCGAAAAATTGGGAATTGTAATTTTGGGCAACTTAACTGATGAATTGAATGACTTAGAAGAATTATTATTGTTAGATCCACTATTTTGTGGTACCGGTTCTCTCAGATTAATCTTATTAAGCGTGGTTTTCATCAGAGATTTACATGAAATATATGTGTCTTCGGTGGAATCGTATATATCGACCACCTTTTGACCTAGTATGTCTTCTAACTTAAAACGACCATAAAGTTGAGATTTAGTTTCCTTAAATGAAGACCAATCATTTTCTAATAATTCAAGCTTTGTCTCGATATATTCTACGGTTAATCTGTCTTTAGGACTCTTTTTAAAATTAGTAAAAGCCTTTTGTATAACATTTTGGAGGTCTTTCAATATATTAATCTGACCTTCCATCATGAACAACAACAATAATATTTAATTAAAAAAACTATAATTTAATAAACAAAACTTCAACAAACCTAATAAAAGCAAAACTAGATCGAAAGTTAAAACTTACAAGTTTAGTTCTAAACAAAATGTATTGAATTTTTCTAAGTCTCAATAACAGCGAAAAATTTTACAAGTGTTTTTAAAACAAACACTGCCTGATAGAAATCGGGCATAGATTCCCCGTTCCGTCGTTTTTTTTATAAAACTATTCTAAGTCCTTAAACTAACATGCACAATTTTAAAGCTAAGTAAATAAAAGTTAAAGTTAAAATGTTCTTTAAAATAAAGTTCAAAATTGCTTGGCAAAATCTTCTTGTAAATATAGTTCAAATTTGCTTGGCAAAATCTTCTTAATCACTGCTATTAATTTTTATTTAAATTGTACTCACGTTTGCACTTCACTCACACTTTCCAGTTGATTTCGTAGTGGTGGCGCCCCCTTGCGGCGTCACTTGGCACTTCAACTGCTGGTTGTAGACGTCGATTTCATTCACCTTGCTGAACGAAGCTTCTCGCCTGTACTCGAATACTGATCTTCTGTTGAACTGATGGTGGCGCCCCCTCGCGTCACGTTGTTGAACTAACCACAGCGGCTGAGCTCATCCACCTTGTTGGACAAAGCTGTTGCTGCCTCTGTGGGATACCCGGTACTCCTGCTGCAGCGATCCACTGCGAGTACACAGGTGCGGTCCAAAGCTGGCACCGCTATTCTCAAAAACTTCAGACTTTCTGGGTCTGATCCAGGGTCGATGGACCAATGTTTACTACCGAGCTGGTAGTGTTGAACTTTCAACTTTGTGTGAACACTGATAGGGTAGAAATAAAACCAAATCGTGTTCTGATCTAAGCTGGTAATATATTTTCTAAAATTCACTCGGACCCAACCAAATCGCGGTAACGCAACGATTGCGACTTCTAATTTGACTACAACGCCATCTATCGAGCTTGGGGTAAAACTTTGGAACTTTTACGATAATAACATTACGGTTTCTGCGTGAACAAATAGAAATAAATAAATAAATATTATAATTGTTAAAACAAAGAGTATACACATACCACACCTACACAGGCAGGTTTATAATTTTATGTTATTGTGACGGATGGAGGTCATCAACGCCACGAGCAGTTCACTCGTTCTTATTATAATTTAAAAAATGTGTCATCAATCAAAAAACTATCAGAAATTGTGTCCCGTGGCTAAATAATAACATACGCAGGTTGACGTTCAAGGTATAGGAATCTTCAAGTTGTAAGGAGGGATAGATGAACGTCCAATAAATACTGAGTTCCCTCCGTGCCTCAGTAAGCATGTTAAGTGGTTGGTCTCGGCTGTCATTGGTAGATCTTTGTCAGTCGTTGCAGGTCAGGTAGTCACTAGCCCGAAAATCTGATGACCAGTGTTACCAAGAGGTTCATCATCATCATCAGCCTAGTAATGTTCCCACTGCTGGGAAACATAGTTTATATAGTTCATCACGCAGGCCCAGTGCATATTGGTAGATATCACATGTCTTCAAATTATTTAGTTTTAGAATGTGTTTTCTCTCGATGTTTTCCTTCGCCATACCAAGGGGTTCATCATCATCATCAGCCTATTAATGTTCCCACTGCTGGGACACGGGCCTCCACTCTTATGAGAGGGAATGGGCTATAATCCACCACGCAGGCCCTGTGCGGATTGGTAGATGTTACATGTCTTCGAATTTTTTGGTTCTGGACATGCCGGTTTCCTCACGATGTTTTCCTTCACCGTTTTTAGAGCAGTGGTGATGAAATAAATTACACAAAGTAATGGGCCTAGGTTCGAACCCACGACTTACTGTTCGTAAGTCAGGGCCGTCACCGCTGGACCACTGCTGCTCTCTACCTGGTGAACGTGTTTTTTTTGTTCACCGTCTCTAACCTTATTACCCAGTACTCACTGGGTTGTGAAGATGAGATAGGCAGTGGCTCCATTTAAAATACTGGTATTAATTTGCACCCGATTAAACTAGAAGGTGACCGCAACATAGTCGGGTAAAAAAAAAATAATAAATAAAAACTATTTATTTCAGATTCACGGAATCCATAGAATGTTAGTACAATAAGAAAAAAACTTAAACAACTAGTGTTAGTAACTAAAATGAAAGAATACAAAAAGACAAAACCATTATTTCACCACGTGGGTTCTGACCCAGTGTTGGACATACCGCGTGTCCAACCTATCCGCTATAACGGCCAGGATGCCGTTGGTGCTGGCGCGCAGCCTGCAGAGCGCCGCGACGTATCGCTTGCGGAGCACGGCGTGAAAGCCGTCTACGTGCGCGTCCGCGAACATGCCCGACGCACTGCACCAGCGCGGCAGCCCCAACAACGCCCTGAACGCGTTGTTGTACTGGACGCGCAGAGCGCTGAACGATCGTTGCGTATAATGAGCCCACAGGCTGCACGTGTAAAGCGATGTGCAGTGCGCTCTAAAGAGGGTTATTTTAACACTCGCAGCACAACGCTTGAACCTGTGAGCTATCATATTTGCTCTGATCGATAGCGCCCTACGCTCCCTGTCCATGTCCTCGTCATCACGTAGGTGTTCAGTGACCAAGTGCCCAAGATATTTAAAGCGGGTGACTACCCTCATAGGTACTCCGTTTAAAGTAACGGGAGGGACCTGCTCCGGTGACTTTGTACCCGCCTTAAATATCATGAGCTCACTTTTTGAAACATTATATTTGAGGCCATGTCTAGCCGCGTACATTTCACACACATTAACTAATTTCCTAAGGCCGCCGATCGTTGGGCTCAGCAAAACCATGTCGTCCGCGTAACTAAGATTGTTGACACTGATGTTGTCTACATGGCAGCCGACATGAATGCTGCTGAGCTCAACGATCAGCGCATTAATATATAAATTAAACATTAGTGGGGATGACAATCCACCCTGTCTCACTCCACATTGCAGCCCATATGGATCTGATAACATGCCTGCCCACTTGACATAGTTAACTTGACTGTGGTACCAATACTTAAGGATAGCTATAGTCTCGCGAGGTAAATTGGTGGCTTTAAGCTTATCCCAGAGCTTGTCATAATTGACAAGGTCAAATGCCTTTGACAGGTCTAAAAAACAGGCATAAATAGGCGTTTTCCGACTGGTGTAATACTCAACAGTATGCTTTAGGCCCAGTATCGCGCTCTCTGTAGAAAGTCCGGCACGGAAACGAAACTAAGCATCGTGTAGTTGAATACATTCCGCCGACTGAGCCTCAAGCACACTGTCTAATATCTTCGCTACGACTGTAGCAAGCGAAATCGGCCTGTAATTCGTTTTCAGCGAACTATCTCCTGTCTTGTTCTTCAAAATGGGAGTAACAATTGTTTTAGTTAGTTCACTGGGTAGGTAGGAGTGTCCAATGCACAAATTAAAAAACATCGACAAAAGTCTAGCAATGTGTGGCCCTGCATTTTGCAAATGCTCGACGCTGAGCCCGTCATGCCCCGGTGACTTTCCACCTTTCATATTTCTAACAATTTTTCTTATGTACTGAGCACTAATTTTAGACCCTACTTTTTCACTGACGGGGTCCACGTCCAACATTGCATCACAAACTCCTAATGGGGATTCTACAGTGAAGTGATCTTTGAAAATGTTTGCAATCATCTTCGTGTCCGTGACACCCTCGATGCTCAGAGGAAGGCCAGGCCTCAAATTCAGTTTGTTGGTATGTTTCCAAAATACACGAAACTTATTATTTGAATGCAGTGTCGCTAGCCGGTCCATTTTTATCTGCTCCTGATGTTGTTGGCACCATTTCATTTTAGTTTTGAAAACCTTTCTGCTATGACACATTGCTTCATAATGGCTCCCGCTTTAGGTTTACCCCACTGTAACCAATTCTGAAAATCAAGCCTGGCCTCTCTGTGAGCTTCTGCAACATACTTATTCCACCCCATAATTTGCCTATTTTTACCACTCGTACCTACCCTATAGCTAGACTCGGAAGCCTCACTAAGTGATAAGACAATGTCATTGTATAACTTATCTAATATTTGCCTGTGTTCTACAACATTACACCGTTCATCCCCGCATTGTCGCAATTCTATGGGAAAGTCAATTTGTCTCAACAATTTATTACAAAGGTTCGTATACATACCAATTTGTTCAGGCTTCCTTTCACCCCAGGTAACTTTAGTTTTAGGGACTGCTTGACTCACATTTTTAGATTTAATTTTCCCCAAATTACATTTTACAGACACAGGAAACATTATAATCAACCCAGATATCTAAAACAGAGGGCCATGCTGCACTAGTTACAATGACGTGGTCTAACCAACGCTGACAACCATGCGCTTCGCTAACAAAAGTATGCGTGTCAGAGTCCATCAAAAGTAAAAAAAGAGTAAAGGCTAGGCGGTAGATTATAGTGTCAGCAAACACAAAAAGATGAAATTAATGATCCATGGTTTTCGTCTAGACGAATTACACAACAAATGGAGGTTGCATACAAATAAAACTACGGATAATCACCACCGAATATGTAATACAGTGTTAATCTAATTGTCTCTTACATAACAAAGTGTTGATGCTTGTGTTTTATAAGAATTTGTAACTGCCGAATTAGTGGTACACGGATATGAGCTATTAGATAGAATGTAGTGGCATAAGATGGTCTAAATTACAATTCGAAAGATTTTTTACCCCTCTCTTACCATTTCTCCTGTATCGTGGGTACGTTTACAAACATTTAGACTCACATACATAAACAGCCAGACCTGGAACAACTACCTGTGGAACATATTTTTCCACACGGGAATCGAAATCGCGCGCCACGCAGCGCAATAGCCAATTGCTCAGCAATTGCGCCAACCGCACCGTCAGAGCTATTTTTAAGGGTGTAAAACACCTCTTCACGAAGCCAAAAGGCACTTGTTCTCCCCATCACTACGATTATTTTTTTGTTCTACACCATACCTGGGAACCTTCTAGTTACGGAGATGTGGGGGTCAAAGTTACAACTTTTTGACAAGTTTTTTTTGTAAGAATTTGACTTTTAACACCTCCACGACCCCCGTACTATTCAATTAATCCATATCCACAATGTTTTAAGTGCGTTACATTGAGTTCTACCACAAAACATGATTTATAACCTCAAAAAAAAAAGTTGTTTCCCAGCAATAATTTTTGCGTAAAGTTACTTAGTTTGATGTACAGAATGCTTGGTTAACGGCTTTGTGATGAGGTGGTTTACACCCTGTATATTGAACAAGTATCTTTTAGCACGTAATGAAAATCTAATCAAACGCCCCCATCTTGTTCGATGGCACTCAAACACCAAAAGATCGTAAAAAATCTTTTGGCACTGGAACTGGGTAGTGTATAAAAATCAAAATCAAAGCTTTTATTTTTAGTAGGCCAGTTACAGGCATTTTTGAACTGTCGAAACGAAGATGAAAATTAAATGTTGGTACAGTTTAGTCACAAGACATAAAAACTGTGAAAGTGCTGTAGTTGGTACATTACCACACTCCTATTATATCACATAACCTGACACGGGTATCGAACTCAGGACCAAACCATTTCCGAACACTGGTAGAACTTCAAAAAGCAGTCGATGTCTCCATGATCTGTGAATAAGACGGTTTCTTCTCACATAATAGGCCATCATACATCTTATAATATACACAAATGATGTGAGGAATGACTCACAAACATTACTATGAGTTTCTGTTGTTACGTTAACCGCAAGTTATTGCTAAATCTTAACTACAATCACAGGTCATTAACCTGCCTTGACGTGATTCTTAGTTTCATAATATTTCAGAAGTATTTGTCGAAATGTTTATGTTCTTAAAACTTTGCATTTGCAAAGGCCACCTCATAAGTTACGATAGTTCTACCAATATTGCTGAGTGGCAATTTTACAACATATAGAAATGAGAATGAGAGTTATTCCACAAACACAACCAGCCATCATCATCATCATCATCATCATCATCATCATCATCATCATCATCATCAGCCTATTAATGTTCCCACTGGTGGGACACCGACCTCCTCTCTATGAGAGGAAACCATGCAGCCCAATAAGAACATAATTATTGGCACAGCTGGGACGCAGGTTTTTAACAGATATATGGGAACCCTGTCCTGTCCTGGTTCTGGGTTCGATTCCCGGGTCATGTCATCGTATGTTAGTGTCGTTTTTCCATGAAGAATTGTTCAGAAGCTGTTACGTAGTCTGGATTTGTGCCCGATTGATGGCAATATGGTCGCCCCTATTACACGGGACTTACAAAGATAACCGGCGAAATGTGGGCGTACTATCACGTACACTTCTGCTTAACTCTTCGTGGATTACAGCCGTTATGTTATGTTTCTTTAATCTGTTAGCAAGAACAAATACGCATCCATATACTACCGTGTACCAAATAAAATGTACAATAATTGTTTTACTCGCAGGCCAATTAAGATCATTAGTCTAAATTAAATAATTGCAGGTCTTAGCCCCAATACAGTTAGTCGATTTAACAAATAGTTTTGTTCGTATTCTTTACTACATATTGAGATCAATTTAAAAACTATCTTACTTGTATTGTTAGAAGCTTTGTTCTGAATTCTATTCTTTATTTCAAAGTGTTATTGCGAATTACATCGGTAAGAGTTCTGTGTAGGAGGAGGGTAGACGACAAGAAAATAATAATTAGTCCGTCAGATAATCAACGAATATAATTATGACCCGTATTTTTTTTTCTTACATAAGTAAACCAAAATTGACGAAGATACGACGCTTTTAAAATTCTCAACACGTCACGCCTTGGTATAATTTTTAGCGAGTTCTGACGTCACGAGCCCCAACTCCCGAGTTTTGTTGCGTTTTATCTTCGTCAATATTCATTGATTTACTCACAAAAACAAAAAATACGTGTTTATTATTTTCCAATTCTCTAACTGACGGACTAAATAGATTTGTAATTTTTTGATACGAGTACTGTTGTCATCATACCTATTAGACCTAGTCACAGATATTATAATACTTCGTACAGATACCCAATCCCATACAAAGAAATGACACCTCCCTAAGTCAGGTTATTGCTCCGGTTATATTCCTTCCTCCATTATACAACAGATGACAGCACCAGCGTATCACTAATTGCCACAGATTAGAGTTTTACAACGCCATCTAGGAGTTCACCTCGATACTGGGTTGTTTCGATACTAAGTGGCATTGCATGTACTAGATGGCGCTGTTTTATATAGATTCTTACCATCGCCGTGAGTTCAAGAACGAGTAGATAATAACAATACAACAAAAAATGTCGGCGAAACATTTTCCTTTGTGTGAGTGAGTTAGCAATATTCACGCTGCAGCGAATGCTTCTTCATGTGTTTTTGAGTATTTCAATACTTATGGTGGATGCTCCAGGGAAGCCCGCGAAATTCAAATTTTCTTACGTTTTTTTGCAATTTGCAGGCCAGTGCTAGTTTGTATGTTGATTATATCGCTCGAGACTGTAAGACATATATGTAAATAAAAAGGGAATGTTGAAACTCTGCGAACAGCAAAGTGAGGCCCGTCAAATTACGTCTCGCGGCTTTACCTTCTTATTTGGTCTGAGCCTGTATGTTGAACAAAATAATTATGATTCGTTGCAGTAAATCCGTAACACGTATCTATTTACAGAATTATAAGTAATTAAATCGTCAATACAATCCCATTGAATATCTTATTCATGAAAAAGTCATTCAATGGGATTAGATTAATTAAGGTGAAAGCGTCAGGGGGCCCGCGACATTCAAAGTTTCCTTACGTTTTTTGGAATTTGCAGGTCAGTGCTAGGTTGTATATTGATGAAAATATCGATCGCGACTACAAGACATATTGGAGTTACAAAAAACTTTTTTGCAAAAAATAAAACCGACTTCAAAAAGAAAAAGTGAAAAATAACTTTAGCTTCTGAAGTCGGTGACGTTTGTATGATTGATTTAATTTTTTTGTCACCGACTTCAGAAGCTAAAGTTATTTTTCACTTTTTCTTTTTGAAGTCGGTTTTATTTTTTGCAAAAAAGTTTTTATTTTTCACTTTTTAGTGGTTTACATGGAAAGTGCATACCGTTACAATTACAACAAGCCCAAACACGACTAGGATACATTGTCTCATTATGGAGTTCCGTGACTCTTGGCTTCATCATCAGATCTGATGGTAGAATGGTTCTTATCAAACGCAAATGCTTCACTTGTTGTAGAAAATATAAAAATTGCTGTACGTTATCCTATAAAATTTGAAGAGTTCCCTCGATTTCGCCAAGATTCCATCATCAGATCCCGACTTGGCGACTATGGGACCAACTTGGAAGTATACCCTTTCAAATAAAAAAAGAATTTTTCAAATCGGTTTAGGCGTCTTCGAGTAATCGGGTAACATACAAAAAAAAAAAAAAAATACATACAGTCGAATAGAGAACCTCCTCCTTTTTGGAAGTCGGTTAAAAATAGAAAATGTCGACTGACTAATGAAATATTGCTAATATGGTTTATTTTTCTATTTGTCAATCGTTTTGACCCGGTTGGAAGATTCATGTCAAATAATGTTTTTTACGTAGTAGTTTGACTATTTTACAGCATAGTAGAGAAATGCATAACCAAATTTCGTAAAGTAAGTTAATTAAATTTCAGTTTAAATCGGTGAGTGTTTTTGCTTTGAATTATCGTATATGCATTATTATTATGCTACTAACTACTGTTTCAATTGGCTAAGACAACCTACACAAACGTAACAGGATATTTTATTGTTTAAATTTACTTAATCATATATTTTTAGCTACATCTTATTGGAATGTTCTATTCTTGACATTATTAGCCCTGTATGGAAGCAGAATTGGAAAAAAGTTGTTGGTTTGGAAGTTATGAGCGGAAATAAGTAACGTATTTAATATGAAAACGAAAAAAAGCGAAACCATACAGGGATAGATTAGTTATTAAAAATTTCAAATAACTTTAGTTTGAACAGATACATTCATAGATTTTCATGATATCCAGACTACCAAAAGTCTGCATAGAAAATTTCGCGCGCCCGGTTTAGTTGTAAATCGCATTGCATTTCGCTGCAAGTTGCCTCCCCGGTCAGTGGAGAAGACGGGAGGCACGCAGCACGTGTGTGTGCGCAGTGTACACACACATGCTTGGTTTCCGAACTCGCGCGTGCTGTGCATGTAACTGGTTTTGTTTGCTATCGTAGGTAGGCATGGCTTGAATTGAACTATGGAACCCGATATTTCTTTATTGATAGTTCGTGTTGAATTTAGAATTTGTCTCTAATTTTACCTACCCTGTCTTTGGACTTTGGATACCGATTTGATATTGGTTTACGGGCGGCGCGGCGGCGTTTCAATTTGGACTTGTTGCGTCAGTGAAGTGATCTTCAGCAATTCAAGAAATTAATTATGGGTACCTAAGTGGAATCTTTTATCTTACTTTGTAAAATTCATGAGGGCACATGACGTGACTTTTATTAACAATAGGTTAGACGAAAAAAAAAATTGTCCGTCAGGTAGATTATTAAAAATATTTGACCCGTATTTTTCTTTTGGTACATAAATCAAAATTGACGAAGATACGACGCTTTTAAAATTCTCAAAACGTCACGCCTAGGTATAATTTTTAGCTAGTTCTGACGTCACGAGCTCCTACTCCCGAGTTTCGATGCGTTTTATGTTTGTGAATATTCTATGATTTACAAAAAAAAAATATGTGTCCATTATTTTAAAATACTTTAACTGACGGACTAAATAGATTTGTATTTTTTGATACTGTCGTCATTCCTATTCTAAAGTTTCAGGCGCATTTTAGAATTATAAAGTACCGACTGCCTACATCAAATGCAAATGAGGTAGGAGCAAATGTTTGTGTGATGAGCATGTACATTATTTTGTTCCGAGTCATGGATGTCAATATGTACGATAAGTATGTATTTACAAACAAAGTATCTATGTATACTACATAGATACTTTTTGTTTGTCAACTACCTGGTGACCACGACACAAGCCTCGTTGCTTAGTGTGGCACTAGATGACGCTGTGTGTAATGTCCAGCAATATTTTTACTTATTTTCATACCAATGTTTTAATAAAAAATGTATCTTCTTACCGATCATCACAATTTATAATCTCTCAAGTTTTAGGTATTTTATAAGTAATCGGAGTTTGTTGTCGTCCGGTGACATATACCTACCTTTCTTTTTTTAGGTGCTTTGCGGACATATCAATACGTACTGCAAATGTAGAAAATGCCCAAGGCATCCGCCGCAGTCCGCTTATGTACCTACATAAAGTTTTAATAAACAAATAAATGTCGCCAAGAACCTACGTGAAGCAAATAATGTGGGCAAGTCCTCCGCCTAGTCCCTGTGGTTACACAATGTATTGTTGATAACTGTATACTAAGAGATTATTGTCAACGCTTATTGTACTATTGACCGCTATTGTAAATAAACAGCCAATACTTAAACAATTTACAAAATAACACATTTTTTTATTTGATGAACCAACAACCAGCCTCACAGTCACATCAAAAAAAAAAATCTAATTAATGAAATTATTTGTTGATAATAACAATATCTACCTACATTATTCAACGTATAATAATGTTCACGCTTTAGCAAGAGAACTCATTGTCACGTGGGCAAAGTCGCAGGTAAGTATTATGTAGGAGCTTGACCATTCATAACAACAACTAGGTAAATTGGGTGCATATTTATTACGTTTCACACAGTGATAATCCTAAGTTCTAACACCTATTTTTGTTTGAGTACATGTTGTCATTCAAACATGAATCACACGGCCGCCCGCGCTGTCAATTCAATGAAGTCGCGCATGTATGCCTCACTCTGGGTCAGGAGGCTAGAGTATATAATTATGTTCTGTGGTCAGGAGTGCGTATGTGACTTTTGTGTACGCGCACTAGCTCCTTACTGCTCATCACAGCGTCTATCCCTTTCGCTCGTGATGTCGGATGAGATGGAGTCATGAATTGACATTGACAGACAGAGTAACTACCTACGTGTAGAACGTTTCGTGTTATGTAAGAAGTAGGTCCGAGTTTAATAAAATGAGAAAAATATATTATTATTTACCTTGGAAATGTTAAAAGATTTTTTATATTTCTCTAAACAGAATACATTCATGTTGTTTTAAAGTTTAAATTTAATTAAAATGAAACAACTAAACGTAAATCAGTTACGATTGTGGTAATATTGAATGTGATAAATTGAGTAAAACGCCATCTATTGCAAACAGCTCTAACGAAAATGATTCACAGATGGCTGACTTTTGACAACTTTATCAATATATGGGTACGAATTAAGTAAAAGGCTTTCTTTATCTATTTTGTTGAAATAACGTGATTTATGAGCGTAAATAGATAGATTAGCGTTAAACAAGGAACTTTTGATTTTTGCTAATCTTATTTCTTCCAAAATCTACCGTATAACGCATTTTAGTGATTGTTAATTTCATTACTGCTACCTATGCTGCCATCTATTGTCTTTTTTCAAGACTATTTATAATTTGTTCTAGTTGAGACCCCATGACCTAGTAAATTGTGATAGGCATGATTTTACTCCGCCCCATCAGAATACCAGTGGTGCTACATTTTTTTTAAATATCGCAGCACCATGCTGAGTCCTTCCTGTCTTCCATGCTCCACGTTCTACTAGTCTCAACTAGAACAAATTATAAATAGTCTTGAAAAAAGACAATAGATGGCAGCATAGGTAGCAGTAATGAAATTAACAATCACTAAAATGCGTTATACGGTAGATTTTGGAAGAAATAAGATTAGCAAAAATCAAAAGTTCCTTGTTTAACGCTAATCTATCTATTTACGCTCATAAATCACGTTATTTCAACAAAATAGATAAAGAAAGCCTTTTACTTAATTCGTACCCATATATTGATAAAGTTGTCAAAAGTCAGCCATCTGTGAATCATTTTCGTTAGAGCTGTTTGCAATAGATGGCGTTTTACTCAATTTATCACATTCAATATTACCACAATCGTAACTGATTTACGTTTAGTTGTTTCATTTTAATTAAATTTAAACTTTAAAACAACATGAATGTATTCTGTTTAGAGAAATATAAAAAATCTTTTAACATTTCCAAGGTAAATAATAATATATTTTTCTCATTTTATTAAACTCGGACCTACTTCTTACATAACACGAAACGTTCTACACGTAGGTAGTTACTCTGTCTGTCAATGTCAATTCATGACTCCATCTCATCCGACATCACGAGCGAAAGGGATAGACGCTGTGATGAGCAGTAAGGAGCTAGTGCGCGTACACAAAAGTCACATACGCACTCCTGACCACAGAACATAATTATATACTCTAGCCTCCTGACTCAGAGTGAGGCATACATGCGCGACTTCATTGAATTGACAGCGCGGGCGGCCGTGTGATTCATGTTTGAATGACAACATGTACTCAAACAAAAATAGGTGTTAGAACTTAGGATTATCACTGTGTGAAACGTAATAAATATGCACCCAATTTACCTAGTTGTTGTTATGAATGGTCAAGCTCCTACATAATACTTACCTGCGACTTTGCCCACGTGACAATGAGTTCTCTTGCTAAAGCGTGAACATTATTATACGTTGAATAATGTAGGTAGATATTGTTATTATCAACAAATAATTTCATTAATTAGATTTTTTTTTTTGATGTGACTGTGAGGCTGGTTGTTGGTTCATCAAATAAAAAAATGTGTTATTTTGTAAATTGTTTAAGTATTGGCTGTTTATTTACAATAGCGGTCAATAGTACAATAAGCGTTGACAATAATCTCTTAGTATACAGTTATCAACAATACATTGTGTAACCACAGGGACTAGGCGGAGGACTTGCCCACATTATTTGCTTCACGTAGGTTCTTGGCGACATTTATTTGTTTATTAAAACTTTATGTAGGTACATAAGCGGACTGCGGCGGATGCCTTGGGCATTTTCTACATTTGCAGTACGTATTGATATGTCCGCAAAGCACCTAAAAAAAGAAAGGTAGGTATATGTCACCGGACGACAACAAACTCCGATTACTTATAAAATACCTAAAACTTGAGAGATTATAAATTGTGATGATCGGTAAGAAGATACATTTTTTATTAAAACATTGGTATGAAAATAAGTAAAAATATTGCTGGACATTACACACAGCGTCATCTAGTGCCACACTAAGCAACGAGGCTTGTGTCGTGGTCACCAGGTAGTTGACAAACAAAAAGTATCTATGTAGTATACATAGATACTTTGTTTGTAAATACATACTTATCGTACATATTGACATCCATGACTCGGAACAAAATAATGTACATGCTCATCACACAAACATTTGCTCCTACCTCATTTGCATTTGATGTAGGCAGTCGGTACTTTATAATTCTAAAATGCGCCTGAAACTTTAGAATAGGAATGACGACAGTATCAAAAAATACAAATCTATTTAGTCCGTCAGTTAAAGTATTTTAAAATAATGGACACATATTTTTTTTTTGTAAATCATAGAATATTCACAAACATAAAACGCATCGAAACTCGGGAGTAGGAGCTCGTGACGTCAGAACTAGCTAAAAATTATACCTAGGCGTGACGTTTTGAGAATTTTAAAAGCGTCGTATCTTCGTCAATTTTGATTTATGTACCAAAAGAAAAATACGGGTCAAATATTTTTAATAATCTACCTGACGGACAATTTTTTTTTTCGTCTAACCTATTGTTAATAAAAGTCACGTCATGTGCCCTCATGAATTTTACAAAGTAAGATAAAAGATTCCACTTAGGTACCCATAATTAATTTCTTGAATTGCTGAAGATCACTTCACTGACGCAACAAGTCCAAATTGAAACGCCGCCGCGCCGCCCGTAAACCAATATCAAATCGGTATCCAAAGTCCAAAGACAGGGTAGGTAAAATTAGAGACAAATTCTAAATTCAACACGAACTATCAATAAAGAAATATCGGGTTCCATAGTTCAATTCAAGCCATGCCTACCTACGATAGCAAACAAAACCAGTTACATGCACAGCACGCGCGAGTTCGGAAACCAAGCATGTGTGTGTACACTGCGCACACACACGTGCTGCGTGCCTCCCGTCTTCTCCACTGACCGGGGAGGCAACTTGCAGCGAAATGCAATGCGATTTACAACTAAACCGGGCGCGCGAAATTTTCTATGCAGACTTTTGGTAGTCTGGATATCATGAAAATCTATGAATGTATCTGTTCAAACTAAAGTTATTTGAAATTTTTAATAACTAATCTATCCCTGTATGGTTTCGCTTTTTTTCGTTTTCATATTAAATACGTTACTTATTTCCGCTCATAACTTCCAAACCAACAACTTTTTTCCAATTCTGCTTCCATACAGGGCTAATAATGTCAAGAATAGAACATTCCAATAAGATGTAGCTAAAAATATATGATTAAGTAAATTTAAACAATAAAATATCCTGTTACGTTTGTGTAGGTTGTCTTAGCCAATTGAAACAGTAGTTAGTAGCATAATAATAATGCATATACGATAATTCAAAGCAAAAACACTCACCGATTTAAACTGAAATTTAATTAACTTACTTTACGAAATTTGGTTATGCATTTCTCTACTATGCTGTAAAATAGTCAAACTACTACGTAAAAAACATTATTTGACATGAATCTTCCAACCGGGTCAAAACGATTGACAAATAGAAAAATAAACTGAGTCACTAATGACTGAGTGAGTCACTAAAATCTTTATATAATAAATATGAAAGCTCAAAAAAACAAATTAAGGAGCATATTCTTGTCACAAATGAGTTGGTTGACAAAGTGGACTTGCTGACTCTCAGCAACACTCATTGTACTTGTCGGAGTGAACCCAGTCTTGATGCCCTCCAGCCTGAGGCAACGGAGGACCCGTCTCAAGCTGTGAGTGCTCAGAACTTTATCATCCATCAAAACCATGATTCACAAGTAGTACAGCCTGAGATTAGTCATTTTGTTTCACCTGATTGTAATGATTGTCATCATTCAGTTATGTTTTCTGATAGTATGGGTAGAGGGCTAGGTAAATTGATCAGTAATAACCTGAGTTACTGTACCCAAAATTATTGCATGCCAGGGTCAAGCTACAAACAAGTAATGGCATCAGTAATAAAAAATGATTGTTATCGTAACACTACCATTACTCTATGTGTTGGTAATAGTTCTAATGTAAAAAAGGAAGATATCACCGACTGTGTTTCTGAGTTGCTAAAGTTAAGATGTAATAAAATCATATTGTGTGCTTTTCCATATTTTGAAAATTTAAGTAGTAGGAAAAACGATTATATACATATGTTGAATAAACATGTACATTAGTAGGTTACTATAGTGACAGGCTTATGTATCTGGATATCAACACTATAGTTGGTAATCTTAAGTCGACACGGGGTAAGGTGTATCTACCTATTGTATGTAGACACAAAATAGCTCGGCTATTAGCTTATAGTATTCACACAGACATAAATAGTATGTCTAAGTTTAGTTATATTATTAACACTGCGACGATTAGTAATTCTACTAATGTACAGGTGACTGGCACAAATGAATATAGCACTAGTGCTATAAATATTTACAAACATTGTACTGAGGAGGATCCATCTGTCACCGTGGAAAATTCTCAATTAGGGTTTATTAGTGATAGGGTCTTATCGTCTGAGGATGGCACAGGAGTCTCCGGCCTCACTTCAAATATAAATTTAAACTAGAAAGTGAGACAACAGAAGGTACCATTAACAATATTTTTGTTAATCCTACCAACAGCAAGGTACCTTCTTGCACTCAATTAGTTAGTAAAAAAGGGCCTCAGCAGAACACCTTAAAATTATTCCACCAAAATATCCAAGGCATTTCTTCGAAATTATTAGAAATTGAATTGTTTTTAGAAAGTAGTAAGTTTGACATTATTTGTTTTACTGAACATTGGCTAAAGGATTACCAAATGCTTATTAATTATGAGAACTATATGGTGGGTAGCTGCTTTAATCGTAAAACTATGCTTCGTGGAGGTTCCCTAATATTAATAAAAAATAGTTTTAAATATAAGCAACGTAATGACATAGTAGGTCTCTCGGTTGAACATTGCGTCGAACTGTCCTGTGTTGAGCTAGATAAGCATGTTATTGTGTGTGTGTACAGACCCCCAAACTATCAAAACTTTTCCATATTTGAATCTCGAATTCGTAGATAAAACGGTTTTCCTGGGGCTTACGCTTGATTCAAGGCTACAATGGGCTTCTCATTTAACATCTCTTGCGGGGCGCTTAAGTTCAGCAGCATATGCCATTAGAAAAATCCGTCAATTCACTGATGTAGATACCGCTAGACTGGTCTATTTTAGTTACTTCCATAGTATAATGTCTTACGGTATTTTGCTATGGGGACGGGCTGCTGATATTGAGTCTATATTTATTCTGCAGAAAAGAGCCATCCGAGCCATATACAATCTTCGTAGGCGCGATTCTCTAAGGGAACTTTTTAAGGATATTGGCATCATGACGGTTCATTGCCAATACATCTACGAAAACATAATGTACGTTAGAAAAAATCTGCATCTTTTCGGTAAAAGAGGCGACAGACACAATTACAGTACTAGAAATAGGGACCAACTAGTTCAGCCAGGCTTTAGACTCGCTAAAGTAGACTCATCTTTCATGGGGTACTGTTTGAGATGCTATAATAAAATTCCACAAAGTATTCTTGAACTGAATGAGACTAAATTTAAAACATGCATTAAACGCACACTATGTAAGCAAGCATATTACAAGTTGAGCGATTATATCGCTGATAAAAATGCTTGGCTCAATGCTGGTCCTGCTCCACAAGGACAGGGGCTCAAAAATTGATAGCATTAAATGGTATTGTTGGAGCTGCTGAAGATTGTACAACTATCTTTGCATTGTATAGATTCAATCTATTTAGTATTATATAAACGCATAGCCCATATTGTGTGAGTACTATGTACTAGAAAGCTATCATTCACTGGAAACCTACTTTAGTTTTTGACTTGAATGTGCCCTGGCGGTTGAGAGTATGTCATGCTCACTCAAATGTCTCGCTGATCATGGCGCGTGTGTCGGACCATTTAGTTCCCTTCAAAATGGTTGAGCTGAATGGTGCTGATCCATGCGTCATGTGCGTGAACGGGCGCTGTCAGTTGTGACTGGTCATCTCTTAGTCGCCATGGTTTATTTGAATTAATTATTTTGTTTTTGTTTGGCTATGGACACTTTTAACGTGCACATCTTGCTACATTGTTCTCACATAATATACCATCTCAACATGAATGATGTAACCAAGATTTTGTAACAATATTTTGATTTAAAAGAGTGTCCATGGAGTTTCTTGCCCGTTCTTCTCCATAGAGATCTACGCTAGGGAATGGGCAACTACAGTACTTTCACAGTTCTTATGTCTTGTGACTGGGACTGTAGCTACATTTAATTTTCATCTTTGTTTCGACAATTCAAAAGTGCCTGTTATTGGCCTACTTGAAATAAATGCTTTGATTTGATTTGATTTGATTTGAAACCATATTAGCAATATTTCATTAGTCAGTCGACATTTTCTATTTTTAACCGACTTCCAAAAAGGAGGAGGTTCTCTATTCGACTGTATGTATTTTTTTTTTTTTTTGTATGTTACCCGATTACTCGAAGACGCCTAAACCGATTTGAAAAATTCTTTTTTTATTTGAAAGGGTATACTTCCAAGTTGGTCCCATAGTCGCCAAGTCGGGATCTGATGATGGAATCTTGGCGAAATCGAGGGAACTCTTCAAATTTTATAGGATAACGTACAGCAATTTTTATATTTTCTACAACAAGTGAAGCATTTGCGTTTGATAAGAACCATTCTACCATCAGATCTGATGATGAAGCCAAGAGTCACGGAACTCCATAATGAGACAATGTATCCTAGTCGTGTTTGGGCTTGTTGTAATTGTAACGGTATGCACTTTCCATGTAAACCACTAAAAAGTGAAAAATAAAAACTTTTTTGCAAAAAATAAAACCGACTTCAAAAAGAAAAAGTGAAAAATAACTTTAGCTTCTGAAGTCGGTGACAAAAAAATTAAATCAATCATACAAACGTCACCGACTTCAGAAGCTAAAGTTATTTTTCACTTTTTCTTTTTGAAGTCGGTTTTATTTTTTGCAAAAAAGTTTTTTGTAACTCCAATATGTCTTGTAGTCGCGATCGATATTTTCATCAATATACAACCTAGCACTGACCTGCAAATTCCAAAAAACGTAAGGAAACTTTGAATGTCGCGGGCCCCCTGACGCTTTCACCTTAATTAATCTAATCCCATTGAATGACTTTTTCATGAATAAGATATTCAATGGGATTGTATTGACGATTTAATTACTTATAATTCTGTAAATAGATACGTGTTACGGATTTACTGCAACGAATCATAATTATTTTGTTCAACATACAGGCTCAGACCAAATAAGAAGGTAAAGCCGCGAGACGTAATTTGACGGGCCTCACTTTGCTGTTCGCAGAGTTTCAACATTCCCTTTTTATTTACATATATGTCTTACAGTCTCGAGCGATATAATCAACATACAAACTAGCACTGGCCTGCAAATTGCAAAAAAACGTAAGAAAATTTGAATTTCGCGGGCTTCCCTGGAGCATCCACCATAAGTATTGAAATACTCAAAAACACATGAAGAAGCATTCGCTGCAGCGTGAATATTGCTAACTCACTCACACAAAGGAAAATGTTTCGCCGACATTTTTTGTTGTATTGTTATTATCTACTCGTTCTTGAACTCACGGCGATGGTAAGAATCTATATAAAACAGCGCCATCTAGTACATGCAATGCCACTTAGTATCGAAACAACCCAGTATCGAGGTGAACTCCTAGATGGCGTTGTAAAACTCTAATCTGTGGCAATTAGTGATACGCTGGTGCTGTCATCTGTTGTATAATGGAGGAAGGAATATAACCGGAGCAATAACCTGACTTAGGGAGGTGTCATTTCTTTGTATGGGATTGGGTATCTGTACGAAGTATTATAATATCTGTGCTCCGGTTAATAGCTTTACAAATTATGTAGAAACCTGTATAGAAGTTATTTCTCGGGAATGAACTACTATCGTTTGTTTTGATAATTACAGCTCAGCACAGGGTTTTCCCCACTCTACTGAGACCTCATTTGTCAATTGGCGTTACTCAATAATAACATTGACACCTATTTTCCTCCAACTCACCTTGTGTCTTCGGTAAAACCACCAGTCAATGTAAGTATGTATTTAACATTGGCCAACACAAAAAAAAAACTTTTTCCATTCAAAAATGATAAATACTTATATTGACAAAAGTCATCGAAATCAAGAAGTACCAATTCATCGTTATAGGCAGAAGTCTTGATTCGTTTATTGCCATCAACAAGGCATGAATGCAGGCCGCGCTTGCGACAATCACGAGGCTTGTACTTCCCGACTAATATAAATGGGAAAGTAAGTCACAGTTAGAAAAAGGGTTGTTTTTTTTCCTCACAGGTGAAACCGCAGGACAAAAGAAAAAAGCCAGTAGGTAACAGGTCCGGGGCTGCAGGATTGTTCGAAAGAGATACCGTGCCGATTGGTTTTAGTCAGTAAAAGTCTGACTCTCCCTTCCGCTCCGCCCAGAGTGGGAGAAGTCATTTGATGATTTCCCATAGGAAAAAAAAAGTCGGCAACAGGTAAAAGACGTTCTCCTTTCTGAAAAGTAAAGTTATACAAAACACTTCAAAAGAAAGTACGCAACTACATCTAATAGGTACTTACTTGGATATACAATTTAATTCTACTAGATTTATTTCTAAGTACTACAGTCACGTTTAGGGCTTAAGATTGCTGTTTCAAAACAGCAGTAAATAATGGCAGGTAGATATAATAATAGATTGCTGTAAGATATACGGCGCACTTTTGGTACATAATTCTGTGTAGCGATAGTAAATAAATGTAATTAATGCAACGGTTGTTTTATAGTTCAGCATCTATAGAGATTTATACTAAGTAAGCCCGGTACTAACTGGATTGTGGAGATCGGATAGGCAGTCGCTCCTTGTAAAATACTGATATTTAGCTGCATCCGGTCAGACTGGAAGCCTATCCCATTATAGTTGGGACAAGGCTAGGCATGATTCATGGAGATTTTATGGAAGTAAGCAGCGTCATCGCTCGTCTGCGACGTCTGGTGTTTTTTTTTTTTTTTAGTATGGGACATCATCAAATGACTTCTCCCACTCTGGGCGGAGCGGGAGGGAGTGCCAGACTTTTACTGACTAAAACCCATCCATGTTCCTTCCTCGCCCTTTACGTTCCGGTGCCGCGGTATCTCTTTCGAACAGTCCCGCAACCCCGGCAGGCTTCGGGCCTTGCGGGCCCCTCTCTTTATGCTGACATCTCTTTGAGGCGCGCGTGGAACACGAACGCGCCGTCGACACGGCCTGTCGTTGTTAGACGGACGGACGGCTAGCTAGCCCATAGCTAACCGTCCACAGGCCCGCATCTACGGTGGCCGATAGCCACCACGTGGCCCCCGACGCCCGGTGCGTCTCCCGCGGCGGCCGGAAAGGGAGGCTCTCTCCCTCTTTCGTTCCGCCACCTCCTTCGCTAGCATGACTGCTTCGCAGAAGGAGGATCCGTCGATGTCTAACACACTAACACACGGACGAGCAAAACGAGTTAAATCGCCTTATAATCCAAAACAATATAGTTTTAGTCCTTAGTACAAGGTCAGAAGTCAGAAAATAAACAGCAGGACATAGCCTGGTTTAAACATACATGAAATGAAGAAATAGAACTTATGTACACGGTACATAGGTAAGTATAATTTCCACTTGCACAATTGCAGACGAAAAAGATTTTTAGTCCACACATTTCACAGTTCATTTGGCTTTGTAATGAGCTAAATAAATAGCCCCGTTTGAGTAAGATTTATCAATTAGGTAAAACATTTCAGTGGCTGGGCGACTAACATACAATACGCAAGGCCGTCTACCATCCGGTGAAGGCCGAACATTGAAAGGGAACGAATGCTGATTTCAATGCAGTAACACTACAATAATAGTAGAACAAGTAATGTAAGTAATCATTAACTTTGCTCTATTTATAGACACGGATATTGATCCGCAATACTGATACATCTATGTACGGTCAAGTTTGGAGTATAATAAATAGGCTACTGTCAACCTATTGGAAATCCAATTAGTCCGTCAGATAGAGTAAGTACATCGGAAAATAATGGACACGTATTTTTTATTTTCGGAAATCAATGAATACTGACAAAGACAAAACGCATCTCGGGAGTGGGGGCTCGTGACGTCACAACGCACTAAAAACTAGCACGGCGTGATAATGCGAATTTCAAAAGCGTCGTATCTTCGTCAATTTTGGTTTACGTAACAAAAGAAAAAATACGGATCAAATATTTTTTGATAATCTAACTGACGGATAATTAGTTTTTTTCAGGACACAAGCCTATTGTGGATAGGTATAGGAGTAGGAGGAAGATCAAATAAACGATGGATGGACTGTGTCAAGGACGATATGACAAGAATGGAAATGTCTGAGGAGATGATGACGAATGGAGAAGTAAGGAAGAAGAACACGTGTTGCGCTGACCCAACGAATCAGTTTGAGAATGATGATGATCTACAATACAGGGTGTAAACCACCTCATCACAAAGCCGTTAACCAAGCATTCTGTATATCAAACTAAGTAACTTTACGCAAAAAATATAGCTGGGACACAACTTTTTTTTTTTTTGAGGTTATAAATCACGTTTTGTGGTAGAACTCAATGTAACGCACTTAAAACATTGTTCTGATGGATGGTTTGAATAGTATGGGGGTCGGAAAGGTGTTAAAAGTTAAAATCTTACAAAAAAAACTTGTCAAAAAGTTGTAACTTTGACCCCCCATATCTCTGTAACTAGAAGGTTCCCAGGTATGGTGTAGAACAAAAAAAATTATTGCAATGATAGGGAGAACACTTTGACTTAAAAAAAAATAAAAAAAAATGCCTTTCGGCTTCGTGAAGAGGTGTTTTACACCATTTATAGCCATTTTAAATTAGTTGTAGATACTTCACAGACTTGACAACCAAAACTCTGTACGCCTAGTCGCTAGTCGTTTACACCGAATTGTTAATCCTTTCACGGTGTTTCAGCTTTGACGACAACCGAACAAGAACATTTTAGGGACGAAAATAAAATATATCACTGGTGAACGAAAACTAGAAAAAATAACTGCAAAAATGCTGTAACATCGTTATGGATTGGATCACACGGAAATTGTATTAGATCCATGAGGATATATTATTATCTTGTGTGTATATTTTTCAGGTGAAATGTTCGGAGTTGTATTTACATAGGTACCGCGTAGATCGACATATTTTTATTCCTGCCTCTTTGGTTTAGTGATCGTTAACGTGACTACTGAGCATGTGGTCCTGGGTTCGATTCCCAGGATGAGCAAAGGGTTATTGGATTTTTCCATCAAGACTTTATTGGTTGTGGCCACGGAGTCTGAATTAATGGCCGGTTAATGGCAATAGGCACGCCCCCATTACTACGGGTTACTATTACGGGTGAAACTAAGTGGTGAAACCTTTGCCTAACATTTCGAGAATTACAAGACGTGATGTTATGATGTTCATCATCATCATCATCATCTCAGCCGAAAGACGTCCACTGCTGGACATAGGCCTCCTCCAAGTGCCGCCACATTGACCGGTCCCGTGCGATTCGCATCCAGCGGATACCCGCAGCCCTCAACAGATCATCTGTCCACCTAGTAGGAGGCCTTCCAACACAACATCTTCCGGTTCGCAGTCGCCACACCAGAACTTTTCGACGCCATCGGCCATCCGTTCTGCGAGCAATGTGCCCTGCCCATTCATTGCTACTTATGTTTGGCAATTCATCGGGCTATTTCGGTAACTTTGTTTTTTTTTGCGGATGTCTTCATTTCAGATTCGATGACGTAAGGAAACTCTGAGCATAACCCTCTCCATTGCCCTTTGTGTGACTTTAAACCTTCTGATGAGGCCCATTGTGAGCGACCACGTTTCGGTCCCGTATGTAATCACTGGCAACACACACTGGTCATAGACTTTCGTCTTGAGACATTGCGGTAAGAGACACTGCGGTTTCATGTTATATTTATTTAATTGTCACATCCTATTATTTTCAAGCTCTATGCAATTTTGTTTCACTACCAAAATCACTATTGGTCTGCCAATATTCAGCCTTATGACCTCAGTTATAAGGTTTAAAAATAATCGACCATCAGTGAACTCGACAGTACCTACGATGCAGTAGCGAAGGGTTTATTTTTGTAACAAGTAAGCCGGTTCGGTGCTTAATAATGTTTGAAAAAAAAAACCATTATATTGAACCATTTGTAGTTTTAGTCATGTTTGGGCAATCACGTCCTAACTGAATTACCTACATTGTTTTTACTTTTGGCAATAGTAGACACCAGTACAGCGGTTGTTCGGAAGGGAAGCCGGTAGGTTTCGAGTTGTATGAACCTTTCGCCACTGCTACGATGTTTAGTCATCAAATGATTATCCTCTTCACAGGTTTTGTGTCAATGCCACACTCATCATTTTAAAGATAAAATTACAGTGCGTAACAGTGATTGTTTACGCATAACAAAATCTGTGTAAGTACTATTAGATGATTTGGGCTCTTTTAACGAAGTTTAACAGTATCTGTTTAACTGAGATCCAAACGTAGTACCTATGTTATAGGGTGGGATTCCAGTCTAAGCATATGCAACTAAATACCAGTATTTTACATGGAGTGACTGCCTATCTGACCTCTACAACCCAGTTAGTACTGAGTTATACGATACCCCTTGGTAAGACTGGTCAGACTTTCGGGCCACTGACTACCTGTAACGACTGTCAAAGATCTACAATTGACAGCCAGAACGTTCTGAGGCACACTGTACCTTAGTAAATGTCCAAAAGAGCATAAACGCATTTAACTGAAAGAGTGAGACATATGAATGTTGATGGATGAATGTATATGTCACCGTAAAATTGTCAAACACGTTATATTGTAATCTCTCTAGCGATATTGTAAACTCTCGAATTATTGTCAAACGAACATACTGCTTACAATAAAACGCATTATTTTTGGTGAAATGCATGCGATGGTAGTCAACTCACGCGGTGTGGAGGGAAGGAGGGGTTCCCCTTGACCAGTGGTACCACTCTCATGAAAAGATACTGTACCATTCCTGAGAAATACCGATTAATATAACCTAACCTCAAAACACTTTATATTCCCCTAAAAAGCGTAGTCGACGGAGCCACGCTTCGCGGGGCCCCTATTTCCGAGTGCAGGGTTTAAAGGAACCTAACTAACCTAACGGGGGGGTGCCCCAAGTCCCGATTATGGGGGCAGAGATACTTCCGTATGTTCAGTTGACAATAATTTGAGAGTTTACAATATCGCTAGAGAAAAACACGTTATATTGTAATATAACGTGTTTGACAATTTTACGGTGACATTATACGAGTGAAAGGCCAAAGAATAGATGGATTGATTGCGTGAGGAGTGATATGAAAGAAAAAGGAGTTAAAGATACCGTGGCGTTTGACGGTGGAGAATAGAAGAAAATACATGTTGACCAACAGAACCAACCCAACTAGAATGGGACCAGGGCAGGAAGATAATGTTGAGGAGGTTTTGGGCTTCTTAGGAGTTGTAAAAAGACTTCTGCGTGTACCCCTTTATTGTTATTCAAAAGAAGGAATATTAATCATTCTGATTGAATCCTGGAAGAACCAAGGGAATCCTTTGTCCCGAGGTAGAAGTAGAACAGTAAAAACAAATAAAAAATCAGAAGACTAACAATTGATGTTGTTGAACAATTACTAATAGGAATGGGTTTTCACTTTTCTACAATTTCATGGAATTGATTCACCTCAATTAATCATATTAAAAAATACCTGCGTAGCTTCCGTAATTTATGCAAACCACATTGTATGCAAGGAAATAATAACATGTTTCGATGATATTTCAATCATGAAATGTGGTCAAATTAAACAATGCTAAAAAATCCAGTTTATTTTGAGGAAATAACTGACCATTATTTACAACACTTAAAGTACTTCTTATATATATTTTCTTTTGGTTTTTTGTAGTGAAAAACCGTGAAAGTCTAAAACACTGACCATTATTTTCTTACGTCGTTGGTTTATTGGTTGCAAGAGAGAATGTCAAGCATGGGGTTTTCGAAATCCGTCATCATCATTATTCTTCTGTCATTTATTTGCAGTCGGCACAACATATCTTTCTTCCATACGTCTCTATTACTCATCATCTCTGCAGTTGCCTCCTTTCTCTCTTTCCTTCTCTTCCCTTCTCCTTTTTCTCTCGTTGCCTCTTTTCTAGCCATATCATTCTTCATACAGTCCATACATCGTTTATTTGGTCTTCCTCTACTTTTACAGCCAATATGATTTTCGAAAAACGTAACCTCTACCCTAACTCTTGTTGGATTTCACCATTAGGAGCACAACTCCTCTGTAGCATACCTGTGAACTGGATCGCCCTTAATTTCGTGGGATTTTAACTTAACTGGTGTAATGAGAACATACGAAAGACTTCTGCTTCATCCACCAGGGAAAACAGAAACGATATTGTGACGTATATTCATTCATAAAATGTTGGTTTAAATCAAACAAAGCAACACTATAAACTATAATTAAGGAAATAATTGACTTTTATAACAATATATTATAAATTATATACTCGCATAACATACATAGTTGTGTTAGTTTCCTTGTCTCGTGGGAGCGATGGCAGCCTGATATTCTAATGATATGAACTAGTGCATCCGGACATGAACTAAGCTTAATTTACATGTTATTTATGTAAATTAAAATATGTATTTTATATTGTATAAATGTATATGTATTTTATATTGTATTGTATTGTATTCAGAGTTAAATTTTATTAATGAGGTTTTTTTATGTTACATAAACTCACGCCTTAGTAGATAGAAACTTAAGTATACAAACTATAACTCACTACAATCTTTACATACTCCTTCTGCTTCGTTTACACCATCCACTGCATGGTTTAGTTTTGTCCCTTCGAAAATTATTATCGAGAGTGCCATTTGTACTTTTGATTGCTTTTAAGTTTCTTACAGATACATTATTCAAAAGAATGTAACAATGCACACACACAGCTACGAAAATCACCCACTTGTTGTTATGTATCGGATTTCAATAAATTTAAAACAAAAAATCAATACCAAAACTATAACTCTTTTGTTTTTTATTAACTTTTTCTGAATAAACTCGAGGGTTCTACACCTTCAGTGTCCGTCCCTTTTAAATTATCCCGATTGTAAAATCAATGACCTCTTAAAACTGGTTAGGTTAGTACTTTTGGATAATCGTTAATGAACATTGAATTAACGAAAGAATTAAACTTGATCCGGAGCGTTGGCCTAACCGATTCTGTGTGCCAACAATAAGAAAATCGAAAACGTCGCCCTGCCAGTGAAAACTAATATCTACGTGTTTTTTCTTCTTCGTCTATGTTGATGAATTATCATAATAACTTGTCGTTACCCAGTTAAAATACATGACAAGAATATGAAAAAAAAACGTTTTTTAGTTAGTTTTTTAAAGGATTCATTTGGTTATGTTATGCAAAAAGCTGAAGGAGGCAAAAACATACCGGAATTCAAATCGAAAGCTAACTCCTACCATTCCCACTGCACAAAATACCCTGGTTAACGGTAAAGTTGCCGGTAATCCCCCAAGACAAACCTATCAGGAAAATCACGGGAACCTATGATGAGGCTACGTCATCAGTAGAGCCCAGTAACAGGCAAATACATATTTGCATACGCAACTGTATACAGGTTGGAAGAGAGATCGACGCACATACGAATACCAAGTATTCTGTACATCGTGCCTGTGGATGGTGAGCAATGGGTCCGCCTGTCTTGAAAGAGATATCAGCAAAAAAGAAGGGTTTCGCAAGGGCCGATGTCTGACGGGGCTGCGGGACTGTTCGATAGAGATACCACGGCACGGTACACAAAGAGCTAAGAAGGAACCGTTCCGCCCAGAGTTGGAGGGGTCATTTGATGATTTCCCATCCAAAAAAAAAGGTTTTCTGTACTTCATTTCGAGCAGATTTTTTTTTTAATTGTCGATTAAAATTTTCTATGTAGGCGTTTCGGATTAATGTCCTTTCCACCCTGTATAGTGGTTTTTTCTTTTCCCAACAAGTGTTGTAACAGGAACATAAGGAAGTTATGGCCCAGAATTTACCGGGCTCTTTTGGATAGGCTAAAACAAACTAAATTTTGAATAATTTGATCATTGGATCACTCTCTTTGGTTGTCAGGGAATTTTAAAAGCCTTACAAGTTATAATATACGGTATGACTAAGCCAGCGCAGCGTGTAATTAATAAATCAATTTAGAGAACACGTTCTAACACTTTGTTGACAACACAAAATGATATATCGAAAACTGGTTATAGTAGGTTTAAAAAACCCATTAACACTTCTTGGTTATGCAAAGAATTTGCTCTCATTTACCTTCTGTTGCTAATAATGTCGTCATGATTTGTTTACAATATTATTAATTGTTTGTTTTTCCAATTTACGTTGCAATGATTGGTTTACAATATAAATTACAGCATTTGTGTTATGGACATAATTTGTGTGCACAATTCAATAGGATGGCGAAACTGTTCGGACCTTCGCGAGAGTGGAATATTGCTTTAATGCGTAGCGTACAATGTACATTCAATTGATTGCTTTATTTACGTCATTGAGAAACAGTTAACTATTCTGAATGAGATTGTAAAGACGTTTGAAAAAAAAACACAAAAAAGTGAAAAATAACTTTAGCTTCAGAAGTCGGTGACCTTTGTTTGATTGATTTACTTAGTTTTTTGTCACCGACTTCTGAAGCTAAAGTTATTTTTCACTTTTTTTGTGTTTTTTGGAGTCGATTTTATTTTTTGCAAAAAAGTTTTTATTTTTCACTTTTTTGTGGCTCACTTGTGCTTACCCCTTCACAGCATAGCGGCGTGATGTGTGTGTGCGCGTGTTCCTGAGGTTATACATTAACTTCGGCATGTTATTCAGACCATTAAATTGACCATTTTGTTTTTACCTTTTTTTTTACATACGAATTCATAAAATATGCAAGAGGCATAAACTCAACATACAACATACTTACATGAACGTAAACTCATTTTCAAGCTTTTCCGCTTTTGATTGGAAGTAGGTAACTGTAGGACCCCAATGGCTATAATCATTGGATACTCTATTTTATTCGTTCATGTTCATACATCTAAGCATACAGGCGAGCCCAATACAATTACAAGAGTTGTAATGCCCATTATTCCGTCTGCTCAATACATTCACAGATAAGCTAACAAATCGATTGCTAAGTTCATGAATAAACACTTTTCTTCCGGAAAACCGTTCCACGCGATTTGTTAATATTTGTATAAAGTACACTGGTACTTAATTTATTTAACCTAGGAGAACTGAAACCGATATCAGTCGATTCATTTTTACCTTCACTCAGCATGTTTTACTCAAAGTGAAAAAAATATTCGAAATTCACAAATATTTTTTCTAAAAGCATTATACTGAGCGTTACTTACTCCATTTGGGTGGATGTGATGCAAGTTTAACTCTTGCTCTGTTTTATGCTTATTTTGTTCTGCGTCGTGTTCAATGAAAAAATGAAAAATAAGTATGTTCGTTTTAGTAACTTAGCAGAAACAAAATGAAGTCACCTGAGTGAACCACTCATTCTAGTGAATCGTCTGATATTGGCATTATGAACTTGACGACAATACACTAATTGGAGGGAAAATATTATGGCAAGCAATTGTTATGTCAACGAAAACGAAAGTTGGGAATTATTTGAACTCATATTAGTGCAATAATCTTAATGCTGAGAGAAAATAGAAAGTTTGACCATTTTTAAATAGTTTTGTAGCAAAAATCGTGTGAGAATATTTTAATTGTCATTTGATGCATTCAAAATAACCAAACGAAAAACCAAGTTTTGCTCTTTTTTATACAACTTTTTCATAGAAAAACACTAAAATCTAAAACGGTGAAGGAAAACATCGTGAGGAAACCGGCATGTCCTAGAACCATAAATTCGAAGACATGTGACATCTACCAATCCGCACTGGGCCCGCGTGGTGGATTATATAGCCCATTCCCTCTCATAGAGAGGAGGCCTGTCCCAGCAGTGGGAACATTAATAGGCCGATGATGATGATGATGACTAAAATCTAATCTAATCTTGCTTTAATTTCGAAAATGAAAATTAAAGAAAATATGTTGAACGTAGTTCATTGAGCTGCAGTTTGGTAAGATTGGAATAAAAAACAATGCTAAAAAACGAACACTTAATCGTTTTCAAAATTCCACCTACCATTGTTAGGGGCCGGCTCCAAGAGCGAAAGAATCGCGGCGATATACTATCGTCATATCACATATTTCTTTACGACAACATCGCCACGAGTCTTTCGTGGAGACGGACTCTAAGAGAGTGTATAGAAATACATGGTAAGACGATAATATCGTCGCGATTCTCTAGCTCGTGGAGGCTATCCCTAAGTTTCTGCATTACACGAATACTGACTGACGCCTATGGCGTTAATTCCGCCTCTGTTTTGTGTGCTGAAAGTGTGAAGTAAAAAACATAAAAAAATCAGCCTATAATGCAAAACTGTAAATCTTTGACCAGTGGTTAAAGTGGCTTGAAAGTCTGACAACCTGTCTTCTTCCCCGGGTCGATGATTCCAATTGTTATTAATTTAAATTTGTTTCGACCAGAACTCATCCACGTCGACGGCGTTGGTAGTGGCTAGTCTTACCAAAGTCTTATCCAGTACTAACAGCAGGTCAGCGATTATTTTTAGCCGTTCTTAACCGTTACGGACTTTACGTAAATTATGTTTATTTGGCGATACTGATTATTCAGTTTCGCGTTACGACACACTTTCGTGAACTTTAAATAAAAAACGATACTCATACACTTTTTCTTAATGTCATCTTTTTAGGTTTCGTGTAAGTTATTGACATTTTTAAGGGACCCAAATCCGTGTTAGTGACCGCGAATGTATTTTGTGGTTATTTATTTTTATTGCCTTTTTGGTCTTGTCGGATAACCAGTCTTACCAAGGAGTACCGTATTACCCAGTACTAACTGGGTTGTGGATTTCAAATGCACTAGTATTCAGCTGCATCCGGTTAGACTGGAAGTCGATCCCAACATAGTTGGGAAAAGGCTAGGCAGATGATGATGAATCAGCCTGTATTTTTTTCACTTTTTTCTGTGAAAGGGAGTGTAATCCCACACGTGGGCCTAGAGCCGGTTGGTGAATGTCTTTTTGGTTTTAAGACATGCATTTTCTCATGATGATCTTCGTTAAGGGGCCGGCGGAGGATGCGTATTTCATACAAACGTAATACCAAAATTATTTGTAAATCAAACATATTCTTAAGGTAGTGTGTATTTATTTCGATTGAATTACAGAATATCTATGTTCCCAAATATGTTTTTTGAGAGAATAGTGATGCAAAGACGAGATATGAGGAATTTAAACCTTTCCATAGAAAACTTGTTTTTCTTATAACTCTTGTTAAAATCAGTGTTCAATCAAAATATGTATTTGGGAACCTAGATATTCTGTAATTCAATCGAAATAAATACACACTACCTTAGGAATATGTTTAATTTACAAATTATTTTGGTATTACGTTTGTATGAAATACGCATGCTCCGCAGGCGTCTTAATGTCTTGACAGCTCTAGTGATGAAATAATTTACACAAAAAATGTTTTTGTCTGGGCTTAAACCTAGGTCTCCACCTGGCAAGCAATGGACGGATACACTGGGCTACCACTGATCTCAGTGAAATTACACTTTTTTTTTGTTTTTAGGATGGGAAATCATCAAATGACTTCTCCCACTCTGGGCGGAGCGGGAGGGAGTGTCAGACTCTTACTGACTAAAACCCATCCATGTTCCTTCCTCGCCCTTTACGTTCCGGGGCCGCGGTATCTCTTTCGAACAGTCCCACAACCCCGGCAGAGGGAGTGTCAGACTTTTACTGACTAAAACCCATCCATGTTCGGTGAGTGTAATGTGTGCATCACCCAACGATCAGCTAGTAGACAACACTTAAATCCACCTCCGTACATTGCTCATCTGAAGGATAAATGATAAAAAAATATTTGACAGTCATACAAGTGTTGTTACATACCCTTGTTTAACTTCCATGTTGTTTATTTACACTTCTACCGCTTGCGCACTCCCTTTCAAAAGGCCTTGCGCACGCGCATGCGAGAGGTACTGCAGCCTCTGCCTGTACCGCAGTGGACATAGCGGCTTAATGTCTAATTTATGTACACAGTGTTTGCACGTGCGCGCTGCGTAAATTTCGCGCTCGGGAAATAATAACATTTTTTTTTATTTTATTTTAGTAAAAACTTTTTTGTGTTCGTGATTTGAATCGTGTTTTTGTTAAGTGAGAGGTTTTGTTTTTTTTTGTAGCGTGAGTACTTTTTTTATTATATTAAAACACAATGTTAGTGTTTAATTGTTTCATTATAGCAGATATTATTTAACATTAAGATCAATAAATAACTTCAATATAAAATTAATAAAAGTTGACGTTTTAAAATACTATATCGAGAGACGTCGGTACACGTGAACTAATTAAAAGTGATTTACTGCTTTAATTAATGTTGCGATTATTTACTAACTGTAAATAAAGCCATAATTGAAAGAGCAATTAACAATATAATTATGTTAGTGAGAAGTATTTTTTTTAAATGGAGCATCTAATTATTTTTAATATTAGTTCTAGATACAAAAAGAAAATTATACAAAATAATATTAAAAGAGAATGGACAAATGCAGGTCCAAGAGTTTATTCAAATTACTAAAATAAGTCGATGTTATAACAATAATTTAATATACTCATCGCAATATGCAACGAATAAGTAAGTAAAGAAAAATCTTTAAAAAATAATAATGCTAATAATATGTACTGAATTGATTTTGAAAACTAAACTTCATTTTTTAACCATGTCAAAATTACTAATAAAATAAATTCAGTTAGTCTAAAACTATACATATAAAAATAATACCATATTCAAAAACTAAAACATTGCAGTTTATGTTAGGTAAGTTTTAAGTGTAATTTAGATACAATTTGTACGTACCTACTCACCAATTAAAAAATCCTAATTAAGTATTACAAATGGTTGTTAGTTTCTTACGTAATAAAAAAAAGTTTTACCCAAATTAAGTTACGGATGTTGTATTGTGCTTATATTTAGGTGAAACATGTAATTTAGATCTTTGAGGTTTTGCGTTTCATCTCTGTTGATATTTTTGTCAACAAAGGTCAACGAACCCGATTGAATTTAGTCGAACCTGTACCTTTAATTTTTAAATATAACAATCAAAATAACAGCCGGTAAACTAAAAGGACTAGTTGTCTTCATCATCATCATCATCATATCAGCTCGGAATCACCCACTGCTGGGTATAGGCCTCCCCATTCTTCTGCCACACTTCCTGGTCCTGTGCCTCCCTGATCCAGGTGTTCCCCGCGACCCTGACAATGTCGTCAACCCAACGAGTGTTTAGGACGGCCCTGGTTTCTTTGGCCAAACGTAGGCCACCACTCGGACAAAGCCTTGGTCCATTTGCCATCTCTGCGTCCTACCCAGGTCCACTTGAGGCACACCGCCCGGTCCCCAACGTCGTAGACTTTCGTCCGTCGGCGAGTAGGTTTGGTCATATTGAAATAAAAAATAACAAATGCACATAAATACTGTCTGTCAATACGGGTATATACAGAGTGTAAACCACCTCATCACAAAGCCGTTAACCAAGCATTCTGTACATCAAACTAAGTGACTTTATGCAAAAAATATTGCTGGGGACTAACTTTTTTTTTGAGGTTATAAATCATGTTTTGGGGTAGAACTCAATGTGACGCACTTAAAACATTGTGCTGATGGATGGATTGAATCTCTATATCTTGTGCGATATGTAACCAACTATAGTTTCAATATTATTGAATCTCTCAGCCATTCAATTCATTGATTAGTTCATCCTATGACATAACATTCAGCTGCTATGATATAATAATTGTCTATTGATATAAAAACCGGGCAAAGTGCGAGTCGGAATTACGCACGCAGGGTTCCATACTAGTATTACCAAAAAATCACGTTAGTTGTATGGGGAACCCCACATAAATATTTATTTTATTCTGTTTCTACTATTTTTTTTTGTTATAGCGGCAACAAAAATACATAATCTGTGAGAATTTCAACAGTCTAGCTTTCATGGTTCATGAGATAACAGCCTGGTGACAGACAGACGTACAGCGAAGTCTTGGTAATACGGTCCCGTTTTTATCCTTTGGGTACGGACTACGGAACCCTAAGAAGAAATAACTCTGCTTGGGAATTTATAAATAAGCGATTAGCGGTCACGCTACTTTGGTATTGTAATTACTGACTTAATCGATATTTAAGAGAACTCATTAGAAATAGTAAGGAAAGAAGAGCTCGTCGTTAAATAATAACAGCCGCTAGGGTCGATCTTCAGCCGCGCTTACCTAGGTTGGTACGTGCACAAGTAACCACCCATTACATAACGTGTCTCCTCCGTGCCTCGGAAAGGACACAGGTAGTCAAAGGCCCGTAAGTCTGACAAACAATCTTACCAAGGGGCATCGTATTACCCAGTACTAACTGGGTTTTGGAGGTCAGATAGGAAGTGGCTTCACGTCAAATACTGGTATTCAGCTGCATTCGGTTTGACTAGAAACCGGCTTCAACATATGTAGTTGGCAAAAGCCTATGCAGCCTACGCATATTAATGATGATTAGAAATTAGTAAGAAAAATAACAAAATTAGATTTTGACAATGACAATTCAGCTTAATTCCTTAGACCTGGATACTGAAAAACTCCATAGTATAGTTGTATAGTTAAGTACAGCTTCAGCTTTAGCTCAATCGTATTACGGTAACTGTTGAAAATTCATCAGAAATCAGACAGTTAGCTGTTTATGCCGAAAAAAAGAAAATAGTGAAAAAGGTTCCAAGTGTAAAAAACTTTTTAGTCAACACACTCCGAAAAAAAAGAAAATCGTGTAAAAACCTGGGAACTATGATACTAGATCATAGTTCCAAGTTTAAAAACAGTTGCAGTCAACACACTTGATTAAACTGTCATGTGGATGACTTGTCAATTCTAAAGGCATCGTTGCGTTGACACAACAGACCGTTGGCTTTGGCTCTGGTGCCCTGATTGACAGATGGCTCGAAACTCGTAAATCGCTGGCTTGCAGTTTTCTTTTTACTTTTCAAGATTGACTTGTTTGGTGGAATTGTGTGGAAAAACAAAACTGAAATTCGGGGTACTGATATAATGGGATTCATCATCCACAGGCCGATTTCACTGGGTGTAGGTCTCTCTTTGTTTATCCCCAGCTCCACTCCATTGTGCCAGACTCATCCAGGTTATTAGTGATGGGATTTATTAAACACTTACTCCAAAATTTTAACAAGATATGGCGCAGTGTATTATGGCCCTCAGTAAATGATACACTAGTTTACTCTCTCAGAAAGGACACCCAAGTCCTATCAGAAAGACTGTTGGCTTTAGGTTTATCGTAAGCTTAAAATTAATTGTTCACAAAATAGTACAGTTACAAGTCCCCTAACTTTACACTCGTCCGTCATTCATTGAATTTCTTTCACCTTCATTCTCAATCTTTTAATCCACGAAATTAAATCACAATATAAGCTATCTTGACATCTTCTCTGAAAATGTAATCTCGATCCGGACTTTTCAAAAGGTTTCCTGTGAAATTTATGAATGAAAGCAATTATATAGGGAGTTTAAGCTTATCCTTCAGCTAACAGAAGCAATAAATAGAACTTACATCTATCACAAATCTTGGTTATAAGGCCGGAGGCACGCTCTGTAATAATTGAAAAAATATTTCATTGTTTACACGATCAATATTTCGCGTTTCGACGCCCACACCATTATTACGAGTAAACTAGATTTCCTCGAACATGCTTTTGACAGAAACACGATTAGGAAAAACTTTAAGTGACGTTCTCAGCCTCGTGAGATGTAACTTGCGACGCATCAGGCTTTTACATACACTTTTATACACCATTTTTATTAAAAAAAAACTAGATAAGGCCAGTGTTTCGTACCTGACCACTCTCTGAGAAGAAGTGCCCGAAACAAACTCTATCTTTATAAAGTCCAAACATAATCTTGCTCAACTCATATGAGGAGTATACATGATACAGGTTAGTGTCTGAGATGGTCTTTTGAAGAAAGGACTACACAGATTTTAGTAGATCAGTCCAGTCAGTTCAAGCATTTGTCTGTTAACGTGTAGCTCAACTCATAGCTCAAGGAGCTCAACGACCGACACGACAAATAATAGAAAAATAGGATATTTGGCCAGGTCGCTTTTAGTACCTACGTACTTAAACTGACAGACAAAAATGAAGAGGAAAAAAATACCTACGTGGTCCTCACATTCACAATAATCAAATAAAGGTGAGTTTCTTTCCTGTTCGCACTACGTTGCAAGTTACGTCGTGTTGACTCATGAAGCAATTTTTTTTCTCCGTAGTCGCTGTCGTAAGACGTGTAGCTCGTGGCCGGGGAGGCATAAGAGGTTGGAATCAAAAAAGGGATAAACAGTTCTCTTGCATATTATTCAGGTTTTTGGTTAACCGGTCTCATATTTTCAAAACGGGACGACCTCCACACCACCACGCTGTAAGGAAAAAAAGATTTTAAGTATTTGAATTTTGAATTTATCCTCAATTTTTGTTAACTGTTTTTTGTCAAAATCAGACACACTCATAACTTATTCTAACAACAAGACTTTGTGTAAGTATTACTATATCTAAAAAATCCGATTAGGTACTGAAAACTTACGCTCTAAAGTCGGTTGAAATGTAACTAAAGTTACCCGGGAAATATTAACAAATCGATTGACACCTTATTAATGAAAATCGGATGAATTCTTTAGGCGTTTCGGAGGAACATACGTAAATACAAACATACATACGTCCGTCATAGACTGCTGAAATCAAAACCCTTCCTTTTATTTTTGGACTTTGCCGTTGTCAGGTAAAAAAAACGGCTGTTGATAAATTATTCTTAAAAGGTCTAAGATCTTAAATTCTCGTAAAACTAAATTCACCCTTTGCTCCCACGCAGTCATTAGGTTAAAACCACTAAATCGACCATTTAACACTTAACATAAGTGAATTGGTCAGAAGTAGCGAGGTTAGGGATCGCAGATCATTTACGGGGCTTGAGCGTTGTTTGGCCTTTGCCCAGCAGTGGGACAATATAGCCTAAAGAAAAAAATCCCTTGTTTTCCCAAATCATGGACTTAGCAAAATAATTCTGTTAAAACCGGACCTGCGCCAGTCTGACTCGAGCACCGAGGGTCCCCGTACAAACTTGTATTGTTGGTTTGTCTAACACGGAACCAGGCCTCGAAGATTTTCTTCAAAATCACCATCAAAATAATGTATGTAAGCCGGATTGCAGAACAATTTAGAATTTTGGAGCATGCGTAGTTCACACAAACGTAATGCCAAAATTATTGGTAAATCAAACATATTCGATTGGATTACAGAATATCTACGTTAAATATATATTTTGAAAGGACAATGATATAAAGACCAGATATAAGGAATTTAAAACATCCATAGAAAACTTATTTTTCTCATAACTCTTGTTTAAACCAGTGTCCATTCAAAATACATGTTAGGGAACCTAGATATTCTGTAATCCAATCGAAATAAATACACACTACCTTAAGAATATGTTGGATTTACAAATTATTTTGGTATTACATTTGTATGGATCACGCACGCTCCGCGGGCTTCTTAAAATAATACTCAATAATGTAATGACCACGCGTTCATGAGAAAATGGGTCTTGACTGACAGACAGACGGACAAATAAGTAGGCCTATTATGGTTCTGTTTTCCGTATGGATTAGCTTAGAGCAAAGACTCTATGGCTTAGAGGCTTCTGAGTTTAATCGTTTAATGGTACGAGTAACACCTTGTGAAAAGCCTTGTTTATGAATATTCTATTATAACCCTTGAATCTGTGTTTGTTTAAAATTGCTATGATAAAGTTAACAACAAATTATTTCGTTTCGTTAATACATTTTCCATTGTGATAATGTATGTAATCTGTTGGTGACATAATTTATTATCATCTGAGCGTTACTTCATTTAAATTCAGTATTTCATATTTTCAATAGTACGATGAAAATACCGTTGACAGTGCTTGTTATAAAGTGACGAATAAAAGGTGACAAAAATAAATTACAAAAACGTGAAGCATGTCATGAGTAAAGTTATAAAAACAAAACATTACATAAACGGCACAGCTGTAAGGCCCAAGTGTCACTGCAAGCGATTACGTTCTCGTCCAATGCCCCGCTACTCAAGGCCGTTTCAAACAAATGTCACGCTGCACGCTATAATGAACCGTCAATCATCGCGCTTTGTTTAGCAATCATATGGAGAAAAAAAAACGACATTACGGTTACACAATAAGGGAGAGAAAAGCAATAAATACCAAAACAACGGAAAAAATGGTCGAAAATGTACAAAACTTGACATTTTGTCGTTTAACGTCCGCCATTTTGGATTTCCTGTGACGTCATAACGGGACCATACGGTTCAGCACAGATTTAATTTCCTACAAAATGAAACACAGCACTCAAACATGCATTTCTACCGCCTGCATTTTGCATTTAGGTTTTCAGAAAATATTTTCCGACAAAATAAATTATAGCCTAATGCCTCCTGCCCGCAACTTTGTTTGCGTGAAGTTTTAATATCACAACGCATCGCCTACTCAACGAAAGTTTAAACTGCTTTGTTCCCGCTTGCAACATTTCTTATTGCTGCTCCGTTCCTATTGGTCATTGCGTGATGTTATATAGCCTGTAGCCTTCCTCGATAAATGGACTATCCAACGCAAAAAGAATTTTTCAATTTGAGCCAGTAGTTCCGGAGATTAGCGCGTTCAACCAACCAAACAAACATACAAACAAACAAACAAACAAACTCTTCTGCTTTATAATATTATTATAATATTATAATTATAATTATAGAAAGTATAGATATTCAGTATTACCGTTATTTCAGTAACAAAACAGTAAGCAACAGCCAGTCCGCACCTTTAGAAGAAATAAAAAACCAAATAAATCTGTCCCGATTCTCGTTTTAGGAATATAAGTGTAACAAATAGTTTATTACATGTATATTCAAGTTATTCCGTCATTTCAGGAAGAAAACAATACGCAATAATCAACGGCAATAATGTTTTAAGTAAACGTGATCAGATTTTGCAAACACACCACAAACTATGTATAATCTTCGTGATCAAAATCACGACAAATAATGTGGTTAGATTCGATACGGAATAAGACCACAGTGCATGCGTAATCTTCACTTAAAACAGACACTATGACGTCAATATTAAAACCCTGCATTTGCCTTAATTTTCTTTAAATAAACAACGCATCTCGTAGTCTTTAAAGGGACTTGCAGATGTGCATAGTCTGATCTACACTCACATTTTGTTAGTTAAGCCAGTTAACTTTTGTCATCTTCATCATCATCTCAGTCGAAAGACGTCCACTGCTGGACATAGGCCTCCCCCAAGTGTCGCCACATTGACTGGTCCCGTGCGACTTGCATACATTTCCGCAACCTTCACCAGATCATCGGTCCACCTAGGGGGAGGCTTTCCAACGCATCGTCTTCCGGTTTCGTGGTTCCCACTCTGGAGTGGGAACTTTTCGGACCCATCGGCCATCCGTTCTGCGAGCAATGTGCCCTGCCCACTGCCACTTAAATAGAATAGAATAGAACTAATTTATTTGCATTGAATGTAGGTCCATACATGAGTTGTTGCAGTAATGGTTATTAGTTCCTGGTACATTCTACTATTTGGCATGCAACACAAAAACACAACTTGGCGATTTTTCGGGCTACGTCGATAAACTCGGTTTTGTTATGGATGTCTTAATTTCTGACTCGATCACGCAAGGAAACTCTGAGCATAGCCCTCTCCATTGCCCTTTGGGTCATCAACGAGGCCCAATTTCTGAAACCGGAGTTACTGCTGAAATAATACAACAGAACTTCACGCCAGTTTTTCCTGTAGAGTAAGGCAGACGTACCAGTGTTACACACATATTCGCGCAGTTGTCTTTTTGTTGAAAATATTATCTTTTCTTCGATCCACCTAGAAATTAACGCCAGTCCTCTACTTTAGAACGAGACAGACAACTCAATGAAACTTCTCCACAATTAGTAACCTTCTCAATGACTATAGTCCTTTATAAAACGAGTTCTACACATCTGGTTTCCTTTATTGCATTTTTTATGCTAAATACAAGGAATGCTGAAGGTTAAAACGACAAGTTTTGCCTTGATAACCCTTTATAAAACATTTGTATACTTTTAAAGAGCTGTCAAGCTGTTATCTGGTTGAACGTAGCTACGACAGTAATACTACTTGCATCAACCTGTGCCATGATAGCTAGTTACCTATAATCTTAGGAATGTTAAAAGTAAACTACTTAACTAAATAAATAATCCAGTATATATATTTTTTATTCATTATTATATAATAATTTAGTAATTAATAAAAATACTAAATTATAATACGTTGGGAAAAACAAGGAGGTTTCCTTGTTTTTCCCAACGTATTATAAGAATCAATAAGCTTGTTCTCAATAATCAACAGCAGAATTTAAGAAAATAGTCCGTATTTATGTACCATCTTCACGTACAAAGAATTTCATGGTATTAACACGCAAATAGTACCAAAAATATTTAAATTGTTAACCGCAACTTGTCAATTCACTCATAATACAAAAAATATTTTCCGTATAACGATAATAATTATATGTATACTCGTGGGTAGGTACCTATATAGTTTTCACGCAAATAAAACATCACTATGTTTTGGCTTCTAGTCAATTGGTATTCAAATACGAATAGATGAAAAAAACTACTTATTGACAGCAATACCCATACGTATTTAGTTAGTTGTTTTATAAAAATATATAGTTTAAGGTTTTCCGTTGTTCACTAATGCTCACTTTTCTCCAATCTAGGCTTGTTTACTGAAAAAATCTAATTAGTCCGTCACTTAGATTAACAAAAAATATTTGACCCGTATTTTTTCTTTTGTCACATAAACCAAAATTGACGAAGATACGACGCTTTTAAAATTCCCAATACGTTACTGTTTGGTATCATTCTTAGTGAGTTCTGACGTCACGAGCCCCCACTCCCGAGTTTTGATGCGTTTTATCTTTGTCAATATTCGTTGATTAACAAAAACAAAAAAATACGTGTCCATTATTTTCCAACACTCTAACTGACGGACTAAATAGATTTGCAACCTATTGATGATGGAAACTAGCCTATTGATTTTTGTTTATTTGTTTTATAAAACTACTCGACCGATTTTCTTTGACCATTAGAAAGCCTCGTCTTTACTGAGTATAACATGGGCTATATTTTATCTCCGTTCTCCCACGAGAACGGGAACTATGCGAGTGACTGAAAAGCTATTTAATTTTGCCCACAAAATAGAAAGAAACTCTATTATAAAACTCACGTTTAAAATTCAAAATTTCTTTGTTATAAAATCTGCAGTTTTTTTAATGGTAAAGTACAGTTTGACAAGTTCTTGACCTCAAATTCATCTCCTCATACTTTCATCTAAACATTACTGATAGAAGGTGCTGCTTACACTGCTGCCTTTCTTTTAAAGGAATTTAATAGTGATCTTTTATTCTCAAAGGTTCAAAGGATTCCTGGAAGAAAACTAAGTGCTCTCAAGTACCAAAGCCATACTTCTGCTAAAACTATATTCTTTGATCTTGAGTTACGCCCCAGCATTATTTTATGCAAATTAGTTCTTTGCATAACAGGTACCTAATCACTTTGAAATTTGACGAGTAGGTACAAATACTTTTTTACGAATAACATTTACATTGTTCTTCGTGTTTTAGTGTTCAAGGACAGATGTACTAATATTTGACCTAACGGAGCATGCGTTTTTCATACAAACGTAATACCAAAATAATTTGTAAATCAAACATATTCTTAATAATAATAAACCATTTATTTCAGGTAACAAAGACCCATACATAAATACCTTAACCTAAATATACATACTAATATTATAGAAATTTTAAATACCTCATATCTCGTCTTTATATAATTGTCCTTTCAAAATATTTATTTGTGAACATAGATATTCTACAATACAATCGAAACATATACAGACTACCTTAAGAATATGTTTGATTTTTACGAGTATATTATTTTGATATTACGTTTGTATGAAAAACGCATGATCCGCCAGCCCCTTAAGTTGAGTATACAGGGTGTAAAACACCTCTTAACGAAGCCAAAAGGTACTTGTTCTGCCCGTCATTTCAATATTATTTTAGTTTTACACCCTATTTGGGAACTTTCTAGTTACGGAGATATTGTGAGTCAAAGTTCCAACTTTTTGACAGATTTTATTTAACACACAAGTTTTTACTTTTAGAGTTTTACTATAAACACCTCTACGACCCCGTACTAATGAATCCATCCATCAGCACAATGTTTTAAGTGTGTTACATTGACAAAACGTGAATTTTCACCCCAAAAAAATAGTCGTTTCCCAGCAATATTTTTTGCGTTATGTTACTTAATATTTTGACGTACTGAATGCTTGTTTGACGACTTCGTGATGAGGTTGTTGACTCCCTGTATGTAAAATGGGAGTCCCCAAGTCATCCCTCAGTATACCATATGGGCTTCCCTTTTTTCCCAATCTTGATTTCAAGGCAATCCGAAGGGATTTTGTCGATAAACATACATAAGATCACATCACGCCTGATAAAACGTTAAAATTTTTGAATTTCGCGGGCTATCACACTTTCACTTTAAGTCCTATGTATTGTATGGGCACAAATCCAGTCTCCGTGTCTGCTACTGAGAAATTCCTTGTGAAAAAATCAACCGCACCATCAAACTGTCTCAAACGCTGACGCTAAACTTATAGAACTATTCAGACACATTTCTGCTGTTTTAAACTACCTGAAATGTCTCTGAATAGTTTCGAATTAATATGCTTGGCACGCCATAAGGGGAACGATGAGAATCTGCTGTTAAAAGTTTTAGTCTAGCCTGATTAGATAGTCGTGGAAACAAATAAAAGCTTGCCAGCTCGCTTGCAGGATGAAAATTATTCTTTGGGATACTACTAGGATTAAAAATATCTCTTTTTTTTATCAGGTTATGGTATAAAGGGAAGAAAGGTTAAAGACGTCTCAGACAGAATTAGATAACGAATGAGAAATAGGGAAAGACATTATGGCTTATAATGTAACCGGTATAAGTATTATTTTAACAAAAAAACCTCTGGAATTTCTCCTGTATTGCGGGTGCATTTACAAACATTTTAAATTGGGTACACAAAAACTATCTGTAGGCCAAACAAATATTTATTGTCTCCGTGCGAGGATCGAACTCGCCACACGTAGCGCAGCAGTCAATCGCTGAGACACTGCGCCAATCATACCGCGGCCCCGGAACATAAAGGGCGAGGCAAGAACATGGATGGGTTTTAGTCAGTAAAAGTCTGACACTCCCTCCCGCTCCGCCCAGAGTGGGAGAAGTTATTTGATGATTTCCCATCCGAAAAAAAAGGTAATATACCGGAGAGGTATAAACAAATGTAAGTACCTATATGCACATATATTCTATCAGATGTTTATCGCGAACGCAAACCACTTGAGATACGTTACTTTTCAATGGACAGACACCTACACCTTTGATAAAGAAATACGCGACAACCGCACGAGATACCTACATAATATCTGCGTTTGTACCTAATTACTCTAATAAACAGATTTGTCCTGAACATAGTCTCTGGACTCAAAAAGTCAGTCTCGTAACAAGCAATTAGGAGAAAGTCAAGCTAAGAACAATGATACTTGGAAATGTGCTTACTGTATTTGAAAAGTGTGAAATATGAATGGCTCTTGATCCAAAAATTTAATACAGAAATCTCTGACGTCATTAGTTTACATTTTACGTTACTACTCCTGAAGTTCCAAAAATGTGTACCTGTAGTTGGAAACCAAACTGTATGACTTTTTAATTGAAATTTTTGTTTTTTTTTTCAAATTCTTTTATTGGTGTGATTTTTGGTACATTTTACTTGAGAGCTTGAATAATAAGTTCCTCAAAAATCTACCTATAAGGTGTATACTCTAAAATAGACAAAAAAATCGTCAAAGTAAGTAATTCTAAAATCAATTAAAGCTATACTTGCACTAATGTGATACATATTTATTTACCTTGACGACCCGATTGGCGTAGTGGTAGTGACGCTGCCTTACGTTCTTAGGGTCCTGGGTTCGAATCCCGGTAGGAGCAAATGTTTGTGTGATGAGCACGGACATTTGTTTCCGAGTCATGGATGTTTATATGTATAATAAGTATGTATTTACAAACAAAAAAGTATATATGTAGTATATCAACTATCTAGTGTCCACGACACAAGCTTTGCTTAGTGTGCCACTAGGTGGCGCTGTGTGTTAATGTCCAGCGATATTTATTTATTTATATAATCAACAACATCTGCCCGCTGCTTCGCACGCGTAAAGTTCGATAATTGTCCCATGGGGTCTCACTACCGGGATAAAAAGTATCCTATATGTTAATCCAGGTTATAAACTATCTGAGTGCAATTTCATCCAAATCCGTTCAGTGGTTTTTACGTGTAAGACTAACAAACACATACAAACTTTCGCCTTTGTAATATTGGTGTGATTGGAAACAAGAATGTGAATATACTTTACTGTGACTCATTTATCGTTAGAGGTCTAGTCTAGTAATATTAAAAAAATAGTTCCTAATACCACAAACTATTTCTATCACACTTCTACATTATTAAGTACATAAGGCGCTTAGACGAGCTAAATTAGCAACTTTATTTGTGGTGGTTCAAACTTCGTTTGAAATGCTGTTAGAATAAAGTTCTAATCAGCTTGCACTACAAAGTGGTTGTTACGTCAGCCACTGCGGGCCAAATAGCGCGAAATGAGTGGTTTCGATCGATTTACAAAAAAAAACTATTGATTGGATTAAAAAAACTAAAACAGTATCATGCTAATATATATTGCTTGTAGAATTATTTGCCAAAAAATTAGAATGATCGCATGCATATTAGTATGTTTTCTATTGTTTGAAAGATATTTTTAGAGGTAAGTTCGTGATTTCTTTTTATAGAGCCAAATTAATTGTATAATGTTTTCAAAACAGTATCATGCTAGCATAATTATATCCTGAGGAATATCGTATATTTTTCTGGTCTTGTTTATAGCAGTGAATCTACTATACATATACTATATATACTTTTAGTAATTATAAAACTCGCATTTAGCTCGTGTAATCGCCTTAAATAGAAGTTGAATGCATCACTCTGCTGACCTTATCAAAGTAGAACAAGGCTCAATGATACAATGTCAATGTGGAGGAAAAAGTGGCGAGCCAAATATTTGTTTTATTCTTACAAGGTATTGCAAATTTTATCACTACTACTGGTACTTATCTATAAATTACGCCAAAAATAGAATACTGCTCAAATACCATAAGAATATTTTAGGACAAAAAAATGGTGTGGTTTGAAAATGATAAGGTTCTTATTTTTAGCCACAGTACCTATCAGATCAAAGCTGTAACACGCGCCGCTGATGTGGTTCTCTGCGTGCACTCAATATGGTGTCACAACAGATTAATATGTTATAATTTTGTATAATGTATTTGCTGCAAGTACCTATTTAACGGAATTTAATTTAAATTGATGATATTAATATTTGCACGCCAAATGGCAAAACATAGAGCACATATGAAATATAACATCTCACAGACTCTGTAACTACCTATGTTGATTCTGATTCTGATTAATTGATTCAATTTGTACACTGAGTGAATTCACATGGGCCGCATTTTGCACTACTCTTGGTTGTCAAAATAATTATTTATATTCTTGTTAAACTATTGTAACCTATATACAACTGTAAAGTACCCAATACAATAGAGTTTTTTGTATTAGGTAATTAAACCGATAAAAATATATATAAGTATACCTAAGTATAATAGCTATAAGTTTAATTGTTTTAATTGTTTAATTGAAATTGTTTAATTGAAATTGTTTATTGAATAATTGAAATACAAAAATATTTACAATATGGCCTTAAAAACTATAGGTATACAATAATTGGATTCTACCTGAACTAGGAATAAACCTGTATCTCAGGTATCTCACTCAAGCGCTTATACATAAATATTATCTAAGATTCCATAAACAAATAACTAGTAAATAACTTATCTATTAGATTATGCTCTATTCAAAGTAAGAAAAACAGTTTGTTTAGGTAACTTCTTTGCAACATTCTATTATTTTTACAATGAAGCATAACACAAAAATCCGGGTCACGTTTACTTTGTGTCTACAGAGAAAAGTGCTATGTCACCTAAATGTAAAATATACTAGTGATTGTATTATAATTTATAAACACTAAAGACTACAATTTTATTATTCTAAGTGCGACAATTACTTAAAGGTCAATATTCTTATGAGTAAATTAAAACACAAATTACTAAACAGAACTTATTGAATAAGAAAGGCGTTGTCACGCGTCATTATAATCGATGGAATTGACATATCTTGCCTCAGCTATTTTCTTAGCGGGGCACTCTTGCTCGCCTGTTTTGTGTTTGCTCGGTTTTTTAAAACGCAAGCATGTTGCACACTGAGGCAGTTCAGCACTTTTATTGCACACATTTGATTGATGACCCGTTTCTCCACAATGTCCACACGTGTAGGTAGCTTCCCGACAGGTCTTTGCAGCATGTCCATACTGTTGACATTTAAAGCATCTGGTCACAAGTGTAAAATCCCTTACTGGGCAGGATGTCCAATTAATGTACACTCGGTTTTGGTTTATCAGGGCTTTTCTTATGCTGGCAGTAACTTCCAGAATAAAGTTACACGTAGGTCCTTCCTTTTTACCCGACTTGTGGCTTAATTTTATCGAAGCCATAAAAGAGTCACGAGGTAAATTAGGCACATTGTCCGCTAAGTTCTGCTCATAAATGCAATCGTAGACTTCTTGATCACTTAAAACGGTCGGAACTCCTATGACAGCAATTCTTGGTCTTCTCTTATGGGGCTCTTCCATTTTCAGGCCTGAACTGCTTAGCTGTGACGATTGTCTTAGTTTTTCAATGTCGTCTTTTGTCTCTGTGCTGATAATAACGCCCCCGTTTTTTGTTTTGCGTAATCCTCGAACGTGCAATTTCATTTGTTCCGGGCATATTATTTTTTGGACCAAAGTTTTTGTGTCGTCACTAGATTTCAATTTATCTGATGGATAAATTGCAATAGAGCTGAGGTTATTTGGGCGCAAGTAATTATTGGTATTCGTTTTAACCATGTCAGCAAACGACACTTTTTCTGCTATAGTTGTCTTGATGCAGTTTTCTTCAATGCTAGCTTGAATTGTTTGCTGGAAATTTTCAAGGCAATTCGTAAGCTTCCTTTCTTCCTTCATCGCTTGATATTCTCTCACCTTGAGCCTCAAGTCCTGGTAGTAAACTGCCATTTGTGAAACGCCATGTTCTACCTTGCGCGAAAGGTTATTGATCCTCAGCTTTTGTTCGGAGTTCAGCTTTCCTTCCTGAGCAATGTGACAGACTTCACTCAGGCATTTGTCAATGGAGGTCAACCAGATACTGATATCGCTGGTTTCCACTGCTTCTGATCTATCTTCTGCCGCATAGTAAGGTGTTTGGGGTTTGGTCACAGGGCTGCTAGGAGGTGGAATACTCCGAGGGCTGTTTCCAATATTTGACATATTTACTTAGTTCTTAGAAATTTCGCATAACTATTTGTTATTCACCAAAGTAAATCACAAACTTAGCACAAAAATGCGGTTTGGTATCTAGGTCACAGATCACTTGAACATTATTTTTGCGTCATTTAGTAAATAAAATCACTAATACACACGTCCGCTCTACTTGAGTGCTAGTATAGTAGAATAAGTGTTGTTTAAATAAATAAATAAATATTGGTTAGTGTGTAAACTGATATGAGTAGAGATGACAATAATAGAAGCCTGCCTGAAAAATACAAAGGTAATGCGTGAATTAAAAATTAATTAAGATAAGGGTAGTTTTTTAGATAGTGTTGGTGAAATCTAACAACTGAATTCAATATAGAAGAAAAAAGTTAAAATCTTGTTGAAAAGGACGCTCTAAAAACTATACCAAGGTGTGACGTATTGAGAATTTTAAAAGCGTCGTATCTTCGTCAATTTTAATTTACGTAATAAAAGAAAAAATACGGGTCATTTATTTTTTGATAGTCGACGGACTAATTCGATTTTTTTAGTCTTCTACCCTATTCTGTGAAGGTTTCTTCCAAATCATTCCAGTTTTAGCGGTTTTGTGTCATGGCTATCCAGTTTCTTCCAGTCACTTCAATCAAATCCCCTTTCCATTCCAGATTCCCCGTCCGTGGTCATAAAACACCACCACCCCTTTTACGAAGAAAGAAAAAGGTCTCCAAGGTGTCGACATATATTATGTTATGTCTCTTTTACACCTCACGATTTATTTCCCTGACCTATATTTCAAGTACGGCCTTCCCTTTATTACCTACTACCTTTAGGCGTAACTTTAACCATGCTCCCAAATCATTCTCCCATTTTGATATATCTTTGACCTCATTCTTGTCTCATAAATCTTGCCAAAACAATACCTCCATAATGTTATTCTAACCTTTGCATTAAGAGGACTCCTTGTAAGGAAATCATTTTCCTTATTATATTATGCTTCAAGGCTTTTTTTGTTTTTGTTTTTTTTTAAGGCTGTGACACTGACTTTGAAGACGACATTAAAGACATACCAAATAGGTGTACAAGGAAAAATTGCTTTAACTACTAAATTGTCTTGCTTCGGTTAGGGAAAGGAAAGTAGGTACTACTGAGTGAACTGACGGTTTGACAGTTTTCACCCTAGTGCTTTAAGACATAAGGTTGAAAAATCGACGGTCGGTGAACTCGGTGCTGATACTTAGTACGTAGGATTGACGCAGGTCTTGGGTTAGTACCTGACGGAACTTTCTTGTGTGTCACATGAGGAAGATGTTACATGATGATTTGATAGAATCTTCCTTTAAATTATTCTACCCGTCTTAAAGCTGTATGCAAACATAAAGTCTCATGCATGATTTCATTCGTTTTGGCCACGGTTTAGGCTCGAACTTCCAAAGTCATGCAGGAGTCAATCAATCATTGAATCCTGCATGTCTCCATTTTGTTTTAGTTTGGGACTTAGCCTGTGCGTTGTCCGTTTGTGACTGGATTGAAGACTTTATCAAAAGTTAATTTTTGGTCAGTTATAGCATAAACAGCCATAACAAGTCATATTATAGGCCTGTACTTTCCGAATGCAGATCAAATGCTTCTCTCAAATTGCCAAGGCAACAATAGTATGCTTGAAGTAGACTCGTATAATACACGAGTCTACTGAATTCCTAAAAAATTAGGAATCGTTTTAAGGAGTTAATCGAAACACGTGTATCGTCCTACTAAAGTGTTACATAAGCAAAATTCTAAGTCAATTTCGGTACCCGCCAATTTTGTTAGAAATCTATTCCTAGGTAATCTACAAGGGTTGTCTGAGCACTACTTATTCGCGATGTAACTGTAGTGAACGCGTAATACCCTAGACCTACGTATTACCTTAAATGATCGCAACATATTTTACTACCCATACCCACGGCAGGGGTATTCCGATGAAGCAGGGTGCGACTGCTTTGCCTTAACACAAAATATGTCTCACCTCCTGTCCTGCTCTATATGTAATCCACCTGCACTTTGACGGAAGCCGAAGCCATCACCAATGCTTTGTAGATGGCTTAGTTTTGGTCAAAACTAATTTGATTATCAAAAAGGGAATCACTGACACGAAAAAAACCCGACTGCGTAAAAACTAATTTAAAAAAATACGTGAAAAAAATAAAAACTAAAAAGAAAGAAACAAGCCCAGTAGTTTAGAATTCTGTAACAAATCATAAATTCTATGCAGACCAGAACGACTCACAGTCACTTGGGAAGATTTGATTGGTAAAATTTGAATGAAAAAAATATAAAAGGAACCTAAAGATGATTTTAAAATACCTATTCAACGACACCCCACTTGACATAGTTTATCGACTTTTTTTTTTTCATTTTGACAATATGGCGTCTGGTTGTCGCTGTGGTGAATTTTGATTACTGTCATGTCTTTAGTGACACTCGCAAGGTTAAGACGAATCGATTGACGTAAGAATTATCAAAATCGGCCTACGCATTTGGTCTCTAGAACGCCACATAGAAACAAACATACATACATACATGGACTGATAAACACATTACCCTACTTTGCGTCACGCAGTCGGGTAAAAAGAACATAGTCACCACTGCATTATCTGCGTTACGGCATCAAATAAATTTTGTAACAGCACTATGCTGAGTTACGGATCCTTGTACAGGATTTATTCGTTAATTCTAACTTTTTGTTCTCAATTTTGTATCCATCTTTATTTCCTTCGTTGTCTTTTTTTGTTTTTTGTTTGCCTGTGTGAGTTACCACATATTCTTTCTTTCCAAAATGTATGTTATCGTGGCTTGTATTTTCTACATACTTCTGTTAGGAACGATTATTTTTAGCAGTTCTTAACCGTTACGGACTTTACGTAAATAATGTTTTTTTGGCGATTCTGGTCATTCAGTTTCGGGTTACGACACACTTTCGTGAACTTTAAATAAAAAACGATACTCATACACTTTTTCTTAATGTCATCTTTTTAGGTTTCGTGTAAGTTATTGACATTTTTAAGGGACCCCAGTCCGTGTTAGTGACCGCGAATGTATTTTGTGGTTATTTATTTTTATTGCCTTTTTGGTCTTGTCGGATAACCAGTCTTATCAAGGAGTACCGTATTACCCAGTACTAACTGGGTTGGGGATTTCAAATAAACACTCGCTCCATGTAAAATACTGGTATTCAGATGCATCCGGTTAGGCTGGAAGCCGACCCTAACATATTCGGGTAAAGGCTAGGCAGATGAAAATGTTTGTCATGGTTTTGTGTTTCCTCACCCCGATTGCGTAACACATTTGCTACAATACATTGATTTAGAAATAAAAATGATCTCTTCCTTCATTATTTACATGTCATTGTAATCGCACCTAAGTTTTTTTTAGTATTAACCTATTCTATCCCAATGCTGGGCAAAGGCCCCACCCATGGCTTTTCTATTTGTTTGCAATTTTCCTTCTCCGACCAACCCGTTAAGTTATTAAGTATTTTTATGTTTTCAGAAGTATTAATCACCAGTCACAGTATCGTTTGCAATCATATTTTGACATCAATATAATATTACATAGATGATAGATCTAGCATATGACCCATTTTCGAAATCGATGATAGAAAATGAATGCATCTTCCAATCACCTTGTTAGTAATTTAAATAAATTAATAATAGTTTATAAAAAAATCGGCTGCATATACTTTGCCTAACGTGTTATACAACCTTATTTTAATAGCAATAAAGATGATAATGCAGTCGAATGCAACTGCAAAATTCTCGTTTTGCATTTGATGATTTAGTAAAACCTGTTTTTAGACAGGTTGTACTTCCACAACAGATTATGAAATAAAAAAAAAGAACTATCAAACTGTAATATTATTTGTCTCAATGAGTATGTAACGAATCCACGCAGATTAAATAAAACTAAGAATTAATTTTTAAAAATCTTAAAATTGAAATAACTGGTTCTATAAAATACTTCGTTCGCAAAAAGATTTTATTTTGAACTTTTCAGGTCAAAATACGGCAATGAAGTTTATTTTTTGAAAACGCATTTTCGGAAGTTTCTTATTGACACACATTTTATGCAAAAATATTAGCAGGTGTGCACAACTTAAATAAGATTTTTACCCTAAATGTAGCTATATTATTGACCTTCACACTTTTGTTTTGTTTAGACTATTAGTTTTACAATTTTGTACGTGCACGGTCAAAACAGAAATAGATTATCTATTCAATATTACTTGAACAACGGATCCTCTAATGACCCTAAAATAGAGAGCCTGTATCCCAGTTGTGGGAAGGTTTTAGGTTGATTAAGTAAAGGATCATTTCGCAATAACAACTTAGAAACAAAGAGTGTAAAAATACCTTTGCCGAAAGGGTTCTTACCGAGGGCGTTCTTACCGTCATTCACTACGATCATTTTAAAAGTGAAAACTTCTTGTTGTTGAGCACTTTATGGGTGAACAAAAATCATGGAACTCGCGTGTCCGTCACCTAACGCTTCGTAGCACTCGTAGCCGATCCGCTACGGCGTAGCACCACGTAGGCGTGCGCGGGGCACAACCCGTAGCAGATATAGATTACTTAGTTTTTACTTCTATCGGCAGTACCCAAAGACTCCCCTGCATGGTTTTTTGTACTGGGGCATACCTACGGGCAAAAATTTTTAATTCTAAATTGGACTTTATGAACATTACGATAAAGTTTTAAGAATTTTAAGTTTTAACGTGATTCAAATTATGTTCTGCTAAAGCTTACATTTTAGACCCCCTGGGAACCTTCTAGTTACGGAGACATTGGAGGTCAAAGTTCTTTTTTTTAATATTAGTTTATGGGGAAAAGCTTTACTTTTAATGATACCCACGACCCGTTTACTATTCAAAGTGTCCATGGAGTTTCTTGCCCGTTCTTCTCCATAAAGATCTACGCTAGGGAATGGGCAACTACAGTACTTTCACAGCTTTTATGTCTTGTGACTGGGACTATAGCTACATTTAATGTTCATTTTTGTTTCGACAGTTCAAAAGTGCCTGTAACTGGTCTACTTGAAATAAATGCTTTGATTTAGATTTTTTGATTTCAAAGCATCATTCAACACAATGTTATGAGGTCCATGTTCACCAAAAATAGGACGGTCTGCATAACCAAAAACAGCTGTTTAAAACACATTTTCGTATGGGAACATGTCACAGTGACAGCTGTTTTTAGATAATCAGACCGTAATCTTTTCGGTGAACATGCAGGACCTAAGTGTGCTACATTGTAGTTTTACCGTAAAAAGTGACTTTTTACCTCAAAAATGAAAGTTTTTAGGGTAAAAAGTGGTTGACGGCTTTGTAAATGGTCCGTTTCTACCCTGTTTGACATTTTTGTTTGATGTTTCGTATTTCAAAAGCACTTTGTGTAGTCTAAACCTGTCTACAAACATGACTGACTGGCTAATATTCTCCCTGAGCTACATTCACAGAGTACATACCGAATCAAGGGGAAAAGCCAATTTGTACCTAAGCTTTAACTATCAAAGATCCAATTGGATTATCCAACAAGTCAATGTTGATGTGTAGTCAAGCGTTCGTTATTAAACCATGATTTAGTTCAGTAGCAACCTTTCTGGGTCATTTGTTGTGTTAAGGTCACGTCTAAGGTCATGCAGACATACACCATTGAATGTTAGGCGTAGTTTAGTGAAGCCTGAAAATTGTTGAGGTAGTTGTTTGTCATCATCTGCTTTGAGAGAAAATCATAAATGAAACTCGTTCAGCTTATTTAGCATAAGCATAAGCACCACTGCTGGGACACAGGCTTCTTCTCTATAAATAAATAAATATCGCTGAACATTAACACACAGCGCCATCTAGTGCCACACTAACCAAGGCTTGTGTCGTGGACACCAGAAAGTTGATATACTACATATATACTTTTTTGTTTGTAAATACATACTTATTATAAATATAAACATCCATGACTCGGAAACAAATGTCCATGCTCATCACACAAACATTTGCTCCTACCGGGATTCGAACCCAAGACCCTAAGAACGTAAGGCAGCCTCGCCCACCTTTACGCCATTCGGGTCGTCAATGAGAGGGCATGGGCTATAATTCACCACGCGGGCCAGTGCAGGTTGGTAGATGTCACATGTCTTTGAATTTTTAGCTCTCGGACATGCCGGTTTCCTCACCGTTTTGAGAGCAGTGGTGATGAAATTAATTTCAGGTGATCCATCCTGGCAGTTTTCGAATAGTCGGCAACACCGCTGCTCTCCCAAACGGTGAAGGAACTTGTTCCGGACTACGTTCAAAATCTATCAGCGTCGGAACTGCACATTTTGAACGCAGTTAAGGTGTGCTAATTGCTGATTCATCGTAAAAGGTAAAACGAACTGTATTCGCAATAGGTATGTTACTATGTTGCTGATATAATACATGCTGGAACTCAGAATATTCTGCTATACCTGTTATTTTCATCTTTCAGGGTCCAATAGTCAAAATTATGTCATAATGATTCGGTATGTCCCTCATTAAACCTGTGTGATAAAATTGTAGAACACAATCACGATGACTATGAAAATCTACTATTACCTTATCACGTCAAAGAAATCTTTAAATTCCGGACCATTTTCCAGCTGAGTCTAATGACCGACCTTCAGCAATTAACACCATAATCACTACATTTGATAACCGTTGTGTAACGTAATAGAAGGGCTTAGTAACCACCATTTGACCTCATTATCAGACATGCGTCCTTGTCACTTCACGACTGAAAATCCTAAAGCGTGTTACCCACTTATAAGAAGAATTCAGGTTTAACTTTTACATAATGAAGAAAGTAATAACCCTACTTCCAGATATAAGGCAATTATAGCTACTTTATAAGTACCTGTTAAGTACATGGAAAACTTTAGTTTATATTGGGAATATTTATCACATATAAATGTAAGATAACACATACAAATATTCATTTACTGGGTAAAACAAGGTTTGCTTCTTCTTCATGCCCGTAACGTAAACAACGGCAACGCAATGCACGCAATGCACGCAATGCTGAAATAACTAACGTCAAATAAATATTTTTTTTTCTTTTCCTTCTTTTCTTTCTTTTCTTTCTTTTCTTTCTTTTCTTTCTTTTCTTTCTTTTCTTTCTTTTCTTTCTTTTCCTTATTTTCTTATAGACCAAGTGCGGACGTCCCATTCATGTCTAAGCATCTTTAGCTTTGGCTTTCGGTACATGCCGGTTACTTCATGTTTTCCTTGATGAAACAATTTACACAAAGTGGCTGTCGGGGTTTGAACACCATACACACAGTTAATCACAGCCATTAACATACATACATGTTTCACCGCTGCTTTACCTAGTGGGGCTCCTTTCAGATAAGTCTAAAAGCTTGGTTTGCCGTTACAACCTACAAGTCTTCATGATGTTAGGGATTCTGAACAGTCTGGCTTGCTTTATGTTATGGGGTTGCCTATCGTTGGCCAAAGTTGTTAAATTAAAATTAAAATCTACATTTGATTCGTTTCTCCTCTTTTTACTTTTAAATCAGCAAGAATAGAGTACATCCGTGTCGCGGTGTCTGGTTCCTATGGACAGATTACTGGTTACAAGTACCTACTCGATAACCGGGTCGGGCAGTGTTGTTAGGTTTTTCAGTCAGGAATTTCTCAGTTCAGCCTGGAGTCAAGGTTTGTGCCAGATGACAAAAGGAGCATTTATCAGACTCGTAAAAATGGCCAGATATCACACAGACCAGAGAGGTTTGGCAGGAGAGCCCTTTGCCCAGCAGTGAGACATTCAAATAGGTTAACAAAATCACATAAACAGAAATGTGAGACTTTAACAAAACTAGATAGACAGGTTTACGGAATAAAGAGACACCTTTGCCAAATCCTGGCATGTTGTTAAAGGAGCTAAAGGTAAATCAGAAAGCACAAAAATATCAACTAAAATATTAGAATAATTTTCTTTATTCTTCTCTTTAGTCTTTACATTCAAAAACACGACGCCACAAAGGTAAGACGACATTTTGTTGTGGGTGGAGCAAAGGCACAACACCTGAAATAAAACAAAAGGATTTAGGCGACTAATGCATTTAAAACGCCACGGAAGTGAGGTATTTGTGAGAAAGATGACTAACAATTTATCAGAAGTATTTTAATTTCAGTGAAGGTATTCCGAGCTGGTCGAATCGCATGTGACTAAAACAGTGATGAATACAGTTGATGGGTGGAGAGAGAGAGGAAGGTCAAGAAAACGGAGGATGAGTAGTGTAAGAAATCATCATCATCATCATCATCTCAGCCGAAAGACGTCCACTGCTGGACATAGGCCTCCCCCAAGTGTCACCACATTGACCGGTGTAAGGAATGATGTGAAAGAAAAAAGAGTAAATGATAGCGTGACGGTTTTTCTTCTTTTTATCGTATCGATGTACCTACTTCTTTATTAGATGGTTTAATGAATAAATGGGCCCAGTAGCCCCCGTAGGTGGGCACATTTATTGCAGCGGCTGTAGCGTTATTCAGGTCGTCATGAGTGCAGGTAGACGAACACCTGGAACACTCGAGCAGATGGGGCATAGTTTGGACCGGAGCGCAGCACTCACACTCGGCGTTGGAGAAACCAATAATACCCCATTTTGCTAGATTATGTTTGCAGCGGCCTACGAGATTTCCAAATAGGCCACTGTAGTTCACTGCCGGGAGCCAGGTGTTCCTGAGGCTTCAAGAAGTCGTAAGGTGGAGGGTACTTCTATTACCATAGCTTGCTTCGGTTGACAGAGGAGATTGGAAGAAAAAACTAACTTTTAACTAAACGATGCGTATAAGATATGATGACGATATCCTCATGACTAATGATTGACACATTGCCACAGCCTGCGGTCAATAAATTATGCCAACAATGCAAACATGACTTTTCAGTTTTGTTTGGAAAAACCCCACCATCAATGAATTTTAATTAAATCATGTTGTCGATTTTTTGGTATTGTTTGTTGTTGTTATCGTGATATATCGTAACAAGATGTCAATTCCCCGATGGAGATCCTCTATTTAACCCTTGAAGAAGATGAACAATTTAAAAAAAAAGCTCTTCCTTCGTTTCGAAAATAACTCTTATGTCTAGGTATATTATGTAGCAAAGATAATACCCCGCGGTAAACCTCACTTCAAATTCCGTTGCAATAGGCTTGTGTCCTAAAAAAATCTAATTAGTCCGTCAGTTAGATTATAAAAAATATTTGACCCGTATTTTTCTTTTGTTACATAAACCAAAATTGACGAAGATACGACGCTTTTAAAATTCGCAATACGTCACGCCGTGCTATAGTTTTTAGTGCGTTGTGACTTCACGAGCCCCCACTCCCGAGTTTTGATGCGTTTTATCTTTGTCACTACTCAGTGATTTACAAAAACAAAAAATACGAGTCCATTATTTTCCAATACTTTAACTGACGGACTAATTAGTTTTGCAATGTATTGATGGTGGAAACTAGCTTAATGCTATGTGAAACATAAATAGCACTGTTGGATTATGTATTTTGATTTAATATGATTTTAGTAGATACCTAATTACTACCGTACAGTCCACATTTACGCCAATTTAATTATTTCATTCAGAACATAGCCGCCTTCCTATTTACTATGGTGTTTGTACTGTGTAAGAGTAGTAGCAAATTAAACTTGTTAAAAGACACACGTTTGTTTCGTTGGTCCGCCTGCACAACCTAAATTGAACCCTAAAGCCGGACAAGCACCAACCTCTATGAAAGTAAAAAAAAATAACTGAATGGAGACAAACCCTTACCTACAATGATACCGAAACACTTCTGAAACCTTGATACATACACACATTCACACACTCTCTCACTCACTCACACACAAACCTACTCATACGCATATTTTATTTTAAGTTAGTCTTAATTTAATTTAACTTTATTTAATTTGTAATTTAACTAAGTAGTAACTAGTATTTGAATTACGATTTTGTTCGTCTTGTACCGTCTATCCCTCGTAAACATTGAAATGTCTTCGCCCCCGACGAATATAATATTACTGTTTGATAATAATAGATATATGTCAGTTATTATCACATCCTAACAACACCATCTTATCAACCACGATCCTCGCAGCAGATAATAATATGATTATGATGATACGAGCGTGAGATTACAGACTAATCTCATCGGGATCATCTTCATGATCCCAAGAGATTTGCTTAATCCAGTTCACATGTTTGAGATGATATTTTTCAAAGAGTGTACGTGCTCTCACATATTTCATACAGCCCAGCATTTAATTACGCAAAAAATGTATGATTCAACTGGTAGTTGGTTTTTAGGGTTCCGTAGCCAAATGGCAAAAAACGGAACCCTTATAGTTTCGCCATGTCTGTCTGTCTGTCTGTCCGCGGATAATCTCAGTGACCGTTAGCACCAGAAAGCTGAAATTTGGTACCAATATGTATATCAATCATGCCGACAAAGTGCAAAAATAAAAATTTAAAAAAACATTTTTATTAGGGTACCTCCCCCAGACGTAAAGTGGGGAGCGATTTTTTTTTTAATTTTGACCCTGACGTGTGATATATTGTTGGATAGGTATTTAAAAATGAATAGGGGTTTTCTAAAATCATTTTTTGATAATATTAATATTTTAGGAAATAATCGCTCCGAAAGTCAAAAACAATGTGTCCCCCCCCCTCTAACTTTTGAACCATAAGTTTAAAAAATATGAAAAAAATCACAGAAGTAGACCTTTATATGAACTTTCTAGGAAAATTATTTTCAACTTGATGAGTTGAATAGTTTTTGAGTTATATAGCACTTTTTCAAAAAAACGCAAATGATAACTTTGTTTTTCATACAAATACTATGAAAAACAAAGTTATTTTTGCTGACGAAAAATGTTGGTATTTTTAATGGTCTGGGAAGCTACGGAACCCTACAGTGAGCGTGGCCCGACACGCTCTTGGCCGGTTTTTTAATAGTTAGCTTAGGCTATGCCATGCTCATCAGGCGATCGGTAAGCGGCTAACTGTTTGCATCCAGTTCGACTATAATTAAAATGAAGTGTCCATGTGACTCATTAGATGGGCGGCAGAGTATACGCTCGCTATATACGCTGACGGCGAATTAATAAAGTTCGCCAGCGGTTCACGGCTAATTTGCAGTTCGCCGCTCAATTTACAATGATAGAATAGAAGTTGATGTTTTCCGATTCGCTCAGAGTCAGTTAGCTGACAGTCAGTCGCTCACTGGTCGCAGCCTTAGGCCTAAATTCCTGCCTCAAAGAGATGTCAGAACATTGAAGGGCCGATGCCTGCCGGGGTTGCGGGCCTGTTCGAAGAGATACCGCGGCCCCGGAACATAAAGGGCGAGGAAGGAACATGGATGGGTTTTAGTCAGTAAAAGTCTGACACTCCCTCCCGCTCCGCCCAGAGTGGGAGAAGTTATTTGATGATTTCCCATCCCAAAAAAAAAAAGGCCTAAATTCCTGTCACGCTGACGGTCGGTCGCGCGTCAGCGAGAAAAAGAGTAGCAAATACGATAGTAAATATATATATATGAACATAATGTATAATCGTACGCATGACCGACGCGTGCGACCGACGTCAGCGCGGTTCATGATTGTGTTCTAATTCGTTGAATTTGGAAAAAAAGGGAGATCCAGAATTTCTACCTCGAACTTCTTTTTTGTTGGTCTTGTTCTTCCGTGTGATTTTTTCGCCACGAGACTCGTCAACAAACCTTTTGCCTAGCTCATTATTTCGTCCCAACAATAAACCTTCACGTAGCAATTGCAGCGACTTAATAAACGTCAATTTGTAGTGCGGCATGCTGCAGTGGCATTATCTCTCTTACATAAAGACCTTTCAATGCTAATCTCAAACGATTTGAAGACAATGTTGTTTAACATAGATAGGTGGGTAAGAACTAGGTATTTAGTTACAGGTTGTTTTACAAATATACGTGATGTTATTATAACAAGTGAAAATCTCATTTCAGGTACGTACCTACTCATCATTATAACTGAATTAGGGATCAAATCAAAATCAAAGCATTTATTTCAAGTAGGCCAATTACAGGCACTTTTGAATTGTCGAAACAAAGATGAAAATTAAATGTAGCTACAGTCCCAGTCACAAGACATAAAAACTGTGAAAGTACTGTAGTTGCCCATTCCCTATGGAGAAGAACGGGCAAGAAACTCCATGGACACTCTTTTAAATCAAATTATTGTTACAAAATCTTGGTTACATCATTCATGTTGAGATGGTAAATTATGTGAGAACAATGTAGCAAGATGTGCACGTTAAAAGTGTCCATAGTAAAAACAAAATAATTCATTCAAATAAGCAATGGCAACTAAGAGATGACCAGTCACAACTGACAGCGCCCGTTCACGAACATGACGCATGGATCAGCACCATTCAGCTCAACCATTTAGAAGGGAACTAAATGGTCCGACACACGCGCCACCATCAGCGAGACATCTGAGTGAGCATGACATACTCTCAACCGCCAGGGCACATTCAAGTCAAAAACTAAAGTAGCATCTAGCAAGCATCAATGTTTGCGTGTAAATTTAATGGCGAAATGTGTCATTTCACTACTTATCATTTTACCAGATTTCGTACCACATTTACTTCAAATAAATTTGACTTGACTGTGACACTTAAGAAATTAAAAAAAAAATGTTAACCTTTCGATTTTTTTACACAATTTCAGATTTATTTTGGTCTCACAGTCAAACTTTTTCGTAATGATGAGTGGTTACAATGACATCATAAGAGGTATTCTTATACCACTTGCATATCTGTAAATATTTAAAACTAACTGCACAATAGCTTTTTAGTCATGAAACAATTGGAGCAAAACCAAAAAGAATAAACTTTTAAACTTTAAATACAGTACTTTCACAGTTTTTATGTCTTGTAACTGGGACTGTAGCTATAGCTACATTTAAATGTCATGTTTGTTTCGACAATTCAAAAGTGCCTGTAGGCCTTCTTGAAATAAATGCTTTGATTTTTTATTTTGAGTATAACGATCTCCTTTTTTAGTTCGTCAACTTACCTATTAATACACTATTAAAACTAGTCACGAAGTAAATCAAATGCAAAAATATGCAATTTCAACGGAACACAATAAAGATTCATCAATAAATTGAAATTGAAATTATTGATGAATGCTTTAATAAACTCCTGGACACGGCTCGTATTGTTAGAAGGTTCCTCTTTCTGGAGCCCTGACCGCCGCCGCCAGTAGCTTGGACCCTGTCCCCGGTACTGGTGGGTTAAAAAATGTTATGTTTTTTTTGAGTATTTAACAATTTAATTGATTTATAAAGAAAGAAATAAACGAAAATTAATGTTGATATTATATTGGGACTCACTAAGCTATTGTCTTTTTTAAACTTTCACGATCGGGAAACATTATAAAACATATGAAAACGGGTAATTATCGCGAATTTACCTTTAATTTAAGCCCGACGTTTCGACCGGATTGCACCAGCCCTGGTGGCGGGGAGACTGAAGTATTGGAGGTACCGCGACAGCAAAGTGAGAGAGTTTATTCAACTACCCTCACTTGATCTTCATAAATGTTAATTAGGGCCGGTTCGCACTAGGACAGCTGCGCACACTACACTAACAGTGTCCGTATATTGAGGCGATTTCACTAGAAGAGTACACTTAGTTATCACTGGATTCCAAGCGGAAGAGAGTTTGAAGCCGTCTTCGCGGTTGGAATTAGGGTACTTCTCGATCTCAAATAAACAAACGCTCTCACTTTACTGTCGCGGTGCCTCCAATACTTCAGTCTCCCCGCGACCACGACTGGTGCAATCCGGTCGAAACGTCGGGCTTAAATTAAAGGTAAATTCGCGATAAATACTCACTAAGACACCGTTCAGAAATATTGAATTAGAATAACAATAAAACGATATACGACCAATTTCCCTTTATACCTGAGATACCTGAAAACTACTCGGAAAAATACAGACACAACGAGGCACCTATGTAATTCATAAAACCATTCAATCATAATCTTTGAGGAAATACCAAGAAGTAATCATCATCAATAATTTTCTCGTGATTCATTAAAACTATTATCTTGTTCTTGACAAATGCACTATAGGCACAATAAAACTGCATAAAGGTAATTATCAAATGACTCCTCCCGCTCTGTGTCAGACTTTTACTGGCTTAAACCCATCCATGTTCCTTCCTCGCCCTTTATGTTCCGGGGCCACGGTATCTCTCCCGAACAGTCCCGCAGCCCCGGCAGGCTTCGGCCCTTGCGGGTCCTTCATTGTCGACACGGCCTGTCGTCATAAGACGGACGGACGGCGAGCTATAACATACAGCCTACTGTATGTTATACAGTTTGATTGTGTCTGAAAAACTCAGTATGAAAATACTGTCTATACGGCCTATATTCAAACAACAACATGATATGTGAGTAATGACTGACAGTGAGACTGAAAGCCGATCCCAACATACGTCTTTGCCTTTCCTTACATTGGGAATTTCTGCTGTTTCGTGAGTGCGTTTACAAACATTTAAACTCGCATACACAAACAGCTAGTTATAGACCCGGAACAACTATCTGAACTATCCGACATACAAATATTGGTTCCGTGCGGGGAACGAACCTACGATATGCAACGCAGTAGTCAAGGTTAAGGGTGGAAAAAACGTCTTAACAAAGCCGAAAGGCACTTGTTCTCCCCATCATTTTGATCTTTTTTTTTGTTTGAAACCATACCTGGGAACGTTCTAGTTACGGAGACATTGTGGGTCAAAGTTCCAACTCTTTGACTAGATTTTTTTTTCCATGATTTTAATGTAAATTGTTTACTTTAAACACCTCCACGACTCGCGTACTTTTCAATCCATACATCAGCACAATGTTTTGAGTGCTTAACATTGAGTTCTACCACAAAAATATATTTTTTCACCGTAAAAAAGTCGTTTCCCAGCAATCATTTAGTTATTTAGTTTGATGTACAGAATGCTTGATGCTTCCGTGATGAGTCTGTTTACACCCTGTATATTTACGGATACAAACTAAACAGAACTCAAAAAATAGAAACAGCAAAATAGTACAAAATAAAAAGTGGACTGACAAACAGATAATAATCCCTTGTAAAAAACCCTCATTACAATAAAAAATCTAGTTACAGTATCTATCTACATACTAAATCAGCTCTGAAGCTCAAGTCGGCTTAACTAAGACTTCAAAGAAATAAAAGGAATACTAAAACCAAGACATAAACCAACGAAATCAGATCAAAAATGATTTCCCTAGATATTTTTTAAGAAAAGTTCAGTACTACATAATTAGGATTCCTAGAAATCCTTAGGGATTAGTCTGACAGTTTGTCTCTGAGACATTTACTTAAATTATTTTGTTTTTACATACACTCAATAGGGACAAAGTAAAAATATTATAAGTAACAGTTGCTTTCTTTTTTTGTGTACTGCCTCGCAAAAGTTGTGATAGCTCGGAAAATATGCATGTTAGGAAGACTACGCTATACTATTCTGCTATATAGTACAGCAAAGCAGGACCTAATGCTATAGTATATAGCATGGCGTTCACATTACGCGATATTATCGCAAGCATTTATAGCAAGCTCAGTTGACCGCGATCTTTGAAGAGACTTGCGGTACGGTCGGGGGTGAGGGAGGAGGAAGAGGGCGGTGCGTGATATAGCATAGCATGAACTCAGCGTATCGCACCCTTTTATAGCATATAGTAAGCTAATAATATATAGTAGAGTACAGTGTGAACGTGTCCACAACAAATGTATGGTGAGCGATATCGTTGTGCTATGAGCTATATACTGTATGCTATTATATTATAGCGTAGTCTGAAAGCCGCTTAACACCCTTGAATAATGTAGTTTACTGACAGTAAAAGATTTTTAGAATTCAATCATTAGTTCCAGAGATTACCCAAAAAAATATTAAAAACAAACTTACAAACAATTACCTCTTTATATTTTTTCTTCCAGTCTTCCAGCTATTATCTAGCAGGGGTCGACGCAACTAATTTTCTTCAAAACAGCGACTTAAAAAAATGGGGTATTCGTACTTTATGAAAGAAGTTAACATTTCAATGAACAAAAAATGTTCTCGGAAGGTACATCCCGTTCAATTGTGCCCTGCTAATGACCCCATTGACTAAACCATCATCATTGTCTAATGACGTGACTAACCCCCGAATACTGAAACGTCACTCAAAATGTAAGAGCTGCTTAACATTTGAGAAGCTCCTAAACTTACAATTTTGTATGGCCAAACGTCATTTTTGAGTATCTGTTAAATATAAGTGTTACTTAAATTTTGAGTGACGTTTCAGTATTCGGCCGTAACTGTCATCGTTTAATTAATGAATAACTTGGGTTTTTTGAGGTAAGAAATGCAACTCATTAAACATTAGAACCTCATGATCCATAACCACAAGACCAACGGAGAAGCTTAGGTCTGAATTCTTGTCGCCCACGGGTCGGTCGTGACGTCTCAGCGAGAACAAAATATGGCTGTCGGTCACAGCTGACGTCAGTGTCGCAGTATGGTGCTATATAGACACAATGTATACTTACTCATTCGCGACCGACCGTCAGCGCAACAAGAATTATGACCTTAAAATACAATGCAAAGAATTTATACGTCATTCATAGTACAAAGCTATGATTTTCATAAAATTGTTTTGTAAGATAAAATAATTTCAGACGCTATTGTTCGCGTCGAGAAAAATACGGACAGCATCATTTTATTCTAACCCAAACAACAAAATGTCATAATATTGTCTTTTCGTTAGTTATTGTTAAAGTTTGTGGATGTGAAGCGAATTTTCTTCACGGTTAAATATTTTTTTAAGTTTTTTATAAATTTATGTTTGTTATGTGTCGCCTAATCGATTTTTAGGGTTCCGTAGCCAAATGGCAAAAAACGGAACCCTTATAGTTTCGCCATGTCTGTCTGTCTGTCTGTCTGTCTGTCTGTCTGTCTGTCTGTCCGCGGATAATCTCAGTGACCGTTAGCACCAGAAAGCTGAAATTTGGTACCAATATGTATATCAATCATGCCGACAAAGTGCAAAAATAAAAATTTAAAAAAACATTTTTATTAGGGTACCTCCCCCAGACGTAAAGTGGGGAGCGATTTTTTTTTTAATTTTGACCCTGACGTGTGATATATTGTTGGATAGGTATTTAAAAATGAATAGGGGTTTTCTAAAATCATTTTTTGATAATATTAATATTTTAGGAAATAATCGCTCCGAAAGTCAAAAACAATGTGTCCCCCCCCCCTCTAACTTTTGAACCATAAGTTTAAAAAATATGAAAAAAATCACAGAAGTAGACCTTTATATGAACTTTCTAGGAAAATTATTTTCAACTTGATGAGTTGAATAGTTTTTGAGTTATATAGCACTTTTTCAAAAAAACGCAAATGATAACTTTGTTTTTCATACAAATACTATGAAAAACAAAGTTATTTTTGCTGACGAAAAATGTTGGTATTTTTAATGGTCTGGGAAGCTACGGAACCCTACAGTGAGCGTGGCCCGACACGCTCTTGGCCGGTTTTTTCGTGAATGAAAGTGATGTTCTTGTTTAAATGTCTACATTTGTTAAAACTTTGGAAAGGATTTCAAACTAGGTGAGGATTGGTACAGCCAGTATATATTATTAAGTAAATGACATGTACAATTTACGAGTAGTTGTAGCTGTTTTAATTTTTGTGACTTTTATAAATCTTGTAACGTATTAAATCTCGTTTTCAATTTTGTAAGATAAAGGTCATTTTTAATTCAGAAAAAGTTTAAATGTAAAACTTTATTCCAATTGAGGTTGAAATCATAAACTATTTTAAACTAACTCTAAAAAGTAAATCTTCCTAAATTGTAATCAGCTACAGGACCTTTACTGGTTGCTTCAAAAAGGTTCCTTATAACCCATATGCACCATGGCAAGAAGTACCGTGTCCGAAAACTATTGGAAAAACCAGATAGAATCAGTTATATTGATGACGATGATGACGCACAAATAAGAGTTCTCCAGTTTTTTCAACCTTAAATCAACACTCGATGTTATGATTTCTGATGAAGTTGGTACTTTAGGTATCTATAGTAATTTTTCCAGTGTGTTATTTTGGAATTTCTATGACTACATCATAGTCTAATGACTTTGTTTACGCCTTTTAAATATTATGTATGAACAAATTATTCGATATATCACGTTACAAGGAAGCTTTTGATCACAAAATAATAAAAAGGAAAGAAGTGGCTGCAGTATAATATCACTCTTTGTGAGACCAGCAAGCAAGTAACAAGTGGACAAAATATGTTATTTAATCCAGTATTAAATTTTTACTAGTGTTAAACTGATGTTGTTAACGTGAAAATTTTGTGGCGATATTTGTAATTTGATAACGTAAAAACCAAAAAACGGATTTTTATAAAAATTGCCACACAGATAAACTGTATCCTAGATTAAAATATAGGATACTATTTATACAGTTATTTAAAAGCAGTTTTTTTAAAGTGCTGTATAATAAAACATGCTGTATATTATTTTCCCGCACCGTTTTCATAGAACGTTGATTGCTTGTCGAATAAAGTACTTGTTTTGTAGCTATGAAGTAGTGTACACGTTGTGATAAGCACATCTTTTGAGATAAAAGAGTGTAAATAGTGCTAAAACAATTGAAGGTGAGAATCATCATAGTCGACAGTTTTTTCTTTCTTTTTTGCTATCTCAATGAACGTGAACAGTGGTATCCAGTGACATTTTCGTTTGGGGAATCTGGATTACTTTTTTTGCGGTAATTTATTTTTTTATTAAGTTTGTTTTATTGACGTTTCAAATGAGAAATAACTCATGTCATGTTGTGGTAGTAACAAGTATGTATTAGATAGGTTGCAAGGTCATAAAGGGCTGGCCTTTGTAAAATAATTAAAAATTTTGCTACCTACCTATTAAGTATCATTCCTGCCCGACCACTGGGCAAAAGTTTCTCATTGTAAGCTTTTACAATTTTTAATTTTGTCTCTCATGTCATTCATAACTGAAACAAGATACCTAATTACGATTTATTATTGTGTTTGTTCTTCTGACCAAACATTTATTTATTGGCTAATTTCAAACACGTGAAAATTACTGTGTGTTTGTTCTTGACTGAATAATCATTACTTTTTATGTTCAGTTGACATTTAGGTAATTAAAATTAAATGTTACTGCTCCACGTGTTTCAGTAATGTTCTACGATATTAGTTCATTTTCATTGGTTTTACAGCATCATTGTTTAAAGAAACGTAATTACTTTGACAATATTATTTAATAAGTTTGGGAGGTAATGTTATCAATACATGAGGAAAAAAATGTTGATAGGAATTTTACATCCTGGAAAAAAATGACACGTCACGACAGCATCCACTGGGCACAGACACAAATTCCAATAATATATTCTGAGATCTCAAGCGAATAAATTGCATTTTAAAGTTGAACAAAACTGTCCACATTAGGCTGAACGCAGACTTGAGTCACGACAAATTTAAGACAGAATTTTGCTAAGGGCTTTCACTAATACTAATAGTAGTGCAATAGTCGGTCTTAAGACAGGCACACACAGATGCATCTGTATAAAATGTTGAATCTAATTATTTATCCCATTAAAAATGATTGAATTTATCAATTAACTAGACAGTCGTTTTCATTAATTTCGTTTCATTAGTCCTGAATTTACGATGCGGGGTTTTAGGAAGCGGCTTGGATTCAATTATTCGTTATTTGTGAATAATTTCTACTGGTACCTATTTATAATTGAATTGGGACACGCTGAGACAAGAATTTGTTACTGAAACTGTCTACAAAGATCCTACGTGTTCGTAATTAAATCTTACATAGTAAATGTCTTAACTAACTAACTGTAACAAAGAATTTTAATAACCAGTTTAAAGTTTCAAGGTTTAGGTTTGTTCTAGATTATCTGTTTGTGTGTCATTGTCACATATAATTGCTACAAATCAATTTGGCTAGTGAGCAAAATGGTTCAGTGTAACTGACCATGATATTTTAACGAGCTGATAAGGTCAACCACCTCGATCGTTTATTTAGTAGATAAGTGTTTCAATTGCTCTTATTGGAAATTTTGCCATTATGGTAAAAAAGAGCTGTACGAATTAGAGAATCTGCTCACTACACCGTACCTATATGTACTTAAACAATTTTAATTTAATTAGATTGAATTTACACATTTTAACTAGACCCAGACCCAGAAGCTGAAAGGCACTTATTCTTACCGTCATTACGATCATTTTGTTATTCTGGACCATACTTACCTGGGAAGTCTGTAAACCTACTTACTAGTTACGGAGATATTGGAGGTCAAAGTTCCTACTTTTTACAAGGTTTTTTTTTTTTCAAATACTAGTTTTAAGTTCATAACTTTACTTAAAGTTACTCTAATTTGATGTACAGAATGCTTGGTTGACGGCTTCGTGAAAAGTCTGTTTACACCCAGTGTAGGCATATTTATTTATTTTCTTGAGTACTGGTCAGACTGACTATTGGCGGTGCGCTGCGTGAATAAATGGTGGGCATATTGTAACTTCCTGTGAAGAGGATCCGGAAAAGAACTCCTTTACGCATAAGGGTTTATTCATAAACGTTGTTCAAAATTAAGACATTATTAACGACTGTTTTATTTTATTTGGAACAACAAATAAAATAAAATAAGTTAAACCGTATATTCCTTGACATACACATGTCTCAATTTAACCAACTTTTATTAATTTTACTTTAAAGCCCCTTATGCTATAAAACATCACAATAAAAAAAATTGTAATGTAAGAAATAAAGGAAAGAAAAAGTATTTATTTGTCCTAAGGACCTATCAAGCATACAAAATTACAAAAAAAATAAATAAACAATAAGCATACAACGCAAAATAAATATTTATAAATACAACAGAACAGAGAAGTCTGATGGGATGCCGTTAAGTATGGAAGAGAGAGACTTGTTGCGTCGATCCCAAACAAATTAGGATAAGGGCAAGAGATTGATGACAACTGAAAAAAGTTAAAAGCACAAATAATAAAATGATCTGCTCATTATCATAAAATCAGCATGAAAACAATGACCATAAACCGCTGACTCGAAAGATACCCAGGCTATTGAATATCTTTCACATAATAATTTACGACCAAACCTTACATGCCCATTCTCTGTTAAAGGAAATTGATTTTACCTCCATAAAGATACCTGGAATACCACTTAAGTAACTCAATACTGTAGGGGATTCATCTCTTATTACAAAAACGTGAGCTGAAAACCAAACCCCAGCAGAATTAGAAATTTCAGCAGAATTCATTTTCAGAAGAAAAAAAGCCGTGTAATTAGGTTTTAAGGAAGAAATCAATGTAAGTTTAATTTTTAAATGCTACAATTTGTGTGGGTGGCCTAATCTCCGAACAAAAAAAAATGTCTCCTTTGGTATTCTGCAAAAACTTCAATGGCGTTTCAGCGGTGTCTCAGTAGTGTGTCGATAGTGTGGTTCTGATTTTTCGCATTCATGTCCGTATTGTATAATTATTACTTGCTTCGGTGAATTAAAAAGTCGTGAGGAAAGCAGTAGGTTCAGGATATATTTCTCGACGGCATGTTAAGCGTAGTCAGAGGCCCATCGAAGCATAGAAACTCTGACACCAGGCTAGGCACTTCCCACACGAAAAAGGAGAAATGGAATATGTGTTTAAAGTTTTTGAACGCGTCATGTGATTTTATTTCAAAATAAGAAAAATCAAATAATTTTGAAAAGTAGTGTTCATTTTACCGTGGCATTTAACTTAGAAGGTTATTGCTATGGAAAGTCCGGCAAAGTTTATCCTTATTTTGATAATACAATTATTAAAGACGTACGGAGTAGTTTACTAAGAAACTTGAGTAATTGTAAACGAACTCAGGGAAAAGTCATATTAAGGTCAAAAAATTCCTTCCGAGGAAGAGCGAGGCGAGGAAGGAACATGGATGGATTTCCCATACTTAAAAAAAAAAAGTCAAAAAATTGAAATAGAAATAATTGTACAACCAAACCGCCTGGACCGAGCACCGGACTGTTATAGAAAATGTCCGGTCAGTTCTACATTGTCAGTCCCAATATTATTTTATTTTTACCTGTGGATTCCGTGGATGTCCTTGACCTTGGGACAAGCGGAGGGGTCTGTCAGACTCCTACCGACTAAAACTCAGTACTTCTGACCGGTCAGGGAGACACTTAAACAACCTCTACAATCACCTCAACAATATAGCCCAACTTTTACAAATCAAGCATAACAGAATCAATGGCATTTTATTATTCGTCCCTTTGTGCCATAATGGCCTTGTTTCGTTCTGTCTCCTGAATTATGATTTTTCCTACTCCTCCGCTATAGTTTTCCCGGACTCGGCGCTTTTCTGGTAGTTGCCACTGTTGATTCTGTCTTTCAGAAGTTACAGTGGTTTGGGAATAGTGTGGCAGGTTTCTCCCGTGTTAAAAATAAAGTTGGTTATTGACGTTAGTCGCGGCTGTCATTTGCAGATCTTTGACGATCGTTACGCTCAATAACATTTTAAATAATAAACTATTCCACCAACCAACCTGCGAAAAATATTGATTTATGTGGAATACCTCAGGTGACATTTACTCAGGTGCCGTTAAAGCGAGTGCTCAATGTGGTATACGTCCCAAAAACTCTGACAACCAGTCTTACCAAGGGGTATCGTATTACCCAGTACTAACTGGGTTATGGAGGTCAGATAGGCAGTCGCTCCATGTAAAATACACGTATTCAGGAGCATCCGGTTAGACTGGAAGCTGATCCCAACATAATTGGGAAAAAGCTAGGCACATGATGATGATTCACGTTAACATAAACAAGGACTATAGTAAAACCTATTGATTATTGCAACCATTACATTGAGTGCAATAAAGCTTCATAAACACATATTGTGATTGGTCACAATACCAACAGTAATACAATGCTGACAGAAACTATCATCAGTATTATCAATGGAGGATAACATGGAATTGTTGTTAAGAGCATAATCAGAATACAAGATTGCATGAGCTATGGATTGTGTAGAATAGTCTGATCGCTTCACACCTATAGGGGAGTGACATAGATCCAACAAAGTTCTTTTGAATTAAAAAATTAACATAAGGAAACCATTCCGGCCTCCTAGTTAAGACAACCATAACTATTTATTTAGTTATTGAGATGGTTGAACGATTTAAACCAAACCGCAAATCAATTGCCCTCAGATTTTTTTAAGTGTGACTTCATTTGATATTCTTTTTCCCAACTAAGTAGGCAGCGGCAAACAGTATTATCGGATGCAGTTCATTACTAGTATTTCCCATAGCGCGACTGCCTATCTGACCTCCATCACCTAGCTAATACCCGGTAATACGATAACCTAAGGAAGACTTGTTTGTCAGACTTTCGGGCTACTGGCGCACTACCTGTAACGACTGTCAAAGATCTACAAATGACAGCTGGGACCAACGACTTAACACGTACTTTCCGAGGTACGGAGGAAACTCTATTAAATGGCTGGTCACCCATTCACGAACCAGCTTCGGCAAGCACGGCTTAACTTTGAAGGTTGAGTCGTGAACCTGCTCCTCGATACGTCATGTCATGTTTTACTCATTCCTTGGTAAAAAAATTGTTTCACAACAATGACATCGAGTAGATATCTATTTTTTGATAAACCTATAGTCGTATGTTCGTCTGTGTTTGCCAAATCGTTGACTGATAAGATTTCAAGTGATTACATGACTACTCAGAAAATGCCCTTATCTACACGTAGAAACGCAAAATTGTTAATACTAGAGTCATCATCATCATCTGCTTAGCCTTTTCTTAACTATGTTGGGGTCGGCTTTCAGTCTAACCGGATGCAGCTGAATACCAGTCTGTATTTGACATGGAGCGACTGCCTATCAAACCTCCACAACCCAGTTAGTACTGGGTAATACGATACCCTTTGTTAATACTAGTTGTATTTGTGAAATGTTCAGAACGGCGACTGCAAAAAGATAGATAGGCATTTTCAGTATCATTTTATGAACAAACTAGTGAATGTCACGCGGTTTCACCCGCGTAGTTCCCTTTCCCGTGAGAGTACGGGAATAAAATGTAGCCTATGTTACTCAGGGTGAATGTAGCTTTCCAATGGTGAAAGATTTTTTGAAATCGGCAGAGAAGGTTTTGAGTTAATTCATTACAAACATACACACAACAAAAATACAATATATTTCTCTTTATAAGTGTAGATAGGTCTAAATCACAAAGATTCAGAACCGTGAAGTAACTTACCATCAGTACTGTAAACCCCAAAGGGTTAAGTGATTCACCACAATTTTCGAGTTATCTTGATAACAAATAATTTAGAGGTTACAATTTTGATTTAGAACGTGACTACCAAACCATCATAATTATTGTATTGATACCGTCGTCTGCCCAGTTTCTTCCCAACTTTGTTGTGGTTGGCTTCCAGTCTATCCGTATGCAGCTGGATACCAGTATTTAATTTTACATATTATAGCGATCTGACATCCACAACCCAGCTAGTACTGGGTAATATACCCCTATGTTTGTACGACTTTCGGGATACTGACTAACTGTAACGACTATCAAGTATCTATAAGTGACAGCCGGGACCAAAGCCTTAACCGGTTTTCTGAGGCACAGACAAAATTAGGTACCTATATTGTGCTTGGTCACCAATTCCCAGACCGACCTTAAGCAAAGCGCTGCTTATCCTTGAAGTTCGAGGCGTGCACGGATATGTATGTGTGTGATTGTCAATCTTTTGATTGAAAAACACTGGGTTATCAGATTTTTTGCAACATCGAAGCTAATGAATAAATTGATCTGAGTTAATAACCTTTTTTTTTTCAATCTAATTTAGATGTTATTGTATGGCTTTATAATAAGTACCTACGGCTTATTATCAGATAATGAGAAAAGTAGCGTATAATGGACAGTACTCGTTGGCAATAATAAGAATTGAAAAGTGAGAAAATTATATTTACTGCAACAGTTAATAATGCCTCTTGAAACATCTGCGTTCATTGAGAAATTCAAAAATACTCAGCTGCTATAATAAACCAGCATCTCACTAATATTTTATTTACTATATTAATAAAGGAAAATTCAACGGTTACGATATGTATTTAAAACGCTGTACTGCTTTAAACTTCAGGTAGGTACGTGCTTTTAATATTGACTGTACAAAATTCAAAATACAAAATTCAAAAGTTGATTTAATCATTCACCTAGTTAGTGTTTCATTAATTAATACCCTACATCATCATCTGCCAAGCCTTTTCCCAACTATGTTGGGGTCGGCTTCCAGCTTAGCCGAATGCAGCTGAATACCAGTATTTTACATGGAGCGACTGCCTATTTGACCTCCACAACCCAGCTAGTACTGGGTAATACGATACCCCCAGGCCCTGCTAAGACTAGTCATCAGAATTTCAGGTCACTAACTACCTATAACGACTGTCAAATATCTACATATGACAGCCGGGGACCAACGGCTTGACGTGTTTTTTCGACGCACGTAAGAAACATGTATGTAATGTGTGGACACCCCTCCGGCTTAACGTAATAAAGATCGACCCAAGCGGCTGTTATTATAAAGTCACAAGCTCCTTGTTAATACCCGACAGCCCTAACACAAACACAAATTAATTACCGTTTTCTTTTCCACAGAAAACCATTGGCAATGGATTAATGATTCAGCAACCAGAACCAGCACACGACACAAGAGTTTGAACCTTCGCTTTTGGGTATACGACACCAATTGGACCGGCAACATGGAGAAAACAAAACCTTCGGCGCCTCCTATTCACACGGTTTCGGACAACTACAGTTCAAAGTAAGTTACTATAGTGATAATGGTGAACAATTGTGTACTATCGAACAAGCTATTTGGTATACATCTTAAAATGTAATTTGTGAGTTAAACTGTAAACCAAATAGCTTGTTCGACCGTACCAGTTATTTGCAAACCCATTACAGGCAGACTGAACCAATTATGTATCTACCTACATGACATATCACCTGTATTCTTTGAACGGTTAGGCTGAGGTGTACATAATAGTACGGTCGGACAAGTTATTTGGTTTACAGTTTAACCCACAAATAACATTGTAAAATGTATACCAAATAGCTTCTTCGACCGCACATCTACTTTTTGCCAGTAATGTTTACAGTCCCATGTAGGGGACGAGCTACTGCCATCACCGTGGCTGCTACTACTGATGGAAAAACCCATAAATAACATTTTGCCCAACCCGAGAATTGAACCCTGGACCTCTTGCTTAGCAGTCACGCTCGGGACCATTTTACCAACCTAGCAAAATTAGGATAATGATTTCAACGTTGTAGAAGCTATCGATATAAGTATTCTCAATTAATTCTATAAAACAAGCGAGTTCCCCTTTACATAGCATTTTTCAGAATTATCAACTGCCGACAGCTTCGAAAAAATATTTTATGTTAAGGATACGAATTTCATAGAAACTCGCATAGCCGTTCAGGTGTAAATAGGTTACAGACAGACCGAGTACTTTCGCATTTTAACATTAAACTATAAATTATTTTCACAAAAAGGGAACAAGTCTTAAGACGCCTGCGGAGCATGCGTATTTCATACAAACGTAATACCAAAATAATTTGTAAATTAAACATATTCCTAAGGTAGTGTGTATTTATTTCGATTGAATTACAGAATATCTAGGTTCCCAAATATATATTTTGATTGGACACTGATTTTAACAAGTTATAAGAAAAATAAGTTTTCTATAGAAAATTTAAATTCCTCATATCTCGTCTTTGCATCACTATTCTCTCAAAAAACATATTTGGGAACATAGATATTCTGTAATTCAATCGAAATAAATACAGACTACCTTAAGAATATGTTTGATTTACAAATAATTTTGGTATTACGTTTGTATGAAATACGCATCCTCCGCCGGCCCCTTAAATAAATTTCGTAACAACAATTAAAGATCAAGGAGTTGCCAGTTCAAATTTCTTGAGTTCAATCGATCGCCTGAAAAAAGACTAGCTAAGAAAAAGTTTTTATTAAATTACGATTTAAGAGTTACATTTATATTGCTGAAAAAGGTGAAAAAATGTGGTCGTAAAGTAAGCCATGAAAATCTCAAAAATAAGAATAAATAGTGACGTATTTTAGCAATCCTCTAAAGGCCGTTTTCTATAACATACTTACGAAGGTATAGCTGTCAGTTATTATTAACTGACAGCTTTACGTACCTACGCACCTACGCACCTACTCTTGTAACTATTGATCAATGTTTCTACAAGCAAAGTTAGCTTGAAATATCCTATTCGCGTCATCTACCTGTCACTTGATTCATAGAAAAATCAAAGAAAGATTTTCTGTGACGTTTTGTGTCTAACCGTCTGTTTGTAAAATGTCAAACAGACAGCGATAGTAACCTACCGAAACCGAACAGTACCTAAGTTATTGAAAATGGCCGTTAGTCGCTATTTTGGGATTTTTCAAAAGTATGCTGTGAACCGTGGTTGGTTAGAGTCTAGGTGTGTCAAAAGTATGCTGTGAACCGTGGTTGGTTAGTCTAGGTGTGTGTCTAAAAAAATAAAACCGACTTCAAAAAACATAAAACAGTGAAAAATAACTTTAACTTCAGAAGTCGGTGATCTTTGTTTGATTGATTTACTTAGTTTTTTTGTCACCGACTTCTGAAAAACTACCAAAAACTACCCAAAGCGCATCTAGTGTGCCTATAAAATTTGAAGATTTCTCTCTATTTCTCCAGGATCCCATCATCAGATCCAGATTTGATGATTATGGGACCACCTGGGAAGTATACCCTTTCAAACAAAAAAAATATAATTGAAATCGGTCCAGCCATAATAATAATAATTTTTTTTATTTATTTTCTCTCACAATGGTTTTGTAGCACATAACTGTTTAGAACTATACAATTTCACATTGTGAGAGCTGGTGCCTGCAGTAGGTTTTAGAAAAAAAACCTGTATTACAGGTCACCAGGCCCCACTTAGTGGCATCATAAATAAAACGGCAGAAAGCATGTTTTTCTACTAAACAATTATAAACAAAAATAAATAATTGAAAGGGAAAAAAAAAAGAAATAAAAGAAAATAACAAAACAAAACTAATCCTAGGATGTGTGTGAAGTGTGAATGTGAAGGTGGATGGTGGTGCGTGTGTATGTGAATGGTGTTGAAAGTGTTGGTAGTTATTTGAGATCAAGTATTATGAAATTGGGTGGAGCAACTTTTCTGTGTCATCATAGGAAAGAGTTTTCAAAAATTCAGTTACTTTTTTCTTACATATTGGTTTGTGTAATGAATATATATTTTGGCTTTTGTTGATGATATTATATAGATAATCCCCTAGGTAGCAGAAAAATTTGTGGGACTGACGTAGACGGTAGAACTGTGTATTGCATACAGTACCCTTTCTTCGCTTATCTTTCAGTAGATCTAAATCATAGATTAGCTGCGAGTGCTTCTTAAGGACTGTATGCAGAACGAAAGTTTGTCTTATAGACAGTACATCCCACTTCTTATATAAGTCGACTGTTGGAAATCGGAAGGGAAGACCCGCAGCAACCTTAAGAATGGCCCGTTGAGCTCTTTCCGCCTCCATCAAGTGCGTTTTAGCAGCACCTCCCCAGGAGATGACACAGTAGTCAATAAGCGACTGACACAAGGCATAGTAGACCATCTTGATGGTACGACGGTCGGCTACATGTCTTAGACTCTTAAATATGTAAATGAGTTTGCGCAACCTCGTTACCAGTACGTCTATATGTGGTTTGAAGCAGAGGAATTGGTCCAAAATAACTCCAAGGTATTTAATGTTATCTGTCCTTTGAAGGGAGGGACAAACGCAAGGCTGTTGGGTTGACCAACACGTGTGAGCCGTGATTGACAATGAGCGTGGAGGTAGAACGTTTGACCGATGTGCAAATGCCACGTATTTGGTTTTTGTGACATTGAGAGTCAGCAAATTATTCCGCAACCATGCAACAACCCCGTCAAGCCCCTCCTGAGCCACACCAAAGACCCCATCCCAGCTATCACCACTAAAGAAGAGAGCAGTGTCATCAGCGAATGTAAAAATTTGACCATTACCAAGGTGAAGCTGGCACAGCTCGTTGATGTAGATCAAGAAGAGGGTCGGTCCGAGTATACTGCCCTGAGGCACTCCAAAGGTAACTGGCTCATCGTTACTCACCATACCATCAATTCTAACTTGCTGTTTCCGATTAGATAGGTAGTCCTGGAATAATTTTAGTGGAAGGCCCCGTACTCCCATATTTTCCATTTTTTGTAATAAGTGTGGGACAGAAACTGTGTCAAAAGCCTTAAGCTAAGTCCAGAAACACCGCCAGACAATTTCTCTTCTTATCAAGATTCATTATGACCGAGCTAACCAGTTCATGTACCGCGTCATTGGTACATTTACCACGCCTGAACCCGAACTGGTAAGATGAAAGAAGGTTGTTAACCTCAAGGAACTTAATTAGCCGGTCATTCATAAGGCGCTCCAGAACTTTTGAGAGCGTTGGAAGAATAGAGATGGGTCTGAAGTTGTTGACACAGTCCCTGTCACCACCTTTGTGTATAGGTTTTAAAATAGCTAATTTAAACGCCTGTGGAAATGTCCCTGTAGATATGGCGAGGTTGCAGATGTGGGTAACAGCGGGAGACAGCAAGTTTGCATATCTTTTCAGGAACCGGCCCGAGATTTGATCAATTCCGACAGCACAATCATCCCTTAATCCTTGAATGATTTGCAGGATCTCAGATTCGTCAGTAGGGAGCATGACCAAGGAATGAAGAGGACCAGTTTTCGCGTTATTATCAGCCTTGTTACTGAGAGGGAACGAATGAGAACTTATTTTCTCGGCTAGGTTGCGACCAACGTTTGCAAAATAACTATTGACCTCATTAATACTCTTGTCCGGATTGTCGCGTGAGATGAGACAGGAGGAATGATCTGTTGCCCTGTTGGATCCGCTAATCTGTTTTATAACATCCCATAGCTTCTTTTTGTTGCCACTTGCGTTCTCAATCTCTTTTTTTTCATAGTTTCTTTTAGCTTTCTTTAATAGTGAAGTGCAGAAGTTTCTATAACGTTTGTAAGTTGTGTGAAGGGTATCGTTATTTGGGTCCCTCTTCAACTTTTTATATAAATTATCCCTGTTGCGCATGCATTTTAAAAGCCCTTTTGTAATCCACGGCTTACTGATTTGTTTCCTTTTAGGTATTTTTACTACTTTGGAGTTATCTTTTATAGCCCTTGACAGACAACCTACTAGCAAGTCAGTTGCTTTATTTACATCGCTGCATTTTAGGATGTCTTGAAAATCTGAATTACGCAGGGCCGAGTCTAGGTTATCATAATCAATACGGTGACTAGTCTTATTTGAATACTCTAGCTGAGACTTGTGAGCAAGATCAAGGGTAATGGCCACACTCTCGTGATCAGTAATAGATGATTCGACTACAAGGCATGTAGCCCTCAATCTTGTCTTAACCATGATGTGATCCAGGCACGTTTTCCCATGGGTTGGTAGTACATGACCTGGGAGCATACAGTGACTAGCTAGGACATTAAGGTATTCGTGAGATCGTTTATCTGGGCTATTCATGACTATATCTATGTTTATGTCACCGCAAAGTATTATATTTTTGTAGCTGCTTAGGGAATTGAGGAGTGCATCGAGGGCGTCAGTAAAGTTGCTAGTGTTATGTTGGCTGGGAGGGCGATAGATTCCAAGAATGCAAGTATCTGAATTTAATTTAAGTAATAGACAGTTTGCGTCACTGATTGGTGGTTCTTCAACTGACACTTTGAGTTGTTTATTGTAAAAAATTACGACTCCTTCATTTTGTGTCCTATGCAAAGTAGTTGATGCATGGTTATAATTGTCGAGGATGGGTATATCCTTGGCTGCAGCCATCTTCGAGTAATCGGGGAACATACTCGTACATGAAAAAAAAAGGTTCCGACGTGTTGAGAACTTCCTCCTTTTTGAATAAACATCATCAAACTATATTGTTCCCACTGCTGGGACATAGGCCTGTCGTCCTTCAAATTTTCTCTGTTTTTTGTTTAGTGCCCGTTTAATGACATCATCATCTTTTTCCTGCCCTTTGCCATTTTTTTTGTGGGTCGGTGCATCACACTGTCTTCTTCTTCCAAACTTAACTCGGCACCTCAGCAATCACTTCCTTAATACCAAATATTAATCTTCACTCTGTCCATCCATCGTTTTTTTGGTCTTCATTTACGGTTATGTCCATTCAATGGACTTTAATAAAATAATAATTATAACTTTCAAAAAAAATACTGTGCCCGACAGGGTCCTTAATTGTTTTTATTATTTTATTTACCACATTACGGTTAAAGCAATAAACGATTTTGATTTGATTTGAACTTAACTAAAGAAAATACATTGTAATACTTTTTTTCCCTTCGAATGATGCAAACGTGAAATAACAATATTCTGAATGGAAATCCTCTTTTGTTGTGTAGGACACAGGTGTACTGAAATCCTTCACACAAAAACGACCTTTACGTCACAATGTCTAGACATGTGCCAATATTACCGACACTTCAGCTGCCAGGAGAGACAATATCCTTTCTCCATTTTGCTACAATATATCGGAATAAAATTGGAAAAAATAGGAAGATCTATCTACTTGGCCTTGAGCTTCCGAGACAAATTCTAAGACCATCTAACCTTCAACCATCTGTTTACCGAATGAAAAATTTAAATAACGTAACATTACGCCTGTAATCCTTGAAGAGTTGTGCAGAGGTACCTAGTAGAAAACCACCTAAATATTAACCCACATTATGGTCACTAGCTTCCGTATTTACAAACGATTCGATTCGACAAGTCGTATGCCGTAGATATAGATGCTCTGTGGTCGTATGTCTATTTTTTTTGGCATTACGTTAAATACCTCAGCCATTGTTGAAAATATGAAAACACAGGTTCCTTTTTTACGAGTTACCTATTTTTTGACATGCTACTAGATCATCGGCGAAAACATAGGTACTAATACACGTATAATCTCTTTGCTTTACACAAAGAGATTTCAGTTATGAAAGGAGACAATTTTTTTTGCGCCCGCCTGGTCGTTGCATTTATTATTCATATTACACCAAAAAAAGTAACCATTTTAGTATAGTATTAAACGAAATATTACATAGAAATGTAACCGGAATCTAAAAATCATAAGAAATAAGCTATGTTATGATATTTTTTGCGAGTCAAATCATTTCTGGTGTGGTCAATGTCGTTTGACAGAAAATACTTATGTGAATAGGAGCGTTTTTTTTTCGTTTACTAACAAAAATTACGGTACCTACCCATTAGTAATCATATCGCAATAATTATAATAGAATCAGAACAGAATATAAAAATAAATATTATTAAACCGTGAGCATTTTTAAAGGTTACAGTAAAATTGCATAGATGGTTTAAACAATCAACGTGGCACGGAACGTTATAAATTCACTTTTTAGTGGTTGACAGACAACTTCATTATTTTGACATTTACTTTTTCTGATGTTTACTCGTATTTTGGTTTTCGTAAGTGTTTTTGCAGATGTTTCGCATATATTCCGGTTAGACAATGCTTAGCTAATTTAATCACTGTGATCTAGAGGAGGGAAGTTGATTACGTAATAAAGTAGAAATGATAAAAATCTATATCCTTATTTAACCTACCTTTTGGTTTCATTAAAAAACACACACACACACATCCAATAATAGGGTGTCCACACTTTTCGACCGATGGTTGAACGGATTAGTCGAAAGAAAGAAACTATCGATGGACGTCGACTAATCCCTTCTACCATCGATCGATGGCATCGAGCGACTATCGATCGATTTGTATGGTAACACGTTTACGGTAAATAACGAATATTTTACATAAAAAAGTCCAGGTTAGGGTTTATTTTGCCCTATTCTGTTCTTTATTATTATAGTGGGTATACTTTCGACTTTTCAAGTGAAATCAAAAATAAAACTTATTTTAGTAAGAGATTTTCAAGGCCTGCAATCATTTTCCAAAATTCTTAACTTTTTTATACTTTGGGGCACATTTTGTCCATTCCTTTAGGTCAATCTTTTTGAAAGTCGTTGCGTTTTGAAAGAGACTGCCAGCCGTCCAAGCTCTCAGGACCTGTCTAAGAAATTTTACATGAAATATAAAATGAATGAACATCTAGTAGAACTGGCAAGATAATCAGATCTAGAAATATGCGTCACCTCTGTGGAAATCACACATTTTGATCATTTTGCACAAATGCACGACACTGCGCTGAAATAAGTTTCACAACATCCTGAAATTAGTTCAAATGTTGGAAAACTGAGGACATTAAAATAACCATAGACAAGTGCTGCAACTGCAACAAGCTTATGCGAATTTCGAATAACTTGCGGTGAAAATCTGCCCCAACTTGAAAATATCTGTGAAAACCTTAACCACAATAAGCTTTAATTTCTAAATTATCGGAGTAGAGTAAACTAGCTGTATACACTTTATCGATTTAAAAATGCTAAGTTTATTAGGAAAAAAAAATAAACATGAAAGGACATCAAGAACTTCTCAACGCTGTCAGCTGGTGATGTGCCTGTGTGATAGAGCTTGAGATTTAAACCCTAAGGGAGACAGTATAGAAGAGAAAATCAAAATCAAAATATTTTATTTCACATAGGGTGAGATGGGCACAAATAAAACGTCGAAAAGGTGCACGGTTCGCGTTGGTCGATTCCATGGAGAAGAACCGGCAAGAAACTCCATGGTTACTCTTGTCTCGAATTGTCTTGAATGTCGGAAAAGACAGTTGTTTTTATTGACTGGAATAGTTTTGTTAAGCTATTCACAAAATCCGTCAACATTTTGTATTCCAACTAAATTATTTGTTTGGTAACGTGCAAGTGACAATGGCCATGTTTGACAAGGATACAAGCTGAAACTGGTCAACAGTGAGTGACGAACTTTCAAGATGACCGTCATCATCATCATTTCATCCGAAAGATGTCCACTGCTGGACATAGACCACCCCCAAGTGTCACCACATTGATAGGTCCCGTGCGACTCGCATCCAACGGATTCCCGAAAAGTTTGGCAATTCTTCGGGCTACGTCGTGACCTTGGTTCTCTTGCGGATGTCTACATTTCTCATTCGATCATGCAAGGAAACTCAGATCATAGCCCTCCCCATTGCCCTTTGGGTGACTTTAAGCCTTTTGATAAGGCCCATTGTGAGCGACCACGTTTCGGTCCCGTATGTAATCACATAGTTGATCAGCTACAGTACTTCTTATGTAATCACATAGTTGATTAGCTACAGTATTTCTTTTGTAATCACATAGTTGATCAGCTACAGTACTTCTTATGTAATCACATAGTTGATCAGCTACAGTACTTCTTATGTAATCACATAGTTGATCAGCTACAGTACTTCTTATGTCTTGTGGCTGGGGCTGTAGCTGCTGTGTGTGTAGCTACGTTTAATTTTCGTCTTTGTTTCGACAGTTCAAAAGTGCCTCTAACTTGCCTACTTGAAATAAATGCTTTGATTGATTATTGATAACAAGAACGAAGTGCATGGCACAGACATGCTGCGCCGATCCCAAACAAATTGGGATAAGGATAACAGAATGATGATGACGTAACGAAAAATAATGCATTGTTGTTAAATTATTTATAACCCATTGTTAACTCCTGACAATAGATACATAATAAACTTATCAAAATTATGTTTACGTTTCGTATGACATAATAGGATTACAGTTGTTGCAACCGATTCAAGATTTGATGTAGCTAATGCTCTACCGTTATTAAGGTACATAGTATGTACAGCCACAAAATCGCGAGCAGCGGCGGCCCCGACTTACGAAAAGTAATTCGTGGCTTCGAACCCAGAGAGGCGAATTACTTTGTGTAATTTATTTCATCACTACTGCTCTCAAAACGGTGACCGGAAACATCGTGAGGAAACCGGCATGTCCTAGAACATTCAATGACATGTGACATCTACCAATCCGCACTGAGCCCACGAAGTGGATTATAGCCCATTCCCTCTCATAGAGAGGAGGCCTGTGTCCCAACAGTGGGAACATTAATAGGCACAGAACAAAATCTACAGTCTAATCGACTGACTCATTGGTCTAGAGGTCGCAAGCGTGACTGCTGAGTATAAGGTCCTGGGTTCGAATTCCCGGGTCGTCCAAAGTGTTATTGTTTCCATCAGGAATTTGGAAATTTTAATGTGTGTGGGTGTGTGTACTATTTTATACACCTCTGCCTAACCCATCAGGGATTACTGGCGTAATGTTATGAAAATCTATACAAGGTAAGGACACCCCTTACTGTGCCTAACACCCTGTGTCGGTGAAACTTGCTACAAGTATTGTATTTTGGTTTTATCAGTCGCATTACTGAGATGGCCCTCTCATAGAGAGGAGATCGTGTCCCAGCAGTGGGAAGATTATAGGCTGATGATGATGATGATGATGATGATGATGATGATTACTGAGATGAATCCCTCGAAAAAAATCATATAAGCACATTGCTCCCAAAAGAAACAGAAAAATCCAAGTTTAATATAAAACATCGTTGGCAGGTTTCGTTAAACTTTCAAGTTTATTTTTTCATGAGATCAAGCAAAACAATAAATCCTTGTCTAATATTTTATTCTGAGAAACCTCTTACATACATGAAAATGTAAGCAACATTTAAAAAAGTTTTTAACTAGCGTATACCTGAGAGAAACTTCTAGTTTTTAAATAACGATGTACGAGTACCTGTATAGTATATGGAAAAAAGAAAGAAAAGCTTCAATATTTTCTCTTGATTTATGAGCCCCCAAAGAATTATCAAACTTAAGTGGGCACTCATTGCTCGCAGAACGGCCGATGGGGCCGAAAAGTTCTGAAGTGACGACCAGGAACCGGCAGACATTGCGTTGGAAGGCCACCCACTAGGTGGACCGATGACCTGGTGAAGTTTGCGGGGATTCGCTAAATGCGAGTCGCACGGGACCGGTCAGTGTGGCGACACTTGGGGGAGGCCTATGTGCAACAGTGGACATCTTTCGGATGAAACTATGATGATGATGAATGATACTATGAGCATCTGAAGGACGAGGATGTTATTGCAAAGGAGTTTATATTAAACAATTTTATTCCCTACCCCGTAGTCAGTAGCTTGAAAGTCTAACAATCAGTCTTTCCCAAGATGTATCGTATTTTCCAGTGCTAACTGGTTAGTGGAGGCCAGGTATTATAGGTAATCGCTCCATGTCAAATACAGGTAAGACTGGAAGCCAACAAAGTTGGTAAAATTCTAGGCAGATAATGACAATAAAATTTAGGATGTTAGTAGTTCAAGGTCAACATAATGTACTATGTCACTAAAATATATTGATCTCAGTTGACTTGGACAATTTGCACGATACATCAACAGCTGATGTTTGGATCTTTGACTCATAAGAAACTACATTGTGTTGAACTAGAAATACAAACATAAAATATACACTTAGCAAAATTGAAAAGGGATTTTCTCGTGAAATAACAGTTTCTTCTTTGAGATAAGACTTATTTCGTTACAAGTATGATTTTCCAAATACTATGTTCGTAATAAAGTAAAAATCGAATACATACTGTAGGAGAAAAAGAAAATCACTTTTTAAATGTTACTGAGTGTACTCGTGTAGGTATACATTTCATACCTCTCCCACAAGTCACAAAGATTACTTAGGGCCTGTTTCTCAGTGTCGGATTAAGAAAGATTTTGGTACAGAGTTGGATGATTGTTTTTTAAATGTCAAACTGTACCTACCTTACATAGAAATAATGATGACAATTGAACTAACAGAAAGAGTTAGTACCTCATCATCATTATCATCAGTCTATCATGTTTCCACTGCTGGGTCACAGGGAACCAGCCATAATCGGTGGATTATCGCCCGCGTGGTGACGCGGGCTCAGTGCGGATTGGTAGATGTCACATGTTTTCGTTTTTTTTTTGTTCTAAGACATGTCGGTTTCCTCACGATGTTTTCCTTCACCGTATCGTTTTAGTACCTACTGCTACCCAAATTACTTAATTCTAATGCAAAATCTACATAACATCATGCTTGATGTTATGTAGATTTTCTTTCATTATTTTTTCTACTGATCTTTGTTATGTGAGGTGATTTTCATGTTTATTTATTCCACTTTACATATTAATTATCATCAATAATACATAATTCCAACTCGCATAATGCCATTGCCATACATGGACATTTTACGCAGAACGGAACATACCTAATTATCTAACAGATCAATGGCATACTCTTATTTCCATTACAAATGTTAGTATTACATTATTTTCTACTCAAAGTAAAATTTATGTGTAACTCTTGAATGGAAAAGGTTAAACTTATTTTATCCTTTTTTTAATTTTTAACAAAAAAACCGATGGTTTCTTATCTTTTTTTTATTTCGGAAGGGGAAATCATCAAAAAGGGGTCCCGCTCTGTGCGGAGTGGAAGGGAGTGTCAGACTTTTACTAAAAACCCATCCATGTTCCTTTCTCGCCCTTTATGTTCCGTCCGGGGCCACGGTATCTCTTTCGAACAGGCCCACAGCCCCGGCAGAATGGTTTCATAACCTGCGCTTTATAGAGTGTAGTTTTAGAGAATTCATTTGTCTTGTCTTGGAAAGCTCATCAAGGTGTTGGTCCGGGCTGGCATTTCTAGATACTTGGTGGTCGGTACAGCCAGAAACCGAGAAAAAATCACAATCAGTCTTACCATGGGCTTCTTAACACCCAGTAACAGGATTGTAGAGGTCAGATATATAGCTATAAGAGAAATGTGCATCTGGTATTCAAGTGCATCAGGTTTCTGTCCCTGAACTGAGTTCGGAGAAGGCCAGTTATATTATGGTTTGAATATTACATAACATCACGCTTAGAATCCCCGAAACGGATAGGCAGAGTTTTACCTGATAGTACACCCACATTTCGCAAGTTATGTTTGAGTCCTGTGTAATAGGGTCGAGCCTATTGACAACAACCGGGCACAAATACAGACTGCATGGTTGCTACTGAAAAATTTCTGTTGGAAAAACCCAACAACTATTTGCGTCACCCGGTATTCGAACCGAGGACGTCATGCTCAGCATTGACGATTACGAGCACTAGATCAACGAGGCGAAATATTATTGGAAATGAATAAAGGAAGTACCTATACATATAAGTATCACAAAAGCTTATTGGAATGAAAACTCGACCGCAAAGCGATTTTAGTTTTAATTTATTTAAACCACATTGATACTATTACTAATGATCACAATTCTTTTCAATATATTTGATTCAAACGGATATAAATTTGGAAAATAATTCTCAAGAATCTTGACGATGTAAATGTTCGAGTATTTCATTTACTTCATTTTTTTTAAACTTTCACGATCAGAACACATTATAATAAAACATATGACATCCGGGTATTTATCGTGAATTTACCTTTAAATTCGCGATAAATACCCGGATGTCATATGTTTTATAATTCATTTACTTCAGTTTATAGACTCCTAGTACTTGTGTTTCATTTTTCCGAAATCAAACTTTTTTTTAAATATGTCTACTTTGTAAATGTGTTTGAAGGTAACTTTCATGAAGTTTCACTCCAATTTAGGATTTAGTTTCGAGACAATAGGTTTGTTAACTGAAAAAATCTAATTAGTCCGTCACTTAGATTATCAAAAAATATTTCACCCGTATTTTTTCTTTTGTTACATAAACCAAAATTGACGAAGATACGACGCTTTTAAAATTTTCAATACGTCACTGTTTGGTATAATTTTTAGTGAGTACTGACGTCACGAGCCCCCGCTCCCGAGTATTGATGCGTTTTATCTTTGTCAATATCGTGGATTTACAAAAACAAAAAATAGGTGTCCATTATTTTCCAATACTCTAACTGACGGAATAAATAGATTTGCAATTTATTGATGGTGGAAACTAGCCTATTGGGAAAATCTTTTCATTTAATACAATATCATTAAAAATAGAATTATTAACTGTGACCCACGCAGGGTAAAGCAGATATATACCACCACCTAGTGTTGCCAGTTATATTTAACTCTCATATAACAGGGGCAACTGTGGAACTCGTGGCTACATGATAACTACCAGGGACTCAAACTGTAACCGTAATAATGTGTTTTTAACACTGTTTTTAAAATAGTTTCAACAGAAAAACACTTTTAGATGTAACAGATACAATAATGTTACCGAATCAAACTGTAACCTTTTATATGGTTAATAAGTGTTAATATGTGTAACTGAAATAATCAGTTTTACAACAGACTGCGACTAGATTTCGGCTATCCAATGGCAACGCTGAGTTTACCTGTTAAACACTTATTAACACTGTTAAACCTTCTACATCTGTTAAACCTTTTAAATCTGTTACAGATATGTTACGGATACACTTTTGTAAGTGTTTTGGGTTAACACATTGAAAACACATTTATAAGTGTTACATATTTGATTCTGTTACCAATTCAACATGTAACACTTATAATTCTGTAACCTTTATGAAGGTGTTTTTAAGTCCCTGAAAACTACCGAGCAGCAGTTATTATTTAGCCACGAGCTCCATCACAGGGTCGATCTATAGGTTAAGCCGTACTTACCCAGGTTGGTCTGTGGATGGGTGACCACACCGAGTTTCCTCCGTATCTCGGAAGACACGTTAACCAGTTGGTCTTGGCTGTCATTTGTAGATCTTTGACAGTCGTTAAAGGTAGTTAGTGGCTCAAAAAGTCTAACAACCAGTCTTACCAAGAGGTATCGTATTATCCAGTACTAACTGGGTTGTGGAGGTCAGATAGCTAGTCGCTCCTTGTAAAATAATGCTGCATACGGTGAGACTGGATGCCGACCCCAAAATAGTTGGCAACCCTATCAACTGATACCTACATAATAATATCATGTCACGGTGTTTGTTTTCGAACTCCTCCGAAACGGATTGATCACCATTTTATGTTCTTTTTAATTTTGTTTATATTTGGTAGGTCTTAGAATAGATCGTAAGCTATTTTTCGATGTGTTTGTGGGAAACTATTCCCACAAACACATCAAAGTTACCCATGCGAACGAAATCGCAGGCAACAGCTAGCTTTTATAAAGGGTGTAAAAAACCTCTTAAAGAAGCCGAAAGGCACTTTTTCTCTCCGTTATTGCGATATTTTTTCTATTCTACACCATACCTTCTACTTACGGAGACATTGGGGATCACGGATCCAACTTTTTGAAAAGTTTTTTTTTAAATACAAATTACTAATGAAAGATTTTTACTTTAAACACCTCCACGACTCCCGTACTATTCAATCCATCCATCAGCACAATTTTTTGAGTGCGTTACATTAAGTTCTACCACAAAACATTATTTTTCAACCCCAAAAAACGTTACCTAGCAATTTTTTTTTTTGCATAAAGTAACTTAGTTTGATGTAGGTACAGAATGCTTGGTTGACGGCTTCGTCACGAGGTTGTTTACATCCTGTATTCCTCTTTAAATAAACAAACAAAGAAAACTTTAAACAACCAACCCATTACCATGTAAATAAGAAAGCAGACACAAGCAGAAATAAAGTAATAAAATCAATGAATAAACTCCTTCCATTGCATGATGCAATAGTAAATAAGTATTTCATCAATACACCGATTGACGCCTGAACATTGGGGTTAATACATTGTGATTCCTGTCAATTTGCTAAGTACCTAATATATTGTTCGGGTTATATTCGAGAGACATTGCTTTGAAATCGAGAACGAGCTGATATGTCAAACTGGTACAGTCGTGCTTTGAAAATGTATGGTGATTTTTGTGATCAAGTTACTAATTTTTGTGGACTTGGGTAAGAATAAATTGTACGTATATTTTTACCCAGTTTATTTGGAGCAAGATTGAGTGGTTACCCAGGCAATGCCACCGGGCATGGTTTGAACGTCACCGAGAGTGTGTTTGTCCAGGCTAATGCTCAGTGTTCGTTGGGTGTTTTTCCCTTGTTTATAAGTGCTAATATAATTTTATTAACTGTAATGTCAAATGAATTATTATCAACCTACGTAAATGGTTGGTAGTTGATTTCGGTCGTGCAGCAAAATACATGATTGTATTTTCAACCACCAATTCCTGAATACTTAAATTGTACATGCCTTTTTTTATTTCTTGTGACATTTTGTTTTTGTAGACCACTATCTAAACTGGATTTCCAATCAACCTCTCAGAATTTTAAAAAGCCATAGTTAATGAATTTATCGTATTTTTTAGATTATTTCCAAAGACTTATTCTGTTCTACGAGGTAGCTGTTTTCATTTAATTTCGTAATTTAAACCTGTTATTAAATTAAGTGCCTAATTCTATTAGATTAAAATGTAATTATCTTTTACTACAATGTGTAGGTAAATTCTCTTAACTCAACCTTAACATAGAATTTAAATTGCCGTATAAAAAGATAATCTTAATGGTTGATTACAAACGTTTATTATTTATATAGCCTTGTCCTACCTTTCTAATCGTTTATATACATTTTACTTCTAAACTCCTTGAGTTCTGAGTTGAGATACCTACAAGATTAGTTACAAATGAAAGCAAGAAAAAAAAATATTAGTCTACACAGGATAAAACAAAAAAAAACAAGTCACATCTAGGTGGCATCTTCTCCAAAGACCAACTCAGATCCTAATCTGTCTGGTCCTGGCGTAATTAATGGATCACCCTGTAGCTGCGGGTGTTAAACCCGAAAATATCTCAGATGTCACTGTCTATTTTAAGTCCAGACTAAATTTTGACAGTCATCAGTCACATCTAGGTGGCATCTTCTCCAAAGACCAACTCAGATCCTAATCTGTCTGGTCCTAGCGTAATTAATGGATCACCCTGTAGCTGCGGGTGTTAAAACCGAAAATATCTCACGCCACTGTCTATTTTAAGTCCAGACTAAATTTTGATAAAGTTGATTAAGTCACATTCACATCACATCATATCAGCTCGGAATGCCCCACTGCTGGGTATAGGCCTCCACTTTCTTCCGCAACACTTCCTGGTTCTGTGCCCTGGTCTAGGTGTAGATTGTAGCGAAATTAATGGATAATCCTGAATCTGCAGGTGGGAGACCCGAAGCCCTATATAGGTATATAAAAAATGACAATCAATGCCCATCTACTCCGGGTTTGGCATTTTTTTTTTTTCATAACGCAGGATTTTACATTAATTGGGCTGCAACCTGTATAAGGAGAAGGATGTGATACGACTTCATCAACAACACCAAACTAGTTATAATAGTTCTTATAATATTTTTTTGGCGTTTAAAGCCTTTTTTTTTTAGGATGGGAAATCATCAAATGACTTCTCCCACTCTGGGCGGAGCGGGAGGGAGTGTCAGACTTTTACTGACTAAAACCCATCCATGTTCCTTCCTCGTCCTTTATGTTCCGGGGCCGCGGTATCTCTTTCGAACAGTCCCGCAACCCCGGCAGGGGCGTTTAAAGCCTGAATTCTTGTCGCGCTGTCGATCGGTCGAGACGTCTGCGAGAACAAAATACGGCTGCCGGTCGCCGCTAACGTCAACGTCGCAGTATGGTGCTATATTATTATACTTAGAACACAATGTATAATCGTAAGCGACCGACCATGTGCGAGCCTGAGGCCCTACTCCCTTGCGGGCCTGTGGACGGTTAGCTATGGGCTAGCTAGCCGTCCGTCCGTCTAGTGACGACAGGCCGTGTCGACGGCGCGTTCGTGTTCCACGCGCGCCTCAAAGAGATGTCAGCATAAGGGGAGGGGCCCGCAAGGGCCGAAGCCTGCCGGGGTTGCGGGCCTGTTCGAAAGAGATACCGCGGCCCCGAAACATAAAGGGCGAGGAAGGAACATGGATTGGTTTTAGTCAGTAAGAGTCTGACACTCCCTCCCGCTCCGCCCAGAGTGGGAGAAGTCATTTGATGATTTCCCATCCCAAAAAAAAAAAGGCCCTACTCCCTAACGCTTCGTCCGTATATTCGGATCTATCCGCCTCTCTCTCTCGCACTCATCTGCAGACGTGCGCGAGAGAGACGGATAGATCCGAATATACGGACGAAACATTAGGGAGTAAGGCCTCTGAATTTTTGTCGCGCTGACGGAGAACCAGTGTTTGTTGTATTGTGTGAAAACTCATTTACAGAATGACCACCAGTTATCATTCATGTATTATTTATTTTACAGAATCGAGCTTGCTTACCATGGATCAAGAGAAGACTTGGACCCCTACATTCCTTCGCAACACAGACCGATAGCATCAAATACGTCGTAAGTAGTATTTATTTCATCTCTCTGTACATTTTAATTTCGTCTATGAATTTTAAAAAAATGGTGGTGATGTTTTAAATTCCTGTAGTTACTGAATTAGTAAAAATATTTCGTAGACATCTTGTGAAAAGCCAGGCAGCAGTGCTGGTAACATGGATGGTTTCTAAGAGGGTGCGTCTGATGTAGGTATTTAGGCTTTTTTAATACACCTCATATAACGAAAAAATGAGACACAACAGCTATTATTGGGATCTGGAAGATTTCTTCCCATAGCAATAATTCTTTTATTTTTTTACCGAAAGGCCTATTAACAATTTATTAAGATTGTTAATTCATCTGAAAAACGCTTTGACGCACCATTTTTACGGTTCACCTAACAATCTTGATGAACCAATAATTCTTTCCGGTTTAATTAAAGACACGACGGCTTGGGATTACGGAAGCAAGAAATCGTACGTTTGTCTCATAATAAAACGATGTTTCAGAAATACCGTATCTATTAAACAAGTCAAATTGATTACTTGAATACAAGTCATTATTTAAGATACGATACTATTGTGTACTTGGTTTAGTAACTGTTTAAAGTTAGAACTGTCAAAACCTGTAGAATTCTTACCGTTGCTTTCTTTTATTTCACTTAAATTCTTATCATTTGCATATAAATGTTTGCATTACATTACATAAACGCAAGTCTATATACGTACCTAATTCTAAATTTGATTCCGAAACTAAACAAATGACTGTCGACATCACGAATTGTCACATATAGGCATGGGCAAAAAATATCGAAATACCGATACTTTTCCATACAATTATCGATATATCGTCGATAATTTTTAATCGCGATATATCGATATTCGATATTGATTTTAGAGTATCGAATTCGTATCAAATTCGTTTTTTTTAAACACAACTTTGGTTTCGTGTCCATATCTGATGTCTACTGGTTTGATTAAATTGTATATAATTATTTAGGCTCAAGCATTAATAAAAATACTGTTTTCTTTTATTCTTTTTTACGAAGTTTGAATGCTTTGGGAATATGTCTGAATAATCATCCAAAAACGGACGATATATCGATATATCAATATTTTTTACTCGATAATTATCGATACTGTTTAAAAATATCGATACGATAAACATCGATATTTTTTTTCACTTGCCCATCCCTAGTCACAAGACCGAAATTAGAATTAACAACATGTATTAATTTACTTGTATTATTAAACTACATTCAACAAGACCGTAGTTAATTCTAGTACTACCAGTAATTATTGATAGACCGTCGCTCTGTCCAGGCTCTCCGCTGGGCTGGGCTGGGTATAAATTAATTTGTGATCAAACATTAATTTGTTAATAAATAACCACTGCCCTTACCTCAATTTATATAGGGTCGGCCGGCGTATCTTCCTTACTTCTGTATTACTCGTCATCTCTGCAGTCACCTCCATTCTAGCCGTACCATTATTTATGCTATGTGATAATAAACCTTTTGTGTTTGCCTTTAACGTGCAAAAGACCCAAAGATAGGAAATAGTAGATAGGAATGCCTCCTAGTAATCCCCTAAACTAACACTAGTTAACATTCGTACTCTAAAAGCAATTAAAATATTAGTTGGCTTAGTACAGAGACTAAAGCTATTTGTTTAAATAGAATATTTGTACCAAGGTCTGGCTGGGAAATGAATGGGTTTTGGGAGACATGGATTACACCAAACTATTTAGTAATTTAGGGTGTCCATCCTGCCTGGACTGTTCGAAAGAGATACCGTGGCCGGACCGGAACGTAAAGGGCGAGGAAGGAACATGGATGGGTTGTAGTCAGTAAAAGTCTGACACTCCCTTCCGCTCAGTCCAGAGTGGAAGAATTATTTGATGATTTCTCAAAAAAAAAGGGTGTCTTTCCTGACTAATATTATAAATGTCAAAGGAAGTTTGTTACCTTCTCACGCCTAAGAAAGTTTGCATATACGTTGTCAGGTGTTTCGGAGGAAACTTGGTATGTGGTCAGCCATCCTTGGACCAAGGCAAGCACAGCTTAACCTAAAGATCAACCCGTGTTATTATCAAGCCACGATCTCCAAGAGCTGTGACAATATTGCTAAACAGACTCTGACAGTTCTGTTGCTTACCGTGTGCAGTTCCATTGATAAAATTCGTCGTAAGTTTTCAATGACAAATTATGTTATTTTGCAAATAGGCTTTTACAAACCCTTTCTTGAAGAGTTCATGGCTAAATAATAGCCGTTTGTGTCGATCTTTAGGTTAAACTGTGCTTGCCTAGGTTGGGCTGTGGATGGGTGACCACCCTTACATACCGAGTTTCCTCTTTGCCTCGGAAAGCACGTTAAGCGGTTGGTCTCGGCTGTCATTTATAGATCTTTGACAGTCGTTACAGGTAGTCAGTGACCCAAAAAGTCTTACTTCGTGGTATCGTTTTACCCAGTACTAATTGGGTTGTGAAGGTCAGATAGGCAGTCGCGTCATGTAAAATACTGATATTCAGCTGCGTCCAGTTAAACTGGAAGCCAACCAACATAGTTCGGCAGATGATGATCTTTTTACAAACACTTTCCTACGTTATTTTTTTTAAACTAGTTAGGTCCGGTGTTTCGTACATTCGTACCAGACTGCTCTGAATAAACAGCCGAAACAAACTCAGATTCAGACTCAATGATTTTAATTGTTCAGTGTAAACTAAAAATATGTCAGTCACCTCAGTAAGCATATTAACAACTAAAGTAAAACTCTTCACATCAGAACTAGTTACCCAAGATAACGAGGGAGCAACTAATGGAGCGATAGTTCTGTCACAGAACTATTGTGTCATTAGAAAAGCGACGCCAAATGTTAATGACCTGTGAAATTTGGTGATTTCGTGCTGATAACAGAATCTAGACCGTGGGATTTATAGTGTTATGTAAGATTATAATATTATGTGTTTGTTTATGTAACTAATATACTAGTCCCGGACCTTTATATAAAAAGTGAAACTATGAACACTAAAGGAAGTCTAGTTTTGAAATTAATTTTATTAATAGTATAGATGTTAGATAAGTAAGATTGGTTTATTTGCTTTATTTTACGAAAGTCAATGATATTAAAAATCAAACTTAATACTTTGCATTACATTTTAAGTGAGAATTTTGATTTCTTGTACAACACCTCGGTGCGTAGAAGACTTTATCAACTCTTGTGAAACAGATCTGTTGTGTAATCCCATGTAAGCTTTTTTCATTGATTTACTGATTTCGAAAGCAGTCAAAACAGTTTATGAAAGCCCAATAAGTACGTCCACATGTACGTAAAAACGTACACAACAATGTTGGGCTTTGTCGCCATTGAAATCAAACTAGTGTGGCAGCCAGTTTAAATCGCAATAGCGGTCATTGACCTGATAGGGATAAGAAAACCTCTAGTGTATTTAGTCAAGTTTTCAGGCGAGACAATAAACTGTTTTTTTTTAATGATTTATGGACTTATCAATAAATTAAAAATGCAGCACGGTGACAAAAAATAATATGTATGAACTGAGATACAAGTGAAAATGATAACATATATTAAAGTTCTTAACTTTGATATCTAAAAATTAGCCTGTTCAAGTCTTGAATCATCATTATCATGATCTTCAAAAAAAAATTTTTTTTTTCTAATATAAATGATACGTTTCAATGGTTTTGGTTCGTACTTCGTATTAGGGAAAGGGCAATGACCGCTTTTGGCATTTTAACTGTCAGCAACTTATAGTGTTGTGGATTTCTGCCTACTCATTGGCAGTATGAGTTTGTTACTAGATCCATACATACTACTTTTGAGTAGTAAGTATCTGGATCGAAGAACTTAAAGAGGCTAAAACATAACATAACTTATTAAGGCTATTTTGGGTTTTCAGTCTTATTTTGTGCCTGGTATAATCAGTTCGCCTTCTATAAATGGCGTTATATAAGTGTACAATAATTATACACTTCCCCTTTTTTAAAACGAACCTTTTTCTATAATTTCCAGGAGTTTCGGCGCACTAGCTCATCTGCTGAAGGCATCCCTGGGGTCAGGAGTGCTGGCAATGCCCCTCGCCTTCAGTTCTGCTGGTCTAGTGATAGGAAGCCTCGGAACTTTACTCATCGGATTCGTCTGCTGTCATACTATACATGTGCTGGTAAGTCCAATATTTGTAACGACCGTATTACATGCAACTTCAAATGGTTGAGATATGCAGCAAACGTAAAAAATGGCAAGACTTTCAAAATAATGTATTTTTAATCAAATAAACTGGGTAATATTTTCGACGAGATTTAATAATCGAGTACTTTTCCAAATCTTCAGTAGTGCGGTTGAGTTTTTCTTCAAATAAAATATTGATAACTGAAAAACGGTCATTATAGGTCCTTTTTTTGAAATTCCTCAGGCAAAATTAATACGCAAAGGATAAAACGAGACCCTATTACTAAGACTAATTTCCGACTGTCTGACTGTCTGTCACCAGGTTGTATCTCATGAACCATGATAGCAAGACAGTTGAAATTTTCACAGATGATGTATTTCTGTTTCTGCTATAACAACGAAAAATACAAATAAATTAAAAGCTCTCCTTCGCCGATGGCCCTTCATACGCTAGTCCAACTCGCACTTGCCCGGTTTTTTAGTAAAATACAACAAAGCTAAAAGAAAAATGTCCCAATCAACCGATCTTACCTAAAATAGATGCAGATGGATTGTCACTTTGTGGTTCACCTCTTATTATTTGTGCAATGACAAAAATGGTAACGGGGAAATCAGAAGGAAAAGCCTTGCATGTGTCAAAAACGTGAAAGATAAGGTATGTACACAAATTCAGTACATAGTAATAATACCTATCCAATTAGTAAACCGTAATATCAAGGTTTGCTATCACAACACACCGAAGTTTCTTAAGGTGCAACACAGTTGTTCTGTTAGGTTAGGCACATTCGAAAGGATAGTGATGACAAAAAAAAACTAATTAGTCCATCAGTTCGATTATCAAAAAAATATTCACCTGTATTTTTCTTTTGTTACGTGAAACAAAACTGACGAAGATCCGACGCTTTTAAAATTCTCAATACGTCAAGCCTCGGTATAATTTCGCGGGCTTTGTTAACACATTTTCCTTAATAAAACAAAGCTCCCTTGTAGGGAGCAAATGTTATAATACACCATCCAATAAGGTTATCTTTATTTACGTGACCTAAATGTGAAAACTTTTAAAAATACTGACGCAAAAGAAACCTTAACCAGCGCAATGTAAACTGCGTACAATAAACTCATAAAATTCTCACTGACACCACGTAACCCTGCTTACGGAAAAAGGCAAATCCTCGCAGCAGATTTTCTTCCGACACTTTATGAGTGTATTATTTTTATTGCAAAAGATAAACTTTACGACGAAGCAGCACGTTTTCTTCGTCGAAAACGTAAAAGTAGGTATGTCAAACACAGATAAAGGGGTACTCGCTGCAATGTTACATTTGAATAAGTCTGCGCATCATGGAGTTTCCCGGGAATTTGTACGCATAACTTGGAAAATAGGATTAATTCGTGGAAAACTACGGAGTTTGGAAGGAGAAAAAAAACTTCTGAATTATTTGGGTATAGTACGTCTAACAAAATTATGCGACACTCGGTGCGCGAATAAATTCACAGTTGAGCACTGAAATTCGTCAGAAATGTCTGGATTTTAGACTTCATAGGGAAGCCAGAACTTCCGTGTGAAGTCTAAAATCATTCAACAATTTTACAACTCTCTAGTTGGTAACTGTAGTAAGGCCAACTACCCAAACGTTACTACCCTACGCATCGTAGTTCGTGGGTAGAAACCCAGGCAAGCGTTTTTTTTTCTGCAATTTATTTCATCCATACTGATTTCAAAACGGTGAAGGAATACATCGTGAGGAAACCGGGCTATCCAAGAACCAATAATTCGAAGAGATGTGACGGCTACCAACTCGCGCACTGGGCCATCGTAGTGAGTCACAGCCTCTTTATACCAGAGAAAACAGAAATGGTCACAGTATCCCAGCAATGAGAACCTTACAGGCTAATTACGCAGTACGTTAGTAACCCTACATTTCACACCCAATGATATAAACGACCTTCAGTAACATTTTGTCTATATTTGCATGAACGTCAGTTAAACAAATAGGTTCACTTTAAAGGTTTTTCGTTCAATGTCACTTTACAATATCGCTTGTCAACCTTGTTAACTTGTCAACCAACATTACTAAGTTTAGCAATCGGCTTGACTTTTTGTTGTGTGTACTAAGTACATACTACATGAACTTGAGTTCAGTCACATGTAGAGTTTATAAGAGCAATATTAAATAGAAAACAAAAACAATCCTTTGAAGCCATACCTGGCATTTGGTATACTCTGATATACAAAATAACGCAATGAAGTTCACTAGATAGGACCGAAATTAAATTCAGAAAGAGCCTGGGCAATATGTTACAGTTAAAACTATAAATCAGTTATAACTACTTTTGACAAGTTTAAAAATGAATTTCCATTTATTTTTTTCTTCGCTTGAATCAATAAAGCATAGTACTATCAACCCAATAAAAAAATTAGAAGTTAAGTTCAACAACTGCTTGAAAAAAAAATAACTTCTGCAGTTTTCAAAGAGAAATCTAACGTCCGTGACTGTCGCGGCCATTTATGTTATAGCGTTTGTCTTCGTTTCCGTCTAGCTGCCTTATTTCCATCTAAGTTGTTACCTTTAATATAATCATTTAACTAAATTAAATGTGCTTTATTCAAGCAAACATTGCAATAACAATATTATAATAACATCTTATTGAAACTTTAAGTAGTTTTTAAATTAAAGTGTTTCTTTGACACAAAACGTTTGACAATAATACCGGCGACGATGCGTTTTGAATTTGCCTTCCGTTTTAGCAAAAACACGCTACAGAGAATGTTAAATTGTTTGTTACTTTTTCAACACAACCCTTATTATACAAAGTGTACCATACTGTATTATACTTATTATAGGTACAATGTTTTTATGGGCCATTATAAGGCATTTTTAAAGGAATAAAAATAGTTTTTATTTTCTTGCATATTCATATGACAAATATTTCAGAAACTTGTAAGTAGGATTATTTTGTTCCATAAAGGAAGATTTATATTAGAGAAAACGCAGGTGGCGCGGGCGTTCTGGGGGGCGATTCTCGAGCAGTAGATATAATGTCACATTCGATAAATATCGCAAAAACTGTCAAAATATCGATTGAATGCAAATTTCCCTATTCTCGAGAAGTCACTATAGATAAATATCGATGGCAAAGCGTTAGACATGCATCGAGTGATCAGGAACACTCGATAGTGACATATCGATTGACATTTTAGAACAAAACACGAACTGAAATAAATTATTGAGTTGAGTATTGAGGTTGCTTTTGTTAAAACTTAAAACGGTGAAAATGTCTGTGGACGAATTTGTTGCGGCTTTTGTAGTAGATCTAATCGAGGAGGCTGAAATAGCAGAGGCAGCACCGCCACGACGACGAGCCCAATGGAGAATGGATCCATGGGACCTAAGTGATGCTTTGTTAAAAAAAAACTACTTTACGCCATTCTTGCCAGTTTTTTTTTCCGCCGAAAGAGAATTAAGCTCGTCACCAATCTTGGTCCATCGGGCTGTGGACTCTTTCAATGTGAAGGAGGCAGAGAACTTCGCCCCACGAAGTTCTGGGTCTGCCTCCAAAATACTCACCAAGCGAGTTTTTTGAGCTGCGCTCGGGTAAGCTTTTCTTTTTTTTGGGGAAGAGCTCATTTTTTCAATATTTACTTTTGTTCGATTCTTCACTTTTGCCATCAGAGCAATAAATTAACTCAAACTAAAACTTAACTTTAAAGGTGGACGCACACTTATCCGCGCCGAAGGAATCGACCGCGCAGAAAGAATTTTTTCTCATACGTATGACGTCATCTATTCGTCCGATTCGACGCGGATAAGTGTGCGAGGTTTAGTAGGATTTCATACAAGTCATTCTAAAATTCGATTCTTTCGGCGCGGTCGATTCCTTCGGCGCGGATTATAGGTGTGCGTCCACCTTAAAACTTTTGGCAGCTTTTGACGGAGTTGACGGCTGTTATTCCACAAAAAGTATGCGCATGTAATATTAAGATTAACTTTTTACATGAAAATTATTTTAAACTAGTCAAATTCATTTTACATTAACCACTTAATGTAAAACGAACACTAAAAACATTCTATCAATCCAAATTATCAGCAAATTTGTTAATTTGAAGACAAAATAAAGTTATCGATTATCAACTCGCCAGTCGATGAAAAACGGAACGTGTTAAACGATCCTTGGCAGCGACAAAAACGATATAATCTGTGCAAAAGATTTGAATGAACGTAAAGATAATATTATCTATTACCATCTCGATTGCCAATATATCTATTGCCCACGAGAATACGGATTTTAGCACGGGATCGATATTTTTAATAGACATGACACTTATCACATGCGATATTTACGTGACTAGATATTTATCATATCACTCAAATATCGCATAAAATGAGAATTAGCTCCCAGTTCTGTTGTTTCTCCTCACTCTTTTGCAAAAACTGCTTTTGACTGGTTAACAATTTTAACTGTTACATTCATAAAAACTATTTCTTAGTATTTCTAAACATATGCTTTCAAAAATTTCAACCAAAACTGCAAATAATTCAAAAGTTATATAGAGTAATTTCGTTGTTTTATCTCATGAGAAACGGTTTTATATTGCATTCAAAAACATTCTTGGGGTACAACGCAATCTCATCAAATGGTAACCGCGTAAACGCGGTATTGCGCGTTGGATAAAACCATTACGTTATGTAACGTTAATTTTGTGGTTCCCATTATCCATGGCGTTTTGGGTAATTGAATCCCATGACACTTTCTAATGATTGTATTTGATGTTATGGCATAGAATAGGCTAGTTTCCACCATCAATAAATTGCAAATCTATTTAGTCCGTCAATTAGAGTATTGGAAAATAATGGACACGTATTTTTTGTTTTTGTAAATCAACGAATATTGACAAAGATAAAACGCATCAAAACTCGGAGTGGGGGCTCGTGACGTCACTGTTCGGTATCAACTCACTAAGAATGATACCGAACAGTGACGTATTGGGAATTTTAAAAGCGTCGTATCTTCGTCAATTTTGGTTTATGTGACTAAAGAAAAAATACGGGTCAAATATTTTTTGATAATCTAAGTGACGGACTAATTAGATTTTTTCAGTTAACAAGCCTACTGTCAACAGTTATTACATCTTCAAATTATTATTTTGTTAGCGTGTCCCTTTATACGAGTAATAACGAATTGTTTTACTAGTATGAAGGAAATTAGTTATCATCATCATCATTAATTGTCTAACTTTCTCCTAACTGTGTTAGGGTCGGCTCCTAGTCTTACCGAATGCAGTTAACCGGTATTTTACATGGAGTGACTACCTATCTAACCTCCAAAACTCAGTGTCTAAGTAACACGATACCACTTGATAAGACTGGTTGCCAGAGTTTTGGGCGTAAACAAATACAGCAACCCTGCAAATTCTCGCAAGATACTTTGTTTTACGAAGAGATTTTGAACTGATATTCGCAAGCGCCGAAAGTGTTTCATATAAGCGATAGCAGAACTGCAATTCCAAGAGTTATATTCTAATACAAGCACTGTTCATAATCACCAAGTATCAAATGAAAGTTAATGGACCTACACAAAATATCGACAAAATAATGACCTAACTTATGTAAGCATCTAATAATTTAGACCACCATGACCCACATACCGTTATTATGAGGTCTGTGATAAACTTACAAGTAATGGAGAAAGGAATTGTGTAATAAGTAATAACAAATAGTGTAAACAATACTCTAGGTTTTGTAATTTCAAATATAAGGGCTATTGACCAATTTAGTTGAAGCAGCGGTGGCCCAACGGCTGCAACTTCGAAGTTGGTGGTGACACTGAAAGGCTTTATTCCAGCCATTTACTCCATTTATTGATCCTTGTTATTATTTTTACTATTGCAATCCTATTTTAATCCTATGCTGTTCATAATTATACACACAAACATAATTAGCATAGTGTTCCCGCTGTTTGGACACTAGCTTCCTCCCTGCGAGAGGCAGTTGGCCAGGAAGATCTATCTCGGTACGGATCAATACCGAGTAAAATCTGAAAACCTTTACTTTTATACTGGCATCCTTCTTTTCCGAAAGGCTCTTGTTCTCCCCGTCATTGCATTTTTTTTTTCTGTACCATACCTGGGAACTTACTAGTTACGTAGATATCTGAGGTCAAAGTTCCAACATTTTAAAGGTTTTTTTTTCCAAAAAAGGAAGCTTATTAAAGGTCTTTAAAGGTCATAACTTTACTTAAAATACCTCCATAACGCGTTTACTATAAAATGCACTAAGCACAGAGTGCGAAACATTGAGTTTTATTATTATTAATTCATTTATTTCACATCATTAAAATCCATAAAATACAGTAAGCACATTACTAAAAATTCAATTAAAATCAGTAAGTAAAAATTAAAACATAAATCACATACCTACCGTAAAACGTGATTTTTCACCCCAAAAAAAGTCGTTTCCCAGCAATTTTTTTTTCGTAGAGCATATTTTAGTTTGATGTACAGAATGCATAGTGAAGGGTTTGTTTAAGCCCTATTTAAATTAACGATTTCCACTGCTTGCCCTTTCAGGTAAAGACATCACAGCAGCTGTGCGTAGATCTCAAAAAGCCGAGCCTAGGATATGCAGACACATGCGACCTTGTGTTCCAACATGGACCTAAACCCGTCAGAAAATTTGCGCCGTTTTCCAGGTGAGTTGTAAAAAAGAAGTAAATGTGTTATCCTTGTAGTAGGTATACAACGTGTAACGTTAAATGCGCAAATCACGAGCAGAATCAATTGAACCACTTTTAAATATAGGTTACATTTTTCAAAAAATCTTCATTAAAAATGTTGCCCTGTCTATTAATTTATTGAAAGGTCAAGCCATCACGTACGTAAACCCGCCAAAATAGGTAAACAAACAAACACAAATGGTGGTCTTCCAATTTAAATTTACTCATACGCGGGATAATAGTTCTTGCCAATAAATCTAATTGCCAGTAAAACTAAAATAGCACATTAAACCTTACTTTTTTTTTTCTCTCCGTATTAGGTAAAATCATTTGGGGTGTCTGAGGTTTTGCGCATTTAACGTTACACGTTGTATACGAGTATACAATCATATAAGAAGTTTATGACGTTGGTCTAGTTGTTGAATATTAAAAGCATTGAAATACAAGAAGCCATGAGTCTAATAAACCGAAGTAGGTAAATTGAAATACTCGAACATTTACTTAGTCAGGATTGTGGAAAATTCTTTTCCAAAATATATACGCTTAAATTAAATATATTGAAAAGTATTGTGACCATCGCAATATCACAAAACAAGAAAATCAATGTAGTTTATATTCAGACTGAAATCTCTTAGCGGTCGAGTTTTCGTTCCAATTAGCTTTTGCGATACTTAACAGGGTTAGTTTTCAATGGCATGTATTTAAATCGATATCTGTATATTCCCTTTTTTCGATCAAAATATTTCAAAGTTAAACCAAAAATACTGACTTGCACTCAAATTATGCACACTAAATAAATCAAATTCGATATACTGTTTAATGGTATTTGCAGAACTGTTTTACTGAACGAATAACTATTATCAAAATAGTATATCTAACAATTCTATAATTCAACAAACATATTAAACCTTTTTAGGGTTCCGTAGCCAAATGGCAAAAAACGGAACCCTTATAGTTTCGCCATGTCTGTCTGTCTGTCTGTCTGTCCGCGGATAATCTCAGTGACCGTTAGCACCAGAAAGCTGAAATTTGGTACCAATATGTATATCAATCATGCCGACAAAGTGCAAAAATAAAAATTTTAAAAAACATTTTTATTAGGGTACCTCCCCCAGACGTAAAGTGGGGAGCGATTTTTTTTTTAATTTTGACCCTGACGTGTGATATATTGTTAGATAGGTATTTAAAAATGAATAGGGGTTTTCTAAAATCATTTTTTGATAATATTAATATTTTAGGAAATAATCGCTCCGAAAGTCAAAAACAATGTGTCCCCCCCCCTCTAACTTTTGAACCATAAGTTTAAAAAATATGAAAAAAATCACAGAAGTAGACCTTTATATGAACTTTCTAGGAAAATTATTTTCAACTTGATGAGTTGAATAGTTTTTGAGTTATATAGCACTTTTTCAAAAAAACGCAAATGATAACTTTGTTAACTATGAAAAACAAAGTTATTTTTGCTGACGAAAAATGTTGGTATTTTTAATGGTCTGGGAAGCTACGGAACCCTACAGTGAGCGTGGCCCGACACGCTCTTGTTTAAGGAAAACCATCACCTAATTTACTTTTAGGAACATCTATATGTCACCGTAAAATTGTCAAATTCGTTATATTGTAATATCTCTAGCGATATTGTAAAATCTCGAAATATTGTCAAATGAACATACTGCTTACAACACTTTATATTCCCCTAAAAAGAGTAGTCGACGGAGCCCCGCTTCGCGGGGCCCCTATTTCCGAGTGCAGGGTTTAAAGGGAACCTAACTAACCTAACGGGGGGGTGCCCCAAGTCCCGATTATGGGGGCAGAGATACTTCCGTATGTTCAGTTGACAATAATTCGAGACATTACAATATCGCTAGAGAGACACACGTTATATTGTAATATAACGTGTTTGACAAGTACAATTTAGAGTGCAAGTTAGTATTTTTGATAAGCAATTCGTATTTTTGTTTTTTATATCATATATCCGATGTACGAACCACATTTTTGGTGTGAATTCGATAAAAAAGGTCATCTCGTTTTGTGTTATTTTTTAGTTTTTTTTGCAGTACTTGTGTAGTTAATCAATTGGTTTTTTTGCACAGCATTCATTTTTCTGGTATGCATTCAGTTAATTAGTGGAGTTACCTAGTGTGCTGAAAAAATATACAGATGTGCATTTAAAAATATCCCGTTTTCAATGACCGGCCAAAATTTAAAATTAAATTCTAGATATCAACCTAAAAGTGGATTTTAAATATTATTGTCGAAAAATATAAAATAAAATAGCATTCATTTGAAAATGTCCTATAAATTTCCTAAATCATTAACCTTATGGGAATCAATGCACTTTGTGCGTGCATGCACCGCCAAATTTATGTGTGTCCTGACTGCTACCTATCTAGTTTGTTGAACTGAATTGTGCTGTTGCAATATCCACACTTTCGCTTTTTGTGGAGGACAGGAATGTTTTTTTTTTTAAATGTTGTTTTTTTTTTCATTATATCGAAAATGTTATCGATTCTAAACCATCACTGAAAATTTGGCCGGCTGGTTATTGAAAACTAACCCTGTATAGGAACTTCCTTTATTCATTTCCAATATTATATTTTGCATCGTTGTGGTCGCGATCGTGAATGCTGAGTGTGAGGTCCTGGGTTCGATTCCCAGGTCGGGCAGAGTGTTATTGGGTTTTTCCTTCAGGAACTTCTCAGTAGCAGTCACTGTATCTGAATTTGTGCCTGGTTGTGCTCCATTCCAGTTTAAAACATTTTCCTTACACTAAGAAAAAAACTCGGAATCTACACGCTATCAAGCATTGCATAAAATCAATACTTTTTATTTTCAGAGAGCTTGCAGATTGGGCATTAGCACTTACACACATGGGTGCTTGCTGCGTATACGTTGTAGTCATAGCAGAGTCTTTTAGACAAGTGAGTATATTCTATCTCAAACATAGTTGAAACGACAGCTATCTTAAAGGCCAACTGACGACCTGGCGTTTGCTCAGGGATTAGAAATCAAGACGAGACTTCTAGGCAAATGCAAGTTTTTTAGAATATGCTCATACTCTTCGTTGAGACAGTTTTATTAGCTTCAAAGAACCTCTCTTCTCTGTGAGAAAAAGATTAACTTACCAGCAGTGGTGGCAGTGATATTATACTGACTGACCAGCGCATATACAAATAACGAAAGTACTAAGTAATTAAAATTGCAATTTGTTTTTTCAAATACTTTTCAAACATGTTCTGCCCAACTCAAATGGGACTGAACAGGTCATGTCTGTCCCATCCGGCACAAACTGTGGACCAAAATAAATGGAAACCGGTGCTCTGAGATAGGGAGGCGGGATTGCGGCAGGATATAATACGAAGGAGAAGCTGGGTCGGACAGAATAGGTTCTGTCAGAACTTATATTGTCACACACGGATATCTTCCGTGATTATTTATTGTTTTGAGCTCCCGATTATTATTTTTTTTTTTTATTGTCCCGTAAGTGACAATATAAGTTTAGTTTTAAACCGTGAAAGCCTAAAACAGGTTCTGTCAGATTTAGAAGGAGGACGCGCGGATCACCGAGAAATGGAAGTATTAGAGGGAGGCCTTTGCTGAGATTCGGACAGAAATACACGTAGTACCACTAGCAATAATAAATTAAAATTTAACAACAATTAACTCTCTTTTCCAGGTTTCAATCGTTTACGGCGGCCCCGACTGGTCAGTGACGGTCTTCTGCGGTCTAACACTAGTAGTGCTCCTACCACTCACGCAGATCACGACACTGAAGTATCTGGTACCATTCTCGGCACTAGCGAACTTCGTCTGGCTCGGCTCCATATGTATCTGCCTGTACTACTGTTTGAGAGAGACTCCTGACTTCTCTGATAAGAGTTTGGTGACTTCTATCAGTGGGCTGCCTACATTTATAAGGTTAGTGCGTAGCGGGTAGTACAAAAAGTACTACAGCAATATAGACTGGACTTCAAAAGAGACTATGACCTCTGAGTGTGTTTAGAGTAGTCAGGTAAGAAACACCGGCCCCGTCTAGTTTAAAAAATAAGGACGTGTAAAAGAGTTTGTGAAAACCAATTTGCATCATATTTATTTCTGTAAATTGGCTTTACAAAACACTTTTAAATGTGGCCGCATAGGGCTGCTGTTTCGTACCTGACTACTCTGAGAAGAAACAGACTCAGAGGTCAAAGTCCAGACATTGGTCAAGTCATATGAGGACCATGCAGATTAGTGTCTGAAATGGTGTTTTGAACAAAGAACCACACTTTGTATTGAGTGGACTTGTACAGTCAGTGTAAGCATTTGTCAGTTATCGTGTGGCTCCAGTCATAAGCAAGTACAACAAATTACTATTGTAATTACTTGTAGTACCATTTGCTTATTTAAAGCAGAAGAACATCAATTGTTCTTAAGTTGACAAATTTTACAATGAAGATGCTAATTTTAACTCCAATTTAATACCTTCTCAAGATATAAAGTGAAAGCAATAATTTAAATTATAAGTAAATATTTACAAGTTTCTCTGAATTCTTATTTGCGTTTCAAAGAGTTTTCTATGGAAAAGACACTTAACTATTGATCTGTAGACAGTAAAATAATGAAATAGCCTACACCTTTGACGTCCCAAAATAAGATTCTATTCTTAAATGATTATATGATACAACGTCTTAGGTACATACATAATAAATTCGAGAAAACAATAAAACATTTAAAAAATATACCTTGTTTTAGACAAAGCAAATACTAAAATAAAAAAATAGTTTTGATCTAATACACACATGTATTTTGTGGGTACATAATATATTCACAAAATAATTAAAATTGAAGTGATTGTTTTTACTTTCAAAATAACAACTTTTTACTGAATGCATATTAAAGTTCATGCAGTACATGAGACCAAAAAAACCTTTATTAATATTTAGTCGGTCTGTCTGTTTGTTCCGGCTAATCTCCGTAACGGCTGGATCGATTTTGACGGAACTTTTACTCGCATATAGCTGATATTATAAGAAAAAGGAAAAATCTCTTGAAAATATTATGTACAAAATCGACTGCGAAGTAAATTTTTTATGATAATTTCACACGGACGAGTGTCGCGCGCAAAAGATAGTTTAAAATAAAACTCACGAAAACGTATAATCTCCGCAGTAACAAAAAGGATAAAAAATGCATAGGATCCACTTGAATCAAGATTAAATTTTACAACTTTCGGCTCAGCACTGCCTCATTTATGTAAAATCCATCAAAAATGCTTTTAAAACAAATGGCTTATCATTACACACATCTGCGTTGCTTATCCATCATAAATATTCATCGTTTTCACGAAGATCTCTTTTATAAGAATTTTACGAAACACGGGCCAGGCCAGCGCTGGCTTGCTTGGGGACTGGCGCCAGCGTTACTGGTTTCGTGTAAATCTGACTTAACCCTGAGAAACAAGTGAAGCTAGGATACAGTTGCCATACGTCTGGAATTTTCCGGACAAGTCAGGAATATTAGTTTGCTGTCCGGAACGCGGGGATAATTCGAATACGCCTGGAATTTCCAGTAATGAGATACTACCTACTTACAGCGTGCCGTGACGACACGACTGATGGATTCTTAGTATCTCTGTATGATCTTAGGCCGTCACCGGCTATGTCCGAGCATCACCGCAACCGTGCAATTACGAACACCCCATTCGGCCATTGAAAAGCTGAACGTAGTCAGTCGCAGTTGGCGTGTGGTCAGATGTAATGCGTGCGTTTTGCTTGACGCATTTAACGTCGCAAGTCACATCGCCCGAACCTGTGAAAAGGACCTAATAGAGAATACAAGGGGCAAAGACCCGCACTTGATCCGAAAATTTAAATCTCCGTAGTTAATACTGGAATGTTTTGTAGGGACGGCAAAGAGGGTAAGGAACAAGAAATGTGATTGCGGCTTATTGTTTTTATCTGTTCGCAAATAAATACACGGAAAAGTGTTACATTTAATGCTGATTTATATAGTCGACAAGTAAGTTGCTCAAAATTTGATCAATGAATTGGTTGCTGACCCTACTTCTTTCTTAAAGGTACGTTCTAATCGTAGATATCTGTTGAAGCAATAACTTTCACCAGTTATTTACTGCGAAACTTTAGAGCAACGGTGTCTTGAAACTTTGATTGTGTTAAACAACTTATATAGCCGACAGTACACTGTCTCCGAACTTTTAGACAAAAACTTCGAAACGTAGCACTTATTAGGTAGACTATAAGTACGCTAGTCTATGCTACTTAGGTTGGTAAAACTCAAAATTGCAAGACATTAATTTAATATATCTACAATACAAATTGTTCGTACATCGTTTTTTTCGGTACTGTTACTATTTGTTCTCACTTTTATCTCGCTAGGCAATACAAAGTACTTAAGCATTTTTTTAAGGCGACTAAATGAGCTAAATTAGCAACTCTTTTTGTGGTGGTTCAAACTTCGTTTGAAATGCTGTTAGAATAAAGTTCAAATCAGCTTGCACTACAAAGTGGTTGTTACGTCAGTTACTGCTGCGGGCCAAATAGTGCGAAATGAGTGGTTTCGATCGTTTTACGAAAAATCCATTGATTGGACTAAAAAACTAAAACACTATAATGCTAATATATTGCTTGTAAAATTATTTGCCAAAAAAACAGAATGATCGCATACATTTTAGTACCTATATCTTTTTTTGGTTGAAAGAATTTTTCGAGACAAGTTCGTGATTTTTTTTCGAGTCAAATTAATTGTATTATGTTTTCATAACACTATCATACTAGCATATATCCTGAAGAATATCATACATTTTTCTGGTTTAGTTTATTGCCGTGAATCATATACTTTTAGGCATTATAAAACACGTGTTTAGCTCATGTAGTCGCCTTAAATTCGATCAAGAAATTTAAGATACATCCTGTCAAAATTCCATGAAAACGGTCAGAAAAAACTTTATGTACATAACATGACGCCTGTAATCCCTGAAGGGTTGGGCAGAGGTGTGTCTAATACAACAAGACTAACGTATTTCATGGTATTGCAATAAAAGCGGATATTACTCGATGACGAACTTAAAACGACTAATTGAGTGATACGTCATCGACTCAAACCAATTTTGTGTCTATAATATTAAACAAGAATTTGTGCTACAGCTGAAAAAACCGACTCCTCCTTAAGTTGTAAAGTGGCCTTTGTTACCCGGGCCATAATAACGAATCGATTCACACCATATTCATCAAAATTGGATGAAGAATTTAGGCACTACGGAGGAGCATACGCAAATACATACATACTTATACCTACTGCTAAAATCATCACCATTACTTTCGGCTTTATTTTCTTTTTTTTTTGGAATCTTCTTCATCTGTGGATAGTGAAGGTTTTAAAGCAAGTTACAGATACCAAACTCACTTTTCCAGCAACTGAGTAATATTATACACAGATAGAATACGGTAGTACGGGAAGGGTTGTGGATGGAACCTACAAAATACCCCAGCTTAGCAGTCTAGACTTAAATTTACCAGGATTCTGAGTCTAGTCAGTTCTTCAATACTTTAGGAAACGAGATTACCTCAAACAATGTTTCCAATAGCTGTCTCCATATTGAAGGGGCAACCCTGCACTCACTTACCTTCCCATTTCTGTTTAGGTACTTTAGAACATTTCAATCTAAAAAATGCGGAAAGGATTCTGAAATGGTTGACTCTAACATGGAAGAGCACAATAAATTTTACATTTTGAGTCCACACTGCCATGATAAGGGATTAGATATGAAATCGGAAGCAATTGGCAAAAAAAAACTAAAAAAAAGGATTTATGGACGTTATTAATGTTCAACATAGAGTTGAATTGTAATTGAAAATAGAACACGCTTTTAACTAAGCCTTCCATTAGATGTCGCCTTGCATTAGTAAAAATAGGCAAACAATTTGAATAGACGCAAAAAACTATTTACCAATGAATAAATAATGGGACATAATATATCACAAAAACTAATGTTATTGACAGTTCAAATCGGCGATCACTCTGAAATCGGCGATCAATTTGGCATAAAAATGACACATATTGCGTTTATAGCAAAAGTTTTTGTTCAATGATACGAACGCATATTTCAACCAAAAAAAAATATGTTTTGAATGCCTATGTATAAGTAACATGAGCACCACACACATTTATCTTAACTCTGTTTTTTTTCAAACTTGTGATTTTATACAGCACTTTATCGTTGCAATATATGCTATCCGCCTGATCTAAATAAAACTACCATAACACTCTAGTCTTCCCTAACAACAATGGCATCATCTGATCCATTCCAACATGAGTTAATCTCTTTGAGCCAGGCGCATCAATATTGGAGTCAGCATGGCTAACGACTCTGCCACGAAAACAGGCTTATTCATTGACTATAGAGGTTGTATAGTTTATTCATGCACTAAAAATTTTACTGTCAGAAATTACTCGTAAAATTGAAACGCGAAATGTGCTTTTCGGAGAGAAGATTTTAAACTAAGTAGAAAGTGGCCAGGTGAGCGATCAAGTCCAATCTGGCTACACACGGAATTCTTCTTCCATAACCTATTTACACCACCTTCATCGCCACACAAGCCTCACTAGAATATTTACCGTCAGTGTTGTAGCGGCACTACAAAAAATACTTCAGCTACATTAAACAAAAAGTACTACAGTGCCATCTATGAGAAAGATGATGAACTAACAAGCGAACTACGTCAGAATTTCTACATCGCGCAAGCAACATTCTCCGCGACTTAAAGAGCATATACGAGAACCCGACAACAACCATCGGGCAGTAGCCTACCAGGCACAACACCCGTATGGTCGGAGGATCCTTCCTTTTCTATGGGGGATAAAGAGCTTTACACCCTGTTCTTCATACCCCCAAAGTCTCAATAAACTCATCTTATCAAAGTCTACAATTGGTGAGGCTTTGTTTAGGGTTGAACAGACCTCTAAGGCCCCGTCCCCACTATGTCGTGACGACAGAAAATCGTGAAGTATTTAGTGTCGTGGGTTGTGTATTTAAATGGAGGTGTTCACATTTAGGCCCCGTTCCCACTAAGTCGTCACGATTAATAAATCGTTGGGTTTTTAGTTGGCATCCACGACTGTTACCTGACCGGTGTCCACGACTTTTACCAATTAAAAACTAACGATAAATGAATCGTAACAACACATCTCAGTCTCATAATCAGTAATTTTACCTCCTCTTCTTTCCAGCACAAGTCTATTCGCGATGGAAGGCATCGGCGTGGTGATGCCGATTGAGAACGAGATGAAGAAGCCCCAGGACTTCCTCGGGTGTCCAGGGGTGCTCAACGCGGCCATGTCGGCTATAGCCGTAATGTACGGATTCGTCGGGTTCATCGGCTACCTGAAGTATGGTGATCAGGTCAGAGGGAGCTTGACACTTAACTTGCCGCAGGAAGAAGTGTAAGTTAGATTATAAAGACCTAAGCTTAATTCCTGTTGTAAATTTCGTAAGCAGTGGATAATTTTTGAAAGGCTTTTTTCTTTTATAAACACATTTATTTTACTTAGATACAAAAACGATATTGATCTTAGTAATGATTACTGCTAGCAGCTTCTTAGACCGAGTTACTTGGAGCATTGGCTTAGAATTTTCCCTGACTTTGTCTTGCACCTGTAGTTTGATAGTTGCGATCAAAAATAAGGCTCGTAGCTAAAGGAGGTGTTTTTTTTTCGGCCCAAACATGTACCGAGGTACAAATTACTATTCAAATTCCTTCCAATAATTTGTATTTTTAGCACTATATAAAATCCTTCAATATTAGATAGATTAGGAAATAAAAGCATATGAAAAAACATTACCTCGCAACGCAACTGCGTTTAAAGAAACGTCCATAACAGCTTTGATTGCTGTCAATTTGTTCCATCTGTCAAAATATTACATTGGTTGGTGTTCAAATAAACCCACCGTAGACCGCAAAGAATGTAGTAAATATAGGGTAAACGGAAAAAGCTATACCCACCCTTTCGAAGTCTGACAAGAGATCTAAAATAAGTACACAATTGACCATACTACGCCAACAACGCCAATAGCTATACATACATGATCATAAATGTCTTTAAGACTTGATTGTCGTCATATAATATAAGATTATCGTGAAGATATAGGTAGTCGTAATAAAAGTATTGATTCTATATGGAAATAGGTAGTACTCCAGAGACGGGTAACCGAAACGGAATGACAATGACAACACAACAATAATATCAACAACAATAGAAAAAAAAAACCGGCCCTGGCTTGGAGCCCTGTCTTTTGGCCGTAGATAACCAAACGCGAAAAATAATACGACATGTGAAATAAATATATTTTGTAAATTCTTGTTCCCATAATAATTCGCGAAAAATGTGTGCTAGAAAAAAAAAACTTATTTGTAATACATAAACAAATTCTAAACAGTACAGTTTTAGGTTTTCACACGTTTATAAAATGAATTAACGAAACGCATCGTCGGAGAAATAAATCATGAGATTGCCAGATTGAAATTCTTGGGTTACAAGTTTTAACATCTTCGATCGACAATTTCAGGTGGTACAAGTGCGCAAATAAATTCGATATATTTTTTTTTAGAATCTGCGATTTTTTTCCTGTAATTTCGTACTTTTGTTCTTAAGGTACACTGTTGGGCCATAATTATAGGGAAAATAAAACATCTCCTTTAGCGTTAAATAAATTGTATAGATCTTGACTTTGGAGCTTTCCTTTAGCGCAGCATAGCCACCGGACCGCCATTTAAAACTTTTTTGAAGCCTCAAAGTTAGAACTCCAAGCTTTGAGTCTATATTATGAGGCTTTGAAAAATATCCTCAGAAATAACCTCCGCCTTATCTTCCAGTCTCGCCCAAACTGCAAAGCTCCTAGTAGCCTGCGTGATGCTGCTCTCCTTCACCCTGGTCTACTACGTGCCAGTTGACGTGGTGTGGCGGCGGCTGCAGGACAGGATACCGGCCAGGGGACACCCCTGGGCCCTCGCTGGAGTTCGGTTCGTTGGGACGTTGCTGTTAGGTAAGAATAGAATAGAATAGAATAGAATACTCTTTAGCCAGAACCTTTTACATTTACAATATCTTGTAAAATTTGATTAGCCTGTAGAAGTATCTACAAGGTGATTGTGTCCGGACCAGCCATAGCAAATTCGCATGTAGAGGAGGTCATTTACTAATTATTGGACCCTACTTCAGACTTTTAAATGCCTGCTATCTTAATTTTTAACTCTTGTCAGTATTTATTCCGTCCGTATTGAAAGTGAGAGACACGATAATAAAAAAAAAAAGAAACGGCATGTATTTATATTGCAAAGTTAGTACATTCATTGCTTTCTTGTATTTTTTAAACACTATCAATAATTGTCATGAAATACTAAGTAGGTACTTTATAAATAATTACCCAGTATTAAGTGTGTTGTGGAGGTTAATAGGCAGTCCCTCCATGTAAAACCAAGTTCAAAATTTCTCATACTCATACCACCTTCATTGTAATTGTGTAACGCCTGTGGTAACCAGTATAGCAATCTGCGTGTGATAATTAAAGCACGATGCATCAGACTTTCATTTCTCAGTAATTATGTTTTAACAAGTAATTTAAATGCAAAAAGCCGACACTGTTTCTCCAGGAAAACACCAAACTTTAATACGGATTTCCTTTCCTAGAAGTTTCATCAACTTCACTTCTAAATCAACAACCACTCCAGTAAATAAACATGTAGTTTAAGAGCAAGCCTCGACATCCACAAAGTTGCTTCCTTCCACATCACATTTTACTTAGACTTACGAGTCGAGGCGAAGTCGACTGAATTCTCGGCTTATACGTAAAATGTAGAACTTAAGGCGTTCTCACACTGGCGATTTGCAAGCGAGTTACCAACAAGGCGATTGTTAAACGCTCGGGCTCCGTATGCGTAGCGAGCACGTCACGTTTGCGCAACGTCTCCGCCACGTTTGCGTGACGAGAGCTATTATTATTTCCTTTATTCCGTTATTTACATATAAATTTACATTTTTAAATATTCTAATATAAGATTATATAAAAAACATTTAAAAATATAAAAAAATAGTAGTCCACCAGCGCCGGGAACAGGGTCCGAGCTGCCGGTGGTCAGGGCTCTTGAGAGAGGAACCTCCTAACAATACGCGCCGTGTCCAGAAGTACTGCTTTCTGAATCAAGCCCTTGATCCAGCTGCCAAGCGAGAGCCTCCTAAGATGTTGGTCGAGGCTCTTGGCTATTAAGCCATTGGCCGACACGACTATCGGCACAATGACTGCTGTACTCACATCCCACATGTCGACAACCTCGCGGGCCAGATCTAGATATTTGTTTTTTTTATCTTGCTCTGCTTTCACGAGGTTCTCGTCATGCGGGACCGTTATATCAACAATCATTGTGCGACGCTCCAATCGATCTATCACCACAATGTCAGGCCTATTGGCAATAACAGTCCTGTCGGTGGTGATAGGTCGGTCCCAATACAACGTGATATTGCCATTTACGAGAACTGGGTCGGGCGCATACTTATAGTATGGCACTTCTGACTCCACAAGGTTGTATTTCAAAGCAAGTTGCTGGTGGATAATCCTGGCAACAAGGTTGTGTCTATGCAAGTACTCTCCGTTAGCCAGACTAGAACACCCAGAAATAATGTGTCGGATCGACTCTCCCGGACGGTGGCATGCCCGACATATGTCAACCGTGCCGTCCTTCACAATGTATTTGCGGTAGTTATTCGTCATCATAACTTCGTCCATAATTGCACAAACAAAACCTTCGGTTTCCCCGAAGAGGTCACCAAAGCGTAGCCAGGATACGGACGCTAAGAAGTCTACATCAGGGCCATGTAAGGCCCGGTAAAAGCGTCCGTGAAGCTCCTTGCCTTGCCATTCTTCCCTGCGGTCATTAGTGTCTAATACTTTAGGCTTGCGCCAGTTCTCGTTAGCCAGGGAGAGCGGGGTGAGGCCCTTGTCCACTGAGACCACATCTCGGTGCATCTCCACGTCGGCTTCCAGGAAATATTCCCTGAGACTGCATACCTCTCGGTTGTGCAGGTTCTTAGCATTTAAGAAGCCTCGACCCCCGCACTTCCGAGGGATATACAGTCTCATCATCGACGACCGTGGGTGATGCATTCGATTTGCGGTCAGCAGTGTGCGTACCCTCCTATCCAGGGCATCAAGTTCCGTCTGAGTCCATTTGAGTATGCCGAAAGAGTACATTAAAACCGGCATGACCCAACCATTGAAGGCGCGCACCTTGTTTCCACCTGAAAGAAGGCTATTTAAAACCTTCTTCAGGCGACCAAAGAAGCGCTCCCTCAACGATTGCTTCATGTCAGTTACGTTAATGCCTAACGCTTCCGACATACCCAAATACTTATAGCTCTCGGATGAGGAAAGAGATCTTAGGTGTATGGAATCCGAGAGCTGAAGTCCCTCGGATTCCATAATCTCCCCTCGCTTTACATACATGACCGCACATTTGTCCACACCAAATTCCATCCTGATGGCGTTACTAAAAGTTTCAGTTACTTTCAGTAGCTCCATCAGTTGCAATTTGTTGGGGGCAAAGAGTTTCAGGTCATCCATGTAAAGGAGGTGAGATATAACCTGACCATCATTCCTCAACCGGTAGCCTAGTCCTGAATTCACCAGCAATGTGCTTAGAGGATTCAGGGCTAAACAGAACCAAAGTGGACTCAGACTGTCGCCCTGGAATATTCCCCGTTTAATCCATACAGGTTCATCGTTCCCCTGGATCTGTCGACATCCTGGATATCGAAGGACCGTTCTCCATTGCCCCATACATGACTCAAGGAAGACGCGTAGAGTTGCATCTATTTTGTACAACTCCAGCACCCTCATGAGCCATGTATGAGGCACAGAATCATAGGCCTTCTTATAGTCTATCCAACATGTAGACAGATTCTTTCGGGAGCGGCGAACCTGTTGGCTAATGGCCATATCAATGAGGAGCAGCTCCTTAGTACCGCGGGACCCGTTCCTACATCCATTCTGAGAGGCAGACATGATAGAATTACTCTCAATATGTTTGTTGATTTTTGCTCTCAAAATGGATGTAAGAACTTTATAGACCGTTGGTAAACAAGTGATTGGTCTATAATTTTTGGGCTCCGCAGTACTACCTGATTTATGGAGCAGGTGGGTAATTCCTGTCGTCATGAACTGGGGCAGCGACCCTGACTCTAAGGCTGATTGAAACTGGGACGCCAAGCGAGCGTGTGATCTTTGGAACCACTTGATCCAGAAGTTGTGCAGTCCGTCCGGCCCTGGAGATTTCCAGTTAGGCAGCGGACGGACTGCACAAGCTACGTCTTGGGGGCTGATGATGATTGCCCCCATTTCCGGTATTAGATCACACACTTGTTCAACCTTCCGGATCCAATCGCCCTCAGTGTGACTGACAGGCACCGACCAGATGCTGCGCCAGAATGAACACATGGCATCATCATCCGGTAGACGCGTGTCAGTCGCACCTTGGTCCGGTCGCTCCCAAGCCCTATATACCCACCTTTCATCACTTTGGAATGTGCGATTCTGAGTATATCGCTCCACTCGCCGCTTATACCGACGAATACGGCTTGCCCATGCACAGATTTTCTGCTTCAGGAAGTCTATACGCTCTGTGACGCGGGACAAGTAATCTCGAAAACTAATATCAGTTCCCGAGAACGCCCGCCTCACAAAGCGCATCACTCTAGGGCGAGTATTGCCCTCCCTGAAGCAGATTAACTTGCCGATGATTGCCCTAGCCACACCGATACGTCGCTCAATCCTGCACTGCCAAGCTGGAACAGCTAATTTCGGTCGTGTAGCTCTGTCATTGTTGGGGAATTTGACTTGAGCTACACGACATGCCGCTACAGCTCCACAGTACAATATTGAGTGGGTATCGGCGAGGTCTTTGCTGCTGTCAAAGCAATTTGACAGCTGCGAATCTAGAGCACACACCAGCGCCTTGTTTTTCTTATGCATAGGCAAACGAGGCAAACGTGGCCTAAGTTCAGGCGGTGTGGAACGATACTCCCGGAACGCGGCCTCCAAAGCGCTCCTCAATTGTGCGTTGCATTGGGTACTCACGGATATAACTTCGTCACCATCCTCTTCACCATCGCAGTCGGATCGCGGCGGCGCACTGGGAATACTTTCCTGTACTGCGATCATTGGCGAAGCAGGCGTAACCAAGTTACTCCGTGATTCGGAGCGTAGTCGATCAAGTACGGTGTCATCCAACATATGGTTACGCTGGATGGCCCGCACCTGATCCGACAGTCGTTGTGCTTCTACGTTGACAGCCGGTTCAAGTACCTGAAACAGAGAGAGCATTCGACCACGGTACGCAGTCAAGTTGCTTCCCCCCTCAGTAGCCCCATAATATGCGCGCATGACGTTTTCATTAATGGACTGAGTCCATCGCATGCGCGACACATTTCCACCGGCAGCGGGGACCCTGCTCGGGGCCTGTTGGCCTCGTGGTCCCAAGCCCGCTGGTGGCCGTCCTCTTCCTCGTCGTCGTCCTCGTGATGGTGGTGGTGGTGGTGGTGTCGACGGCGGGGAGAAAAACTCGTCGCTCGAGCTCGACGCAACTGCAGCGACCGGTGACACGGTGCGCACGGGTGTGGCGCGTACCGGCGGCTGCGAGGCGGAGCTGAGCGACGAGCCCGGAGATGGTGGGTGTGCTTCACTTTGTATTTTGGCCCGGTGCCTTGTTATCATAGGTGACATTTTGACAATTTCTATGTGGTGGTAATGAGTTCCTTGCTATGGTCCATTTTTATGATATTTAATTGTCCAACGTGTTTGAGGTTGTTTTTTTTTTTTCTATTATTATTATTATTATTATTTTATTAGCGGACAACCCGCCACACACGCCCAAACTGTAACTCCTGAAAGCCAGAATCAACAGTGGCGACCACCAGAAAAGCGCCGAGACAATGAAGCTCGACGAAGTCCCAGAGAATGAATTTAAATGTCTTGGATCCCGCAACGAAATTAATCAGAAAGATGACATGAGTGTACAAGAGAGAGCGAGATAAGCGATTTTACAGTTGTTAATCGTGCAGAACTCGACACCTAGTCGCAGCTATCTCGCTCCTCACGATCCGAGAGCCACCCTTTCACAAAATAATCGTTCGCTGAAAACACGCTGGCAATTGAACAGTGTGCCAACGCTCTTACAACAACGTTACTTGTGCATTAAGCGCTTCAATAATCGTTGGAACGCTGCAGCCTGCTCTAGAATAGTATCAGGCGTTTCAGAAGCAGTTAATTTATTCTTCGAATGAATTACTTAGTAGTTAATGGGTTTAGTATTTGGTTCATTGTTGCTTGTGTACGCTGCATGCCTACGTCTTGTTTGTGTGAATATAAGACAAATATAGTTACTTAATACTTAGGCACAATCACAATATAGTGAACATAAAATGAGAAACTTCAGAACCGTAGGTCTATGAAGAAAATGGCTAACTATCACATACTTATTTGCTATGCCATGCGCAGCTTAAGGCACGGTTTCCACCATAGACGGCGACGTGTGAGAAGTGTGAAACCGACCAATCACATTGGTTGAAATCGCGTTTTCCCTCATGTGATTGGTCGAATCTTGCACATCTCCTCTCCGCTCCGCTCGTCTCCACTTTAGTGAAAACCGGGTAAAAAGCTGTATCCTAATTAAAACGAACGAGTTCGCGATGCTCGGTACAAATAAGTTTCATATGAACTCTCGCTTAGGCTAGGACACAGGATAAATCCCGCCAGATCAATCACTCGGCTGCTCCTTTACCTGAAAACTGAAACAAATGACAAACGAAATCTCACTCATTATTTATTCTTTCACAGTCGGCGTCGCCAGCGCTGTACCAAGACTGGAACTGTTCATGGAGTTAGTGGGAGCCATCTGTTTGTCTGTCATGGGGCTCCTATTACCAGCCATCACGGAAACCGTCTTCAGATGGAACAAAGACATTACCCCATTCTCTTTCGTTGTGTGGAAGAACTTGGTGATAGGAATCTTCGCCTTGATCGCCATGTTCTCCGGAGTGACGTATGCGATCATGGCGATTGTAAAAGAACTGTGATTTGTGATAACGATGACTTGACTTAGGTATTATTTAATGTAAAATGTGATGATTGTAATTTTATTGTGCTTTGTTGTAAATAATTTAATAAAGTTGTAAGTAATTTGACCTTTTTGTTGTAGTTTGATTTTGACTGTCTCTTTGGTATTGTGGTGACAAGCATGGTAGTCTGGGTTCAATTCTCGGGCAGGCCAATGTGTTATTGCGTTTTTCCATCAGGAATTTTCTAGTATTTGTTATTATTTTAAAGTTATATGAGTTATATCAGAATGGGTAGCAAATAGGTAGCAATTTTTTAACAACAGCTTACCGCAGATCGACACAGACAACCAGCCATTCTGCCGTTCATGATTCCCGGATAGGCCAACGTATTAGAGGGTATTTCCACCAGAAATTTCTTAGTAACAGGCACGGAATCTGGATTTGTGCCCGATTGATAGCTAAAGACTCGCTTCATTCAATATGAGACTGTCGAAATCTTGGTGTACTATTAAAGTACACCTCTGCCTAACCCTCCTGGGGTTACAGGCGTGATGTTATGTCATGTGTATGGGTGTGATGTATGTAATGGGTGGTCACCCATCCACAAACCAACCTTGGCAAGTGCGGCTTAACTTAACAACCGACCCGAGCGGCCTTTATTATTTGGCCACGACATCTTCCTAGCCTGTAACCAAAACCTTAATTAAAATTAAACACAGTAGGTACAGTCGACAAAAGAGTTAGGTATGCAGGCTAGCAAACTTCTTACGACTATTATAAAAGTAAAAGTCTGTAAAGATCGATTTTTGTTATTCTTTCACGCAGAAACTACTGAAAGGATTTGAATGAAATTGCAAACAGATTGATTAGAACCCTATTCCACTTATACTAAGAGTAGTAAGAAGATTGCTAGCCTGTAAACCTAACTGTTTTGCTGAATGTACACAGTTTCATTATGTTAGACAGAGTACGACACACTTAATAATTCCAGGAAAATTATGAACGTTCATACGGCAATAATTAAGATTTACGCAATCATAGTACCCGCATGTTCTCAACATAGGAACAGACTACATAAGCCTACATATTCAGTCTTTAATTAATGTTTACGCTGTTTTCAGTTAATTATAACATGTTTATGAAGTCTATCAAGCAATAAATATAGGAAGTATAATAGAGATGTGTGTGCATTATAACTTAATTATACCTTTGATAATAATGCCTTGAAGCACGTTTACCCATTTCCGTGTGGCCTACATTCTATTTAAACTCGGTTTCCCGATATACTGTCAAACATTTACATTATTGGTTCTAGATCACCACATCACAACATCATCATCATCATCATCATCATTTCAGCCGAAAGACGTCCACTGCTGGACATAGGCCTCCCCCAAGTGTCGCACACATTGACCGGTCCCGTGCGACTCGCATCCAACGGATTCCAGATTAGTAGTTCACTTTTAGAACATACAAAAACTGGATATCACATCATCATCTGCATAGCCTTTTCCCAACTATTGCCTCCCCCTCGTTGCCCCATCAACACTCCATGTTCACTCGGTCACAGCTTTACTTCACTTGTCATCTCCTGGCTTTGCTTGGTAACCTGCCCAACACCATCTGAGTTCCATAAAACGATTTAGGAACATGGAACTTGACTGCGATTCTCAACTCTAAACACAACGTTAGTCAAATTCTATATACAGGGTGTAAATCACCTCATCACGAAGCCGTCAACCAAGCATTCTATACATCAAACTAAGCTACTATAAGCTAGAATTATTGTTGGGAAACAACTTTTTTTTGGGGTGAAAAATCATGTTTATGGTAGAACTCTATTTAACGAACTTGAAACATTGTGCTGGTGGATGGATTATAGTACCCGGGGTCGTAAAGTTAAAAAAAAAACAATAAAACTTGTATTTAAAAAAAACTTGTTAAAAAGTTGGAAAAATGGCCCCCAATATCTCCGTAAATAGAAGGTCGCCAGATATGGTGTAGAACAAAAAAAAATATCGCAATGACGGGGAGAACAAGTGCCTTTCGGCTTTGTTAAGAGGTGCCTTACACCCTTTAGGTATTACAATGATAACAGTCTTACCAAGGGGTATCGTACTACCCATTGACATAATGTAGTTAAGGCGCTACCCCAGGCAAAATTAGCAACTCTATTTGTGGTGATTCAAACTTCGTTTGAAATACTATTAGAATAAAGTTCTAATCAGCTTGCACTACAAAGTGGTTTTTACGTCAGTCACTGCGGGTCGAATAGTGCGAAATTAGTGATTTTTATTCTTTATAAAATCAAATTTCCGTCTTTTGAAAAAAAAAAACTAGCATTATGTTCATTATTAAATTGTCTATCCATTAGTATAAGAAGCAAATCAAAATAATGTTAACTTTACGAGAAGAAGCATGTTATAAATATTTTTTTCTCATTTTTGTGGTTTCATTGTGAGGGGATTTATTACACATTATGAGACTAAAAATAAAAAATAAAACTACCACTTTGCAGTCTAAGAATATGTAGAAATTTAATGTATTTTTATTAATTGGTATTTCTTTTGGATAAAGAGGAGTTGGCTCCAAAAAACTGCACAAAAAACGGCTTTTGCTTGGGGTAGCGCCTTAACTTTAACCTCATTTTCGTTATCAGCCACCCCGAAAACCATGAAAACGACACCCATGATGAAAAATAAGATAATTATGCTTTAAATTCTAAGCAGTATGTACGGTTGACAATCTTTCGAGAGCTTTTTCTTACATTTTCCGTCATGGGTGTCGTTTATCGCTTGCATGAACTTGTAAAGACCGCTACCCACACAGCTGAATGTTGTTTTCGTACTTTTGATAATTTAAACAATCACTTTGTCACGGCGTACTATAACTTTATTTTACGTTTTTCTTTTACAAGTTTATGTGAGCGGCAGACACATAATTCCCCCTCCACCACGCAGCTGACATTTTTAAGCTCAGTATGATGTAAAATATTAGTGAAAAAAATTTCAGCCAGGACTGTTTTATTTTCACCACCTCCGTAACCTCCCAATCCCACACCCACCGCGGGTGCCTCAGCTGACGCTGGGTTCACTTATTAGTCATTCGAGATCTATTGAACCAGATGGCAACCGATCGGCGTAAAAACACTTTAAATGCAACACCATCTCCCGGACTATCACAGCCAGCGCACAGACTGCGAGCTTACGCCTCGCGGGCGGCGTACGGACGCCGCACCGCCCGCGCGCGTACCGCGTGCTGACGTCTCGCTGACGACGCATGGTAAGCGCGCCGTAACCTAAATTCAAGACAACGCCGGGCAATTACAGCTGTAGTGGTGCGGTGATGGTGCGGTGCTTGTTAAGTGTGCCACGACCTGAATTCAGCGACTCGGCCTACACGCCCACGGCGCATTTGAGACGAGTTGATGAAAATCAAAATAAATAATATTTTGATTGTGCCACTCGTCCCACGTTTCTTTTGTGTGGAACTTTAAACTTGATCAACGTTTGGCAATTTAGTATAAACATGACCTTAATATAATTATATAATCTGAGAATCTTATAATTATCTAATTAACTCGGAGACGCCGAGTCGCCCGCGAGTCAAGTCGTATGGTACCGGCAAGCGCGTTGACCGCCCGCCCGTAAGCTTTTTCATTTGGACATTATAAAATAGGCTATACCTACGACACACGATTTAATGCTCTAAATTGAAATTTGAATGGCAAGTTAATTGCTGGGTTGGAGCGGTGCCGGTGCGGTGTCTGTCAAGTGAGCCACGACCTTTACTCAACTAACTGGGTTGTGGAGGCCAGATAGGCAGTCGCTACGTGTAAAATACTAGTATTCAGCTGCATCCAGTTAGACTGGAAACGTAGTCAGAAAAAGGCTCGGCAGATGATGATAAAGATTTCCTACAACAGTAATGCACGGTATCGTTGAAACTTCATAGTCACGATCCCACGTTGTTCACATGTGATGATCCCCAGCTATTTCTATCAAGGTCTTAGCTAATGATATGTCAGAAACGTGAATACCAAAGTTCACTGGACCGTGGACGACATAATTGCAGTAATATACTGCAATTACATGGCTATAGATTATGGCGACATTTTACATCGGGAAAATGTATGTAATAATTTCATTGTACGGAGTATATCTTAGATGACATCTGTAAATTTTAATTTGTATGCACTGAGGTTGAGCGTTATTCTAGTAATAGATAAGAGCAAGATGGAAACGGGATTATATTCCATACTTTTAGTAATCTCATCCTCGAAAACGGCTCTAACAATTTTGATGAAAGTTCGATCGATTTAGCTACCTCTGTTTTCCCCGAGCAAAATGGTAGGCCTCGGTTTCAGGTTCAAGTGTCAAGACTTATCATCTGCTTAGCCATTGTCCCAAATATGTTGGGGTTGGCTTCCAGCCCCACCAGTTGCAGCTGAATATCAGTATTTCACATGGAGATACTGCTTATCTAACCTCCACAACCCAGTTAGTTGGACCATCTGGTTTTTTTTTCCCAAAAGAAATACAATATCTTAAAGAAAATTAGTTCAGGTTGCACAAGAACTACAGCAACCTTTGTTAACAAACGCTGAGTTTCGGGTATAAAGAGTCGGTGCATTTAATCACAGGATGGGCCCTTATGGAATCCCAACCATGCTCCTGGCATAATAACAGCTTTACTGAAGTACTCTACTGCAACATGAAATATAGGTTCTTAAGCCGCCGGCGCCGGCGGAGCATGCGTAGTTCATGCAAACGTGGATTACAGAATATCTATGTTCTCGAATATATACGAGCATGTCACCGTAAAATTGTCAAACACCTTATATTACAATATAACGTGTGTCTCTCTAGCGATATTGTAAAGTCTCGAATTATTGTCAACTAGGCATACGGAAGTACCTATCTCTGCCCCCATAATTGGGACTTGGGGCACCTCCCCGTTAGGTTAGCTAGGTTCCTTTAAACCCTGCCTGCACTCGGAAATAGGGGCCCCGCGAAGCGGGGCTCCGTTGACTACGCTTTTTAGGGGAATATAAAGTGTTTTAAGGTTGGTTATATTAATCGATATTTCTCAGGAATGGTACAGTATCTTTTCATGAGAGTGGTACGACTGGGGCAAGGGGGACCCCTCTTTCCCTCCACTCCGCGTGTGTTGAGTAGGTACCATCGCATGCATTTCACGAAAAATAATGCGTTTTTTTGTAAGCAGTATGTTCGTTTGACAATAATTCGAGAGTTTACAATATCGCTAGAGATATTACAATATAACGGTTTTGACAATTTTACGGTGACATATATATTGATTGGACACTGATTTAAACAAGAGTTATGAGAAAAATAAGTCTTCTAAAATTCCTCATATCTCGTCTTTATATCATTGTTAATTACTTTTTTAGGGTTCCGTAGCCAAATGGCAAAAAACGGAACCCTTATAGTTTCGCCATGTCTGTCTGTCTGTCTGTCTGTCCGCGGATAATCTCAGTGACCGTTAGCACCAGAAAGCTGAAATTTGGTACCAATATGTATATCAATCATGCCGACAAAGTGCAAAAATAAAAATTTAAAAAAACATTTTTATTAGGGTACCTCCCCCAGACGTAAAGTGGGGAGCGATTTTTTTTTTAATTTTGACCCTGACGTGTGATATATTGTTGGATAGGTATTTAAAAATGAATAGGGGTTTTCTAAAATCATTTTTTGATAATATTAATATTTTAGGAAATAATCGCTCCGAAAGTCAAAAACAATGTGTCCCCCCCCCTCTAACTTTTGAACCATAAGTTTAAAAAATATGAAAAAAATCACAGAAGTAGACCTTTATATGAACTTTCTAGGAAAATTATTTTCAACTTGATGAGTTGAATAGTTTTTGAGTTATATAGCACTTTTTCAAAAAAACGCAAATGATAACTTTGTTTTTCATACAAATACTATGAAAAACAAAGTTATTTTTGCTGACGAAAAATGTTGGTATTTTTAATGGTCTGGGAAGCTACGGAACCCTACAGTGAGCGTGGCCCGACACGCTCTTGGCCGGTTTTTTTTACCAATCCAAACGTTTTGTCAGTAAAAACCATCGACACACGAAATAGGGATCCCTAATCCAATCTCAAACTGTACACATGATCTAGCAATTACATGTATTTAAAGTCATGATGACCAGCAGTTAGCTTTTACCTTGAGGAGTCAAAACATCCTGCTTGATGTGTGATTACAAATGATTTGATGATTATCCGATTGGTCTCTTTGCATGTGACGATGACTGAAGATTTTTTCCTTTTCTAGAAGTTTCAGGGTTGTAAATACTGCCTTTATTAACATAACATATCGTCATCTACGTAGCCTTTTCCCAACTATGTTGGAGTCGGCTTCCAGTCTAACCGGATGCAGCTGAATACCAGTATTTTACATGGAGTGACTGCCTATCTGACCTCCACAACCCAGTCAGTAACTGGGTAATACGATACCCCTTAGTAAGGACTAGTTGTCAGACTTTTTGGGCCTGTAACGACTGTCAAAGATCTACAAATGACAGCCGGGACCAACGGCTTAGAGCGCTTTCGCACTACGTCCGATCCGAATCCGCTCCGAACCCGGTTCGGAGTAATCTTAGAACTATTTCTATGGTAGTTTACGCACTAGATCCGTCATCCGATTTTGTATTGTAGTGTCGTTTCACGGGTACGGATCGGACTCGGATCGGACGTAGTGCGAAACCGCTCTTAACGTACTTTCCGAGGCATGAAGGAAACTCGGTAAGTAAGGGTCACCCGTCCACAGACCAACCTAGGTAAGCACGACTTAACCTTAAGATTGGAACGAGCGGCTGTTATTATTAAGCCACGAGCTCCTTATTACATAACATAACATAACAACATAACATAACATCACGGCTGTTATCGCCTGAAGGGTAAGACAGAGGTGTATCTAATAGTACACCCACATTTCGACAGTTATGTTTAAAAGTTCCATGTAATAAAATGGGCGAGCCTATTGCCATCAACCAGGCGCAAATCCAGACTCCGTGGCTGCTACTGAGAAATTCCTGATGGAAAAACCCAATAACACTTTGCTCGACCTGGAATTCGAACCCAGGAGCTCATGCTCAACAGTCGTGCTTGCGACCACTTGACCAACGAGCTAGTCGTGGCTGACCTTTATTCTTCAATACTAATGGTTGTAGCTACTATTGTTGTTGTTGTTGTTTGACTGCGGTCCGTTGCTCCGTGCCAAGAACGAGCCAGGTTGATGAGGAGGGCTTCACTTAAGTAGAAAGGAAGAAGAAGAGGCACTGTTCTCGTAACCTGTGCGGTACCGCACCGAGTGGACCCAATATGCTGCTGCGCGCTGCTGTGCCTACGACGCGGCGACGCAGCTGTACATTTCACGTCTGCATCAGTCCACCACAACTGAGGATGTGGTGCAGTACTTGAAAGTGAAGACCAACTTCATTCTGCGGGTCGAAAGGTTGGAATCGCGCCACAACATCAACTTTAGCTCATTTGTGGTTCGAGTTCCAACTCAACATCTACAGACCTGATTGAAAGCTTGCTTTTGGCCGAAGGGTGTCGTATATTGTCGCTTCCGAGGACGGTTACGCGACACCACGCAGCAAAACACGACGCCGACAACGCTGCGTGTATAGTTTTAGTATAAGGTTCAAAATATGTATTAAATTAGTTTATTATTGTTTTTTAATGTTATTTTATGTATTTAATTTTTATCTATGGGCCTTAGTTGCCTGATAATAAAATGATTATTATTATTATTGTAATTGACGTGCGAAAATAAATTATAACGAAAATTGAAATGCTTTAATTATTTATTTGTGAATAATAATCATTGAATTTTATTTGACACAATTACGAGTATGACAAAGCTTGGTTTGGTTCTGTAATAAAATAATCAGCAATTTTTGGTTCTAATTAAAAATAAATTTACATTAAACTGTTATCGTATACGAGACGTAAACGGACCCTCCACGAAGCCGTCAACCAAGTATTCTATACATCTCGACATAACGGGACTCGACATAAAGGGAATAAATCATATCAATGTGTACACACAGAAATATTAAAAACAGTGTACATCATAAGTAAACCAACACAAAAAATTTGTCTGGGAAACGACTTTTCTTTTTGGGGTTATTAGTCAAAGTTGTTGTACGGTCTCAGTGAAACGTAAACATAACATTTTTCTGATGGATACATGGACATTTTGTACAAGTATCATGTCATATAGTGTAACATTCAAAACAACTCTCACTGGACCATACCTGAGAAAGTTCTCAGGTATGGTCCAGAACAAAGTAAAATGATCGATATGACGGGGAGAACAAATGCCATATATCTTGATAGGAGTCTTTTTACACCCTTTATTTCTTGTTGTAAGAGAGGTACGTTTTTCTTAAAACTAAACATAAATAAACTTAAAACTAGTCATCCATTTGTCTTGCCCTCTGTTACTTCGGTTCTCACAACCCTGTATGTTGCGTTATGAAGTCCCTTATAGGGGGTGCAGCCATATCAGCGAAGACGCTCGGTGAGAACGACTGACCACAACCACGGCCGAAGGAGACGATGCCTATAGCTTGGCCGTCTTGAACTGCTGCACCGCCGGAGTCACCCTGCAGAATTAATAATAAGGTTAGTGTTGGAAACAACATACTCGTAACATATTTAGATTATATCAGTTAATTTGCAAAATTCAAAATATCATTGTGTTAGCTAAAATGGCAACATTGATAAATATCCATTTTCCTCTTTCTCTTTGCTCCTGTTCCTTGTACGCGGCGGTCAGGAATTATAAGAATATTTTTTATTAAATTAACAGTGTAATCCAGTTCAATAATTGTGACAGTGATATCTCCATTAAAGTGTGTGAAGTGGAAACAGAATTTTAATTACGAGTAATCGATCCATCCAAAAAATTGGTGGTGCAGAGCTGGCAGTCTACACCCGCTCCCGCCAATTAGGCAGAGCCTAATAGTGCACCCACATTTAGCTAGTTATGTTTAAGTCTCATGTAAAAGGGTTAAGCCTATTGCCATCAATCGGGCACAAATCCAGGCACCGTGGCTGCTACTGAGAAATTCCTGATGGGAAAACCCAATAACACTAGCCCGACTTGGGAATCGAACCCAAGAACTCATAAATAATAATATAAATAGAAAATCTTGATTACATTTAAAGGCACGTGGGTACCTATATCAGAATTATTCATCTTCAAGTGGGTAATCGCACGAGGTTTCTTGGAAATAAGTAGACACTTCTTCGATCAGCAGTCTTATAATCACGATTATCAATTTTAATTACAATAATCACTATAATTAACAAAGATGAAAATGGATTAAGATTCGGGACGTAAGCGATCCGTCGTAACCGTCTAGTCCACCCTATCGTTCGATTCAAAGTGCACGAATCCGGTGGTTGTTTGACGTTTACGACGTTCCGCCAGAGTGACAAGACAATTGTCACTCTCGTCCGCTCAATGTCATTCGAAAAATCACACAGTCAATGTCAAAATAACTATCTTCAATCTCTTCTAATAGATGGCGCCATGGACGCGCCTTCACATTAAATCGCAAAGGAAATGCTAAACCTCACTTGGTCTTTCAAGTACTTCAAGAAGACTGAGATATTTTACAGACCCCTTCGACTTAAATTACTAATTATTACAATCATTCTAAAATAAGAGATCTATTTATTCATGTCCGAAATTGATATTTACACATACTCACTGAGGAAATGGATCAAATTATCAGAGAAACCGCAAAAATTCCATTAATAAAATGCCAAAAGAACTAGTTTCGAAAGATCAGTTCCGTACCTGACAAGTCCCTTTTCCGCCGAGCACGAAGTTACCTCCACACCACATGTTCCTGGTCAGCACTGTGAAGTAGACAGCCATACACTGCCAGTACGGCACCACCGGGATCTCTACGTCCATCAGATGTTCAGGGATCGAACTGGCTCCTTGCTGGAATAATGTTTCATAAGTTTCTAGAGAAGATAATAAATTATGGATGATATGGCTGGAAAAAAAGTGACGGTTGAAATCATACTAATGGAGAAGAATGAAAGGAATAGACATGCTGTGCCAACCTTTAATAAGTTGAGTTAAGAGCAGGGAAATGTTGATGGTCATGTCGCGATAGGATTCCCCCTCCCCCTCAGTACACTGGCCTCGAGAAAGTGGAGCGAAGTATTCTACGCGCACCTCTATTGGACGTAATGATAGAAGTTTTATACTCCACTCCCCCCTAGGACGAGGTCTGCAGGTCAAGCGGGCTGGCACTAGTCCAGGGCAGCAGAAGTCGTATTAGATCCTGACCCCCGACGCAAGTGTGCGAGGGAACACAGGTGTGGTTTTAGTCAGTACGAGACCAGGGTGGAGGACATTCATAGAGTTCCACAGCGAGAAAAAAAAGAGAAATGTTGATGATGATTCTTTTAGCGAAGATATTTTGGCTTTTAGTGAACAGTCCTTAATTTATCCTCTAGTAAGGATAGCTCGACATCACTAGCAATTTTAGCCTGTATATACCGTACCATATCATATTTCATTAATTTATAACAAAGCCTGGGAAAGGGAAGCTAGTAAAACACACTTCACTCGAGCACTGTCTTTGCGCGATCGTGTGGCACTTGTCCGCAGAAGCGACGGAACATTACACCTTGCGGTCAAAAGTTCTCTGCCATGACGAGGTGCAGATAGCAAGTAGGTAGTACTCGCACCACGAACGCCTTGAAGTTGACGTTGCGGCGCGATTCAAATAACGGCACTCTTGGCCTGTACTTGGTCCTTTGGCACACGTACTCCACGATGTCCTCGGCCTTAGTGGTATAGTGCAGGCGGGAAGTATACACGGGAGTGTTCGGCTGGGCGGCTCGGACAGGGATGTCGGGCTTGATAGGAGCTGTGCCGCAGCGGTTCTTGTTGGTTCTTTGTCGGCACTTTTTCCACTGCACCGTCACAAAACCGTCATCATCAGCCCGGTTCGTTGCTTTTTCAGGCACGGGCTTCTTTGCAGAAGCGTTGGCGAGGTCTTTAACTCCCACAGGCGCTTTATACACAGACATCGTGTCACCGGGTCGGATAACTCGAACAGCGACACGAGGAGCAACCGCAGGGCGAGTGCAGTGTTGCGGGCCGTGCATGACGCACGCTCTGCACACTACTACTTACTAACCGGCTTTAATTAATAAGGTCGTGTTTATTTAAACAAGAAGTAACTATAAATTAACCATAAATTATTGAACCAAACGCAATAAAGCAGAACAGTTCCACTCAATTAATTTTTAATAGGTTCGAGCATCGCAGAATTTGCTTCAGTAGCTTGTTCTAAGATTGCAAGAGTTGTTTCAAAATCATTTCATAAAGTAAGTAGTTCCTACAATTTTGTCCGGAAACTTAAGTTTTATACCGGAGAAGTTATTAATGTTTGTACAAGCGTACACAATATAATCCCTAGCTCCACACGATCGCACGAAGACAGTGCTCGAGTGAAGTGTGTTTTACTAACATAGTTTTAAGTTTATACATTGTACTATATATATGTTTAATTTGTAAGGGAAAAATAAAGGTTTTATTATTATTATTATATTACTTACCTCAGTCCTCCCCCACCCGCTGACCATAATGATAGAATTATCCTTAAGAGGCCTGCCCTTTGCCGGCAGCTTGACCGGCTGGATAACATCAGTAAATTCTATAGGTTCCGCGGTCTTCATCACCGCGACATCCTTGTCGAACCTGGGACTGTCGTATTCTGGGTGAGGGATCACTTCTGCTATCGGTATGATGGTGCCGTTCTTCCTCCAGGTGCTGCCGGCCCGAAGGACCACTGTTGATGGGTCGACGCTGTAAGGTTTGGAAAAAAAATTAGTAATATGATATAATTGGATAGAGATTTTTGATTTGCCTTTTTTTGACGACAATGAAATTAAATAAGTCCATCAGATAAAGGAGATTGCCCATCCTTCTATGGACCGCCGTTGCGCATGAAAATAAGTTGTATGATAGTATAAATTGGACATAAAAGAGGGGAGATGTCATATTTTCTAAGGAAATAAAAATGAACTATTTATTTTGTGGGGTTTTTATTGTTCTTTGATTTTCTGTTCAAGTTTTGAGGTTAGTTTTGTAGCTAACCTTCTACCAAAGAAACAGTCCTTACAACAATATGATTTGATTTCTCATAAGACAACAGAAAATAGTTCCATCAAACCAGTGAATAATCCTAAGTAACTAATATTAGCTAAACTTTACGGCACTTTTGAATGTCAAAAATACAAAGAAAAATCAAAGCTACAGTAACAGACACAAGGCATAATAACTTGAGAAAGTACTGTAGTTGCCCATTCCCTAGCGTAGATCACTATGGAGAAGAACGGGCAAGAAACTCCATGGACACTCTTTTCAATCAAAAATGTTGTTACAAAATCTTGGTTACATCTTTCATGTTGAGATTATACATAATTATGTGAGAACGATGTAGAAAAACATCCGTCTTATAAACCCCTACATTTAAATGTAGGGGTTTATAAGTAAGTATAGGGAATAGAAAATAATAATGGTTGAATATAGGAATAAAATATTTTTATTGGTTCATATGATCATCATATTCATAAAATATGTTGTCTAAAAACGGAGCCGTCCGTCGGCTCAAAATGATCGATATCGAGCCCAACCAAGATACCACAAAATGGTAATTACGTGTGCGCAGCATCCCACGGTTCGATTATCCACCAAACAATTGCAATAGTAACCAGCAATATCAGCTACTGAGTTACTTATAGCCCTATTAACTAAAATGTATGCATAGTACACTTTACTGCTTCCAAATAAACCTTCTGGAATGATCCCTTGAAGGCACAGAAGTTTCTGATGCACTTTCCACTCCATGACATGATGTAGCAACATCCATGTTCTCTTGTGTTGCAATGGCTTCTTCACTAACAAACTGCGGTTGCCTATCTTGATCATGCTGAGTCTGTCTTCTCACACTTCTATAGGCATTAGTCCAACAACGTAAGCAAACTCAAAAAAACGTTCTACACAATCCACACCAGTAGCACAGAAACAGTACAATAGTATTCAGAAAGATATCTTGTTCGTACAGGAATCCGAAGACTCTACTGGACACGTACTCGACGTAATAATAAGTTATTTGATATCACAACAAACTCAACAACTTATACACAATAGGCATGTGCAAAAAAATATCGAAATATCGATGTTTTTCTATCCAATTATCACTACATATGGTCGATATTTTTAAATCGCGATATATCCATATTCGATATTTATTTTAGAGTATCGAATTCGTATCAAATCCGATTTTTTTTAACGTTATTAATTTTTGGTTTCGTGTCGATATCTGATGACTACTTTTTTGATTAAATTATATTTTATTATTTAGGCTCAAGCATCAATAAAAATACCGTTTTCTTTTATTATTTTCTACGAAGTTTGAATGCTTTGGGAATATGTATGAATAATCATACGAAACCTGACGATATTCGATATTTTTCGCTCGATAAATATCGATACTGATTAAGAATATCGATACGATAAATATCGATATATTTTTTTCACTTGCCCATCCCTACGACACAATGCTGTTTGACTTGACAGTGACACTTTTGATGACAGTTCACCTTTTATTTGCCCGTGGTAGTGTTACCAACAGTTAATCTGAATCACCCTGACCATTACTGATTTGTAAACTAATGAAAGATTGTTGATTAGGAAAGAAATATTTTTTTGATTATATTAATTACAAATAAAAATATGAATCACGCGGGTATATCTAATAGATATTTGAAATATTTTTAAAACAACGTCTGCCTCTACATATCAGTTAAAACCGATTACGGGGAAGTTTCTCAAGTTGTCAACACTGCTTGCACTTTAAGAAAGCCATTTTGAAAATAATGCAATAAAATCGAATTAGTAACTATTAAGACACAACATATTAACCCCACATACGATTTCGATCAAGATACGTAAGAAAAGTTAAAAAAAGATTTCATAATTTATGACTATATTTTTGTTGCTATAATGTTTTATTTTAGAGCGATACTGGGTTTGGGCAATGGCCTTTCCAAAAAATATTGGCCAATTTTTTTCTTTTGTGAAATTGTTGACGCCGTAAAGACGCATATTGCTTTGCCGAAATAAAAAAAAACATTCATCTTTCCATTGAACCAATGTGGAATAAGTCTAGGCATAGTTAATATATAATAGTGGCAATTTTATAATAGTGGCAATTTTAATTCCCACACATGTGTTGGAAAACTCAAAAAATTGTGTAAATTGCGGTTTACGATTTATGACGTTTTAAAAAAAAACTACTAACTAAATCTGGTTCAAACCAATTTTCGGTGGATGTTTACTTGGTAACTTACATCAATTTTTTTTTTTTAGTTTTATCAGTCTCTTGAGACACATTTTACCACTTTGGAAGTGTCTCTCGCGCAAACTATTCAGTTTAGAAAAAACCGGCCAAGTGCGAGTCAGACTCGCGCACCGAGGGTTCCGTACAAACCTGTAGGTATATAAGTAAAAGTTATGGTAATTTAAGATTTTCGGAATTTTTCCTATATGTGTACTTTATAACGTTGCTTCATGCCAAATTTCAAGATTCCAGGTCGTCTGGAAGTATCCTTTAGGTTTTGATTCCCTTGCGAGTAGTTGCGAGTTTCAAAATATGCGGCTTTAATTGCTGTATCTTTTGATTGCGTTGACGTAGAAGTTTGATTTTGTTACAGCTTAAAGATATTATAGACTTGAGTATTTGTTAAGAATTTCAATATAATACCACTACGCGTTCATGAGTAAAGGGGTAATAAGTTTAAAATTATTAAAAATATTTTTATTATATGATGTAACTAAAAATTTATGCTTTTCGCAATTTTTCCTTTATCTGTGTTATAAGACGTTGCTTCGTACCAAATTTCAAGATTCTGAGTTCACGGGAAGTACCCTGTAGGTTTTGATTCCCTTGCGAGTGTCGAAAATTTGCGGCATAAACGGGAGTATCTTTTGATCGCGTTGACTTAGAAGTTTGATTTTTTCACAGCTCCAAGAAACCATAGACTTGAGTATTTTATATGAATTTCAGCTTGATACCTCCACGCGTTCCTGAGAAAAAAGGTCTTGACAGACAGACAGACAGACAGACAGACAGACAGACGGACAACAAAGTGATCCTATAAGGGTTCCGTTTTTACCATTTGAGGTACGGAACCCTAAAAATGATATTAGAAACCTCAATATCATTTTGAAGACCTATCCATACATACCCCACACGTATATGGGTTTGATGGAAAAAAAAAATTGGGTTTCAGTTCTTCAGTGTGGAGAACCCCCAAAATGTATTGTTTTTTTTTCAACAGCATAGTTCTTATACTTTCGGAAAAAAGTGGCTGTGACATACGGACGGACAGACAGACAGACAGACAGACATGACGAATCTGTAAGGGTTCTTTTTTTTGCCATTTGGCTACGGAACACTAAAAACGCACGCATGTGAAATAAATTGCAAGTTGAACCTAATCGTAGTGCGATAAGATCCAGTTTTCGAGGCGCTTCCTCGAAAACTGGTTCTTGAAAATGAAGTAAATAGCATAGATTAAACGGTTATTAACGGTAAAGGCGAACTCAAACCAAAATCAAACTATTTAATTCAATTTAACCCACAGGTCCTGTACTTTAAGACTTGTCAGAGTCAAGCAGTAAGTCAGCAAGAAGTTGCTAGTTTCCTATACCATCGTTAATCTCTATAGAGAAAGCAAGAAACTGCAAGCATGGAGAACATCCAGTTGGCATTGACACATTGGCGACCATTAGGTTACAGGGGCGGCCAAAAACAGAACACAAGGGCCAAATTAATTGCTTTTCCTTCAGATTCAGCTCTTGATAATTACCTATGTGCGATCGTTGGCTCGCTGTAGATTAATTATTTCATATTATGTACAATAATTAACAAATAATTACAAATTTCGCACAAACCATGCATAAAGATGTAGTGTCGTCAAAGCGCGTATTTTGCGTTTAGGCTATAATCCACCACGCGGGCCCAGTGCGGATTGGTAGATGTCACATGTCTTCTAATTTAGATAATTGGATGCGTGAATACATGGTTGATATTACGAACAAATTGACATCGTTAAGTTCGCTATAATTATCCCCCGTATACAATAAAATTTTAATTTGACTGTATACAAAGGCACGGTTTTCATTGTATTGTAAATTGCTGTCATCAACTAAGTGTTGTCTTTGCTTCGGTCAGATTTTGATTTGATAGATATTAATGAGATGACGTTTATACAGGGTTGATTTCAGTGCAGTGTGAGGGGGTTCGGAATGATGTTCTGTATACGCGGTAATCGTTGTGCGTCGATAACTGTTCCACCCTGTACCTATAGTATCTATGAAAATAGCAGTGTAATGTGTTTTAACAAAGATTAAAGTCACTTGTTCTCCCCATCATTTCCATCATTTTTTTTTCTATACCTGAGAATTCTAGTTACGGAGTTACTGGGGGTCAAAGTTCCAACTTTTCCACAAGTTTTTATTAAATACATGTTTTTAATGTAAGATTTTTACTTTAAACACCTCCATCCTCCATATTCAATCCATCTCCAGCATAATGTTTTGAGTGTACATTTGAGTGCTACATAGAGTTTTAGCGTGATTTTTCACCCCAAAAAAAAACAAAATTCGTTTTACAGCAATAATTTTTGCGAAGGGCTACTTAGTTTGATGTACAGAATGCTTGGTAGACGGCTTCGTGATGAGGTTGTTTACACCCTGCATAATATGCGTACAAGATATGATGTCCTTCCTATAGCAACAATAGAAATAATACATTGCACAGTCCTATAATTTCCTCTGGTATTTATAACCAGCGCTTCAAGACACGTGTAAAGTCTGACACCAGTCTTACCAAGTGGTATCGTATTTCCCAGTATTACTGGGTTGTGGAGGTCAGATAGGCAGTCGCTCCATGTAAACTACTGGTATTCAGCTGCATCCGGTTAGACTGGAAGCCGACCCCAACATAGTTGGGAAAAGGCTAGGCAGATGATGATGATGCTTCAAGACACGTGTAAAGAGAACAATGTTTGTTTAGGTAATTTTCTGCATGGTTGCCAACAAAGAAAATAAGGAAATGCTCTATCCACGGTATATCCATGCATGGGAATGCCTCAGGCGCTAACTAAGTAGTATTATTTGTATCTCTGCTAAAAGAGGGGCAAAAGTCTAAAGTTAATTCATCTTCATCAGCATATTAATGTTCCCACTGCTGGGAGACCTGACCAGACCTCCTCTCTACGACAGAGAATTGCTACCTATAATTCAGAACGCGGGCCCATCACGGATTGGTAGATGTTGCACATGTCTTCGAATTTTTGGTTCTAGAACGTTTCCTCAGGATGTTTTAAAGTTATTATTATCCTGTTGAAGAATGTGATCTATATTACTAACTGTCATTGGAAAGTAAACCATATAAAGAGGAGCTAGCCTCATATTTCTATCAAGATGCTATACCGACCGATGACCCGGTGGATAACGTGGAAAACCAGTGGAAACTCAAGACCGGCCGATTTCTAGCAGTCCAGTGGCCGTCATCCAGCAATTATGATAATGATGATGGTAGTTACTTACTTCTGCGCACAATGTGCCGCTGTCAGTATATAATTCTCGCTGACGATGAACCCTCCGCAGAAGTAGGAGTTGTTCACGATAAACGACACTTGGTACGGATGATCCTCTATATCTGCGGGCTTCCCTCCTACGATCCTGTCATCGAATGGCAAAGGACCGTACAGGAAGTCTTCCACTGTCGGGACATGGGGGAAGTCGAAGTCGAAGTCGAATGGTGACACTGGAATAGGAAAAAATCGATTTTGTATTACATTTTGGAAGTCACTTGTTATAGAAATGCTTAGAAAAGAACGCACAAGATGAATGTAATTACCTACAATACCAATGACGATGAATTTAACCTAAACTAAGCCTTTTCACCCAACTATGGGGAAGCCAAAACGAAGGGTTATGATTTTAGCAGTCTATGTACTTATGTACGTATATCTGTATTTTGTTCCTCCGTAGCGCCTAAACTCATTCGATTTTGATGAATAAGGTGTCAATAGATTCGTTATTATAGCCCTAGTAAAGTGGCTATATTTTAACGAACTTCAACAATAGTTAGTTTTGCCTTGTAAACAACGAATTAAATTGGAGCGTGATTTTTTTCAGCACCTAGTCGAGTTTCATAGTGGTATACCACACAAATTCTTGTCCCAACCACATTAGGGTCAATAGAAATAATCATATTACCTAAACCTAAAACTGTGTATTACCGGCCCACTAAAAAAACATAAATTACACGAACGAAATTCAAAAACTCACTCACCTGAACTCAAAAAACTGAGCGCTAAAACTAAAACTAGTTGCACACTAAACATTGTTTGTGCTTCATAAATATTTTCACAAAATAAGGGCGCACTGTACACTCTCGGTTTTATAGGGCACTTTTATCTGTTCATTAGAACAGTATACAAATCACCCACATATAGTATAATTGTTTTTACTGTCATAACACCTGATAGGGATAGCCTTCGGGGCTTTAGCAAACGTATGTGCTCGGCCTAATGTACTGGTGGAATAGTTTCAGGTCACACTTGCGACTGGTCGTGTCTACGATTAGTCGCATTTGGAATTAGAATAAATATTGTGCGTGAAACCGTACTGGTCTAAAACCATTTGAGCTTCATTGACACAAAAAGAAGAAGTGGAAAGATTCCTCAGAATCAACATCGTAATGATCATAATACATACACGTGGTCATTAGTGAGAACTTATCCAGCACAAATTCAGATTTTTGTGTTATTTTTTTTTTTTTATGCCTATGAAATTAAGTCCGTCTCTGTACTTTGTGCTTGAAGGATATATTAAGTTGATCCAAGATTGTTTTTCTCAAAATGATCTAGAAGTAACATATATTTTAATTGAGTAGGAATGCTTATTACAAAATGTTAACAATGCCTTTTATCATGCATAATACAAGTGGTGTCAATCTTAGCACACTGCTGGAGGGCTTCAAGGCTAAACCACAACGAACTCACTCCGGAATATACCACGCTCGATCCTTGTATTTTCGCTGTACACTTGGATCTGTCTACATCCTGGATAGCGAAGGATATTTCTCCAATGCCCCATACATGACAACAGGAAGGTAAGCAGAGTTGCATCTACTTTTTACAGCACCCTCATCAGCCATGTATGAGGCTAAGTTTTTCAGATACCAGGTACTTCAGGAATTTATGAGTAAATTAGAAACATAGATAAAACGCATGCTAACATGCGACACATTAGTCGCAAGTGTGCACGGACGTAAGACAAGTACACCGTTACACTAATAAATAATGGAAACATTTGTCGATCGAGGAATGCTGTGCCTTGAATATCTAATGTGGCTAAAGCTATTTTACGTTGCGCACACTGTAGACAATTTCAATTTGCCTCGTTGGCCTACAGCTGCTAAAAATGAAGTCTTCGCTTCCATTCCCAGAATGCCGACGGAATTTCTATACATAAATATCGCTGGGCATTACACATTGCCATCAAGAACCACAATAAGTAACGAGGCTTATGTCGGGGATACCAGATAGTTGATATACTACTACTACTTTTTTGTTTGTAAAGACATACTTATTATACATACAAACATCCATCTATGTGAAGATTTAGAACAATGTACTGAACATGATGTAGTAGGTAACCGTGTGTACGTCGATGTCCCAATCAGTGCCTTTGAAATTAGAACTACACAATCATGGCTTAACCTAAATCCCATTCGCCGATCCTTGTACAAGTAAATTTAGATCTCCTCAGAATGTGAAGCATCACTAAAGCAAATTTTTTGCGGCATTTTTAATAAAAAGAACACAATTTGTCCTCGTTTTTATCAACCTACGCCTGTCTGCTAAACAGTCTTTAAGAATACTTGTTATTTTAAGCATGAAGTATTTTTTTCTTCATTGTTACCTTTGTACTTAATTTTTTCTCTGTATGAGTGTGTGTGTTTCCCCTGTTTTTGTGTAGCTACTTATATAAATAACTAATTATTGAATACATGAATAAACTTTAAGGAAATTTGTCAAAGTTATCTACTATTATGGGTTTAATGCTTAACGTAACAAACGTAACGTTCTAAACTAACGTTTTGAAACACAGACTCGCCTTCTATTACTTAGTTTTAATTTTTCTTAGCCTCTCATGTGTCCCACTGCTGGGCAAAGGCCCCTTCCTTCTTCCAAACCTCTCTATCTTGTGTGATATATGGCCATGTTCGCCCCGCAAACAAAATCAGATCGTCAAACCACCTGCGCCGCAGTCTACCTCGAAAATATATAAAACTAAAAAAATATATGATGTACATTGCCATGTAAACTTCCACCGAAAATTGGTTTGAACGAGATCTACTTAGTAGTTTTTTTTTTAATACGCCATAGATTGTAAACAGCAATTTACCTTTCATTCAATCTGCCACGGAACCCTTCATGGGCGAGTCTGACTCGCATAGAGAAATCATAGAGAAGAACTAATGTCATAAATATCTTATAGGGAATTTTAAGTATTTTGTCGTCGTCCTTTTGCCCACAAATCGCAAGTGTGCGCTCAACCTTACTTTTAACATGACTAACTCGTCGCAAATGTAATATACGACCGTGTCCACGCATCCTAAATCAGGGTTAGAGAAATTTCTATGGTATAGACTTTTCCTTGTGATGACGTCATTCTAATCATATGATCAGGTACTTTCGTTTGTGGTTCGAAAGCAGGTGATTTTTAGGAGTGCAGATAGAGGAAGGTACTGGCTTTGTTTCGATGATTTGAGGAAATACAGCAATACTTTGGATATTTCTCATGTGTAAAGAATGGCTAGATTAGGTCAGTCAAAAAACTTGAATGTAGTTCTCGTAAAGTCCTGCTCAAGAAAGTATTAGGTTTGTCATCAATTCTTTACGAGGATCATTTACCGCAGAGCCTCTTTTTCGATTTTAATAAATGGAGTTAAACGTGACCACAGACTGGTCTTAAACAATATAGTTTAAGCAAAGAATCGTTATCACAAAAGAAGAAGAAGATCGGATTTTTATTCAATTTTTTTTAAACGCGCAAGACTCATGCAACCGACTAGCCATGAAGAATAAATAGAACTCTGGAAATGAAGACAGAAGTTATTAAGTCTCAAGAATCCTGAAGAATCCTCATACAGTCCACCACAATAGCTGGTTATTTAATAGGTGGGTGACAGGCTGGACTCGTTGTTGTTATGTTGTGTTCACTTGCGGCATAAACCAAATAAATATCTTTTCTTTCTTTCTTCTTCCTTTCTTTGTTTAGAAAATCATCAACATTGGCTATTCTAATGACCATTACAGCCTTGCTACACATTCGGCTTAAGGCGATTACATGAGCTAAACGCGAGTTTTATAAATACTAAAAGTATATGATTCACTGCTATAAACAAGACCAGAAAAATATATGATATTCTTCAGGATATATGCTAGCATGATAGTGTGTTGAAAACATAATACAATTAATTTGACTCGAAAAAAATCACGAACTTATCTCTAAAAATATCTTTCAAACCAAAAAAACATACTAATATGCATGCGATCATTCTGATTTTTTGGCAAATAATTCTACAAGAAATATATTAGCATGATCTAGTGTTTTAGTTTTTTAATCCAATCAATAGTTTTTTGTAAATCGATCGAAACCACTCATTTCGCGCTATTTGGCCCGCAGTTACTGACGTAACAACCACTTTGTAGTGCAAGCTAATTAGAACTTTATTCTAACAGCATTTCAAACGTAGTTTGAACCACCACAAATAGAGTTGCTAATTTAGCTCGTCTAATCGCCGTAAGCCCCTGTTTCATTCCAAAACAGCTGTTACATTCTATACCAGTGTGTACAAGAGCGGGCCATTAATCTTCGTCGATCGCCCAACATCCACAAACCTACGTGGTCCTCCAACTCTGATAACAACACAGGTTTAGCTAAACTGGTCCTTCCGTACGCAAAATTATATTATGCAGAAACGCTATTCAATACGAGTAAACTGTAATTTGTACAAGTGTCTCAATATTAATTTCTTAACGCTATATGCAACACAAATTGTGTATTTATGTTAAATAGTGAGATGTACTTAAAATGTACTGGGAGTGATTGGATTTTTCAGTTGGAAAAACTCTTAGCTATTTCCCGCTTTATACTAAAAGCGAACTTGTACTATTTCCAACGAAAAATTTACGGCATGTCTTGATGTTATTCGGCACCCAAATTGCATTACACATTGTCCTATAAAATTCCGTTTTTTGTTTTAAGAATTTGTCTGGTGTATTGGGACAGCGATCGTGTTATGCAAATATCCCGCAGCAGGTTATTTTATAGACCAAAGATAACATTATGTTTTTCCTCCACATGACCACTTTTCTTTTCTTTCTTTCTTTTCCGATTTTCCTTATCTTTTTATTTTCCATTCGTTCGTAGCCTAAAAATCTGACAACTAGTCTTACCAAGAGAGAGTTGTAAAGTTGGGAAAAGGTTATGCTTATGATGTTTTTCTTTTTATTTATTGAGTTCGACTTTTATATCAAAGATCGTGAGAATACCGAGAATATCCTAGAACAAACAATTACCACAACATTTCCGCACTGAAGCCACGTGGTGGATATAGCTCCCTTTCGCAGGGAGGATGCCTGATGCCTGTATCCCAGCTGTGGGGACGCTATAGGTTGAACGCTACTGTTTAATATTAGAAGGTTTTGTACCTATTATAGCCTCAGGGTCGGTGGAGCGACGATCTTCGCGGCATAACTGGTAGTTACTGGATGATGAGAGTGGCTGAGAAAGTAGTTAAGTAGGGTACTGCTGCATCCTATCTGCGATTCTTTCGTTACTGTCACCATCAGATAGCGTATTTCCTATGGCCATCACGGGTGGATTGTGTTATGGATGATATGGCAAAAAAGGAGGTGTCTGATAACATGACGAGCAGTAGAAAAGTATGGATGAAGATGACATGATGATGATGATCTAGAATTGATGTCATCACCAGACGATGTATTTCCTTTTACCGTCCTTCATCATTGACCTTCATATACCATGTAATTTTCCTTTAGATAAACATTATGTAATTTGATGACGTCTTCCAATGATTGTGTCGACACGATAATTTATTCAATTAGCACCTATTCTATGTCATAAAGTAAGATATTAATGACCTAAAGACTGGAAATAATTAGCTAAAGAAACTTAAGCAATGAAATGAAATCAAAGTCCTTCCATTTGATAAGCAATTAAAATTAATGATTCCTACAAACTAAGGGTACTTAAAAAGATCTCATAGATCTTGCCTAGGGTCCAATTACAATGACATTATCAAACCAAAATAAGTCTAGGTATAATTATGTTTTTTGACTATCGAATAGCTACATCAGAAATATAATTGATTTCATTTCATACCACAAAGTACGGAATCACCGGCAGTTTCTAGAAACCGCAGTTCTGGTAAAATTCGTGGTTTCGAAAGTATGATAATTTGATTTTTTACTTTATTGGTTGAACTATTACCGTTTGCTTGATTTGTATGTAGTGTTCTGTGTTAACAATGCCGCTTCTAGTAGAGTGAATTTCCCACCCGTACACAAAATACACGCTTTGACGTGGTGTTGCGGACACCAGCCTCTTATACAATACAATATAATACAAATGCCGCTGCTAGCGGACGTAGCGGAGATATCCCTGTGTTCTGTGAACGTAAACATTAAACTTCCCCAGGGAATTTCCTAATTCACAACCATGAGACAAATTTTTTTATTCAACCTTATTCCTATAGGACCAACAAATAATTGCTACCAAATGCGTCCCATATGACTAAAAAATTACAAAACCACGAACGAAAGCAATGGTTTTGAAACAATGATGAACATCACCTTGACATTACAGTTCTAATCTATATGTTTAAGCTATTAAGGTTCTAATCTGATTGAAATGCAATTTCATGGTTGAGTTCAGTATGGAAAACTATGTCAATCACGAATATGTTAAATGATTAAACTCACGATATGAAATAAATAATGTACTTTTAACCTGGTGTTCCACTTTTTATTCCGCACAAGGGCCTCCGATTTGGCGTTACATGCCGTTGAAAAATATATCTCAGGCATTCCGGTTTCCTCACGATGTTTTCCTTAACCGTTTTGAGAGCAGCGTTGACGAAATAAATTACACAAAGCAATGCGCCTGTCTGGGTTCGAACCCATGACTTACTGCTCGTACTGCCTTGTTAGAATCGTGGTCACAAACGATACAACTGAACATGAACTCTTACGTTCGATTCCTGGTTGTAGCAGATTTTCTTTATAACAGCCTGGGGTCTAGATTTATATCCCAGGTTTTAAAGGTTCATCCCTATGGCATGGGATTTACAATAAATTTGGCACAAAATGGTGGATGGACTACAGTAACACATTACACCTCTGACTAACGCTTTGGGGATTACAGATGATGTTATTTTACGTGTCTGCGGGACTGTTCGAAAGAGATACCGTGGCCCCGGAACATAAAGGGCGAGGAAGGAACATGGATGGGTTTTAGTCAGTCAAATTCTGACACTCCCTCCCGCTCAGCCCAGAGTGGGAGAAGTCATTTGATGATTTCCCATACGGAAAAAAATGGTATGTTACGTTCAATAATTCAGCCTTTGCTAATTTAATGACGATACGATCAGTTTTTAAATTTAAATTACAGCAGAAGTACCGTTAGAATCATTAAACACGTACCTTGGTGGTATTTTAATTACTTACCCACTGCACGGTAAACTATCGATTGGTTGGCATTGAAAATGACATGCACACATAATTAATAGTACATTGTTATCCAAGGGGTGAAATTAACTTATTTAGTCCCGAGACGGGGTTTGGCGCCCAAGCGTAGCGCGGGCGCTAATAGCTCGAGGGACTAAATAAGTCTTTAACCCGAGGTAAACACTGTGCTTTTCATTACGAATACAAGGAAAATAAAAACAAAAACACGAAACCACTCGAAAAAAAAATGAAGATCGGATTGCCGCTTTCCCGCCTATTTTGTTTTTTTTTTCTGTGGCCGGCTATTCAGCCTATATTTTCAGTATAGTCACTGAAAACATATTAAATATTTTGCCCAAATTTTTGTTATTTTAAAGAAGTATTTGTAACTAAATTATAACTAAGTTATTTAAAATAATTATATTCTTTAATTAATACTGAATTTTATGTTATTTCAATTTTACATCGCGCTGTAATTTACAGGCTGTATAGAAGTCGGAACATGGTTCAATAAAAATGTGAAAATAGAACTAGATTTTTTTTTAACAATGTGACAGCTGTCAGTTGAAAGTGATTCTCCCTAGGGCTGAAAAGTATTACTTTCAGCCCGCTCCTCAGGCAACTTCAGACCTACTTTCCGAGTATGAGTAATGAAAAAGTATAGTAGAGGAGCGGGCTGAAAGTAATACTGGGCGCCAAACCCCGTCTCGGGACTAAATAAGTTACTTTCACCCCTAGGATAACAATGTACTATATTTTCACACTACGTAGGGCATTTTCTATCATAGCATTTTTTGACTTCGAGCTCCTTTGTGACCTATTGATGACAATCTGAAATGTGGATATTCTGTTTCAACTATAGATAAACCGCTGCCGTAACTTTCGGAGATTACTCATAAATATGTCTTCATTATTTTGCATTCCATATTTTTTAAAGATCTTTCAAAATCACGCGTGATGCTTTGATTTGTGTCAATACAGTATTTCTGATCAAAGGTTACATATAATTCCCCGTACATTTAAAATTATCATATAAATGTAATACGCTAATACTTTTTGTCATAAAATAAATATTACAGGAAGTAATCTCATTGTCATTTGATCCGTGGCTGATTGGGCAATTTTGTCATTTTTGTAATATTAGTTACTTTAATGACAATACTTATGTCTGTTTTGGACGTAACATTATAAATAAAAGCATCGGTTTTGTCTCGAGAATATATTGACAATGTTAATTTTATTATAATGTTGGAGACTACTTCTTTTTATTTTTTTTAGGTTCAAGTTGGTGCCTAACCTGGTGCCGTTCATGGGGCATCTGACTTGGTTTGAAGCTAAAACTAAAATAGTTTTTTTTTTTCTCATATTCACCATCTAATAATTATGACATGTTAGAGATATGTAACATTGTCTACAAACACATGGAAAAAGGATATAGGTATCTTCACGTGTTTCATAATTGCTCATGGTTATCGCGTCTCAAAATGTATGTAAGAGATTGAGTGTTAAACATTGAATCATTTGCCTCTTTCTGAAACCAGATGACTATTGTTGATTTTTTTTTTTACTCTGAACGCTCTGCTTTGTTTTTTCGTTTTATTGATATTCAAAAGTGCCGTAATGGTCTAATTGAAATAAATGTTTTGAGTTGAGTTTCAGTTTGACTTCTATACCTACATCAAACAAACAACTGTTGTTACAAACACAGTTGTTAAAAATGTGAACTTAGAATTCTCTTGGAAGATTTTCTAGTTAAATCAAAATATATGTACCTACCTAATATCAAACACTCCTATTTAAGTTAAAGAATAAAATGTTAGAGGAAAGTTCAAGACCATAAATAAATAATTAAAATTTTCAATAAGCAACGTCCTAAGCCGGGCTCTATGCAAACAGAGGTAAGGTTCAAATGACAGCGAGCATTATGGGTGGACTAAAGTCCGTTCAGGTATTTTTTTTTTTTTTTTAAGTACTATGTTTTTGATCAGTGTCAAAATTACAGTAGGCTTTATTTTTGGTACTAATAGATTGCTTTTGGCATGTCACATTTTAAAATAATGAGTAGGTACTAGATTATGCCCGCCCAGTGAATAATTGGATAATTGTTCCAAGGGATCATACTACCGGGATAAAAGTACTTCATGTGTTACGCCAGGTTATAAACTATATGTGTGCAAAATTGCATTGAAATACGTTCAGTATTTGTTGCGTAAAAGACTAACAAACATCCATCAATCTATCCTCACAAACTTTCGCATAATATTAAGTAGGTTTAGTGGGATACGCACGTGGATACGCACGTAATATTCACTGATTTTAAGACTTTATTCTTATCAATTAGACTCATATTAAAAAAATATAAATTTATGAACTGCTTATCAGATTTGTTGTAAAAGTTATTGGACTGTGTACTTAACTTTTCAAAGAAATTATGCTTTTAATAATTAGCGTGTAAGTTATTGATTCATATTTGTATATTTTACTGAGTTTACTTGTACATTATGTAGCTTACGATATTATAATTAGTTTTCTTTTTTGTCCATGTGGTGTATACCTTTAAGTAATTGTTTGTTTGTTACACTGTGAAGAGTGTAAATGCATGTTTTATCTTTGTTTGGAAATAAATGTAATCAATTGTTGGTAGACCTAACAAATAAAATTAAAATAAAATATTATACTTGCCGCATTAATTCAAAGCAGAATGGCATCGGATAGTTGTAGTTACGAATCAAAAATCTTTTGAATATACTTTGTTCTTTCGTGCTTTATGATCTCTGATGGGCCCGCTGACAGTCGCTCCACAGCCTTTGTCTTTGATTGAAAGTAAGCACTTTAGAACCGAGAAGAAATTTAATATGAATCGAATTTACCGTGAACTATAAATACTAATAATCTTGTTTATTTTACAAACTAATAGGGGAACTGTTTCAGACTTCATAACTTGTGTTACCTAACAATAATAAATAATATAATAAATAATAAATATCGCTGGACATTAACACACAGCGCCACCTAGTGCCACACTAAGCAAAGCTTGTGTCGTGGACACTAGATAGTTGATATACTACATATATACTTTTTTGTTTGTAAATACATACTTATTATACATATAAACATCCATGACTCGGAAACAAATGTCCGTGCTCATCACACAAACATTTGCTCCTACCGGGATTCGAACCCAGGACCCTAAGAACGTAAGGCAGCGTCACTACCACTACGCCAATCGGGTCGTCAAAAATAGATAATTTGATAAAACTGATAGCTCGATAATTTATACTTTTAAGCTGTTAACTCGGTAAAGATGTAGCTTTCTAATGGTGAAAGAATATTTAAAATCGGTTGAGTAATTCTTGAGTTAAATCGTTACAACAAACAAAAATCTAATCCTTCCTCTATAAAATGATAATATTGAATATTGAAGATGTTCAACAGAATCATGTGCTTGCATGAGCAGATGTATGAACGTTGACGTTGGTACCTGACGTTCTGAAATTTCATGTACTTATGCAAAAATCGTTGTACTCATTGCCTCCTACTCTTATCTCAGAAATATGATACGTGAGCTAGCACAGCAGTTTGGACAGTGAAGTATAAGTTCGAAAAAACTACCATCAATGATAATTTCCAGCAATGGAATTTCTAGTACTAGTAACATCACAATGGTTGATCACTGTGTTGCCCAATTTCTTCCTTCAAGCTTGTTGACTCGCCTTTTTGTCAATGTTCCACATCTGACTGTGAATATGAACAATCTACACATCACATTGTCCCTGCGATACACAAAGATTTTTTCTTTCTTTCTTTCTTTCCTCGTTGGTCTAGCGGTTGCAAGCGTGACTGCTGAGCATGAGGTCCTCCGTCCTGGGTTTGATTTTCAGGTCGGTCAAAGTGTTATCGGGTTTTTCCATTAGAAATTTGTCAGTAGTAGCCAAGGAGTCTGGATTTGCGCCTGGTTGATGGCAATAGGCTCGCCGTCAATTGAATGGGACTTAAACATAACTGGCGAAATGTGGGTGTACTTTTGAGGTGCTTTTCATCATCATCATCTGCCTAGCCTTTAATTCCCAACTATGTTGGGGTCGGTATTTTAGGTGCTTTTATATGCAACTAAAATACTTCGGGAATTACAAGGCTTGATGATAAAAACCCGGACCTCAGACAATCAATAAGTAATGTACCATTGTGACACATTCACATAATACAATCAAGGAAAAAGCCGCATTTATATTGTATCAGTACACAACATTACAAGAACACTTTCATTCATATCAAAATTATGATTGTTTGTACATTGCATGTATCACATTATTTTCATATCTAATAAATACCCATGGGTGTGTTTGGATTTTTAAAGGTTAATTTTAATTTGTTGTATTCGTAATTTTCCTATTCCTGGAGGCATATTTAGCGTATCTATATACGTTATGGATAGTGATGTGCTAGCGTTAGAAAAGGGGGTATAGTCTCGCCCTTACCACATGGGACTACTGTGTACTATTCAGGTACATCTCTAACCCTTCCGGGCTTACTAGCCTGATATTATGGAGAATCATCAATTGGACATTTAGTAAAACAGAGGAAGAATACATACTTACCAAATTGTTGTGTGTTCTTTTATGTTTCCCAGATATTTTGGGTATTTAAACCACTGGGAATTGTTCATAATTGACGTCGTGATTTTTTCTTATAAGAAAAGGAACCGAAGATAAAATTCTCAAAGTTATTTATTAAAACTATAGAAATGAGCAGAGTTGAATAAACTTTATCCATTACCCAATAACACTGCGTTTTGATAGGGGCAATAATTTGTTTGTACGTATTTTAAGCCATAACGCAGCCAGAAGGCGTTGCGATAGACTCGGTGAGATCAAAAAAGTATGCGACGATTTCACCTCTTGGTAGAAACGGACTCTTAAGAGATGGCGAGATATTCTTGATCGAATAAATAATTGGAAGTGGTGACAGGCTTTTGCCCAGCTGTGGGATGACGCAGGGTAACAGTAATGTACAGTCGTCATCGCATCAGATTACTACAAACTGACAAATTTTCTCATTCGATGTTGAACTTAAACAGCAACATTTTATGGTTTGAAATCATTTGGAGAAATGTGACGGTTTGTGGTTACTTGATGTGATGGCGACTGTACTTTCGACACAAAAGCAATCCAATGGTTAATATCCCTATCACATGATCACATAGATGTCACCAGATATAATAGTATGATGGAACAAATAAGTTGATAAGCCCTAATGAGTCGAATAATATCCGACAAATATCCATTACAAGTACAACACTATTAAAGCTTCATACGCGGTAGTGTGTGTTTACAAATTATGTGTGACAATGGCGTGACCGGTGTAGGTACTACAGCTCAGTATCCATACGATCTAGTGTTTGGTCCTAACGTCTTTGAAAACCGTGGTCCTTTGGTACGAGTGTTGTGCTTGTGTTAAAAATAAGAAAATTAAAAATATATAAAGAAGAAAAAATTGATGAAATAATAATAAAACGTCGTATTGTGAATTAATTTTGTGAAAAAATCTTCTTAAATGCATATTTTCTTGGTATCAAAGTACAAAAATACGATTATTTTTTATTTAATGAAATCTATTTCTAGTCGCAAATAATTATCATATTATAATAGTGTTTGAAATAAATTTAATAATAATTAAGAAGAGACAATAGGCAGTTTCGTAAACTTAGTATTAATTAAAATTATTTAAATGGTGTCTTAAAAACTACCGGAATTAATTCAACGTCAATGCAAACGAAAACAATATGCAAATATTGTAAGCATCAATTTCGGCTGTAGCATCAGTTTTAAAACGCCTTTAGTCCTCTGATAGAGCCGAAGGAGCTACGAGTATAACAACAGCTGCTCGAAGCGATCTTCTAGTTAAGCTGCGCTGCTTGCCTAGGCTGGTCCGTGGATGGCTATTGTGTTGTATTGTATTGCATAACGGGCTGGTGTCCGCAACTCCATGTCAAGGCGCGTATTTTGCGTACGGGTGGGAAATTCACTCGATCCATCTCAACTCCCCGAGAAAGGCCAGCAGCGCCCCGATGTTGCCGACAATCTCGCGGAGAGTACCTGGGTGACCGAAGTATTTTGCCCTGTAGGTATGTTGCAACCGCTGGGCAGTGTAGAAGCACGTGGGCTGCTGTCTCGTCTTCCTCCAAGCCCCGTGGATGGCTAACCGCCCATTACATACCGAGTATCCTTCAAAAGGTCCTTGCTCCCGGCAGTCATTTGTAAATCTTTGATAGTCGTAACAGGTAGTTAGTGGCCCGAAATTCTGACAACCAGTCTTACCAAGGGGTATCGTATTACCCGAAGTGGTTTGCGGAGGTCAGATAGGCAGTCGCCCCATGTAAAATACTGGTATTCAGCTGAATCATGAAGACTGGAAGCCAACCCCAACATAGTGGAGAAAAGACTCCGATAGATTACTACTATTAGTTTCTCATTTACCTGGATTAAAATAACAGCTTTCAGGATGTAAATAATTAAGCGGATAATTTTTTTAAGACTATGTTTTTCATAGTTTCATTAAATTCGCCCTATAGCAAAATATTGACTGCATATATGCATTTGTAAATTTTATTTATTTGTATATAATTAAGTGGTCTTACCGTTTGTGTGTTTATAAGAAAGAGAGTTTGTGCATTTTACAACAGTAGGTAAATACTAGAATGAAAACCTAGACTTGTAGTCTCGTACAATTACTACTGTTTTGCAAACAATGGCGTGAGAAAAACATGACTATTACGATAATGCAAATTACATTGTAGGGCTTTTTGTGAACTGTCATCTTATTAACGTTCAATCATTTTATTAACCTTCCTCAGAAAACGGGTGACATATAAACATAACGTAAATTTGAACGATTTCAAACCGAGAAAACCAATTTGTGTTATATTCTTTGGCGCTAACTGGGGAAGCGTTGGCCCTGTGATGGCGGCCGGACGGCCCCAACTTGCGCACAGTTAACGTGGGTTAGAACCCAGGCAGATGCATTACTATGTACAATTTATTTCATCACCACTGCTCTCAAAACGGTGAAAGAAAACATTGTGAGGAAACCGGGCTAAAACAGCATGTCCTTAGAACCAAAAATTCGAAGATATGTTATATCTACCAGCCCGCGTGGTGAATTATAGCCCATTCCCTCTCATAATAGGAGACTGTGCGTCCCAGCAGTGGGAACATTAGGTATAGGCTGATTATGTTATGGAATTGTGGTTTGCATGTTTATGACTCTCTTATTCTTTCTTTTTGACTGCTTCGTTAGTCTAGTCTAGACTGCTGGTCATGAAGCGCTGGGTTCGATTCCCAAGTCGGGCCAAAGTGTTTTTCCATCAGGAATTTCTTAGTAGCAGCTACAGAGTCTGGATTTATGGCCGGTTGACGGCAATAGGCTCGCCCCCTGTTATATGGGACTTAAACATAAGTGGCGAACTGTGGGTGTACTATTAGATACACCGCTGACTTACCCTTCTGAAATTACACTCACTTCGCACGTCTATCTAGCTACTGTACTAGGACTACGATAATATATTTCGTGTTAAAGATTTTTTTTAACATGACACTCATGGAAACTTGTTAAAAAATATATTGTTACATCCTCTTGATTATGATAAATGATGTTCATACAATTTAATTGGTTTTAAAATATTTTACTCGTTAAAATTATTATGTTACATAGACCAGGTAGGTATTACGTTAATTTTTAATCTTTTATGTAGTTACTGGCTGAGCTATTGCCAACCACTTACCGCTAAGTTTTACTAATAGAAAAATTGTTTTAGAAGAACGCAAAATACTTACTATAAGTCATCTCGGCCTGGCCTTTTCCCAACTACATACGCTGGGGTCTGCTTCCAGTCTTACCGGATTCAACTGAATACCGACTGACTGAGTACGTTACAAGAAGCGACTGCCTATCTGACCTCCACCACCCAGTTAGTTTTGGGTAATTCGATACTAGTTAGTATTGGGTAATCGTAACTGACAGTCTTTACATACCTGTAACAACTGTCAGTTATTTACAAATGACAGTCGGGACCACCCTAGGTAATATTTCGAGAGTATACAATTTCACTAAAGAGATTACAAAGTAACGTGATTGACAACTTTATGGTGATCAGGAATAAGCCACATATACCTATGGGCTTGGGTAGGTATCTAAGGATCATTCCCAAGCCCCACCCCAAACCGTCTTCCCGGTCGGTGCGGTATACGCTAGGCATTTTTCACCGTTTAAAAAAGAAGAAAAAGATATCTGTGTTATTGGATTCTCAAAAAGCAAATCTTCAGTTCTTATGATTTCGATGACCTACGAAGAAAACAACATTTAAATTACTATAATTAAATAATTAGACTGTCTGTTTCTTTCTGCTATGAAACTGGTTTATGCCATTTTTAGCAAAAACACATGATTAAGTTTCTAGATAGGAAAAAAAACAGAAATTCTTAATTAATAATAAAAAATAAGTTACCGACCAATCAAAATACTGGTCGCGCTCAGTATGGTAGGTCCGAGCAATGTTGAGGTGTTGCTTATGAGCTGCCTAATGCCTTTCTTCAGCCATTAGATCAAAAACATGGTGTAAAACTTACGTAATACTCACCATAAAATAGGAAATAAGTATAAAAAATCACATAATACTTATTTCAAGATAAAACCCAAATCGTTTTTCACACACATGCTTCAAACACATGTCAATAAACTAGCGTATATAAAATAAAATAAAATTTACTCGTGTTAAAAACAAAAACAAAATTTACAAAATAAATATACAAAATGAAAAAAAATCTAGTCAGGAAACTAAAATCACAAAAAAATGTTACTCCATTTGCATATGAAACTTGTCTCTTGAGACCTTAGCCATTTGTTTACAAAAAAAACTCGTCGCAAGGAAAACTGTGTGAGAATATAAATCCTTTAACAATTATAGTTCAGGTAGTGAAGCAGACGGACTGATGCCGCGTCGCTAAAGAATTAAAAATAAAACACAAATTAAAGTTAAGTAAGTACTTACAAAAAAAAGTGTCAAACTAAAAAAAGGAACAAAAGTGTTAAAATGTTGGGAAAACATTCAAAATTGATTTTTGCTGTGTCTTTGGGGTTCTTGGTGATCGCCATAATTATGGTGTCGTGGGGGTTCCAGAAAGTTGTTGACAGACAAATACAAAAAGTGAGTTTACTTCAAATTTTCTTCGCATTTTATATAGAATGGTGGACCTGTTTTATTTGTGGTTTGGTATTAACATCGTAGTTTTATTTTACTTACTGGGAAACTTAATGAAGCATGGAAATTAAATGTGTAAGTAGTTCTTTAGTAATCGCACACACTGAGTACTGAATATCATAATGAAAATATCATCATACCAAGAGGTAGTCGTTTTCACAATTTTATATCAATTTTACACAAATCTAACACCGTGTTACTTTGAATAATCACGAAATTAACACTAAAATTACGTATCCAACATCATAAAATACCACAAACAATAATTGCAGTTTGGATTGTTATGATCGATATTATCATTTTATTTTAATCGATAAACTACTTCAAACATGCACACATAAGCATTGTCACTTTTTTTTACTATGAAAGCTATTACTTTTCTTGAACAGACCTCATTTACTTCCTCCAAAGGTCCGGTAGGTCTCATTGTCATGAAGAAATAAAAACTTACCAGTATCATAAGTATGATGTAAGAATCCTTCATTGAAACTAGTTACAAAACTACGAGCTACGGTTTCTTAAACGGCCGAAGGGATCTTAACTCTAATATTTATACCGAGACTTCAAATTTCGAATATGGAAAACATTACCACTCTTAATTCGCATTTTTTTTACCAATAGCACCACCTGTCAAAGGAATTTAAGCGCCAAAGAACCAATCATAATAGTTCTGTCAGTGGAATACCTTTTTTTTCCAATTTCCAAAAAAGGAGGAGGTTATGGCTGATAAGGATTTGTGTGAGATACCACAACTACTACAAACTACTGTAAACCTTTTTTTATTGTATCCAACAAAATTAAACATGTTTTTGTTATCATATTGCAAAACGTTCCACACATGTTACATATTTAATGGTGTTCCAATTGAACAGCTGTAGTGGTCTGAATAGAGTTGTAAAATAAACATTAAAATTGCAAACAATACCTTGCATGAAATGTGCTAGTAAGATTTAGAACAAACATGATACAAATATTCCTAATAAAAATAAATATTTTTGTAATATGTGTGTACTTCTTCGTCAGACGCCCGAATTGATAACCAGTCTTGCCAAGGGGTCTATCGTGTTACCCACTAACAGTTTTGAAGGTCAGATAGGCAGTCACTCTATGTAAAATACTGGTATTCAAGTGCATCTGTTCCACACCCGTTGTGACTTGAACGTAACAGGCGAAACAAAATGTCAGCTTCCAAGAGAGCTAACAAGAGATAAAGTTAGTTTTGCCTCATAAAGTAGGTTTCCGGGCTGAACAACCTGGGTGCACTATAAAGTACACCTCTGCGAAACTCTTAGCATATTACAGGCGTGATGTTACGTTATTTTATAGGTGCAAATTGAACTTGAATTGATGATTGCTTAAGCGTGGAGAACAATCACTGCTTACACTAGCAACAATGAAGGCCGCGTTATTGTTTACTTCGGATTACAAGACCAAGACCTACCTTTGAGAAAACACAAGATTCATGAAAGAAATTGCCGGTTTTCGCTAAACAACACTTAAAGAAATACCTAATTAGAACCGCTCTTCTGAATTTTCAACGCACGTCTCAGCGGTGTAGAGAATTAGAAGCAGTGGTAGCCCAGTGGTGTGAGCATCGATAAGCCAAGGTCATAGGTCTCAAATTCGAACACTAGATACATGTACGTTTTGTACAATAATCATCACTTGATTCGGTGAAGGAACACATGAGGAAACCCGCATGCCTGAGAGATATTTTTAAAAGTAAAGAAAAGTTTTTCATCAGTATATCTTGAATTTGAAAGTTAAACACACGCAGTTTGATAAGCCTGCTCTTATTTCGACAGAAACAATAGCGACATCTCAAAACATCGAGATTTCTATGCTTTAACTAAGTTACCGAAATTCCCGAATTCAGTACAGCTATATTACAACAATAGTTAAACAATAGCGTCATATCGATTCGGTCGGGGTCGTCTGTGAACCCCGACCGAATCGTAATTAATACTAAATTATAATTAAGTAATCTTTTTACTCTATCTTCTCACAGAACCACAAACATTCTCACATTATCGTAATATCCATTCTAAAGTTTAGAAGATGTTATCTAGAATATAGAGAGACGCGAAAAGACACTTTGTGCTGAACCTAGGTATGGGATAAGTACAAAATTAAATATAGTCTGTCAATATGCACGAGCCTATTTACATTTTAGTGTCACGCTAATTGTACAATTTACTTAAAAAGGCATATAACTAAATGTATAAGATGCTTATTTGAGAGATGAAAACAAATTTTGAGTGTCCATAATTGAATAGGATCTACAAATTAGAGGTCTCAAACCATGAAATCAGGTTTCCGTGAGTTTTTGCTTAAACATGCATCGAGAGAATGATCATTACGAAATAAATAAATAAGTTATTTAAAATTCGTTCTACTATTATTGAAGTAGTAGAAACAAACTATTTGTGACAAGTAATTGTTATTTCAAGCAACGAACGTACATAATTATAATTTAATCGAGTAAAACTCACAATTTCGCGTTTTTGTAACATGCCTCGTAACAGTCGTAACATTGTAATTAAATCACTGTCACAATAATGCCAATATGTGTCCAATGTCAATCAAGTTGCCAAAACGTGACACAGTTGACTTTAACCTACTAGTTAAAGCAGAAACATGACAAAGTTAGCGGCTATACTAGAAAAATACAACTCATAATAAAAAATAAAAAAGTCTGCCTGTCACCGTTTCAGAAAAAAAATTACCGAAATCTGGGTGATCTCAGATATTTTGTGGTTGAATAAGTTTTCGGTGAATTGACTTACGACTTTGGTGTAATAATAAAAAATGTTTATTATGTTATACTCTGTTCAAATTAAGTTTAAATAGCCCAATCCGGGTGATCTCCTTTAAGTCCGATGTAAAAGCGCGCGAGCTTGTTACCATCAACCAGGCACAAATACAGACTCCGTGGTTGTTGAGAAATTCCTCATGGAAAAAACCAATGACACTTTACTTCACCCGGGACTGGAACCCAGGAGTTTATGCTTAGGAGTCGCAAACACTAGACAAACGAAGCAGCATATGACCAGCTAAATGTGGGTGTACCTACTATCTAGGTTAACAGGCATGATGTTATGTTTAATAGTATTTATATAAATTATCAAATACATAACCCTCCTTTTTGGCTTCGCCACAATCGGATAAAAAAAGAAAAAAAAATGTAACAATCCGGTTCAGTGTACAAACTCGTGGAATCGTTTTATTAATATCTAAGTCGAAAAACCCGTCTTTTTATATCAAGTCCATCGGTCAAGATTGAAGTGCAAAGTTCAATAACAATGCTGTTTTAAATAATATAACAACTTATGTAGTGGAAGATTTAAATAAATAAATCTTTAGGTTGAACTAAGTAAGTCGTCTCATTTTCTTTAAAATAATAAAGGACGGCAGAAAATGTAGCTAACAGTCTCAGTCCCGCCTTTATGTACAGGTTTTCTTACATGTGCCTACTAAAACTAATCAACATCAATGGTATTTTTAGAAATCTATATCTATACAGGATGGAAACGGAAAGTATCCATAATTTTTCGAAAATTTTGATCCCCATTCATAGATTTTCAAAAAAACGTACAGTTAGCAAGAAAATTGTGCATTTTACACAAAAGATTTTTTTGATCCCAATCGATCCTGTTTCTAATACTGATCAAAAAGTTCGTCTAGACTCTAGTCCAACCCAGGTTGGAGTACTCAAAAGGTCAGAAATTGCAAAAACTTTTCCCATACATTTTGTATGAACATTTTAAACAAAATTTTGTTTTTATGTTAATCGATACTGTTTGTAATTCTGATCAAAAACTTCTAAGGGACCTACGTAACCCCCCCGTGCCCCGTTAACCGTTTCCACTTTGTACGAGTATAATATCTAATAATCTAGAGAATAAGAAATGTTTTTTTGTTAGTTGGTGTATTTGATACGCTTTAACTCCAAAACTACTCGAACGATTTTAAAAATTCTTTCACCATTAGAAAGCTACATCTTTACCAAGTAATATAGGCTATAAATTATATTGATATCATGCAAATTAGCCGAGCTATCACAATTTTCGCGGACGAAGTCGCAGGCGAAATGCTAGTGTAATAAATAAAAACTGTCTCATTGGTTCAGTGGTTGCAAGCCCGACTGCTGAGCATCCCGGGTCCTATTCCCGGGTCGTGCAAACCGTTATTGAGTTTATTTATCAGGAATTTCTCAAAAGCAGCCATGGAGTCAGGATTTGTGCCCGGTTGATGAAAATTGGCTTGCCCCCTAAACATGGTGCTCCTTATTATTAGGTACACCTCTGCCTAAACCTTCGGGGATTACAGGCGTGATGTTAAAAAAATATAAATATAAAACAATATAAAAGATATAAAACAATATAAAGATATAAAACAATATAAAAGATATAAAACCATATAAAATATATAAAACAAGCCTCTTCTTTTTCACCCAGTTTTCAGTCCTGAAATACACATTTCGACATACAATTCTCATGATTTTATAAGCAGGTAATTGTGAAGACTTTGTTTTGCTATGAGTAAGAATTATTGATAGCTACTTACATCAATTGATCTACTACTTACTTGATATCCTTGAACGAGGAACATCCTTGCTCAGGCTGCGAGCATGTCGTAAGGGTTAGTTTACATTGGTTATTTCCGAAGAATTAGGCTCCTAGTTACCTAAGGTACGCCTACATTTTACCACATTTATTTAGTTAGTATTGGGGAGCTATAGGCTGTTGCCATCGATCGAGTATAAATCTAAATTCTGGGCTGCCACTGTGAAATTTGTGGAGAAAAACCTCTAAGTATGGTACTATGTATTAGGGTTTAACTTCAAAGTGATAATTATTTATTTATTTACCACCGATTATAACACCATTATAACCTTCAAAACGATGCTATAATACACAAAATAATTCACAATATAAAATAAGTAAAATACACCCACCCATGAAAAATTAATTAATTGAACATGGAAATGTTAGTTGTACACACCTCTTTCAATTAGGATTTGTGCCCTCTGGACAAATCTCGGCAGGGTTTTCCCATCACATCTTCCGCTCCCGTCATTATCGTGACGATTAAGTATTTCGAAATTATTTTGATAATAACAATAATCATAAAACTTTAATTAATAAACTTCACGTACCTATATCCAAACCCGTTAAGTTTAATTGCAAAAGAAACGGTCACATTTTGTTTAATTAATCAACAAACAGAACTTTATTTACATTTGAAATCAGAAATGAAATTATAATTTGCAAGTAAACAAAATTAAAAAATAATAATTATAATTTAAATTATTGAAAAAATTATCAAAAAAAAATAACTATCTTGATAATTAATTAATTACGAACCATGCTGTTTCGCTTTGTCGTGGAGTTGTGGACACCGGCCCGTTATACAATATAATACAATAACTGTATTCTCTAGGCTCAAAGTTTCAAAGAAGACATAGACATAACATGGAACAAGGGCTGATGAATGGTTATGATAACAATGACTGAGATGACTGACAAAAGCAGTGTAGACCCAAACATATTGAAGACCAGGGCCCCGATTCTACTATTGCAATAGTGTCAGGATAGTCTTTCATTGATCTCATAATTGTTGATGAATGACAATGGGATCGCTAATGCCATTTTGCTTAAAGTTCATATTCTGCTAAATTCATCATAGTGGTTCGATCAATCAATCAATCAATAATTTTATTATCAGGCATCTTAAGGCCCATAGATAAAATACACAAAATAACAACATAAAAATATACTACCTAACACATAAAAAATCTAACTTATAAGCTATCGTCAGCTCTCGTAATTGTGTTTGAATGACATTGTTGTATTGCCATTATTAAAAAACCTGTTAATAGAAATGTTTTTACTGTTATTCAGGCCAGATTTAATTTATATATATTTTTACATATTATTGATTTGTGATAAAAGCAATCTGAAATTAAGAAGTTCTTAAATAGCAAAAAACATAAAAAGTAATGTGGAACGTGGATATATGTGCAACTATCCAACTCATTGTATCTGTTTAGCTGTCAAAGTCAAATGTGACATTTCTACTTTGTTTGTTAGTTTTTATTTCTAGTGGCCGGTGTTTAGAATTATTTTCTTACAAGTGTTTCAAATTATCTTTATTAAAGAAACCTATACCGTCTTATTATAAAAACTTCCGTAAGTACCAGGTTTAAACCAGAACTAAAAGGTCTAGGTTTAGTACGGTACTAACGTTAGTTCTTACATTCGTATTACAAATCGTAGACCAACAGAGGACTACTTAGTACCAAAGACAGTCCCTAGTTCAAATATTATCCACAGATTATAAGCAAAAAAATATTTAAACCATTCATTCATTCGTTCAGCGTTCTATGTGCCGCTCCTTTTTACACAATGTAGTTACGTATATTAAAGAAAAACTATTTTATAAATTGTTATTTGTAGTGATAAAAATTAAAGCTTTGTTATTTAAAGGTATATATTTCGACTTGTATTTTTTTTTAATGCATGTTCACAATTATTTTAAATTGTTCTGGTTTGGAACAACTATCGAGCGTATAACGAAGTGAACTTGGCGGCGCGCGTAATTCGAGTAATGTTATCGAAATAAAATAAATAAATAAATAAATATCGCTGGACATTAACACACAGCGCCACCTAGTGCCACACTAAGCAAAGCTTGTGTCGTGGACACTAGATAGTTGATACACTACATAATATATACTTTTTGTTTGTAAATACATACTTATTATACATATAAACATCCATGACTTGGAAACAAATGTCCATGCTCATCACACAAACATTTGCTCCTACCGGGATTCGAACCCAGGACCCTAAGAACGTAAAGCAGCCTCACTACCACTACGCCATTCGGGTCGTCAAAATGTCTATGTTACAACTTAAAAGTAAACTCAAGACAAGAAAAACATCAAGATTATTAATTATTAATATTAATATCCATTTTTGGTTTTTTCACAAAATAATACTTTCCGAAAGATAATTTGGTAACCTCAAAGTTAAGAATTTGACGTTTGACAATTTAGTACCATAGTTAAACTAGGGGTCGCGATGGTCTAACTTTGGTACCATAGATAGTTCTAGGACTAGCGATAAACTTCGTTTTGTAATAACGTTTTTTCAAGTTCATGGTTTAGACCTAGTACTAAACCCGGTACTATTTTTAAGACCACGTTTTGTAATAAGACGGATATTGATTGCAATATAAAATAATGCTAATTGAACAAATTTCCGCTCTAATTCTCAAAGGAACTGTCAAAATGTTGTCAGACTACCGCGTAAGTCAGTCATTCATTTGTCATTATGTACGAGACTACTATTATAAGCTATTTCTTTCAATGCAATGTCCGTGATTGTTCATTGGAAATTCATAATGACGCCATGATGTTAGTAGATCACTAAACTTGTCAAAATGAACAATTATGAGATCAATGAAAGACTATCGTGACACTATTGCAATAAGAGAATCGGGGCCCAGACAATGTGAACGCACCTTCACAGTCGATACGATATTATGTCATAACCATAAATGTGTATCACTTGTAGATATTTTCCTTATAAAACAAGTTATCTAAAGGTTTTACTAGTTTGAAGGTTACTTACTGTTAGATATCTCGCTATGAAAAGAAAAATTGTAACACGAAATATTAAAAATCTTCATTTCTGATAATTTATTTTTTGTTAAAGTTGTAGTATCTTAATATTTATCTTAAAAAATAACTTTTTTTCAACTATTTCGCCGTGTTTCTTTTAGATTTTCTAGATTTAAAACCAATCATCTGTCACTACAAAATAAAAACAATGGAACGGCAATGAACTCGTAAATCGATAACACATATTATAGGTCAGAAAATGTACCCGTAAAAGAAATAAATACGTATATTTTTTACCTGTAACAGTGTATATATCACTGGAAAAGATATATTGTCCTTTTGAACAAAGAGTAAGCATTGTTAGCCGTTGTTCGAAATAACTTCATCTATCGACGGGTTTGAACCCACGACCCTTTGGGAATAGCTGTCTATTGTTTTGAAAAATCGTGCTTTTTTTCAACAACAACAAATAAAAACAATTGGTAAAACAAACTCAGATTGAAACAAATGAACAGGTATAAGTAACGAAATAATTTTATTTTTGTGAACTATAAAAATAACCATTTTGAAATAGGTATACGTGTCCAACTGTCCACGTTTGCTGACCATCATCTGCCTACCCTTTTCCCAACTACATATATTGGTTTCGGCTTCCAGTCTTACCGGATGCAGCTGAATACCAGTATTTTACATGGAGCGACTGCCTATCTGACCTCCACAACCCAGTTAGTGATACCCTTTGTACGACCGGTTGTCAGACTTTCGAGCCTGAAACGACTGCTAAAGATCTACCAATTACAGCCGAGACCAACGGCTTAACGTGCTTTCCGAGGCACGGAGGAAACTCGGTATGTAATGGGTATGTACAGACCAAACTAGGCATGCGTTGCTTCATCGACCCGAGCGACTGTTATTATTTAGCCACGAGCTAATGAAAACTAAAATAAATAACTTATGTTTTTTAACACATTTTACAAAGTTTTATTATGTTCATAATTAAAACTGAAACACGATTAAAGTTTTAAAAGTTACACGTCCTTTACAATTCTGTTTTATAGTAACTCTGAGTGATTGTGATAAATGTTAAAACTTTTACGTGAGAATGCAATTTTGCACTTTGATTGATAACTGAAATAAGTTCTTTAAGTCAGTTGTAATTAATGGACAAGATGAAATTACCTATTATCTACCTGTACCATATCTAATCCACTTTTCCTAATCATCGAGGACAGTACAACAACAAGCATAATTTAATAGTCAAACGAATTTACCTGTAAGTGAAGTTCGGCGGTAATTATATACTTGTTGTTGTGTTGTCCGAAGATGATTAGTCGCACCCGACTCAGACTTTCCATGCTATATAGTTATATGAGCATGGACCCTATGTTGTAAAACCAATAAATCGCTCAGAGGTAGTTGGCAACACCATGAGGTTGCGTTCGGGAATAAGTTTTTATCTTGAAACTTAATGTGACGTCGTAGAGTAAAGCCGATACTCACATGTATGCTATAGTTAGATAATACGTAATTTTCGTTAATTTAACTATAATTCAATGGAGTAATATTCTATGCTTCAAAGACTTTTCCCCATAAAATTGTAAACAAGCAATCTAAACTAATATAATTAAGAGGAAAGATTAGATTTTTTGGTTGATACGATTTAACTCAAGAACTTCTCAACCGATTTTAAAAATATTTAACCATTAAAGGAATACATCTTTACCGAGAACATTGGCTATAAATTATATTGATATCATGCAAATAAGCCGAGCTACGAGTATCACAATTTTTGCGAGCGATGTCGAGGGGCGTAGTGCTAGTTGGTTATTTAGTTCTTTCGAATGGCTTAAGCTCTTCATTAAGCTCCAGCTTAGTATCTGAACTATTTTATTTATTGTCCTTATACTTACGATTATTATATTGCGTCGAATCTAAATCTATTAAATACAATAAATACTATAGAAGAACAAAGCGTACTAAATAAATTATATCATAAATCTCATTCTAGGATAACTTAAGTGTACTTTTGTTACGGTTAAAGTTTGAACTAACATCAAATAATATTGCAAATCTAAAAGTATTATGGGAATCCCAAGTCGGTGTTATTACGAATAAATCGCTTTAGCAAGAAAATACAAATAGTCGGTCGTAGGTATAATGGCAATATTTTACAATAACTAGTTTGCTTAGCAATTATGTTCGAGCAGCAGGTTCGCTACCAATCTAACTTCATCACCACAGCGATCCACCTGGATCCTCGATCCACCACCGTTCTCCAAGCAATCCTTGCTCTGTCACCGCATGTCAAGCCCATCAAGACAGTAAAGATGGCGCCTCGAACCCACTCTAGATATTTTATCCTCTGCTCAGATTAGACATAATACAATGCAATGACTTTTAAAGAAATAAGTTGGATTTTGAACAATATTAAAATGTAGTAAATCAAATCACATTAAATTAGGATTTCACAAGTTAATTTAAATTAGCAATCGATTGATCGTAAGCAACAAACAATCAACTCTTCGTTTACTTCCTCTTCCTCCGACACGGCCATTCTGACCTCTCACACGTCCTCGTGTGATATTGAGAGACGAGCACCATTATGATCTGTAATCGGAAAAACAAAACTTTTGTAAGACCGTTCAGCCACTCCTGACAAAGTGAAACAAACTTGTTTCTTGCATCTTTTGCACAATAACTTCAAAATAGATTCTACACCACGTAACAGTGTACGCACACAGTCAAGGTTACTATTTTATCTCTCACGTGGAATATGAATTCTCTGTAAATCGTCACAGTAAACAGTCACAGCATCAAAAGAGCCACCTCGCTCTTCAAATGACTTCAGTTACAGTCACAGGTGTCTAAAGAGCCTCCTCGCTCTTCAGACCACCCACATCACCGTCTAAAGGGCCTCCTCGCCTTTTTAGACAACTCAAGTCACAGTCAACAGTCAAAACACAACAGAGAAACACTGGCCACCGTGCCAATCAAACAGCGTAAGAACTTAACCGCCTCCACGCGATTAAGACACCAAGAACTTACATACACCTTTACATCACATCACACCACACACACCACATCGTTACATCGTCTTCGTCGTTTTGTTTCATCACATTATAATGTGACATGAGATTTAAACATCATGATCAAAAACAATAGCCCGAAATAAAATTTAGAAATCAGAGAAACTACAGCGTGTGTAATTCACCAACAAGCCTACGTGAGACAGTTTCACTAGGGAACAATTGGTACTAGCATTCAAACAAAATGAAAACTGTTCACCAAATGAAGTGATCACGCTGGTGACTGGTTTCACACCGCATGCGTCCACTCTTTTCGCTGCCCCGGCTGTGGCGATAGGTTGCGTGCTGCTGCTTGTTGGTCCGGTTTTCAAGCACCATGATGTCACGTGACCCTCGGTACCACACTCGTAACAAGCTGCAAGCGGCTTCGTCGTAGCCACGGCCGTGCAGGGGCGAAATTTTTGTTGCTTGTCATGCGGTCGGCTGAAACATTCATAAGATTTATGACCAAATTTTCCACAAGCGTAACGTTTAAAAAAAAGCAGGACTAAGCTTCGGGCGTTCGCTATCTAACACAGTATTGGTTCCAAGTCGGTGTTATTAAATCGCTTAAAGGTGGACGCACACTTATCCGCGCCGAAGGAATCGACCGCGCCGAAAGAATTTTTTCTCATACGAATGACGTTATCGATTCGTCCGATTCGACGCGGATAAGTGTGCGAGGTTTCATAGAATTTCATACAAGTAATTCTAAAATTCGATTCTTTCGGCGCGGTCGATTCTTTCGGCGCGGATAAGTGTGCGTCCACCTTTAGCAAGAAAATACAAATAGTCGTAGGTATAACACGGTTAATTTTAGGTCGTTCTGGAACCGAAAGCCAGAAACTCGATCATCGAACTCAAAACGATTGCGACTTTTTTTTAAGTATATTTATTATTATTTTTTTTTTAATATTTTGTTTTATTTTTTTATTGTTATTTTTTGAAAAAGAAACCACGAAGAACTAAATTTTTATACTTTTTTATTATTGGGATTGGGTGTTATTAAAAAAAAACACCCAATTCGAGTTTATGGCTTTCAGTTCCAGAACGACATAAAGATAATGGCGTATAAGGTGTAACGCAAAACCTCTCGTGTGGTGTCTCAGACCATGAAACTGACCATTTATTGTACGAGTCCTTGAAAGTTAGGGTCGGTGTAGAATGTTTTATTTTTCCATACTTCTCTAATACCCGTCATCCCATCAGACACTCCCTTCTTGCCAAAGCATCCTTAAAACACACAGACTTAAAAACTCTACCAACTATCGGTAATTAAGATTGTGATCAAATTGTTGTCAAAGGGCCTCGTTCTCGCATATTTATATTCCCATCATCATCATTGTTAAGAAATAAAATATATTACTTATCCGAAGCCCGAACTAACCTTCTTCTGGTCTATATCTTTTCTCGTGCCAATCCATAAAACCTAACTATCGGAAAATTCCCATTTTGTAGTAACCTTTCCAACTTTATTAGCAACATATTAATTAAGGCGCTACCCCAAGCAAAAGCCGTTTTTTGTGCAGTTTTTTGGAGCCAACTCCTCTTTATCCAAAAGAAATACCAAGTAATAAAAATACATTAAATTTCTGCATATTCTTAGACTGCAAAGTGGTAGTTTTATTTTTTATTTTTAGTCTCATAATGTGTAATAAATCCCCTCACAATGAAACCACAAAAATGAGAAAAAAATATTTATAACATGCTTCTTCTCGTAAAGTTAACATTATTTTGATTTGCTTCTTATACTAATGGATAGACAATTTAATAATGAACATAATGCTAGTTTTTTTTTTTTCAAAAGACGGACATTTGATTTTATAAAGAATAAAAATCACTAATTTCGCACTATTCGACCCGCAGTGACTGACGTAAAAACCACTTTGTAGTGCAAGCTGATTAGAACTTTATTCTAATAGTATTTCAAACGAAGTTTGAATCACCACAAATAGAGTTGCTAATTTTGCCTGGGGTAGCGCCTTAAACATGACTATTGTACATGAATAATGGCTGTCCAATGGCCAGCGACAGTTAGATTACTATCGAGAAACTATCAATAAATATGCGATTAGTTAGTAGTACCTAAATGGCTGTGACATTCTGTAAATATTTGTTTTAGTTAAGAGATTATAATGTTATGTACATGCATATCCAAAATAAGCTGAAGAAGGAACACCGCAACTGAGAGCATTATTTTGTATTTTGTATTATTTTTGATTCCCCAAAGTAGTTACCAAAAATAAAGCAACAAAGAACATTATTACAAAAGGTTAAGGTTACATTAGGAGTCGTTATGAAAGATCCATATCTACACTAATATTATAAAGAGGAAAACTTTGTTTGTTTGTTTGTTTGGTTGTAATGAATAGGCTTAAAAACTACTGGACCGTTTTTAAAAATTCTTTCACCATTCGAAAGCTACATTATCCACGAGTAACATAGGATATATTTTATCCCCGTACTCCCACGGGAACGCGAACTATGCGGGTGAAACCGCGGGACGTCCGCTAGTAGTTTATAAATACACACGGCAGGCAGCGCACCACGTCTCGACAGTCAAACATTATTCCGTCTGATTTTTGCACTCGCCACAATTGCGGCTCCGCGTCAGGTTAGCCCGCAAAATCCAAATTTTCTTACATTTTTTGCAATTTGCCAGTGCTAGGTTGTATGTTGATGAAAATATCGTTCGCGAAGGCAAGACGGTCGAGGAACGACTTTTTCAAGGTCAAAAACATTCCTCAACCTTTATGAACTTGAAGGGTTGTATTGATGATTTTGATGATCCTGTAAGTAGTAGGTATGTCTTACACTCGCGAACAATATTTTTGTCAACATATACAGCCTAGCACTGGCCAGCAAATGGCAAAAAACCTAAGAAAATTTGAATTTCGCGGGCTACCTTGACGCTGTCACACACTCAAGTTGCATCATACCATTCTTACATGTTTGTCTAGTCGATTTTTAAATACAACTTAAGCCAACAAACTTGGCATCATTTTCTGGCATAAGTTTTGAAACGATTCAATATCGATCCCTGAAAAGTTGCCAGGCTACATACTGGCTGCTTTTTGTTCCATTTAAAAACAGAACAATGCGACACCGGCTACGCCTGTCGGATTTAAGGAGACAAAAAATGTCAGCCTGTGAGAAATCTTGTGGAATTCTTTGAAGTGAGCGAAATATTTGAATAGCACTTGCATGAAGAAGATAATAGGCAGTGATTTATCAACCTTACACAGAGATGCAATGGTGTAGATCTGTCATGCAGTTCTGGCTTAGCTATATAATATTAGCTGTAGATATATTTGTTTATTTCATTGTTAGGAAAACTGAAGTACAGCTAAGCTGGCCGTTAGTAATAGTTTAAACAAAATATGGCCAAATACAAGTTTCCACAACTAGTACATAAATCGTAAGAAACAAAATCGATTGATTGACATTGATTGATTGAATTGATTGTAGTGATAAACACGAGAATATGCTTTGCCCTAGAAAGTTTATGAACAGTAACAGGGTTGTGGAGAGCCGATGACAGCTGCAGTCAGTCTTTCATCATCATCATTATCATTTCAAGCCGAAAGACGTCCACTGCTGGGCATTGGAAGCCCCCAAGTGTCGCCACATTGACCGGTCAGTCAGCCCTTACATAAATATAGCTTCTGCCAGCGGCATCACCCGCGTGAAGTTTGATAACTGTCCCATGGGATCTTACTACCGTGATAAAAGTATCCTATGTTTTAGTCCAGGTTACTAACTCTCTGTTTGCAAAACCGTCATATCCGTTGCGTAGTTTTTTCGTGAAAGAGTAATAAAAATCCATACATCCCCCATAAACTGTCGCACTTATAATATTAGTAGGATATTAAAAATATCTACTTTAAAGTCGACCCAAAAATTTCTCAAATTGTGTTCGGATCAACTTTCTGTACGATGATTGCGTGTGGCTTAACCGAAGCCCCAATACCAAAATAAAAGCTACATTGACCGAAATGGATTGACTACGTGCAGGTCAGTAGGTACCTACCTATATAATATAGAGGACACATCAAGTAAACAGGTGCCTCTCCATTAGGCTGTCAATTGCAAAAACAAACACTATAACTTCAGTGTTTCAAGTAAAACTGATATCTTCTTTGAACCGCTTTATCCTCATTGACTAGGGTTGACAACCTGACGCAATGACCTTAGACATATTGACAAAAAACAATATTCCTTTTGTTTAAAGCATCAATAGACAGCCAGCATTCATGTTTTTACCAGAATACGCATAAATTAGCTTTTATTTTTAACCGACTTCCAAAAAGGAGGAGGTTCTCTATTCGACTGTATGTATTTTTTTTTTTTTTTATGTATGTTACCCGATTACTCGAAGACGCCTAAACCGATTTGAAAAATTCTTTTTTTATTTGAAAGGGTATACTTCCAAGTTGGTCCCATAGTCGCCAAGTCGGGATCTGATGATGGAATCTTGGCGAAATCGAGGGAACTCTTCAAATTTTATAGGATAACGTACAGCAATTTTTATATTTTCTACAACAAGTGAAGCATTTGCGTTTGATAAGAACCATTCTACCATCAGATCTGATGATGAAGCCAAGAGTCACGGAACTCCATAATGAGACAATGTATCCTAGTCGTGTTTGGGCTTGTTGTAATTGTAACGGTATGCACTTTCCATGTGAACCACTAAAAAGTGAAAAATAAAAACTTTTTTGCAAAAAATAAAACCGACTTCAAAAAGAAAAAGTGAAAAATAACTTTAGCTTCTGAAGTCGGTGACAAAAAAATTAAATCAATCATACAAACGTCACCGACTTCAGAAGCTAAAGTTATTTTTCACTTTTTCTTTTTGAAGTCGGTTTTATTTTTTGCAAAAAAGTTTTTAGCTTGGTGTCATTTTGAGGTCTTTATATCACAACTGTTTATGACAACATTACTATTGGTTTTGAGTCAAGCGATTGTCCCCTATTTATGCACCAAGTGGGTAAACCATCGTCCGTCATCATTTTCCTTCCTATACGCAACGATGTTTGGGTCAGGTGACCCCAACCTAAACCCCCACCACGGGGACACCACGGATGCAGCTGAATGTTAGTATTTTACATGGAGCGACCTCTTAAACCTCCATAACCCAAAGACTTTTGGGCATCGGACTACCTGTAACGACTGTTAAAGAGTATTAATAATAATAATAATAATCATTTTATTATCAGGCAACTAAGGCCCATAGATAAAATACATAAAATAACATTAAACCACAATAATAAGCTAATACATATTACTTGCTTGTCTACTAAGATAACTCTTTCTATTTTCATTAATCGTAAACTTGAACATTGTCATAGCGCTTATACCTTTTAGGCCCCTCGCCCACGGCGACTATTTGTAGCGATGCTAGTAAACGCGCGACAGCATCGCTACTAACGCGTGTTAGTCGCATTTGCGCTACAATAGCGATGCCGACGCGCTACCAACGCGCTACTGCATCGCGACTGTATCGATGGAAACGCGCGACCGTGTCGGACGCCATAGGGGGAGAATGGAAGGAGGGTGGAGGGATGGTGGCGCGTGAGTAGAGAATCGAGCATCAGTGCAACACAGAGTCCCGTTTGCATCGCGACAGAAGCGCGACTGAATCTGGGACCGTGGGCGAGGGCACACAGCTAGCAACCGCTTCGCAACTGTATCGATACGGACGCGCGACAACATCGCTACTGCATCGCTACAAAAAGTCGCCGTGGGCGATGGCCCCTACACATTGTCTGTAAATAAACACATAAATTCTGTTGAATTAAGGTTAAAACTTTATGTAGGTAATCAATAGTTAGCAAATCCTTTTACGGCCATTTTCAATAACCTACCAACAGGTATCGGTAGGTTGCTATCTCTGTCTGTTTGACATTTTGTTTACCGACCGATAGAAACAAAATGTCACAGAAAATCTTTCTTTGATTTTTCTATGAATAAAGTGGCAGGAAGGTGACATGGATAGGACTATAGAAACAACGATAGCTACGAGAGTAGATAATATACTAACTGACAGTTACACGTTAGTAAGTTATAGAAAACGACCCTTACTCCACTTATCATCAACAATCCTCATGACATCCAGGGTTCATCGTTGCTTTTAACGTTACCTGTTAAACCATTGTGTAACTGCAGACTTTTAAATTGTGTTATAGAACCTGTGTGTATAATGGTAAACCGTCACGAACAATACAATGACATGTTAAAACAATACAGTTTATACAAAATTCAAAAGCGATTTGGTTGTTGTTTGTTATTGCCATGATGATCTTTGTATGAAGCGTGTGGCCTATCTAACTTCCACCATTTTAGTTTAATTTCAACATAGCGGCCACATATAAAACCTATAATATCAATAGCTGGTATCAATATAAACAAGTTTTGAACAAGACAAAATATTCGGTAGCGTCACGTTTCCGAGATATTATTAAAAGCCATCAAAGTTGTAACCTTCTATTAGCGACTCATAAAACCTGTATCAATCGCTCGCTGGCATCAGAAAAAAAACCTGTCAAAGTTGACATTAAGGCGAAGATTGTAATTTTGTTAACTTACATCTCTGAAACGTGATGCTGTAGAAAAGTTTCTCTCATACAATACTTATTTGTATTGATGCTATCTATTCATTCGCATATTTTTTTATGTGTTTAATATTTTTTTTTTACTGATGGACCCCTGTGACCGAAAACGGTCAGGAGCTTCGATCAATAATAGTACTAATTATTGATCGAAGGTCAGGAGTCACATGTTATCAAATCTCAATGCATCATTGTTTCACTGATTTTAAAACACGACGAATTCGTCGTTATTCACACTCGCATAATCTTCTACGCTATAATTATTCGCCATTCTGTAAACACGTTATTTGCACTAATCAAAGTCAATTCACCCAGACCTCGATAAAACGTTTTGCCAGCCATAATTATTATAGTTTTGTACTTATGTTAGTATTTCTCTAGTCGGTGCACTGCACTTCTAACCTTCGTCTTACGGATAGGTCAGGAGCCACAAGCTGAAGCGACATTCGTGTCACAGCGAATGCAGTGGAAACAGAGACCCTACTCCCTAATTCTTCGTCCGTATATTCGGATCTATCCGTCTCTCTCGCGCACGTCAGCAGATGAGTGCGAGTGAGAGAGACGGATAGATCCGAATATACGGACGAAGGGGAGTAGGGACTTTGATCAGAATTAAACCGTTTGCAGACACTACAGTAAACTTTTCATTGCACCTGGTCCGGAGTCCAGTCCGCTAGGTTGATAGTAGTAGCTTATGTTCGCGGCTTCGCCGGCGATGAGTTCGGTAATTATCCCAGCACGGGTGCGATCCAGGTTGTAAACTACCAGTGTGCTAGATTGCATCAAAATCCCTTCAATAGTTTTTGCGTGAACAAGCTTACTCATCCATTCATCCTCAAAAACTATGATGAGTAGGAACAACCAGATCGTTACTGCTTGGAATGATTATTCTTCAATAGCACTCTTTAGAATCGAACACGGTATTGCTAGCCAGTCTTGTGCTATTGCCATTTGAACATTGGAATGTTACCTCAATGTAACTTGGACAGTCAACTTCCCACCAACCAACGAACTACCGTCTTGCTAAGAACTTCGGCATGATCTGTTCTCATGCCTTCCTTTATACGCATCGGTGATGGCCCACTAACCACTGGTAACGACCCCACTTACGAATTGTACGTCGCGTCGTAGGTGCAAACGCAGGCAGCCACTTTTCTTTCTGTAATTCATTTCATCTCTATACTGCTCTCAAAATGGTGTAGGATACCAAGGATAGAAAGAATTCCTAGAAGTAATAAATCAAAAACTTGTGTCATCCCATCCACCCGCATAATTATATTGATTAATGGATTACGGCCCACTCCCTCTCATAGAGACTCCTGTGTCCCAGCAGTGGGAACACTATAGTCTGATTATGCTATGTCATCCTTTAAACGTATCATTTGTTACAGAATGTCCAACTAGAGAACAATTCAATGATGTTCGACAAATGGCTGAAGCTGCCCATACCGCTCGACTTCAAGGTGTACGTGTTCAACGTCACAAACGTGGACGAGGTGAACCAAGGGCAGAAACCTATGCTGCAGGAAATTGGTCCTTATGTTTACAAGTAAGTCTTGAGAACCAACGGTCCATTAACAGTTTTTTTAATTACAAATTGGGCCTGCTCATCACGTCCATCTCATAATCATCAGCCTAGCCTTTTCCAAACTATGTTGGGGTCGTCTTCCAGTCTAACCCGATGCATCATGCATGACCGCAATCTGCCTGATGGAAAGCGATGGATGAGGTCTTTGATGGAACGAGCGTACCCAGAAGATGCCAGTTCACTCTTGCTTTGAAAGAAGGCGGGTTAAATGTGGATGGAATCACAGATGCATGCAAATAGTTCCACAATTTGGCAGTGCGCATAATAAAAGTGGAGGAGAACACATCTGTCTGTTGTCTAATGTGCCGCGGCGTCCGACAACTAAACTATTCAACACCATGAGTCTCACTTTAATTATCGATATCAATTCAATTCCCCTAATTACCTTTTGGGTATTCATTCTAATCACCAATTAAATTGAGGAAATCCGGAATCAAATCAGCCCCTCAACGAGCGAAAACTTCATATGCTGCCAGTATGATAGTAACCGGTATTGATTCGGATTTTTAAACTTTAATTAATGTCTTACCGATATGATCAATGTTAGACATAACAAGAATTTGCAAAGTAAGTGTTGATATCATAAAATTAATTCGCATTCAAATAATGGCGGACTTCACCAAACAAACAGCACAACTAAACGCCGTTCAAGAAACAATCAATATCCCATAGATAATATAAAACACAGTTCTTGACCGTGGGTTTCACCTTACCTCCACAACCCAGTTAGTACTGGGTAATAGAATACCCCTTGGTAAGATTGGTTGTCAGACTTTTTGGGCCACTGACTACCTGTAACGACTGTCAAAGATCTACAAATGACAGCCGGGACCAACGGCTTAACGTGTTTTCCGAGGCACGGAGGAATCTCGGTATGTATTATAAGGGTGCAAAGTCACCCATCCACAGACCAAACTAGGCACGCACGGCTTAACCTGAAGATCGACCCGAGCGGCTGTTATTATTTAGTCACGAGCTCCTCCGCCATTTGCAAGTATCAGCAAATATTTTAGATTTGTTAATCTGTTAATTATTTTGAAATCGATCGAGGTTAAGGAAAAAATGGTAGATGCGTTACGTTTTCAATACGTTTTTTTTGGGATTAATATGTTTTGGTACCTTCAGGTAAAGGTAAAAAAGTGCAAAAATTAATTGAGGACCCTATGTATTTGTGTTAAGTACTTTTTTGCCCTGATTCAAGATGATGCGTTAATATACACAAACACTTTTTTTTTCTTTCGAAATGACATCTCGCAGTTCAACCTAGAGGGGTTGTCGTCTGCTTAACCGGACTATAACACCAACAGACACATTGACACTGAGTTCAACTACCATGACTGCTACCTGTGTGTCCTATGACCTATAGGAAATATTTACCCAAAATCTATGTATGTATGGGGTGCGGCTGGCAAAACCTCATTTATAAAGGTAGAAAGAGCTCAGCGAGCTCTGCTTAAAGTTGCCTACAGCCGACCGTTCCGGTACCCCATTAACACATTATATACCGAAGTAGAAGTTCTTAGAGTCAGACAACTTTACATCCTGTCAATCACTCTAAGATTCCACTAAACCTCCCTGAGCACTTGCAAATGGTTCAGTCGAAGGGTACTCTGGGAAAGGGTGCGATGCCGTAAAACAATCGTTAGAAGGACTTTAGGTTTTATGGGACCGCACATTTATACGAAACTCAATGACCGACACAAAATTCTGCAACTAACAAATAACAAGTACGGTAGGTAACAAAATGGTTTCTTAAACTGGACTATGATTTGACCGAAAGCATCTTATCCTAAAAAACGCACTGGGCTCACCTTGATACGTACATATGTATTTACAATTATATATTAACAACTATACATCACAAACCTCCATAAACAACAGGTATAAGACATTCATTCAGACACAGACTCACAACACCACCACAACTTTTAATTCACCCCACTACACACACACGCCCACACACACAGACACACACACAGCCACACACACACACAAACACATACGCACACACAACATTCATACAAATACGAGTATACATAATATCACAAGTAACCTATAACTGTTTTCTTCATGTATTACTTTTTAGGGTTCCGTTGCCAAATGGCAAAAAACGGAACCCTTATAGATTCGTCATGTCTGTCTGTCTGTCTGTCCGTCCGTATGTCACAGCCACTTTTTTCCGAAACTATAAGAACTATGCTGTTGAAACTTGGTAAGTAGATGTATTCTGTGAACCGCATTAAGATTTTCACAGAAAAATAGAAAAAAAAATCAATAAATTTAGGGGGTGCCCCATACATAGAACTGTAACTCAATTTTTTTTTCTCATCAAACCCATACGTGTGGGGTATCTATGGATAGGTCTTCAAAAATGAAATTGAGGTTTCTAATATCATTTTTTTCTAAACTGAATGGTTTGCGCGAGAGACACTTCCAAAGTGGAAAAATGTGCCCCCCCCCCCCCCCCCTGTAACTTCTAAAATAAGAGAATGATAATACTAAAAAAAATATATGATGTACACTACCATGTAAACTACCACCGAAAATTGGTTTGAACGAGATCTAGTAAGTAGCCTAGTATCTTTTTAATACGTCATAAATCGTAAACCGCAATTTAACTTTCATTTACAACGAACTGCAAGAACTTTTGTACTATGTTACTTGTTGTTACGGAACCCTTCATGGGCGAGTCCGACTCGCACTTGGCCGCTTTTTTTATTTTTTATTTACATTACGAGTAGATTAGATTAGATTTATTTATTTATTTATTTAACAATTTATGTACACACTACATACAGAAAAGAAGAAAGGAATACACACAACAACACAATTTATTATAGCGGATTTATGTAACAATTAAATGTAATCGGAACGAAGGAGCCTGAAACTCACGACACAGGGAATCCTAGTGTGAGTTTCAGGAATCAATGCATTGAATGTACTTTTCTGAACAATAAATTAATCTTATTCTTATTCTATTCTTATATCTTTCCTGGTAATCTGCTCCAGCACCACCTCGAACCAGCCTTCGTGATGCGCGTCTATTCTCGCCACCAATATCTAGGGCTGGTCTCTTGAGACCTTTGTCGAGGGGTCGTCATGCATGCGGCTTACGTGACTCGCCTAATCGCATTTGAGCCTGGCAGCGTTTTTGCCAACGTCTGTAATTCTTGTTTCCGTATTTTATCTGCTCTCTTTACACCGAAAAGTGAAAAAGTTATAACGCATAAAATAGGCTAGTTTCTACCATCAATAAATTGCAAATCTATTTAGCCCGTCAGTAAGAGTATTGGAAAATAATGGACATGTATTTTTTGTTTTTGTAAATCAATGAATATTGACAAAGATAAAACGCATCAAAACTCGGGAGTGGGGGGTCATGATTAGGGTTGCCAACACTGTTTTTAACTAAATTATACTTTTTACTGTTGAACAAAAATAAATTATACAAAATACTGTTTTCAGCATCCAAATGCAAACACATTATTATGTGTTATACTTAGAAGCTCACACAAATTTCGCCACCTCAGCATTTACTGAAAGAGTTTTTTCAGTAATGACGCCTTGTGATGCCTTGTGGCATTAAGTCCGCCTATGTACCATTCTTGTACATAAAGTTTAAATAAATAAATAATGAATGCAAAGTGGCGTGAGGATAGAAATAGAGCATCTATAAATTTAATAAAAAATGAGCTCCTCATTTATTTTAATTTCTGCTATAATTGTGGTGAGGCGTATGAAGTTTTTAAAAAAGATTGTAAATTAATAAGTTGTGCGAGAAACTCTAAAAATATGTATTTAAAACAACAAATAAATAGAATACTGTTATTTTTTCTAAAATACTGTTTAATATTCTTCATAGACCTGAATATACTTTATTTCTTGTAAAAAAAGTTGGCAACCCTAGTCATGATGTCACAAAATTATAGCACGGCGTGATATATTAACAATTTTAAAAGCGCCGTATCTTCGTCAATTTTGGTTTACGTAACAAAAGAAAAATACCTGTCTAATATTTTTTGATAATCTAACTGACAGGTTAATTCGATTTTTTCAGGACACAAGCCTATTATATAATTTATGTTTTAATCGAAGGGTAAGACAGGGTCGTCTTTATGGTAGGTACATTCTTATTTCGCCACCATATTAATAGGGGGGAGACTGGGGACGGGGTGTTATCATGGTAAGATTTTCCCTAAACCGGAAAGCAAAATGAGACGCATTCTTTCTACAATAGGCTAGTTTCCACCATCAATAAATTGCAAAACTAATTAGTCCGTCAGTTAGAGTATTGGAAAATAATGGACACGTATTTTTTGTTTTTGTAAATCACTGAGTACTGACAAAGATAAAACGCATCAAAACTCGTGAGTGGGGGCTCGTGACGTCACAACGCACTAAAAACTATAGCACGGCGTGACGTATTGCGAATTTTAAAAGCGTCGTATCTTCATCAATTTTGGTTTATGTAACAAAAGAAAAAAATACGGGTCAAATATTTTTTTTATAATCTAACTGACGGACTAATTAGATTTTTTTAGGACACAAGCCTATTGCGAAGGATAAAAAACTCAGCAGAATGCCGAGTTAATTACCACCAATCAATCAACGCCCTGTCGTACATACTGTAACTGGATTACTGGATTTAAGTAGTATCAATCTTGAAGACGCATTCGTCTTCTTTATTAGATATTTTGATTAACTTAAGGAACCCTAATATCAAAGCAAGCAAGGGCATAAACATGGCGGATAATTTGAGAGAGCGGTGGTGGCGGTTGTGTCGTAGGTTCGAACCCATCATCTGCCTAGCCTTTCAAAATTATGTTGGGATCGGCTTCCAATCAAACCGGCTGCAGCTGAATACCAGTTTTGTACATGGAGCGACTCCTATCTGACCTCCATAACCTAGTTAGTACTGAGTAATACGATGCCTCTTTGTAAAAATCACAAAGGAAAAATTATTCACCACATTAAAAAAAAAAAAAATCCGGACTTTTTTCGAATGTCCCAGTGGTAAGAATTTTTCAAGCTTACGGCATTTTTACTGCTAGTATTCAGCTGCATCCGGTAAGACTGGAAGCTGACCCCTGCATAGTTGGGAAAAGGCTAGGCAGATGATGATGATAATAAGTATAGATATACATATAATAGGTTTATGTACGTATGTTTATCAATGCCCTTCATAAAAATAAACCTTTTTTGCAAAAAATTAAACCGACTTCAAAAAAAACCAAAAACGTGAAAAATAACTTTAGCTTCTGAAGTCGGTGACGTTTGTTTGATTGATTTAATTTTTTTGTCACCGACTTCAGAAGCTAAAGTTATTTTTCACGTTTTTGGTTTTTTTTTGAAGTCGGATTTATTTTTTGCAAAAAAGTTTTTATTTTTCACTTTTTATTGTTTCACATATGTGCTTTGTACACATGGAAAGTGCATACCGTTACAATTACAACAAGCCCAAACACGACTAGGATACATTGTCTCATTATGGAGTTCCGTGACTCTTGGCTTCATCATCAGATCTGATGGTAGAATGGTTCTTATCAAATGCAAATGCTTCTTCTCAAAATTGCTGTACGTTATCCTAGATAACATAGGTACCTAACTGTCGAAATATGGGTATACTGTACACATCTGCGTACCCCCTCAGAGCATACAGGCGTGATGTTATGTTATGATGTTGTGTAAACAATAAACATCCAAGCGATTGCAGCAATCACGACAGATTTGCTGTCTATTATTGAAGAGTTCCGTTCCATATCTCCGAAGTTCGTGATCAGATCATGACAATATTTCTATGGGACCAACTTGGAAGTATACCCTTTCAAACAAAAAAAGAATTTTTCAAATCGGTTTAGGCGTCTTCGAGTAATCGGTGAACATACATAAAAAAAAAAATACATACAGTCGAATAGAGAACCTCCTCCTTTTTGGAAGTCGGTTAATAAACAACCCTTTCAAATTAAACAATTCAACCGCTTCATAAACAAGGAAGTATCTTAAATCAGGAATTATTTGAAAAGCACGTTGTTTAACGCCTCGCAGTTGAAACAATTAGACTAATGAACTGCTCACTCAAAACCATGACTCACAAACTAGATCCATTAGCAGCTGCGAAGTACTTGTTAAAAGCATTTTATTGTTTTTTGGATTTGTTCAGGATCATCTGACTTCCGTGTTGAGAAAATGGATTTGAAAAAAAAAGTTAACTGCTATGTAGGTACTAGGTTGAAATGTGATTTTTTTAATGTGAAGATAGTGTTTAGCGGCAAGAATTTCGTCTGTTGTATTTTTTTTAAATTATAAAGTCACCCATAAGTTTCAGAATTCTTGCATTTGTGATGTTGGCTCTGATTTGTTTATTATAATTTGACCAAAGTAACTACAGCAAATCACAACAAAATAGAGGCCTATACTCAACAGTTGATGGATTCAAGCTGCGGCTGATGGATGATATAGTAATACTAACAGCCCTCTTGAGAGCAGTGGCGGCCACAACTTACGAACCCAGACAGGCGCATTACTTTGTGTTATTTATTTCATCACCACTGCTCTCAAAACGGTGAAGGAAAACATCGTGAGGAAACCAGCATGTCCTAGAACCAAAAATTCGAAGAACATGTGACATCTACCAACCCGCACGGGGCCCGCGTGGTGGATTAATAGCCCATACGCCATACGCAAAATTCGCGCTTTGACATAGAGTTGCGAACACCAGCCCGTTATACAGTACAATACAATAGTCCTCTTATCGCTTCAATCACGGCGGCTCATCTTAGCGAAGATATTATATTGCACAAGTGTTTGCGCAGGCACAGGTGCACTTTCTGTGCCTTTTTCTCTCATAATCCGATGATAAATCCCACACAACCGGAGAGAGATCAGGCGCAGGACCACCGCGCATTGGCCCAGGCACGGGGCCTAGTTTCCGAGATACGATGGGGGGAGGGGTGAAGGGGGAGAGTAGTTTTGAAAAATGATTTTGACAAATCTGGGCCCCTTTTTATGAATCTGAAAAAAAATGTTCCAAGTCTCTTAACTTCCGAGATCCGCCTAAAGGGAGGGAGAAGGAGGGCAAGGGGGCCACTTTGAAAAATGGTTATTAGTAATAACCATTTGTTTTTCAACTTGGAATGGTAATAACTTATTACCATTCCAAGTTACGCTTCACCCACTTAACCTTCGTTACGCTACGTTGGTTTTTTTCAGTCAATTCACAAAATAATTATTTCAGTTACATTAAAAATAATTTCTCCCTTTTCAGAGAATACCGGGAGAAGACGATCCTGGGGTATGGCGACAACGACACCATCAAGTACATGCTGCGCAAGCGCTTCGAGTTCGATGCCGAAGCGTCCGGCGGCCTCACGGAGGACGACGAAGTCACCGTCATACACTTCTCTTACTTGGTAAGAAACAGGTTTATTGTCCGTCTTGTATTTAATTTAAACTCGAATAAATCTCTCGTTGTTTTCCAAAGTACTAATCTATCAAGATAATTATTAATGCCTCAAAACAGCCCCATTTTGATAAACTACGACCAGTTTGGATCATTCAAAGTACAAAACGTTTTTAAAGGGTTATTTATCAAAAAAACGATGCTGGTGGAACACATAACAACCTCATTTAGTTGAAGTCGGTTAAAAAGCGAACGTCGTAAGAATGTCAGTTAGTTTTAAGAGTATCAATTAAATACTGTCGTGTATCTAACTGCTTTTGGTATTCTGAGCCTGGCTACCAACTTCACCTAGGTACCTACATTGTTTTACTCATTAACTAGGTTTTACAGCCAGATTGGCAGTCATTTCACATAAATAATTCACTGCATCCGCCATCCTGCAGCTACAAGCCGACATATTTTCCGGGTGAAAATATATCTTCAAAATAAAATAATACACAAGAAACAAAGCTTACTTAGGTTCTGTCCGGTTAACTTTTCATAATTTATGAAAGATTTATGAAAAACCCAAGAGATTCAAGCAAAATATTACTTTCACAAAAGAACTTTAATATTGAAAACCTGGTTCAATACACGGCTACCCACAGACAGATAAATAATTTAAACGAGGCAAGTAAAAACAACAAGCATTTCATAAATTCGAAACTTTTTGCCACAGAAAAACCTTCAGGATTTCCAATATACTCGGAATTAATTTGAATATTGTAAACGACTTTTCTTTCTGATTTTTGAAAATTGAATTGTAGTAAACTTACTGAACAAAAAAAAATCCGTTCGTAATGTTCTAAGTCCCATAGAATAGTCCCATGCCTTATAAAGGGTGTAAAAAACCTTTAAACGAAACCGAAAGGCACTTGTTCTCCCCATCATTGCGATCATTGTTTTGTTCTACACCATGCCTGGGAACTTCCTAGTTACGGAGATATTGGGGTTCAAAGTTCCAAATTATTGATATGTTTTTTTTTTGCAAGTTTTAACTATATTGAGTACCACCATTGAGTACACAGAGAGCAGAGCAGCGGTCGCCCAGTGGTGGCGGCCCCGACTTACGTTCAGTAAGTCGTGGGTTCGAACCCAGGCAGGCGCATTACTTTGTGTAATTTATTACATCACCGCTGCTCTCAAAACGGTGAAGGAAAACATCGTGACTCGTGAGGAAACCGGCATGTCCTAGAACCATAAGTTCGAAGACATGTGACATCTACCAATCCGCACTGGGCCCGCGTAGTGGATTATATAGCCCATTCCCTCTCATAGAGAGGAGGCCTGTCCCAGCAGTGGGAACATTAATAGGCCGATGATGATGATGATGATTGAGTACACATATTGAGTCCTACCACAAAACATGATTTTTCATCGCAAAAAAAGTCGTTTCCCAGCAATTTTTTTGCGTAAAGTTGCTTAGTTTGATGTACAGAATGCTTGGTTGACGGCTTCGTGATGAGGTTGTTTACACCTTGTATATGCGAAATACCCTGTGTATTTCGCATATACAGGGTGTAAACAACCTTACAGTCATCATCTGCCTAAGTCGGCTGCTAGCCTAACCGGACGCAGCTAAAAACCAGTATTTCACGAGGACTGACCGCCTATCCAACCTTTTTAACAATCATGTAAAGTGAGCTCCCGTTTCTTTACTGGGAAACTGTATACAAGTACCCTAAGGGCAACCAATAACTGATTGAGTTCGAACCTTAGACAGGGACTCAATTTTGAGGAAGGGCAATAACCGAGACTATTCCCCCGGGCGGTATGATACACAGGTCAATGTTCGTCTTCATGATGGAATCGGGTGACAGATGTTTGTCGTCTCTTCCTATCTGATGAGTGAGACACAAAGGTGAGATTCAAAAGGTAGATTCGCTGAAGGTTGTTAGGATTAACTAGCGAATAAAGAGGGCTCAAACCAACTCGGTTTGGGAAACGAAGCTTTTTGATTTCAAAAGTTGGTTCATTAACGTAACGTAGTTAACTGTGATGTTTAAAGATTAAATCGCATTTCCTTACGCTGAAATTTCTTCTTTTGTGGAGTTTACATAGTTTTTCGTTTGTGGTTGCCAATATCCATTATCAGAACTTTTTAAAGTATACTGAGCATTTCAGACCATGTCTCGATTATTGGTGGAGGCCAATATCCAACAGTGGGCATTTCCGTCTTTGATGACGATGATATACCTACTTGCCCCGTAAATAAAGTTACAAAAAATAATGAATATGGATAGTGGAATGCCTTGTGGCATTAAGTCCGCCGCCTATGTACCACTCGTGTACATGAAGTTTAAATAAATAAATAAAAGCTCAATTAATTAAATGAAAGTTAATACAGAAGTAAATAACATTTTCCGTCGTTTTCTTTCAGGCTGCCTTATTAACAGTTCATGACATGATGCCAAGTTTGGTGGGAGTGATCAACAAAGCACTGGAGCAGTTCTTCCCGAGCCTGGAGGATGCCTTCCTGAGGGTCAAAGTGAGGGACCTGTTCTTCGACGGCATCTACTTGAGCTGCGATGGTGATAATGCTGCGTTGGGTAAGACTTCATGATATTGCATACATATTAGCACATCGCTCTCGACTTTGTTACCTATTATGGCCCGAATAACAGGCTACATTTTAACAGACTTCAACAATAAGAGGAGTTGACTATGTAATGACAGCGTGATTTTTGGGTTGTCGGGTTTTTCCGGTGTAGTATACACACTATTTATTGTTTACGCTTGTAAGTTTGATCCAGACTTTTTCATAGGTACAGACCGTATTCATAATCTACTACAGAAAATTAAGGAAAACGTGCCCGTCCTGAAATAGTCCAAAAATATACTTGTTTGGGGCACACATTAACATTCAAGTAGGCATTACTTCAAAAACCCCAAAGGAACAAGTGTGATGAATAAAATTTCGGAAAAGAGTTACCACAGCACGTTTTGCGTGACCCTTTTGGTCCTAGCTATTGGGACTTCTATTCATTATTGAAATTTTCAATTCCTTTTCATTACAGGACTTGTGTGCGGTAAAATAAAAGGCGAGATGCCACCTACCATGCGACCAGCGGATGGAGCAAATGGATTTTATTTCTCTATGTTTTCTCATGTACGTATTTACTTGGATTTTCAGTTTCATAACAACACGCTTGTAATCACTAAAGATGTATCTAATAGTACACCGACATTTCGCCAGTTATCTGCACAGTCCCGTGTCGGGGCGAGCCTATTGCCAGCAACCGGGCACAAATCTAGACACCATGGTTGCTACTGAGAAATTATTGCCCTACTTGAGAATCGAAACCGAGACCTATGCTCAGCAGTCGCACTTGCTAGGTACCACTGGACCAACGAGACCAAGTTCTACATTTTATATAATGCTGGTGTTTATGAATCAGTTGATTAAGCCTGCCCCAATATAACCTCAGTGTCATGATATGCCGTTGTGATTCAAATTCCGAAAGCGGCGGTAAAATGTACAGTTTCGTGATAATACATTGGTCATTTTTTTAGTCTAAAAATTAGTCTAAACACTCCATGAGGTTTAAAGCTGCAAATACATATAACAAGTCCGTTTTATACAGCATGTATCATAAAGGTGGCCATATTTAAGACATTTACTTGAAAAACTTTCTCCATGAGACCAAAACCAATCTCTATACAACATTTCATTACCCGATTTTTTTTCTCACGCTAGACTCTGTAAGGTTTCAAGCAATATCATAGCCGCATACTCCTAGACTCGTAGACTTCTTACTCATCTCATCATCTTTGAAAGTAAAAATGCTCTCAAACAAATTTCAGATGAACCGTTCAGAATCAGGTCCGTACGAGATGATCAGAGGTCGAGACAACGTCTACGAACTCGGTAACATCGTCACCTACAAGGGCCAGAAAGGCATGCCCATGTGGGGCGACCAGTACTGCGGCAAGATCAACGGTTCCGATTCCTCCATATTCCCTCCCATCAAAGAGGGTAACGTGCCCGAGAAGCTTTACACTTTTGAACCGGATATCTGCAGGTAAATCGTGTAATAAAAACTTGTACTGACTTGGTTTATTCTAAACACTTTTTACAGCTAGCGAAAGCTTTTGGGATAGCGCCAGCGGGTACCTCTTAAAATTACAATAGATAAAGGATTTGTATAGGTACTGATGTGTTTTGGCTAAAATACAAGACACAAGTCATAGACGGAGCCGTGGGTATGGCCTGCATTCCTCTTACGCTGATGTCGGGTGCGCGTACGAGTATACATTGTGTTCTATTATAGCACCATATTGCCGACGTGAAGTCAGCCTTATTATATTTCTCGCTGACGCACGCGACCGACATCTGCGTGGGAGGAATTCAAGCCTTAATGTAGCTTTTTGATTAATGCGAATCCGTTGTTACAACATAGCCATTATTGTTTGTATTTGGAAAGTCTTTAACGGATTTGGTTTGGTATAATCCGAAACATAGATTAACATCTATAGTTCTAATAGTCCCAAACGACACATCACGTCAGCAGAAAAAAAGCCTTAGCCTGCCTTTTTATAACTCCCAAAAGTGTTCACTGCAAACGCAAGCATTAAGCAATAAAATTGTCTATAACTTTGATCCGCAGGTCCCTTTACGTGGATCTAGTCGGCAAGAGGGAAATGTTCAACATCAGCTCGTATTACTATGAAATCTCGGAATCGGCGTTAGCAGCGAAGAGTGCGAATCATGACAACAGATGTTTCTGTAGAAAGTTAGTATTTTTGTTTAATTTCTGTCAATTTCGGCGCATCCATAGGTGCCTTGAATGACGCCTTAAGACTTTCGATCTTTGAGGTTTCTGGCTATTCAATGGGAATTTTCGACACGAAGAAGTAGAAGCCTTAAATAGCCAGAAATTCAAGGCGACCAAGTACTTCATTGCATTAGCTAACTAGCGAACTAAGCAGCTGTGTACTCTGCATCAACAGCAGGTTTGCGAAGCATAGTGATTTGGCAAAATAAGTATAACATAATTATGTTTGGTAACAAGATATTTAATTTTGCTTAGTAGGTACCGTTACCTAGATATTTAATTTTACCTTAGGGACTGCCTCCACGAGCGAGAGAATCGCGGCGATATTATCTTCCTTGCCACGTTTTTCTATACACTTTTTTTTGGGCTGTCTTCCACGACCGAGAGAATCGGTGCAATATTTTTGTATAGAAATACGTAGAAACGCCCCGATTCGCTCGCTCATGGAGGCGGTCCCTTACTGTCCCCTGTATGGCTATTTGTTGTTCCAGGAACTGGAGCGCGAACCACGACGGGTGCCTGCTCATGGGGCTCCTCAACCTCATGCCGTGCCAGGGCGCGCCCGCCATCGCCTCCCTTCCGCACTTCTACCTCGCCTCAGAGGAACTGCTCGAATTCTTCACGTCAGGAATCAAGCCCGATAAGGAGAAGCATAACTCTTATGTTTATATTGATCCTGTGAGTTGCTATGAATTAGAGATTACACATTACACTGAAGCTGCGAGGTTTATTATTGTAATGTCTGTGACAGAGAGGAGCCCTTTTTTTCGTATGGGAAATTATCAAATAACTTCTCCCACTCTGGGCGGAGCGGGAGGGAGTGTCAGGCTTTTACTGACTAAAACCCATCCCATGTTCCTTCCTCGCCCTTTATGTTCCGTGGCCACGGTATCTCTTTCGAACAGTCCCGCAGCCCCGGAGTCCCGCAGCCCCGGAGATAGGAGCCCTGTGTACCTGTGTCCTAAGCCCGACAACCTGTAGGTACCTGTATTACCTATCGACTGACTGCAGTTTACGTCGATTGTCCTATTGAACACCAGAGCATAAACGCACGCGCGTTTCCCGTAGGTACACCAAGCCACAATTTCACCTACCATTTTGTCACATATTTGAGTCGTACAGGGCACGCACTTGGTTGTCACGTATACGCGACTATGGCGTTCAGAAGGTTAACCGTAATCTATAGTCAATAAATATACAATGACAAAAAAATTAAAATAGAAACTATTTTTTACAGACGACCGGCGTAGTTCTCAGCGGTTACAAGCGGCTACAATTCAACATAGAACTGCGCACGATTGACAACATCCCGCAGTTGAAGAGCGTACCCACTGGCTTGTTCCCTATGTTATGGCTTGAAGAGGTATGTTTGATAACTCCATATTGAAAACACGGCTAAGCTAAGCACAAACTACTAAAGACGTATCAGGTATACCTAGTTGTTTCCGACTTTGATCAATTCATGATCGGAATTGAGAACGCGTGGAATGTCATCTCCTCTTTTTGCGAAGAGGAGGAGGGGCGGAGTGGGAAAGAGAACGTGCCTCTCACTCTACCTGCACCAGAAGGGCAGCCTGGCTTCGAAGGGATCTTAACGATCTCCGGCCACCATAAGGCGGGGCGAACTTAGGGCTGTAGGTACTTGTACATCCCGGGCCCCTGACACATGGTAGTAGAGGGAACAGTTGGCTTTTTAGTCGGTTATAGTCCGACATAACTAGAAACCTCCGCCTGGGGCAAACGGAAGGTATCCATGAGGATTTTCACAATCAAGTGATAGGGTCCAAAGTGATAGGATTTGTTCTGTCTGGTGGGGACAATGGTTGTCGTCGGGATTCTGTATATTTGATGTTTGCGTATAGCGCATATTTTTACCGGTTATTAAAAAACAATCGCTTTTGGATGAAATACTAAATCTTTTAATAGCTGACCAAATTTTTTATCGCTGATGGGTCGCTGGTGGGGCTAGATAGCGTAGACTCATAATACTGAATTTATGGTATGAGTTTGCGCGTTCAAGTTCCTTAGACCCAGCAGGCTTCCTACTAATATAATAAACTATAATAAAAAACTTCTCCCACTCTGGGCAGAGCAGGAGGGAGTGTCAGACTTTTACTGAGTAAAACCCAAGCATGTTCCTTTCTCGCCCTATATGTTCCGGGGCCACGGTATCTCTTTCGAACAGTCCCTCAGCCCAGGAATAAAAACCTGGACTAAAACATAGGATACTTTACTTTGTCCCGGTAGTAATTTTAAATTCCCATGGGAGGATTATCAAACTTCACGCAGGCGAAGCCGCTGTCAGAAGCTAGTCACAAATAAACTTATATTGTCACTTACGGCATATCTTCCGTGATTATTTATTGTTTTGAGCTCCTGATATAGCCGTGATAGCCTAAAACAGTGCTAGTCACAAATATTTATGTGAACCTGTCAATTACTGAATTGCACATACACACTGTATGTGTTCGAATGTTTGGAACAGCGGATCTTTTTCGAGTAATAGGTAGGTATAATAGGGTCCTGTTATTACCCAAAGGGTACTAAGACTCCAGTCCGTCTGACTGTGTGTCTGCACGGTTCAAATTACTTTCACAGATGATGTATTTCTGTTGCCGCTATAGCAACAAATAGTTACAAAAAAAATTAAATTAAAAATTTATAAAAAATCTCGACACAATGTACTAAAAGTCAAATCTATACTAATATTATAAAGCAGAAGAGTTTGTTTGTTTGTTTGTTTGGTTGAACGCGCTAATCTCAGGAACTACCGGCTCGAATTGAAAATTTCTTTTTGCGTTGGATAGTCCATTTATCGAGGAAGGCTATAGGCTAGGTATATAACATCATGCTATGACCAATAGGAGCGGAGCAGCAATAAGAAATGTTGCAAGCGGGAAAAAAGCTTCCGTTGAGCCGGGTGCGGTGATGCGTTGCGATATCAAAACTTCACGCGAACGAATTCGCGGGCATAAGCTAGTAGAAAATAATTCGTTAAGAGGCCTGCGGAGCATGCGTAGTTCATGTAAACGTAATACCAAAATAATTTTTAAATCAAACATATTCTTAAAGTAGTGTGTATTTATTTCGATTGAGTTACAGGATATCTAGGTTCCCAAATATATATTTTGAATAGACACTGATTTAAACAAGAGTTATGAGAAAAATAAGATTTCTATAGAAATTTTAAATTCCTCATATCTCGTCTTTATACCATTGTCCTTTCAAAATATTTATTTGGGAACATAGATATTCTATAATCCAATCGAAATAAATACACTCTACCTTATGAATATGTTTGATTTACAAATTATTTTGGTATTACGTTTGTATGAACTACGCATGCTCCGACGGCCTCTTAATTCGCGATTTTGTGGTGGCGGCCATCTTGGATTTTTAATTTATCATAGTGTATAGTATTCTTTTGATACCCATATTGAGGGAGATGTTGAATAGGTAAATATGGAATCCGCCATTTTGTGGCGGCGGTCATTTTGGACTGATTTTTATCAAACATTGTTAAGAACACTCCCGACTAATTCACCTTTCAAACAAAAAAAAAATCAATATCGGTTCATCCCTTCGGGCGCTACGATGCCTAGTGATTACCTACAAACCTACGTAATTACGTATAGGTACGGTTAGGCGCCGTTCCCATTTTGTCGTGACAGTTAATTTATCGTTGATTTTAGTTGGCAAAAGTCATGGACGACAGTAATCGCGTCGTCCTGTATGTGAACACTTCCATTGAAATACACCAGCCAACCACTTAAGACAACACGGTTATTTGTCGTCACGACATAGTGGGGACGGGGCCTGAGTTTATTCAGTAGGTAAGTGACAGCTGTTATCTTTGTTATAAATAATCTAAACTGTCTCCTAGCATTTATCACTTCACGAAACTAGAAAGTGAGACAACAGAAGGTACCATTAACAATATTATTGTTAATCCTACCAACACCAAGGTATCTTCTTGCACTCAACTAGTTAGTAAAAAAGGGCCTCAGCAGAACACCTTAAAATTATTCCACCAAAATATCCAAGGCATTTCTTCCAAATTATTAGAAATTGAATTGTTTTTAGAAAGTAGTAAGTTTGACATTATTTGTTTTACTGAACATTGGCTAAAGGATTACCAAATGCTTATTAATTATGAGAACTATATGGTGGGTAGCTGCTTTAACCGTAAAACTATGCTTCGTGGAGGTTCCCTAATATTAATAAAAAATAGTTTTAAATATAAGCAACGTAATGACATAGTAGGTCTCTCGGTTGAACATTGCGTCGAACTGTCCTGTGTTGAGCTAGATAAGCATGTAGTTGTGTGTGTGTACAGACCCCCAAACTATCAAAACTTTTCCTTATTCGAATCAATAATGGAAGATGTCCTGGCAAAACTTGCAGCCAGTAATAAGTCTACAATTATTTGTGGTGATTTCAATATCAATATTTTAGAAGAGAATCCAAATAGCAGTCGGTTATTAAATCTTTTTAAGTCATTTGACTTGACCAACACTTTTATAGAACCTACTAGAGTAACATCATCTTCTGCTACTTGTATAGATAATGTTTTCTGCAATTGTGATTATTTAGATAAAGCCATAGTGAATTGTTTGCCGTCTGACCATAGCGGACAAACTGTAACTTTTAGGTGTAAAACTCCAATACAAAATGTTCAGATTAAATTTAGACCTATAACTTCTTGCAAATTAAATAGGTTTAATATTTCCCTACAGAACAAGTTAAGTGAAATGAGCCAAGAGGATAATAATATAAATCAATTGTATGACCGTTTCTTTTCATTAGTTCACACGGAATTCAACAAAACTTTTGAAAAGAAGACAAAGAGTATTTGCCCTAAATTTATATTTAGTGATTGGGCAACTAGAGGTATCAGAAAAAGTAGGGAAAGGCTATTTGAGCTTTACAGCCTTAAGACTTTTATAAACACAGAAACTTTTAGCAAGTATGTTGCTAAGTATTCAAAGATTTTTAGAAATACTTGCAAGGTTGCTAAAGCCCTGCACATTAGCAACAAGATCAAAACAGCAGAAAATAAAATAAAGACCGTTTGGAAAGTCATAAATAACGAGACTAACAGAAAGAAAATACGTAATAATAGCTATACATTAGATACAGAATGTGGTCCTAAAAGCTCTAATCAGGAAGTAGCTCAAGAATTTGTAAATTTCTTTACCGATATACCAATAAAAACTACGGAGGCCCTTAATTCCTCACCTGAAATCTCAATTGGCTTATTAAAGGCGAATGTATCTGGCTGCCTGGCTGAATTTAAATTTAAACACATTAACCCTATGACAGTTATTAAAGCTTTCCGGCAAATTAAAATCAAACTGACCGAAGATCTATGGGGAATGTCTATCAAAGTTTGTACATCTATACTTGAGACCATAGCCCCGTACTTAGCTTTAATTTTTAATACATGTGTAGACCAAGGAGTGTTCCCTGATTTAATGAAATACAGTAAAGTCATACCTCTTTTCAAATCCGGGGACAGTAAAGATGCCAATAATTATAGACCTGTATCCGTGTTACCAGTTTTTAGCAAGGTTTTTGAAAAAGTAATGCTTAATCAAATGCTCTATCATTTTAACACCAACAGAATCTTACATGATCAACAGTATGGTTTCACCAAGGGACGTTGTACAACTGACGCCGGTGTAACCTTATTAAAGCACGTTTTTGCTGCGTGGGAAGAGTCCCAAGACGCAATAGGAATTTTCTGTGACCTCTCCAAAGCTTTTGACTGCGTAAATCACGACACATTACTTTTGAAACTGGAGCATTACGGACTAGGTAAACTTGCACTTAGCCTGGTAAAATCTTATTTGAGTGATAGAAAACAACATGTTCAAATAAATGGTGTCAATTCACAGGGTTTGAAAGTAAAAATGGGGGTTCCGCAAGGCTCAATATTGGGTCCTTTCCTTTTTCTAGTCTATATAAATGATCTACCCTATTTATTGAAAAACCAACCACAAAATATGGTGCTGTTTGCTGATGACACTTCCCTAATTTTTAAGATAAATAGACGGGCCCAAAATCTAGATGAAGTGAATAATGCCCTACTTCTGGTCCAAAATTGGTTCACAGCAAACAATTTGGTATTGAATGAAAAGAAAACTAAATGCATAAGATTTTCATTACCGAATGTTAAAAGTAGTGATTGTGAGATAATATTGAATAAAGAGAAACTCGAATTCGTAGATAAAACTGTTTTCCTGGGGCTTACGCTTGATTCAAGGCTACAATGGGGTTCTCATTTAACATCGCTTGCGGGGCGCTTAAGTTCAGCAGCATATGCCATTAGAAAAATCCGTCAATTCACTGATGTAGATACCGCTAGACTGGTCTATTTTAGTTACTTCCATAGTATAATGTCTTACGGTATTTTGCTATGGGGACGGGCTGCTGATGTTGAGTCTATATTTATTCTGCAGAAAAGAGCCATCAGAGCCATATATAATCTTCGTAGGCGCGATTCTCTAAGGGAACTATTTAAGGATATTGGCATCATGACGGTTCATTGCCAATACATCTACGAAAACATAATGTACGTCAGAAAAAATCTGCATCTTTTTGGTAAAAGAGGTGACAGACACAATTACAGTACTAGAAATAGGGACCAACTAGTTCAGCCAGGCTTTAGACTCGCTAAAGTAGACTCATCTTTCATGGGGTACTGTTTGAGATGCTATAATAAAATTCCACAAAGTATTCTTGAACTGAATGAGACGAAATTTAAAACATGCGTTAAACGCACACTATGTAAACAAGCATATTATAAGTTGAGCGATTATATCGCTGATAAAAATGCTTGGCTTAATGCTGGTCCTGCTCCACATGGACAGGGGTGCAAAAATTGATAGCATTAAATGGTATTGTTGGAGCTGCTGAAGATTGTACAAACTTATCTTTGCATTGTATAGATTCAATGTTAGTATTATATAATCGCATAGCCCATATTGTGTGAGTACTATGTACTAGTAAGCTATCATTCACTGGAAACCTACGGCAGTTCTTGACTTGAATGTGCCCTGGCGGTTGAGAGTATGTCATGCTCTCTCAAATGTCTCGCTGATGGTGGCGCGTGTGTCGGACCATTTAGTTCCCTTCAAAATGGTTGAGCTGAATGGTGCTGATCCATGCGTCATGTTCGTGAACGGGCGCTGTCAGTTGTGACTGGTCATCTCTTAGTCGCCATGGTTTATTTGAATTATTTTGTTTTTGAGTTGTATTTTAATTTTGTTTTGCTATGGACACTTTTAACGTGCACATCTTGCTACATTGTTCTCACATAATATACCATCTCAACATGAATGATGTAACCAAGATTTTGTAACAATATTTTGATTTAAAAGAGTGTCCATGGAGTTTCTTGCCCGTTCTTCTCCATAGAGATCTACGCTAGGGAATGGGCAACTACGGTACTTTCACAGTTTTTATGTCTTGTGACTGGGACTGTAGCTACTTTAAATGTTCATTTTTGTTTCGACAATTCAAAAGTGCCTGTAACTGGCCTACTTGAAATAAATGCTTTGATTTTGATTTTATCTATGGGCTGCGGTACTGTCCGAAAGAGATACCGCGGCTCCGGAACGAAAAGGGCGAGGAAGAAACATGGAAGGTTTTTAGTCAGTAAAAGTCTGACACTCCCGCTCCGCCCAGTGGGAGGGGTCATTTGATGATTTCCCATCCGAAAAAAATAAAAAAGCATCTTATCTATGTCCCTATGTCCCATAACGTTTCGTAAAACATATTCAGGAACATTTTCATTTTCACTTGTTATTTATTATTGGATCTTAGTTTCTGGCATTAGGTACGCCAGGAGTAGCAGTCGGTTCTTAGAGGAAATTGGATGGAAACCAGATGTTTTAAAAGTATAAAATATTGCTGCGATTCATTTATAAGTCATGATGGAGTAGAGTTCGTTGGGAAAGTAGAGTTATAGGATGTTCCATTTGATTCAATTTTACTTGATAAATGGTGATATTTTTTAGATGCAAAGGGCAGTGTGTGTGGTCTTTTCGCGCAAGTGGCTTCAGATCCCACCAAGAACACATACTTGTAATACACTAGTTTTTTCCAGCGGCTTTGCTCGCGTTTTGTTCGAGAACACGAGAACTTTTTAAATATAGCCTCTCAAATAATGTGGCTTTCTATTGATAAAAGAATTTTCTAAATCGGTTTAGTAGATCCAGAGATTACCCCCTACCACCTCACAAACTTCGATTTAAGGCGATTACACGAGCTAAACGCGAGTTTTATAATTACTAAAAGTATATGATTCACTGCTATAAACAAGACCAGAAAAATATATGATATTCTTCAGGATATATGCTAGCATGAAAACATAATACAATTAATTTGGCGCGATAAAAAGAAATCACGAACTTATCTCTAAAAATATCTTTCAAACAATAAATAAACATACTAATATGCATTCGATCATTCTGATTTTTTGGCAAATAATTCTACAAGCAATATATTAGCATGATAACTGTTTTAGTTTTTTAATCCATTCAATAGTTTTTTTGTAAATCGATCGAAACCACTCATTTCGCGCTATTTGGCCCGCAGTGGCTGACGTAACAACCACTTTGTAGTGCAAGCTGATTAGAACTTTATTCTAACAGCATTTCAAACGAAGTTTGAACCACCACAAATAGAGTTGCTAATTTAGCTCGTCTAGGCGCCTAGATACAATCCTCCGTGCCTCGGAAAACACTTGCCGTTGGTCCCGGCTGTCATTTGTCTATCTTTGGCAGTCGTTACATTGCAGGTAGTCAGTGGCCCAAAAAGTCTGACAACCAGTCTTACCAAGTGGTATCATATTCTTCCACAAACCAGTGTTAATTGGGTCGTGGAGATCAGATAGGCAGTCGCTTCATGTATAATATTGGTATTCAGCTGTATCCGGTTAGACTGGAAGCCGACCCCAACTTAGTTGGGAAAAGGCTTGGCAGATGATGATGACATTCGAAAAAGATTAAAGTATTCTCAAAATGTGATTAAATATTTTCAGGGAGCAACAATTCCGCCATCAATACAGCAAGAACTCCTCGACTCACACAAACTCCTGGGCTACGTGGAAGTAGCTAGATGGCTTCTTCTCACAGTCGCTATCATAGCGGTGATAGCGTCAGCGGTAGCGGTCGCGAGAGCCAACGCGCTGCTCTCGTGGCCACGCAACAGTAACTCTGTTAGTTTTATGTCGGGGCCCGGTGTTACTATGGTTAATAAAGGAAATTGATCGAAATATTGTTTTATTTTATTTGTGTTCTATGCATAGGATTGCTTTTTCTCATGCCGTCGTTTTTCTCTGTAGGTCGAATACAATAGTTTTAAGGTATCTGAAAGATAATCGACAAAATTACTAGCGGGTGTAGTTACTACCCAGGGTGTGCCAGATGCACAAAGAAATTCTTGGTGTATGTGGCGAACCCTGGGTAGTAACTAGGTACTTAAAACACCCTTTATCGAAATGCGCAGTATTTTATAGTTTTTTCATTACTCATACTCGGAAAGTAGGTCTGAAGTTGCCTGAGGAGCGGGCTGAAAGTAATACTTTTCAGCCCTAGGGAGAATCACTTTCAACTGACAGCTGTCACATTATTAAAAAAAAATCTAGTTCTATTTTCACATTTCTATTGAACCATGTTCCGACTTCTGAGCCTGTAAATTACAGCGCGATGTAAAATTGAAATAACATAAAATTCAGTTTTAATTAAAGAATATATATTTTTTAAATAACTTAGTTATAATTTCGTTGCAAATATTTCTTTAAAATAACAAAGATTTGGGCAAAATATTTACTATTTTTTCAGTGACGATACTGAAAATAAAGTCTGAATAGCCGGCCACAGAAAAAAAAACAAAATAGGCGGGAAAGCGGCAATCCGATCTTCATTTTTTTTCGAGTGGTTTCGTGTTTTTGTTTATAATTTCCTTGTATTCGTAATGAAAAGCACAGTGTTTACCTCGGGTTAAAGACTTATTTAGTCCCTCGAGCTATTAGCGCCCGCGCTACGCTTGGGCGCCAAACCCCGTCTCGGGACTAAATAAGTTACTTTCACCCCTAGGATAACAATTTACTATTACAGGAAATTAAACTGGCCTTATTTTATTAAGTTTTTATAGAAAAAGGTCGGTGGTGACAGACGGACAGACAGACGGACAAGAAAGTGATTATAAGGGTTCCTTTTTTTACCTTTGGGGTACGTAACCCTAAAAAAAGAATAACTATTATAAAACTTACAGTTTTGGTTGTTTTAACCTACAAAATTAAAGGTGGTGTAGTGGGAGGAGCGGTGGCCCAGTGGTGGCAGCCCCGACTTACGTTTAGTGAGTCGTGGGTTCGAACCCAGGCAGGCTCATTACTTTGTGTAATTTATTTCATCACCACTGCTCTCAAAACGGTGAAGGAAAACATCGTGAGGAAACCAGCATGGCCTAGAACCATAAATTCGAAGACATGTGACATCTACCAACCCGTACTGGGCCCGCGTGGTGGATTATAGCCCATTCCCTGTCACAGAGAGGAGGCCTGTGTCCAAGCAGTGGAAACATTAATAGGCTGATGATGATGATGATGATGACAAAATTAAATGAAGCCATAAATGTCGTATAAAATAAAAATAATAAATAATTTGTAACAGCAGTTCGAAGGTTTACACATCTGCAAAGATTTTTCATGCTAAAAACGAGATCATCAATTTCGCCCGCCTTGTGATAAAAGATTCCAGGATCAACGAAGGTTCAGAATAAAACACATCAAATACAAGATCAGAACTTTATTCGTTATCAATCGGAATCAGAACCCGTTCCTCTTCCACTGGACTCGTTGTCGCTGTCCATCGGCTCATCCACCTCCATCTTCGGAGTCATCTCTCCAACTGTCTTGATGCAGCGTATCGTGTACTTGTTGAAGTCACAACTGTGAAAAGAAAACTACATTGTAGATTGAAAGTAACACAGGAAGCTTTGCAAGTGGGTTTTCACAAACACTTTTACACGTGTTTTTTTAAAGACTAGATGGGGCCGGTGTTGCCGAAACAAACTCAGAGGTAGGAAGTAGGAGATAGTCACTTTTAAAGTTCAGACATTGCTTAATTCACATGAGGACTATGCAGATTAATGTCTGAGATGGTCTTTTGAAGAAAGAACCACACAGATTTGAGTGGACCTGTCTAGTCAGTGCAGGCATTTGTCAGTTATCAGTTATATGTCCTTTGAACAGGATATACATCGCATGAAGTTGAACCGTGATTACAAGGGCTTAAGAGGCCCGCGGAGCATGCGTAGTTCATATAAATGCATATTACAGAATATATATTAGGTTCCCAAATATACATTTTGACAAACAAGAGTTATGAGAACAATAAGTTTTCTATAGAAATTTTTAATTACTCGAACATTTCGTCTTTATATCATTGTCCTTTCAAAATATATATTTGGGAACATAGATATTCTGTAATCCAATCGAAATAAACACACACTTTCTTAAGAAAATGTTTGATTTACAAATTATTTTGGTATTACGTTTGTATAAACTACGCACGCTCCGCTGGCCCCTTAACATAGCATTAATATATAACACATTAAAATTCTCAGGACTCCTACAATGCTAATCATTGAAGGGCTGATGATTTGTAAAGCCCGGTTTCCACCGCGAAAGAGTTACAAGCTGGAAGCGGACTTCGTTTTCATGAAATAGGATTGCGTTTCCAACAAGAAGAGTTTAGTCATCTGATTCCCACCGCAAACGATGAATGAAACAAGAATGAGCAGAGCGAGCTCATTTTTACTCCTTTTGCCCGCTGAGTCATTTTCGCTCGACTCTTTGTTGGTGGAAACACGTAAGCAGTGTCCGCTCCGCTTGCGGTGCATGGAAACCGGGCTTCATAATACAGACCAAAGACATAAGTCTGTCTATTCTTTGGCACATATTTACAATTTTAGACGAGCAAAAGAAACCAACAGACAGCCCCATCTATTTGCCTGTCTACAGTTTGATTCATTGATATGGGTCAGTATGCAAAACTCTGAAAATGTTCGAAGTAGGGAAATAGTAGAAGAGCCACGTCATCGATTTTACATTCGTCTTCTTAGCGTGTCGTCTGCAATCTACATTGAGTGGGCGCAGAACTTGGGTACGAGTTTGGCTCCTTTAGGGCAGTCCATCAGATTTTAAATTAAATCTATTATTGGCTAACGGCCGCACGTCACTTATATTGCTTTAGCTACAATCGCGTTCAGTCAAAAATGTGCCATTTGAGAACATAAAAATTTTGTTAAGATGTTGTAAGATTATTGAGCTGGTCAATTAACGTCATTCATAAATAGTCGATTCTATAATCTGCTGGGACGCAAGTCGAGGAGGCCCGTGTCTGCAAGAGTAGGTCTCAATGTAGATCTAGATTGCTAGAAGTCACATGTCTTCGATTTATTTGGTACAACTTAAAAGACATGCTGGTTTCCTAACGATGTTTTCATTCACCGTATTCACTCAACTAGACTCTCGGTAACTCTCATCCAGTTGCTACCAGTCAGTCCGACCTTTCGCTTATCAATTTTATTCAATCTAATGATTGATTACAATTAATAAATTACATCTTTGAATACCAAAGTAAGAAACCGAAGCTCGCGCATTTTCTTTTAAAAAATCGCAAGGTGTCCTTATGAGATAACTACTGCAGGTTATATCATGCAATCAAACGTTGTGAAATCAGACTGCTGATAACAAGATGACAGATTGCTCTCCGGCTTATTACTAGGTAACTTCGTGACCTTGATTTAGTTCTTTGACGTGGAGACGTAAACAGCTGCTAGCCTTATCTCGCCAGTATATTTTCTTGCTGTACCTCGGAACAAACACTACTATTCTACTTATTCTTGTTTGATATTCTCCTACTATACTATTTTCCTTGGTAATCAGTCTTGGTCAACCAGTTATGCCATGGTATCGTGTAACCCCAGTAACTAGTTTATGGTGTTCAATTACTAGCTATTTCCTTTCGGCAAAAAAGGCTAACTTATTTTCTATACAAACTTTCTCTTTTTAACCTTTTTAGGGGATGAATTCTCAAAAATTCAACCGTTATTCTCACTTTCGTGATGCATAGACGGTATTCATGCTTCATTTTAGGTTCAGTAAAGATATTCCTAAAAAAATTAAACCATTGTTTCTTTCTTCGTACGACACACGTCATTTAGAAATGCCGAACTCTTAGAAAGATAAAGTTTTAATTCCGTTAACAATATTAGAGCTCTTTGCCGTCAAGCATTCCTTTTTGCATTGCTGTCGTACTTTTTGTATGTTGCTGTAGTGCCGCTTCACAGAGACATGCTGATAAACGTTTTATTGAAAAACATTTTTTGTTACAGTAGCTTTGGTTAGGCCAAGCACTGTTTAACGGCCGTTTACTACAAATTACTTACTTATAACTGTTAGTTAATATGCCTACGTCTCGCAGCTATCGGTATTTCTATTTAATAAACAAAATTAGCTTGGAATATTCACGTCACTCTGAGGTAGGGTTGCCAACCGTACTCTAAAATACCGCCACTTCAGCATGTAGGTACTGAAAAGGTCTTTTCGGTCATGAATGTGAAGTAGCGGAAAGAGACAAAACCATGAAAAATTGTGATGAATGATAATGTGAATAAATGATAAGTACTCTTTTTTGTCAGTCCGTGCTCCTTATTTACCTCCTTTGAAATCAGATATACTCTATTTCTTCTAATAAAAGTTGACAACCCTACTCTGAGGACTAAGATTCATAGAAAAAAAAAACAAAGAAAGCTTTTCTGTGACGTTTCGTTTCTAATGGTTCGTAAGCAACGAGACGGAATGGGAAGCCGTCACCTCCTTCTGCGAAGAAGTCATGCTAGCAAAGGAGGTGGCGGAACGAGAGAGGGAGAGAGCCTCTCTTCCCGGCCGCCGCGGGAGACGCACCGGGCGTCGGGGGCCACGTGGTGGCTACCGGCCACCGTAGATGCGGGCCTGTGGACGGTTAGCTATGGGCTAGCTAGCCGTCCGTCCGTTTAGTGACGACAGGCCGGGTCGACGGCGCGTTCGTGTTCCACGCGCGCCTCAAAGAGATGTCAGCATAAGGGGAGGGGCCCGCAAGGGCCGAAGCCTGCCGGGGTTGCGGGCCCGTTCGAATGAGATACCGCGGCCCCGGAACGTAAAGGGCGAGGAAGGAACATGGATGGGTTTTAGTCAGTAAAAGTCTGACACTCAGGGAGGGAGTGTCAGACTTTCTCAGCCCAGAGTGGGAGAAGTCATTTGATGATTTCCAATCCGAAAAAAATAGTTCGCAAGAAAGTTAGAGATCGTCTTTCGTTACCTGTTATGGCCGTAAGCGAACATATACCAACTAGCAGAACCAACTATGGGTGTGATATCAAAGATTTTTAGAAAACAAGAAGCTTACCGATACCTATTTCTACCATAGTAACTGACAAACGACCGTACTCACAGAAATTTTAGCAGTTGCGCTAGACCTTACTTTATCCATAGTTGATACGCAAATACCTGTAATGTAAACTAGGACAGAAATGGATCTAGGCAATATATCAATATGATTTACGATATAGGTACACCGAAATTTTTTGTCAAGTAGAAACCTAAAAGATTAATGTGTCGTCTAGAATTTAGGTATCCATCTTGCTGTGTCCTACTCAATATTATATTCCGCTTCTTATCTAAACCGATATATCGTCGCATTAAGATTATCGTAGATCAAACTGGAATATGGCAACTATTTGACGACCCGAATGGCGCAGCGGTAGTGAGGCTGCCTTACGTTCTTAGGGTCCTGGGTTCGAATCCCAGTAGGAGCAAATGTTTGTGTGACGAGCATGGACATTTGTTTCCGAGTCATGGATGTTTATATGTATAATAGGTAAGTATGTATTTACAAACAAAAAAAGTATATATGTAGTCTATCAACTATCTGGTGACCACGACACAAGCCTCGTTGCTTAGTGTGGCACTAGATGGCGCTGTGTGTATTGTCCAGCGATATTTATTATTTATTTCAAATCGCCTACAATCCCCGAGGGGTTTGGCAGAGGTGTATTCAATAGTACACCCACATTTCACCAGTTATGTTTAAGTCCCATGTAATTGGGAGCGAGCCTATTGCCATCAACCTGGCTCAAATCCAGACTCCGTGGTTACTACTAAGAAATTCCTCATGGAAAAACCCAATATCACTTTGCCCGGCCTGGGTATACAACCCGGACCTCATGTTCAGCTGTGACTATAAGGCCAACGAGGCAGTCAACTCATTCAACAAACAAAATAAACTAAAATCAAACGGCTCTAGTCATGGGTCGTACTTGCAAAAACAAGTATTAGGGATTCAGTCTTAGTAGGTACTTTAAGAAACCAGGTCTCAAAACCAGGGCTCGGGATACTTTCAAGTATTTTCTATCTGGATAGGAAATTGAACCGTAATTCAGTATAAATAAGGAACACAACACAATCGCGTATTCAAATAAAAACTTCCTACTTCCATGCCAAGTCGTTGGAATAAAAAAAAAAAGCATATGAAATGCCCATGTCACACCCATTCCTATCAAGATCGGAGGCTCGAAATTGTAGACGATTATGTATACCTAGGACAAACGGTCCAGTTAGGTAGGTCTATTTTCGAGAAAGAGGTCAATCGTCGAATCCGACTCGGCTGGGCAGCGTTCGGGAAACTGCGCTGTATCTTCTCGTCCAACTTACCGCAGTGTCTCAAGACGAAAGTCTATGACCAGTGTGTGTTGCCAGTGATTACATACGGGACCGAAACGTGGTCGCTCACAATGGGCCTTATCAAAAGGCTTAAAGTCACCCAAAGGGCAATGGAAAGGGCTATGCTCGGAGTTTCCTTGCGTGATCGAATCAGAAATGAAGACATCCGCAAGAGAACCAAGGTTACCGACGTAGCCCGAAGAATTGCTAAACTTAAGTGGCAGTGGGCAGGGCACATTGCTCGCAGAACGGATGGCCGCTGGGGCCGAAAAGTTCTGGAGTGGCGACCGCGAACCGGAAGACGATGCGTTGGAAGACCTCCCACTAGGTGGACCGATGACCTGGTGAAGGTTGCGGGAATCCGGTGGATGCGAGTCGCAAGGGACCGGTCAATGTGGCGACACTTGGGGGAGGCCTATGTCCAGCAGTGGACGTCTTTCGGCTGAAATGATGGCATAGGAAATTAAAACGTAACTTCCTATAAATTAGGTGTGTGAGATCATGTATGAACGTGGATGAGACGAAAGGAGTATGTAAAGATCAAAGCAGGTGGCGTTCTGTACTTTCTGCCCTCCCCCATGAGGAAAAGGCGTGTGTATCAGTGGCGAGGGGTTCATACAACTCGAAACCTACCGGATTCCCTTCGGAACAACCACTGTACTGGAGTCTACTATTGCCAAAAGTAAAACAATGTAGGTATTTCAGTTATGATATGATTGCCCAAACATGACTAAAACAACAAGTTTCGATGTATGGTTTTTTTCAAACATTATTAAAAATATGCACCGGCACCGGCAACATTATAAGATTAAATAACTCTCCTTTTAAAAAACAAAACCCAAAGCTATCCGTCCCAAAAATGCACCTACTTAACCTTCAATTTCTCAGACCTTCATCGATTAATCTCCAAACGTTTTTCTTTAGCCTTCAAACTCACCGCCGAGATCATCTACCAATCGTACACTTGACCTTGAAACCGTCACGATTCGTTTCTTGCGTGATTTATCGATGTAACACGTGATCTAGCTACGGCCTGCGTAGACGAGGGACTTTTGTCGGTGTTAGAAAGAAAAAGTAGGTAGGTATTTATTTGTACGGGGCAAAAACAAAATAAAAATAAAACCAAAAAAATCTAAAAAAATTACGTGAGGAAAAATAAAAAATAAACATGAACTAAATTGGTCCTGATACAAAAGGCAAAAAATAATCAACAAATTTCCACAAGTTTCCTTGCGTGATCGAATCAGAAATGAAGACATCCGCAAGGTCGCCGTCGGAGACCTTGGTTCTCACCAAGGTCTCCGACGGCGACGTAGCCCGAAGAATTTAAAACTTTACGAGCAATGTGCTCTGCCCATTGCCAAACTTAGGTGGCAATGGGCAGGACACATTCCTCGCAGAACGGATGGCCGATGGGGCCGAAAAGTTCTGGAGTGATGACCGCGAAGCGGAAGACGATGCGTTGGAAGACCTCCCACTAGGTAGACCGTTGACCTGGTGAAGGTTGCTGGAATCCGCTGGATGCGAGTCGTACGGGACCGGTCATTCTGGCGACACTTGGGGGAGGCCTATGTCCAACAGTGGAAATGATGATGATGATGAAACAACTAAAAATGATTCCACAGCTGGGACACAAAGCTTCCTCTCCATGAGAGAACTCCCATTACGGGGTGGGAAAGGCCACGACATACTTTCTGCGAATTCTTCGTTCTAGCATATTAGGCTAGTTTCCTCACATGTTTTTTTCCAAAGTTATATTTTTTTACTTTCACGTGACGCAAAGAGATGACAAACATGTAGTGAAGAAGAAAGCATTTCAACTACTTGACTATGAGAGACCTGCGTCCCAGCAGTGGGAACATTAATAGGCTGTTGATAATGATGATGATGACCCTACCTATATAAACTGGGATAGCGCTAGGAAGAAGAAGTTTTCTTTCACCGTTTTGAGTGCAGCGGTGATGACAAAAACCAAGTAACTGGCCTGCTTAGGTTTGAAGTAATTTAAGGATTACGACACGTTACCGATGAGCCACCACAACTCTCAATGCGTATACTATTACTTACGTAACATACAGGGTGTAAACCACCTCATCACGAAGCCGTCAACCATGCATTCTGTACATCAAATTCGACGACTTTTTTTTTTGGGGTGAAAAATCATGTTTTGTGGTAGAACTCAATGTAACGCACTTAAAACATTGTGCTGATGGATGGATTGAACAGTACGGAGATCGTTGAGATGTTTACAGTAAAAAAAATACAATAGAAACTTGTATTAAAAAAAAAAACATGTCAAAAAGTTGGAACTTTGACCCCAATATCTCCGTAACTAGAAGGTTCCCAGGTATGGTGCAGAACAAAAAAATGATCGCAATGACGGGGAGAACAAGTGCCTTTCGGCATCGTTAAGAGGTGTTTTACACCCTTTATAATTGTCACATAAAACCTATATTCCCAAACAAGGGCTAGGCAAGCAGTATCTATAGTACGTCCACATTTCATCAGTCATGTTGCGGGGACTTTAGTCATCGGCAACTAAATGTGTCTCGTCTACGTACACCTTACAAGTGATTAGCGTGCCGTTGTTTGGGGATATTCTGAATAGTCAACGACTTTATAGTTTGCAGTATGTTTAGTTTTCAAAGTTTCTTAAAGCCTAACGCGATCTAGATCTAGGTGTCACTAAGTCATTAAAACTTTGTAAACTCTCTCGAATCTGCTTCATTAATTTGTGCCAAAAGGATACCGTCTAAGTTTTCGAACATTTATGAATGAACGTCTGTAAGTATTCTGCGTTCGTAATTTAGTTGCAAAACTTTAAAAAAAATTATACACTGTGTTTATTTTGTTGGAAATAATACTTTGATTTCTATGCAAATTGAACTTTATTTTAATGTGCACTACGAAAAAGTAATATAACAAAAAATAAACTTTTTCTATTAGTCCTATTATAACTAAACCTCTGACTAAGGGGCCGCCCCGAGAGAATCGCGGCGATATTATCGTCCTTGCCACGTTTTTCTAGACACTCTCTTTTGCTTTTCTCTTTTCTCCCCTTAAAATAAGTAGTTTAAAAACAATGATTTGATTATGGAATACCTAGGAAAGCGGGATTTAAACTGAGCTACACTTCAACCAACTTATCTGTGCACTCGGGAAAACACAGAACTAAAATAAATATACCAAGTTTGACATATCTATGCTGATTTTTTGACAAGCAACGCCATCTTGAACTGCACACTTAAAGTGGCCATACTATAGATGTATTTTAATGATTGACAAGTCGGTAGATTTGTTCAGAAAATTTGTTTTAAAATGCTTTTGTTGTAAATATTAGCGGAGTAATGATAAATGGTTTTTATCTCGTATCATCGGTTCCGGATGGTTTGTGAACAAGTTTTTTCAGTAGTTTTAACAATGCCTATTCAGACACAAATTCGCAAGTTTAGCATTGAACTGTACTGTAATGATTAACTGATAATGGAACACATCCGTTTAGCCTCTAACTTTGAGGGTCACGAACACACGCTAAAATTCTCTAATCTATACAAATATTATCAAGCGGAAAGATTTGATTTTTGTGTTGTGTGTTTGTTACGATTTAACTCAAGAACTGCTCAAGCGATTTTTTTTAAACCATTAGAAAGTTTCATCTTTACCGAGTTACATAGGCTATAAATAAACTATATTGATATCTTGCAAATTAGCCGAGCTATCATAATTTTCGCGGACGAAGTCACGAGCGAAGTGCTAGTAAAAAATTAAGTTAAAAAAACTATAACCCGACTACGTAACAAGAATTTGTGTGGTATACTACAACTAGAAAACCCAGCTACTAAAAAAATATGTTCTAATTAAAATCAAGGTTTACAAGGTAAAATTGACTCCTATTGTTTGAAGTCGGTTAAAATGTAGCGTTACCCGGGAAATAATAACGAATCGATTGACACCTTATTCATATCAAAATGGGATGAACAGTTTAGGCGTTGCGGAGGAACATATGAAAATACAAACATACATACATAGACTGATAAAATCATAACATTTTATTTTAGCTTCGCCTTAGTCGGGTAGAAAACAAATAGGCAACTTCAACATCTTTGTGCTAATTTAAAAAATACGTTATATTCAAGGTAATCCTATATTATTTTTGTTTAAGATTAAGGCGAGCTCATATCAGTATAATCGGTTATTGGAAAACCGGATTATAAGAAACTAAGAAAGACGACGATGAAGCAAATCCAAGGAGTTTCTCAAAAAACATTTTTTTTTTTCAGTAAATTAGTGTAATGAACGACTCTATACCACGTTTTAATTAAAAACGTTTAACATTAATTAATCATGTCTGGACGTCATCTGCCCAATTGAATATTATCACAGACATGAGAAGTGTAAAATGGTCACGCAATACAATCTGCCTTCGGTCCGAGTAATTTTACACACGGAAATAAAAAAAAATATTATAAATTACGTTGGTTCTGCAATTTCAGACACTAAGAAGCCGTAAAATCCGCCAAAAGTCGTTTACGGTATGATAGAAATGTTTCTGACGTTCGAACAAAATAATATTGAGTGAAAAAAATTGAAACGACAAAGGCCGGACTGAGTATCCTCGTAAAACGCAAAACTGATTATGTAGTCAGATATCGTTATAATTTAAGAAACTACTTTTTTAGAAATAGATACAGCGGCTGGCGTTCTGTAATCTCTACCTACCCCTATAGGAAAAAGGTCTAAGCTTATGTCTAGTGGATATCAAAACCCATCACGTTTACAGGGTAGTATTATAATATCTGTGACAGGGTGTTTACAGACTCTCCACGAAGCCGTCAACCAAGCATTCTGTACATCAAACTAAGTAACATAGAAATTGAAAAAACTTTGTTTTAGGGTGAAAAACGTTCTACGGTATAACTCAATGTAACGCACTCAAAACATTGTGGTGGTGGATGGATTGAATAGTCCCGAGGGTCGTGGAGGTGATAAAGTTAAGTTCTTACATTTAAAACTTCTATTTAATAAATAACTTGCGTAGAACTTTACTTCAAAAGTAATGCTCATACATTACTTAGGTATTTATAAAAATAACTAGTGAAAAAGTTGGAACTTTGACCCCCATTATGGCAACGAGGAGTCCCAGGTATGATGTAGACCAAAAAAATGATACTTTTCGGTAGCGAATAGTTATTTGTGCAACAAAAGAGCAAAGTGAGTTTTTGCTGCGAGTGTTGATTTTGAATCCTGAGTAAGCGAAGGATTCTATAGTTGAATCACGAGCGTACCGAGTGATTCTAGGTTAGAATCCTGAGCATAGCGAGGGATTAAAAGACGCGAGATGCAAAATAACTTTGGTCTCGTGTAACACATACAACTTTTCACCTCAGCAGCGAGAACATATACCTAAACAATACGAAACATACATACAAAACAGTACATACAACCACATACATGGCATACAACTACAACATAATGAGATATTAATAATGTACAGATATTTTTCACGAGAATTTTCAGACAGAAAATTTAATTCTGCATTTTTACATTATGCTCCCATATTCCGGTGTTAAATAGCAAACTTCGTCACTGGACTCACCCATATTTATTTATTATTATTACTATACCATCCAAATTTTACTGTATTTTGTAGCGTACATTGACCTAATCATTGCTAGTGTAACAAAGGAAAAACAATAAAATTTGAATTTCGCTATTTTTTTAAATGCGTTCTCTACACTCGCGGTATTCGGTCTTAATATTAAAGATTGTTAAAACTATAAATAAATAAGTAAATACGTGATAAACTTCGTATTTTTTTCTTCAACATTCTTCATCTTGATTTAATTGTAAAAAAAATTATTCTTTTATTCGAAATACAAAAAAAAATCATTTAAAACCTAAACACATAATTTACAATATCGGTATCCGAACGTTATGTTGTTTGTTTCTTTTTTTGGGCCTACTAGATATGGAATTTGAAAATCGAATTTCGAATCGACTCGTTTCTATCTCTCGCTTTTTTCGTGTGAAGTGTAGCAAAGTGAAGTTGACATCTTTCGAATTTTGTGAGGAGACTTGCACAGTTCTCGGTATTTAAAAAAAATATTAAAAAGTTACTTTGTCTGACACTTGCCGCAAAATCGAATTTTGCTCACTGTCTGCTAGCAGCAAAACCTGCTTGTTTGAGATGCATGCTGAGGTGAAAAATATTTTTTTGTATCAGTTGACCCTGAAGAAAAAATTCAAAATCTAAACAACAACAAAAAATTAAAAGACTTACATCTTACTAATCTGCGAGTACTTAACAGTGAGTACTTTCTCCAAAGCCAGGAGTACACTGGGCGGGAATTTTCGCCTCTTCACGGTCACGATAGCCTTCACCCACAACAGCAGATGTTCCAAGTGCCTACTGTCTTCCAGTAGACGGGCTAGTGAGTTAAGCAAGCGATCTGCGTAGTCGTCGTCTAGGTTGGCTATGGTTAGGTTAACTGTGAGAGAAAACATAATATTATCATTTAGGGTCTGAGCAAACTACAGACTTTTTGTGCGCGACAGACAAAAATTCTGCGACCAATTTTGCGTGGTTAATGTGTCTTAAATCGTCATAATTATACAATACGCATATGGATCCTTCTTTTATTTTATCCAATTAATTAATAAAAAAATATGAAGATAAAACGCCGAGTGGGGGCTTATGACGTCACTTTACGGTAAAAAATGTAGCGAAATGTGACGTCACGTGAGTTTTTGCAGCACTGTATCGTCTTCAATTTTTGTTTATGTGAAAAAAGAAAAAGTATGTGTATGTGTGTGGAAATCTATCTGACGGACTAAAAAGTCTGACAACCAGTCTTACCAAGGGATTTCGTAATACCCAGTATAAACTGGGTTGTGGAGGTTAGATAGGCAGTCGCTCCATGTAAAATACTGGTTTTCAGCTGCATCCGGTTAGACTGGAAGCCGACTTCAACATAGTTGGGACAAGGCCAGGCAGATGATGACTTTAATTTAATAAATCACAGAAGATATTCAGTCAGTCATATTATATGTCATATTATATGTTCATATTATAAGTCATATATGTTTAAGAGGAGTGTTCCTGTGATTTACTTGGTACTTACTGTCATTGGCGGGTACTGCCTCCACACACTGCTGTATGACACTGTGCTCGTTCAGTTGTATGGCGGCGACAAGAGCGGAGCCCCACGCTTCTTGTACTAACAACTGTTTCACTGCATACGGGGTTGATGTCGCTTCTAGACGGTATGGCCTGTTCATTTATAATTAAATTATAATATAGATTAAGGAGGAGCTCGTGGCTAATTACTTACAGCCGCTCGGGTCGATCTTTAGGTTAAGCTGTGCTTGACTAGTTTGGTCTGTGGATGGGTGACTACCCTTACATAACGTGTTTTCTCCGTGCCTCAGAAATCACGTTAAGGGGCCTGCGGAGCATGCGTTTTTCATACAAACGTAATACCAAAATAATATGAAAATCAAACCTATCCTTAAGGTAGTGTGTATATAATTCGATTGTAATATAGAATACCTATGTTCCCAAATAAAGGTTTTGAAAGGACAATGATATAAAGACGAGATATGAGGAATTTAAAATTTCTATATAAAACATATTTTTCTCATAACTCTTGTTTAAATCAGTGTCCATTCAAAATGTATATTTGGGAACTTAGATATTCTGTAATTCAATCGAAATAAATACACACTGCCGTATGAATATGTTTGATTAAGAAATTATTTTGGTATTACGTTTGTATGAAAAACGCATGCTCCGCAGGCCCCTTAAGCCGTTGGTCCCGACTGTCATTTGTAAATCTTTGACAGTCGTTTCAGATAGTCAGTGGCCCAAAGTCTGACAACCAGTCTTACCAAGGTGTATATCATATACCTCCACAACCCAGTGCTAACTGGGTTGTGGAGGTCAGATAGGCAGTCGCTCCATGTAAAATACTGGTATTTAGCTGCAGCCGGTTAGCTAGACTGGAAGCCGACCTTAACATAGTAGGAAAAAGTTAGGCAGATGATTAGAATATAGCACAGTGAGCCTGCAATGTTCACACTTTAGGGACACAGGCCTGCCGACCTAACTAGTGGTGTCAGCGTTGTTTGCTACGCAGACGACACCCTGGTGCTGGCACAGGGGAGGTCGCACGAGGCGGCGGCCGAAGTGATGACACGCGGGGTTGCGATAGTCGTTGAGAGGATCCGGCAACTGGGTCTCGAGGTGGCATTGCACAAGTCCGAGGCCATGTGCTTTCATGGGCCTCGGAATGCGCCACCGTCGGGATCCACACTGACGGTAGGAGGGGTATCCATCGGCGTCGAGTCGACGTTGAAGTACCTAGGACTCGTCCTCGACAGCCGGTGGAACTTCGTGGAGCACTTCCGACGTTTGGCCCCCAGGCTGGAACGGACCGGGGCTGCCTTCAGGCGGCTCCTGCCCAACCTTGGGGGGCCAAACGCCTCCTGCCGCAGGCTCTATGCGGGGGTCGTGCGGTCCATGGCCCTTTACGGGGCCCCAGTGTGGGCGCGTTCCTTGAGGCGGCGAGCCGCCCATTATCTGAACGCGCCCCAAAAAGTGGTGGCCGTAAGGATGGTCCGTGGGTACCGCACTTACTCCCGCGAGGCGGCGGGCCTGCTTGCCGGATTGCCGCCATGGGATCTGGAGGCGATAGTCCTCGCGCGCCTGCACGACTGGCGCGCGGAGGCACTACGCCGGGGGGAAACTCCGCTGCCGCGGCAAATTGCCGCTCAGCGGACAGACCTCCGGCGCGATCTTATGGCGACATGGAGAGAGCGACTGTCGCAACCCCGTATAGGGCAGCGCTAGCTCGCCGTCCGTCCGACGACATGACGACAGGCCGTGTCGACCAGACCAGTGTTCCACAAGCGACGAGCAAGAGATGTCAGCACAGTGAAGGGGTCCGCAAGAGCCGAAGCCCGCCGGGGCTGCGGGACTGTTCGAAAGAGATACCGCGGCCCCGGAACATAAAGGGCGAGGAAGGAACATGAATGGCTTTTAATCAGTAAAAGTCTGACACTCCCTCCCGCAAGGGACACAGGCCTCGAGGCGAGGAGGTATGTGACACACAGGTGCGAGGAAGTGGACTGAAATCCACCAAGCAGACCCAGGTACTTGGAACAGGGATATAAAGAACAGGGTAGTTCTCCATCACCCATAGAAAAGGGAGGATCCTCTGACTCTGTGTTGTATTTGGTGAGCTACTGCCCGACAGTAGTTGCCATGTTACATAGCGCAACTCTCAATATAAATATCAGTTTTTCTTATGTGGCATAAATGGCGCTATGGCGCTGTTTCAGCTACAGATGTCATCAATTTTTTGGTTGTAGAACAGCCAGTTGCTTCTCAATGTCCTTCTTTACCATTTCAAGTTAAGTTATTGCCCATTCAAATAAGTGGCTGATGTCCCTTAATCAGCGTATAGCGTTGCCTCGACGCTATACGCTGATTATGCTCATAATCATCATCATCAGCCTATTAATGTCTCATTGCTGAGACACAGGCCTCCTCTCTATGAGAGGGAATGGTCTATAATCCCCCACACGGGCCCAGTGTGGATTGACAGATGTCACATGTCTTCGAATTTTTTGGTTCTAGGCCATGCCGGTTTCCTCACGATGTTTTCCTTCACCGTTTTTGAGAGCAGCGGTGATGAAATAAATACAAAGTAATGCGCCTGCCTGAGTTTGAACCCACGACTTCCTGTTCGTAAGTCGGGGTCGCAACCACTGGGCCACTGCTGATTATGCACATGCAATGATAAAAATACCCTCTCACCTGAATGTACCATCGATACCAGCGTTCTGGCTGTATATCAGAAGACCTTCCGTAGCGGCCACTGCGAAACTGTCCCCAGTTGGAGAGAACCTCACGCAATGGACTCGCACCTGAAAAGAAAAAAGAAAGAATAGGCTTGTCATGTTAAAAATTTTATTAGTCCGTCAGTCAGATTTAAAAAAAAAAATAATTGACCCGCATTTTATTCTTTCGTTACGTAAACCAAAATTGACGAAGATACCACGCTTTCACAGTTCAAACGCGCTAATCTCAGGAACTACTGGTTCGAATTGAAAAATTCTAGTTTAGTTAGTGTTTAGTATTGGATAGCCCATTTATCGAGGAAGGTTATAGGCTATATAACTCCACGCTATGACCAACAGGAGCGAAGCATCAAAGAAAAATGTTGCAAAAACGGGGAAAATACATTACTTAAACCACTCTCTCTTGAATACGAGTACATTCACAATTTCACACAAAGTACATTTAAGTAGTACTGTATGTAGAGCCACTGCACTCACCTCTGGTTTAACTCTCCTGTCAGCCATATCCCCGTCCTTGACTCCTGGTAGCCGCACGTTAACGTCGCCACCTTCCAAGTCTCCGCGCTCTTCCACCAGCGCCATGTTACCGAACTCTGTCATCAGGCGACGGTTTATGAAGTCCTGGTAACAGAAAGATAGCGATTAAATGCGTTGTAGGTTCTTCTTAGAATAATAACAGCCGCTCGGGTCGATCTTTACGTAAAGCTTGCCTAAGTTGGCCGAGTACATACCGAGTTACCTCCGTGCCTCGGAAAGCACGTTAAGCAGTTGGTCCCGGCTGTCATTTGTAGATCTTTGACAGTCGTTACAGGTAGTCAGTTGCCCAAAAAAGTCTGTTGTATTACCCAGTACCAACTGGGTTGTGGAGGTCCGATAGGCAGTCGCTGAGAAGTGCACATTTTGCGATATGCACATTTTGCGAAGTGAACATTTTGTTATGTGTGACTCATTGCTTCGAGACATGTTGCTCAACAAATACTGCGTACACGAACTTTCTCTACTACTATTCTTTTTTTTACACTCGCTACGTCATCATCCTAATGAAACTTAATTACAAACATTATACTCACATTAACAGCATCTAAAGATCTATTCTGCGTGATGACAAACTTCTTGATAAGAATAGATTCCTTCACACTGTACAGGCAGACATGCTTCGAGTTGCCGCCGCCAAGTATGCAGGACCCATCGGCTGAGTAGCATATTGTTGTGAAAGCCCTGGAAAAATATGATTATCATAAGTCCCGGATTTTTTATTGCCTAATTACATGAGTATGTCGTGTGTGGGTCGTCCCGTACCCCCGAAATTTAGAGTTTAGAAGCTGCTCAAATGTTATGCAGCCCTCAAATTTTGAGTGAAGTTTCAGTATTCGGGAGTATTAGTTCGAGGGTATTAGTGAGGTTCAAAAATAACACTATGAGGGGAGGGACGGGATCAAACTCAAACTCAAACTCAAACTCAAATCATTTATTTCAACTAGACCATTACGGCACTTTTGAATGTCGATAAAACGAAAAATAAAGCGAAGCTACAGTCACAGACACAAGGCATAATAACTTGAGAAAGTACTGTAGTTGCCCATTCCCTAACGTAGATCTCTATGGAGAAGAACGGGCAAGAAACTCCATGGACACTCTTTTCAATCAAAAATGTTGTTACAAAATCTTGGTTACATCTTTCATGTTGAGATTATACATATATGTGAGAACGATGTAGAAAGACGTGCACAATAAGAGCGTCCAGAGTAAAAATAAATAAATCAACAATTAAAAATAAAGCAATTCAAATGATCCACGGCAGCTAAGAGATGACCAGTCCCGACTGACAGCGCCCGTTCACGAACATGACGCATGAATCAGCGCCATTCAATTCAACCATATTGTAGGGAACTAAATGACCCGACCCACCCGCCACCATCAGCAAGACATTTAAGCGAGCATGACATTCTCTCAGCCACCAAGGCATATTCAAGTCAATGAAACATAACTAAATGCAAATGGTAGCTTTACGGTACATGGTACTCACACATGTGTTATGCAATTATACAATACTAAGAGATGGAATCTATACAATGCAAGAATATTTTTACAATCTTCTGCAGCTACCACAATAATTGTCCAATAAGTTTGCATCTAAGGTTGCGGAGCAGGACCAGCATTTAGCCAAGCATTTTTATCCTCAATGTAATCCCCCAGCTTATAATATGCTTGCCTACATAGTGTGCGTTTTACACAAGATTTAAATTTCGTCTCATTCAGTTGTAGAATGTGGGGAGGTATTTTATTGTAACATTTTAAACAGTACCCCATGAAAGATGAATCTACTTTAGCAAGCCTGAAACCTGGCTGAACTAGTTGGTCCCTATTTCTAGTATTATAGTGGTGTCTGTCACCTCTTTTACTGAATAAATGCAGATTTTTCCTAACGTACATGATGTTTTCATAGATGTATTGACAAGGTACTGTCATGATATTAATTTTCTTAAACAGTTCTCTTAGAGAATCGCGTCTACGTAATTCATATATGGCTCTGATGGCTCTTTTCTGCAGAATAAAAATAGACTCGATGTCTGCAGCACGTCCCCATAGTAAAATACCGTATGACATAATACTATGAAAATAACTAAAATAGACTATCCTCGCCGTATCAACATCAGTAAATTGACGGATTTTTCTAACAGCATACGCTGCTGAGCTCAGCCGGCCTGCAAGAGATGTTAAATGAGGACCCCATTGTAGCCTGTGGTCAAGCGTAATTCCCAAGAAAACCGTTTTATTGACAAATTCAAGTTTCTCTTGATTCAATACTATGTCACAATCACTACTTTTGACATTTGGTAAAGCAAATCTTATGCACTTAGTTTTTTTCCCATTTAGTACTAAATTATTAGCGGTAAACCAATTATGAACCTGCAGTAGGGCGCTATTTACGTCGTCAAGATTTGTGGCACGTCTGTTAATCCTAAATATTAAAGAAGTATCATCAGCAAACAACACCATTTGCGGATGGTTGTTAAATAAATGGGGTAGGTCATTTATGTATACTAAAAAGAGGAAGGGACCCAATATCGAACCTTGTGGTACACCCATTTTTACTTTTAAACCCATCGAATTTACACCCTTTACTTGTACATGCTGCTGTCTATCATTCAGATATGATTTTACTAAACTGAGCGCAAGTTTACCTAAACCGTAATGCTCAAGCTTCAAAATCAGGGTTTCGTGATTTACGCAATCAAATGCCTTCGAGAGGTCACAGAAGATTCCTATGGCATCTTGTGCCTCTTCCCACGCAGTAAAAATATGTTTTAATAAAGTGACACCGGCGTCAGTCGTACAACGCCCTTTGGTGAAACCATACTGCTGTTCGTGTAAGATTTTATTGGTGTTAAAATGGTTAAGCATTTGATCGAGCATTATCTTTTCAAACACCTTGCTGAAAACCGGCAACACGGATACGGGCCTATAATTGTTGGTGTCTTTACTGTCCCCGGATTTAAAAAGCGGTATTACCTTACTGAATTTCATTAGATCCGGGAAGACCCCTTGATCCACGCACAAATTAAATATTGAGGCTAAATACGGCGCTACAGTCTCAACAATTGAGGTACAAGCTTTGATAGACATACCCCATAGATCTTCGGTTAATTTGATCTTGATTTGCTTAAAAGCTTTTATGATTGTCATGGGGTTTACATGCTGAAATTTAAATTCATTTGAGCAGGCTGAAACGTTCGCCTTCAATAAATCCATAGAGAGCAAGGGAGAGGAATTTAAGGTTTCAGTAGTTTTAAGTGGGATACTGGTAAAGAAATTTACAAATTCTTGAGCGACTTCATTATTAGAACTCACGAGACCATGTGAGGTCTCTAGTGTTATGTCATTACTTGTTTTTTTAGATCTATTAGTCTCACTGTTGATAATTTTCCAAACCGTCTTTATTTTGTTATCGGCTGATTTTATCTTGTTGCTAATGAAAAGAGACTTGGCTATCTTGCAAGAGTTTTTAAAAATTTTCGAGTAAGTAGCCACATATTTACTAAAAGTTTCTGTGTTGATATAAGGCTTAAGGCCGTACAACTCAAACAATCGTTCCCTACTTTTCCTAATACCCGGTGTTGCCCAGTCACTGAAAATAAACTTTGGGCCAATAGTCTTAGTTTTCTGTTTTAAAGTATTATTGAACTCGGTGTGCACTACCGAAAAGAATTCTTCATACAATTCATTTACATTGTTTCCAATATGGCCTGGTATATTTAACTTACTAATTAAATTATTATTAAACTTTTCTAAATTGCTGGGTGTTATTTGTCTGGTTTGAATCTGAATTCTTTGTACTTGTTTATTAGACGCGAAAGAAACAGTCTGTCCGCTGTGATCTGAAGGAAGGTAATTTACGATGGATTTATCTAAGTAGTCGCAGCAACAAAAAACATTATCAATACAAGTAGCAGTATTTGTAGTAATTCGGGTTGGTTCTGAAAAAACATTTGACAAATTAAATGATTTAAAGAGATTTAAAAATCTACTGCTGTTTACATTATTCTCTAAAATGTTGATATTAAAGTCACCACAGATAATTATTAGTTTACTACCAGTCACAAGTTTTGCCAAAGCATCTTCCATTACTGACTCAAAGATAGAGTAGTTCAGGTAATTAGGGGGTCTGTAAACGCACACTATTACATGCATATCTAGCTCAACACAAGACAATTCTATGCTGTGTTCAACCGAAAGATCGACAATATCATTACGAGGCTTAAATTTAACACAATTTTTAACTAAGATTAATGAACCCCCACGCATTTTAGACTTCCGGTTAAAGCAACTGCCCACACTATAATTCTCGTAATTAAATTGCATTTCGTAATCCCTCATCCAATGTTCAGATAGACAGATAATATCAAACTTGGTTTTTTCTAAAAATAGTTCGATTTCTAATTGTTTGGAAGGAAAACCCTGAATATTCTGATGAAATAATGTAAAGGAATTCTGCTTAACCCCTTTTTGACAATTGATTAACTGAGAGCTAGAAGATACCTTAGAGTTGATAAGTTTACCTAAATTATCACTCGTACCTTCCATTGTCTTACTGACTAGTTTAAATCTAAGCTAAAATGTGTATAATTACAATTAGTATAATTACTAATTTCCGTGGAACTATTTACAACAGACTGCGACATACCACATATGTCTGAGTTTAAATTAAAAGCTAATAGCCGAGCTATTTGACGTCTAAAACTAATAGGCAGGTACGCATTATTCCTCGTTGACTTCAATTTCTGGACGAAACTGTTAGTGTCGAAAAACGTCAACTTGTCACAATAGTGACTTACTAGTAAACACATGTGATTATTGAGACTATGAATATAATGATTTTGCCTGCTTGACAACTTTGGATAGTGTGCCAATCACGCGTTTTTCCTTGCGACGAAAAAAAAAGGAATTTAGTGTGACACATATAAAATATTTAATGCAAGCGAATTAAAAACAATCTGATCTTTTCATTTAATAATAAAAAAGACACGTGATACTAGGAGGGGTACCCTTTATGGGTACCCCTCCTAGCATAGCGTACCCCTCCACACAAAAGGGGAGGGAAGGGTATATAAATGGCCTAAAAAACCTCACGTGATTGAAGGATTGCGCCTAACGGTAATTTGTGTAGTGCAAATGATACCACTTATGTGCGGCAGTAATATTACAAAAGCATCTAAGCGAGGCTGGGTGACCTCGCGGGCAACACGAGGATTGAAGAGGAAGGCAGAATGAGGACAACACTTCTTCTCTTTCTGGCCACGTTTGCTCCGCGAAAAGATCTGATCGCGACTCTAACTCAAAATTGTAAAACAAACAGGGGATGCTCCTGACCAAAAAAAAACTATGATTCTATTTAGTCCGTCAGTTAGATTATCGAAAAAATATTGGATAATTATTTTTTGTTTTATCATATTAATAAAATTGACGAAGATATAACGCATCAAAGATCATGAGTAGGGGCTTGTGACTAACCTATAGAGTGGTAATGTCAGGCCAGCCGCCTCCGGCACTAGTGAGTGATTTGTCACTTATAAATATTGACGCTCGCTGTCACTAAAGTCTAAAACCACAGTCTAAAAATCGTACAGTCGTCCAACGGAGACGTCTAGACAGGGCAATCGTGCGGGGTGTGAGGGGCGAGACGCGGGTAAGCCGAGCCCGAACTGCGAACAAAATTTTGTTAGTAGATCGGGACAATTCATTCAGGGCTAACGCGTGTTTGTTTTTTATTTGTTTATTCAAAATGGTGCATACGACGTGTGCTGTGAGTGATTGCAAGTCTTCATCTCGTTTAAATAAAGATCTGCGGTTTCATCAGCTTCCACACACAGAAGAAAGGTAAATACATCTGTTTTGTTATTGTAGAGTGCATAAATAATTTTATTTGTAATGTCATGCCACGTTGCTACGCTATTAAAATTATTTATTTTCGGCGCGGCGGCGCACCGTAAATAAATAATTTTTGTGCACCTGTTCGGAAAACCTACTAATATTATAAATGTGAAAGTGTTTGTTTGTATGTTCCGTGTCAAGATGGTGGACGTAATTTTTTATAATAAGATTTGGATGTCAATTTTGAGTTTAATTGAAGTGCTTGTTATGAAAAAGCTTTTTTTTTTAATTCCAAGATGGTGGACGTCATTTTTTTTTAGTTTTTTCCGTTATGGGTGTCGTTTTCATGGTTTTCGGGGTCGCTGATTTTAAAAATGGGGTCAAAAAGAAAATCCAAGATGGCGCCCTGGTTTATTTTTGTTTTTTCCGTCATGGGTGTCGTTTTCATGGTTTTTGACCCCAACTTTCGTAATCAGCGACCCGTGACAAAAACCGTGACCTTTCCGAACCGTTATGTCGCACTGACAACTGAGTTATTTATTTATTTAAAAACGTCACATAAACAAGATTACAGTACAATTAGGTCACAGTAACTAGTTATCAAGTCTGCATCAGTTCAATTTTTAAATCTCTTTGTATACGCCTCATCTGCATTTTTATTGTTATAGTCAACTCCTTATTAATAATTCATGCAGTAAAGAGCGGGTTAAAAATTGTTTTAATAATTACATTAATATGTAATATTGTTTTACTTATAATACTACTTTCGATGTTGATCTGCAATAAATAAATAATTTCATAAATATTGTTTACTTGTGACAACCCTGGCCGATGCGTTACTGTCTAGACGATGTCGGCATTTTACACGAGATCAAAGGCGTCGTCCTACTGTATGATTTTTATACTGTGCTAAAACAGTACAAAACCAGTATTGGATCCGTGTGTACGTCTCTTCATATTCCGAAATAAAATGTCGATTAAATAGTTTCACAATGGCGTGCTGTTCGGTGGTGTGGAAAAAACAGCAGAACATCAAATTATAAAACAGACGGAATAACCTTTAATCGGTAAAATACAGGTAAAAAAGTAATTTATATACAATTTTCTTACGGCTCAAGTCAAACTGGACAAGTCAAAGTGAAACAGTTGATGTATGTCTATGCGTCTTGCTTCCACATATCGCAATCCGACGCACTGTATCGTCTTCATTTTTTGTTTACGAGAAAAAAGAAAAATAAGTATCCAATATTTTTAGGAATTCTATCTGACGAACTAGTTAGATTTTTTTTTGGATTATCCCCTATTAATGGCTGATTGGAAAGAAATAGCACAGAATCGTGGCCGTTGGAAGGAATGGAGGGAGGCCTTTGCCCAGCAGTGGGACAATACAGGCTAGCTATCATCATCATCATCTGCCTAGCCTTTTCCCAACTATGTTGGGGGTCCGCTTCCAGTCTGACCGGATGCAGCTGAATACCAGTATTTTACAAGGAGCGACTGCCTATCTGACCTCCACAACCCAGTTATTACTGGGTAATACAGTACCCCTGGTAGGACTGGTTGTTAGACATTTTGGGCCACTGACTACCTGTAACGACTGTCAAAGATCTACAAATGACAGCCGGGACCAACTGCTTAACGTGCTTGCCGAGGCACGGAAGAAACTCGGTATGTAAACCCATTACATACCGAGTTTCCTGCGTGCCTCGGTAAGAACCTACAGACCAATCTAGGCAAGGACGGCTTAGCATAAATATCGACCCGAGCGGCTGTTATTATACAGTCTCCCTATAATAATGACGGCTGATGCCAGAATGTATCCCTTACTTAGTCTTCAGCATCTTCTCAGGGGTGATGAGATCAGTCTCCGCTCTGCCGGAACCCAGGTCATTCCTGCCTTCGATGCTGCCGGTCTGATCTCCAGTCGTCGTGTTAAAGAACGTTATGTTCCCGTCTAGAGATGAAACTGCTATCTGATGAAGAAATAACGAGGTAAAACATTTTTTTATTCAATGTGTTTTTACACGACAGCCAAAGAAGTATAATGTTTTATAATGTTTGTGTTAAATGTACCAGTAACAGTATTACAGACCAAATATGTATGATTTTTTTTTGAGTAAGTATTTTTCATAAAATAGAATCTTTATTGGCTTAGAACACTTTTATTCATCAAAAAGAAGTAAATAAAAAGGTAGGTTGGTAGTCATAAAATGCCTCTACTGCAAATCTCGCAATCGAAATAAGGGTTGCTGTAAGAAAACCCATTGCTGGGTTAATCTCGCTATTGTACATAAGCTATATTATTGCAATCTGTACGTATATTTGTTATTTTGTGTGCAATAAAGAATAAGAAGGTTGACGCTGTTCCTTTAGATGAAAAAAAAAAACTTCAATTACTAGCAATTTGTGTGTGCTTGCTGCAATACTTCCAAGTGTGCTTCTGTTTATCAAAACACGAATGACAGACAAGCCTACTGCGGTGTGAGGTTGATAAGCCTTTGTTTTTATTATCTATTAAAATCACGAAAAGCGATTAGACTGGCCATTGAAGTTGCACAATTTAGAACAGAATAGAATAGAATAATCCTTTATTCGTTAATGGACAGCACATACATATACATTATAACAGCAGACAGCATAACACTTAATTAAAAACAGCTCAACTGCGCTGAGCATGCCCTAACGTAAGGGTAACCAACTCAGCATATGCTGGGTGTAAAACACTCAGCGCTGGTTTTCAGTATGATGAGGGGATACGAATTTCTTGTACCAATAAGCTGGTTTCCACCATCAATAAATTGCAAATCTATTTAGTCCGTCAGTTAGAGTATTGGAAAATAATGGACACGTATTTTTTGTTTTTGTAAATCAACGAATATTGACAAAGATAAAACGCATCAAAACTCGGGAGTGGGGGCTCGTGACGTCATAACTCATTATGAATGATACCAAACATTGACGTATTGGGAATTTTAAAAGCGTCGTATCATCGTCAATTTTGGTTTATGTGACAAAAGAAAAAATACGGTTCAAATATTTTTTGATAATCTAAGTGACGGACTAATTAGATTTTTTCAGTTAACAAGCCTAACGGACTCGCGTTTGAGTTCCGTACCATAGTAGTAGGGCCCTTTTTTAACCTTTGATTACGAAACCCTAAAAAGGCATGCTGAATGATTTTAACTAGTACGAGAAAGTAATAAACAAGCACTCACCTCTTCACCATCTGGTCTAAACGCAACTTGCAGGGCGTCCGACGTAAGCTGAACCGTCTCACAGTCGGCACTGCTTTCGATGCAGTTCCATATCCGGATGGTCTTGTCCCAACTGGCTGAGACGAGGCGCGAGCTAGCGAGAGTAGGACTGAAGGTGACGCAAGATACCGGCGCTTCATGACCGCCTAGTACCTGAGGATGGAATATGATAAGTCAATCTTCTATTTTTTTGCACGGGTAGGACTTATCTTTACTCGATGACTTTTCGAGGATGGATGGGGGTGATTAATTCCTCCTTCTATTGTTGAAAACCGTAAAAAAACTGAGTGTAGTAAGCAACGACCTATTGTCGGGCCTACGCTGTCCCCCCGCACAAAACAACTAATGCTGTAACCTAATAATATTGTAATAACAAATGATTTGAAAAGAGTAACCATGGAGTTTCTTGCCGGTTCTTCTCCATGGAAACGACCAACGCGAACCGTGCACCTTTGTCGAAGTTTTTTTAAGTGCCTGTCCTAGGCCTATGTGAAATAAAATATTTTGATTTAGATTTTGATTTTATATCTATACTAATATTATAAAGCAGAAGAGTTTGTTTGTTTGTTTGGTTGAACGTGCTAATCTCAGGAACTACCTACTAATCTTTTTGCTTTGGATAGTCCATTTATCGAGGAAGGCTATAGGATAAATAACATCACGCTATGACCAATAGAAGCGGAGCAGCAATAAGAAATGTTGCAAGCGGGAAAAAAGCTTCCGTTGAGCAGGCGATGCGTTGCGATATCAAAACTTCACGCGAACGAAGTCGCGGGCAGAAGCTAGTGTAGTGTATATTTTGTGTGTAAGTACATGCCGTGTCCCAGCAGTGGGATCATTATAGGCTGGTGATGATGATGATGACATAAATGAATGAATAAAATTTCCAAATAAAGTTTATTTTCGTATGCCATGCTACTGCTCTTATCTTGATAACATTTAAAGTACGCTTCATAAATATCAACCTAACGGCCATTTTCACCAACTTACTAGCCGGTTTCGAAGGTTGCTATCTCTGTCAGTTTGATATTTTGCTCACAGACGGTTAGGAAACAAAACGTCGCAGAAAATCTTTCTTTGATCTTTCTTTGAATCAAGTAGGTGACGCAGATTGGATATTTCAAGCAAACTTTGTTTATAGAAATACCGATAGCTACGAGCGTAGGCATATTAACTCACAGTTATACGTTACTAAGTTATAGAAAACGGCCGTAAATCCTATTTTAAAGTTTTAAGTAGGTGACGCAGATTGGATATTTCAAGCTAACTTTGTTTATAGAAATACCGATAGCTACGAGCGTAGGCATATTAACTCACAGTTATACGTTAGTAAGTTATAGAAAACGGCCGTAAATCCTATTTTAAAGTTTTAAGTAGGTGACGCAGATTGGATAATTCAAGCTAACTTTGTTTATAGAAATACCGATAGCTACGAGCGTAGGCATATTAACTCACAGTTATACGTTAGTAAGTTATAGAAAACGGCCGTAAATCCTATTTTAAAGTTTTAAGTATAAAATACATACATCCAAAAGCTTGCCGAACTTGATCGACCACAAGAATATCTCGAAGACATCCTGCCCCCCCGCCGCACACAGCTCGCTGCTCGCGTCTAAGGCGACGCAACTGAACTGCACCAGGCTCGGGGAGGTGAGGGTTCGGAAGTTACGGTATCTGAAAGTAAGCGCTATGTTTAGTGGGGTAAGGTTCTTATTTAGGAAACTAGATGTGCATCGCGACATTTGCTTGCGTAAATTATTATAAAATATTACTTCCCTATTTGAATCGGATTTTGTTAACAATTTAAAGAGTTTATACTATACTCGCTCTTCTAAAATATAAAAGTCCCGTCAAAATCGGTCCCGCCGTTTTGGAGAAGAGCCGGTCCGGCTCAGCCGAAGCAAACCAACCGACTGAGACATTTTTTTCTGTAAACTTATATTGTCACTGACGGGATATCTTCCGTGATTATTCATTATTTTGAGCTCCCGAGATTTTCTCAAAAGTAGCAGCCGGCATCATACTAAAGATTCCACAAAACCTGGTGATACTGTGAGTGCGTTGTGTCGTGACTTAGTGTCGAGTTCCAATAGTGCGCGTAGCAAGAGACAATTAAAGAGGGTAGACAGATTTGTCTGCTCCTAATAATTTATTTTCCATCCACCCGCAGTCTCCAGTCAACCCGCTATCATGGCGGTTGCAATAGCGTCGAAATATGGAGAGCTCAAAATTATGAATAATCGCTGAAGATATCCCGTAAGTGACAATATATTTTTTAAAGTGAAACTTTTATTACATCGTCTCAAACTTTTTCGTCTGTGTGTTGCATGTCGCGTGACGGTCGGCCGCGGAGTAGGGATAAAGTGAAAGGCGCTCGTCAGAGCAGCCAAGGCCAATATGGCGGCGCCTATAGTTCGTAATATTAGTTGGAGACTTAGTCTACTTTTATTATTTCCCATTATCATTCCAATTTTCCAAGTATAAAATTACGATTGATTCAGCGATTTTTATACCCTTAATGGGATATTATTCCAAAAATGTTTAATTAAATTCTATAATGTGAAAAAAAGTTTCACTTTTACAGTGGTTTCATAAAACCACACAATCCTTTTTTTTCTGTATTTTACAGAAAAAAAATATTTATAGGTAAGTACCGTAAATAAACATGCATTTAGTAAAAATCTGTCATTTGGAAATAACACACACTTCTACTTAATTGTATATGTCACCGTAAAATTGTCAAATACGTTATATTACAATATAGCGTGTATCTCTCTAGCGATATTGTAAAGTCTCGAATTATTGTCAACTGAACATACGGAAGTATCTCTTGCCCCCATAAACGGGACTTGGGGCACCCCCCCGTTAGGTTAGTTAGGTTCCTTTAAACCCTGCACTCGGAAATAGGGGCCCCGCGAAGCGGGGCTCCGTCGACTACGCTTTTTAGGGGAATATGAAGTGTTTTAAGGTTAGGTTATATTAATCGATATTTCTCAGGAATGGTAGAGTATCTTTTCATGAGAGTGGTACCACTGGGCAAGGGGGACCCCTCCTTCTCTCCACACCGCGTGAGTTGACTACCATCGCATGCATTTCACGAAAAATAATGCGTTTTGTTGTAAGCAGTATGTTCATTTGACAATAATTCGAGACTTTACAATATCGCTAGAGATATTACAATATAACGTATTTGACAATTTTACGGTGACATATACATGAGTATAAATAAATAACCCAGTATTTTGTATTGTCCCTACTAAACTCAGTCCCTATTCTATTATTCATCCATAACATTTCTTCTGCTTGCCATCTTCCGTCTATCCGGGATAAGACACCCCTAGACAATCAAACCTCTTTAATTATACAATCAGAAGTTAAATTTGAACTCACCTAGTCAAGTCATAGCACCTAACCGTCCCATCCAAACTGGCCGACACGAAGAACTTCTTATTAGCACTAAAAGTAATACTGGTCACCGTGGACTTGTGTTCGTTGAAGGTCACGAAACAGAAGCCGTTGGTCGTGTTCCACACTTTGACCTTCCCATCGTAACCTCCTGTCACTATGTATAGTCCGTCCGGGGAGTAGGCCAGGCAGGTCATGTCGAGGGAGTGGCCTTGCTGCTTCATTACGTATTGTTCACCTAAAAAAGGGTTCTTTTTGAAGATACATAAGATTTAAACTTATACAGTATGTTAGTTTAAACGAGGGACTTATTCAAACCCGCAATAGTCCATGCTTACATGATACTAATAAACATATGAACAAAAAGAAAACACTAATACATAACAGATAGATCCATACCAAAAACTTCGCCTAAGTTTCGCAACGTGTGCGCCATGCGCTTATCGCAGAACATGTGTGCGGGTGAATGACCTTTCTAGGTATAATCCATTTACCCTTCATACTTTAAATCTGGCTTTAGAAAGGCAAATATCTAGGTAACTAGGTACTGAACTACTGACCGAATGTTCGCAGTCGTTGATTGACACCTTGCATAATAATTAACGGTTCCTCGCACAATATCACTAGATAACACTTAAGCACGAACCATAATCCCAATATTCTTCACTGGAATGATGATAAGACGTAATTTTTGGTTATTCAAGAACACGTTTACAGGACACTCTCAGGATATCGCGAAGTAAGCGGGGTTGATTGTTAAATGCGATACGCGGAAACGCAATATTAAGACATGCGTTGCGTAACGGCGCTCGCGCATACACTGAGGTGAGCGCGGGGTGGCGCGGGCGTGTGCCCTGTCGGTGCATCGGGGGGGGACACAAAGCAAAGGGGCGGAGTTTGCGCACGGAGCTCAGGACCGGCACGTGTTTTGCCGCGTGACACCTACTTGCGCGCTCAGTGTCCATGAGTAATGTATTTAATTAGACAATTTTGTCAAAAATTAAGGTTTAGGTTTTTACATATTTGGATTGAGAATCGAATACTGAATACCTTCCCTCAATATGTCCCTCGTTTAACCTAACACGCTGTATTGTCACTTACGGGATATCTTCCGTGATTGTTCATTGTTTTGAGCTCCCAGTCACGTAAGATTTGTAATTAAGTGAGCAGTGAGAGAATCTAAATTAGATTTGTGCTGTTGGAAATTGAACTTTATGAAAGGTCAGTAAGGTTGTTATTACAGTGGCTCTACTCCTGGATCGAAGCCTTCACAGAAGGTAGTACCGCGATCACTGACGACCAATTTCCACCCTTAAACCCATAGTAATAAGATTGAAAACTAGTCAACCGACAGTGAACGCGGCAATACAAGAAAGATTTTCGGTGAAATAATCTTTTATGCCAAACTTAAGTGGCAGTGGGCAGGGCACATTGCTCGCAGAACGGATGGCTGATGGGGCCGAAAAGTTCCGGAGTGGCGACCGCGAACCGGAAGACGATGCGTGGGAAGACCTCCCACTAGGTGGACCGATGACCTGGTGAAAATTGCGGGAATCCGTTGGATGCGAGTCGCACGGGACCGGTCAATGTGGTGACACTTGGGGGAGGCCTATGTCCAGTAGTGGACGTCTTTCGGCTGAAATGATGATGATGATGAAACTTTTATGTTAATTAAACTTCACTTACTTTGCCACTCCCAAACCAGCAGTTGTCCAATATTGGGACAGCCGAACGCTATCCAATCCCCGGGCGACGATATGGCTATGCTGCTGATCCTGTGTTCTGATATGCTTAGCGTGTGGATGAGATTCACGTCCGGCATCTCGTGTAGGAAGAATATGCCGGTGGAGAAACCTAGAAATTAAAATATTCATGTGATTAGTATGTTTAAAATTTTACTTACTCAAAACTCGTACTATAAGTTATTGATTGTCCTCCATACCCCGGAAAGCACGTTAAGAACGTCTGCCTGGCTGTCATTTGTAGATCTTTGACAGTTGTTACAGGTAGTTACTGGCCCAGAAAGGCTGACAACCAGTCTTACCAAGGGGTAAGCCCGGTATTACCCAGTACTAACTGGGTTGTGGAGTTCAGATAGACAATCGCTTCATGTAAAATACTGGTAGTCAGCTGCATCCAGTTACGCCGGAACCCGACCCCAACATTGTTGGGAAAAGGCTAAGCAGATGGTGAATGGTGATGCATTAGACTTGATTAGATAAAGTTAACATACCAGTGACCAACATCTTAGTATCCCTGTGATACTGTGCGGCGGTCAGCTTGACCTTATGATGAGCTCTTCTAATGTCATCTCCTATGTAATGTCTACCCAACTTCTTGTATAGTAAGCGCTTACTGTCCGTATCTTCCGTTTTAATTTCCTTTTCAGTGGGATCTGGTTCATTGTCACTTTCCTGAAATTGTAATATTTACAGTACATTACACACAGCGCCATCTAGTGCCACTCTAAGTAACGAGGCTTGTGTCGTGGACACCAGATAGTTGATATACTACATAGATACTTTTTGTTTGTAAATACATACTTTTTATAATTATAAGCATCTATGACTCGAAAACAAATGTCCATGCTCATCACAAAAACATTTACTACTACCGGAATTCGAACCCGGGACCCTAAGAACGTAAAGCAGCCTCATTACCGCTGCGCCAATAGTGTCGACAAAATATTAATAAAAGAAATCGACGCGCTATGATTAATAGAGTTAAACGTTGACGTTAGAGACGATCTAAATGATGTATCTGTCTCTAACATGACGTTGAAATTTTGCATCGATTATTTAAAAAGAAGTTGTTCATACAAACATCACACGCTAAAGAATGAAGAAGCAAGAAACTCCATAGGGGCCGGCGGAGCATGCGTATTTCATACAAACGCGTAATACCAAAATAATTTGTAAATATACATATTCTTAAGGTAGTGTGCATTTATTTCGATTGGATTACAGAATATCTATGTTCCCAAATATATATTTTGAAACCACAATGATATAAAGACGAGATATGAGGAATTTAAAATTTCTATATAAAACTTATTTTTCTCATAAGTCTTGTTTAAATCAGTATTCAATCAAAATATATATTTGGGAGCTTCAGCTCATAAAACGATACAATAAATACTTACATATTCCTTATCCTTCTCAATAACAGCCTTTTCATCAACCTCATCTTCACTCTCGTCATCCTTCACCATTTTACGTTTCTTGCGGTGAGATATCTGAACATCGGATACAACCAGGTCATCCATATCAATGTTAGCCTCCCACAAACAAACCTGACCGTTCCTACTAACAGTTATTAGGTCCAGACTCTTCTTCTCAAAGAATACACCAACTATTTTATCTGTATGACCGCTCAGGGAGTACATGCTTAGGTTATCTAAGTAATCTATGGTATAGATTTTAGTGGTTGTGTCTTTGGAACCGACTGCTAAGAGTTTGGAGCAAGGAGACCAATCTAGGCAGGTCACTTCGTCTCTGGCTTTCTTGAAGACTCGTTTCATGACAAATGAGCGGAATTCTCCAGTGAATGTGCATGGTGCTGTCATTATGAATACTGGAATAAAATTTAAACAACATTTTAACCGCAGAAGTTTTAAATACGTGACTAGCACTATGCCCGCGACTTCGTCCGTGAAAATTGTGATAGCTCAGCTAATTTGCATGATATCAATATAATTTATAGCCAATGTTACTCGGTAAAGATGAAACTTTCTAATAGAGAAAGAATTTTTTAAATTGGTTGAGTAGTTCTTGAGTTAAATCGTAACAAACAAATAATCAAATCTTTCCTCATTATAATATTAGTTTAGATAATTGGTTGTGTTTTGAAATTCGCGCGTGCAAGACTTGTTTCCTTCGCTTTTACCAATTTCTCTCATTTATTTTGACACCAATCACTGCCGCAACACTCTAGTGTCACTTCAACACGTAGGTTGTGGTCAAGGTATTTCATCATGACCATATGAAATGATTCAGAAAGCATGTAAAGAAAAGCTTTTCAGTGAAGAATTTGTTTGAGTAAAAACACCACTATACCTATATCATCACAGCAAGCTGCAAAGTATTTTCCATCCGGACTGAACTTGACCGCATTCACCTGTTGCTTGAACTTGTATTTGTGTATGACCGTACAAGTCAGTAGACTGATCATCTGGGCTTCACCCTCTGGAATAAAGAATATCTGTGTTAGATAAATTTATGTTTCACATGGTGGGATCTGGTAGTACTAACTGGGTTGTGGAGGTCAGATAGGCAGTCGCTCCATGTAAAATACAGCTATTCAGCTGCATCCGGTTAGACTGGAAGCTAACCCCAACATATGCAGTTGGGAAAAGACTAGGTAGATGATGAAAGTGGATCTGGTGTGACACAGACTTTCACCATGGATCTATTAACACGTTGAACGCCAGAACATCATGGAGGACACATTGTCAGCGTCAATATTTCGGGTTGAGTGGGCCATGTCAGATGTGTGCCTGACCTCAACCACATCAGAAGCCTCTAGGCAGCCGATGGACGGCATATTAACTGTTTTGCTAATACAAGTGACCAATATGAAGCTCAACATGTTGAATTAGTGTAATTAATTTTATTCCATTTCATTACTGTAATTCAGTGGTTCCCAACCTTTCTTAGGCCAGGGACCACTTTGGTATGTTCATTGTTAACAGGGACCATAGGGTCCTAGATAAACATGGACACCGACAGGATTATAACTAGGGGAGTGAATCTTTAACTCACACTATACAAAAATTGGACAAAAGCGATTGAATTGAACTCGAAAAATTAAGAATTTTGCCTCTGATAGGTTCAATTAGGTTGGGTTGAGCTTGCATCTTCTGTGCAAAAAACTTCTGTGTTAAAAAGTACGAATAACATTTTAATCTTTCGCGGACCGTAGTCGAGGCTCCTGCAGACCACCAATGGTCCGCGGACCACAGGTTGGGAACCATTGCTGTAATTGGTTTTAAACAACCATTGTAATTAAATAAATATTTCTAAATGACTATAGCCACAACTTATACCAGTTATTAAAGTGGTTTTTTGAATTTTTACTTTTCCATATTCTATGTACACAAAATGTAAGATATATATGTGTCACCGTAAAATTGTTTAACACGTTATATTGTAATCTCTCTAGCGATATTGTAAACTCTCGAATTACTGTCAAACGAACATACTGCTTACAATAAAACGCATTATTTTTCGTGAAATGCATGCGATGGTAGTCAACTCACGCGGTGTGGAGGGAAGGAGGGGTCACCCTTGCCCAGTGGTACCACTCTCATGAAAAGATACTGTACCATTCCTGAGAAATATCGATTAATATAACCCAACTTTAAAACACTTTATATTTCCCCTAAAAAGCGTAGTCGACGGAGCCCCGCTTCGCGGCCCCTATTTCCGAGTGCAGGGTTTAAAGTAACCTAACTAACCTAACAGGGGGGTGCTCCAAGTCCCGATTATGGGGGCAGAGATACTTCCGTAAGTATGTTCAGTTGAAAATAATTCGAGAGTTTACGATATCGCTAGAGAGAAAGACGTTATAGTGTAATATAACGTGTTTGACAATTTTACGGTGACATATGCACATTATTCCAGCTTCCAAATGCAAGCATTTGTGTCATTGCAGACAGAAGAAAAACATTACTTATAAATTAAAAGATCTATACATACTCTCATTGACCGCCAACAAAGTAGATCCATTGGGTGAAACATCAATTGCTGTGTAGTTGTAGTAGCTCTCAAAAGAAAGTGTGTTGCTTTTGTTTCTAAAATAAAAAGGAATTAATATTTTTTTTTATTTGTGGGAGCACTATTCACTGTGTTTCTGGATAATATTCATAAACTTAGACCGGTCATTGTACTCATCATCATGAGAAACTTTTACTATGGGACCAAACCCTGAATCACGAAAAATAAATCAGTTGTTTCATACATTTTGTTGAGTTAATGTGAACATAATACTCGTAGTAGGGAAAAGCAGTTTTTTTTTTTTATCACGGTGTATAGTGTTAAGATTAATTAACCACTAATAAGACAATAGTTTCTACTGTAGTAGTAACAAGCAAAAAATAAGTTAGAGCAGTATCTCAGCAATTCCCATTTGGTGGGTCGCGACACGGTACCGGGCCATCTAAATCAAATATGGGGTCCTAGCATTTCCACCTTGTTTTAACAATAATTGGGGATATTTTCAACATAAGACCATTGATAGATTTATGGTTTTCTTGTTGTGAAGAATACACAAAATTAGCTCATTAAGCAATAACTTTTTAATGCCTTTTATCAAAACTTATTAAATGTGAAGCTTGTTAATAAATATGGGTCATGAAGGGTAATGTGAAAAAATGATTGGAAAACACTGCTCTATCTCCTACTTTAGAAATATACAACGAGCTGGTGTCCCCGCAACTCCACGTCAAAGCGCGTATTTTGCGTATGGGCTATAATCTACCACGCGGGCCCAGTGCGGATTGGTAGATGTCACATGTCTTCGAATTTTTGGTTCTAGGACATACCGGTTTCCTCATGATGTTTTCCTTCACGGTTTTTGAGAGCAGTGGTGATGAAATAAATTACACAAAGTAATGAGCCTGCCTGGGTTCGAACCCACGACTTACTGTTCGTAAGTCGGGGCCGCCACCACTGGGCCACCGCTGCTCTCTTTTAGAAATATAACAGCAACACGTCTATAATTTTCGAAAGGTTAGGCAGAGGCATGCGCTAAAGTACAACCACATTTCCCAATTATGTATAGGAACCATATTTTACAAGGTGAGACAACAAGCCAGAAACATAAACTCTAGACTGAGAAATTACTGCGACCAAGAATCGAACCCAGGACTTTATGCCAAGCAGTAGTGTTTGCAACAATGAGACCAATGAGCCTGTGAACAAAATTAAGTTAATTTTTTACTTACTGTTTCAAATTGTATACAGTTATTTTGTTTCCGACAGGGCTTATGACACAGTTCCCATCGCCAGTGAACAAGATATCACCTCTCCGATATACTGTGCCCAATAAATTTTGGAACTGAAACATTGAGAAAGGTTATATGTTCATTAACTCTATTATAGTTATTTAAACGCAGTTGTGAAAGAATTTGATTTTGAAACTTCGTGATTAAATGAAAATATATATCTAGTGAATTCAATAGTGTCAATTTTATCGAACGGACTTGTCTCTATCTATTTAAAATGTTGTAAACAAAGATCATACCAAGTCCAAAGTTTCAATTATACATATTTTATAGTTACCTTGTAATGAAACTTCATTTTGTTGACTCGGAGTTAATTGCGAATATACCAGTTCAATTGAAAATTTTAGTCACGCACACTTTTTCACTTAAAAAATAAAAACATTAGTTACACAAACGAAACGAAAACTTTGAAAAAGCATGGTTACAGCGGCATCCCGCATCCCGCAACGTGAAGTTTTTGATATTGACGTTGACGTGACACTGACAGTTGACAGTGAGATTTACAGCATAAGGAAACAAATAACAAAATCCCTGAAATAACTTAATTTTCAGCAATAAAGCGAGAGTGCCTTATGTAATTTACTTCAAGGGGAAAAGAGAAAACATCAACCGACAATCACGTGATCTTGTACACCACGTCCGAAAATTCGGATACATTCATTGGCAACCGGTGGAATGTCAAAACGAATACAACGTCGACCTGTACGTGTATCCAAACATAAAAGTAAGGGTAAGTTATTGACAGTTAAATGATACCATATGCACAAACTATGATTTCTTCTATCATTTATTTTAAATGTTGAATTGCCTTTTAACCGTATTACTCTTGAGGGTCAAAAGATGATTGTGTGTGTAACTGTAATACTGCAGCTTCAATGTGGCAGTTAGCTTGGATTAAGGGTCAGCTCCAAGCACTTCCCTCTCTCTGATGCGCTCATAAGTCGTATATCCATGAAGAACCTCCTCGCTGGGCAAGATTTCTACGGCGCCCCCTAACTGTGATTCAAACCCTTACGAAAATCCAGGCAATGGTTAAAATGATGGCTTGTATGGATGGTTATTTCTATGTTCTCAGAATGATGTACTGAAATGTGCTGTTAATCGTTTTCGCGTCGGTGTCCCATTTCACCCCGTTGTCTGCCAGTTTGTATGTATGTTTGTTCTGGCTAATCTTCAAAACGGCTGGATCGATTTTTCGAGCCAAGTTACTAAACCTGGCTGCATGAGCGAGCGAAGCGAGCACGAATTTTTATTTACTTGCCATGGGCAAGTTTGAATGGTTTCGAACCTTCTTAGTACCTTGATCGACTTTTAAACAAAGACTAGAGAAGGAGTAAGCGAAGCTAATTCGAACTACAGTGGACAGGTTAGCATTGTTTAAAATTACCGGATTTACTTGGGTAAGTTATAGACAAACTTAAGATTAAAGAGAAATTAGGCTGCAAGAGCGAGCGAAGCAAGTTAGAGAATTTTACATCTTTCCTCGAATAAATTCAAATAATTTTGTAATTTGAGATCAAAATGTCCACATGCTCCAATTTTTGCAACCTTGTCTAAGTATTCCACTTTTGCCTATTGATGAGTTTAGGCAAATCAAACTAGTATTTTAGTAATTAACTTTATTTTATAGAAAGAAATAAAATAACACATTCAGTCACTACGATGTTACAGAGCAGAGAGAAAAACAAAACAGAAAATAGTTCAAATAGTTATAGAGAATACTAGTGCTGCAAGGCGTAAAGTTCAAAATTACATTCAACAAATATTAAGGCCACAAGACAAGCGACTCTTTATTTATTTCACCCTCTATCTATAGCGATCGATCATGTGAAAATCCACTAGACTTTTTTCTGACTGCAATGCAAACACGGTCAAACTGTATGGAATAGCTGACATAAAGTGCAATGTTCTATGTCCCCACATCTTAAGAATGATGTAGGTACTGAAAACGTGGTTACCATTTTCACGTCAATTATTCCTTCCACTCCGTGTATGGTCCTATCATTATGCATCTAGTTGATTTAGTAAAAAGCTGTTATTTTGAAATTGCATATAGACATTTCAATTAGATTAGAATTTTCCATTGATGAACAAGCTGTAGGTATATGAGGGGTAATGAAGGGTGCCTGCGGCGCCCCTTTACACCTGGTGCCTTGGGCGGTCGCCCAACCTCGCCCTACCCTTTTTTTTTGTTCGGTTAGGATATCATCAAATGATGAGTGTCAGACTTTTACTGACTATCGCCGCCGCTGACCTACCCTAACGCTGCCGCACTGTTTGCCGTTGCCGACGTGATTTTGCTATTTGCTAAGACTGGCCTATAGGTCCAGAGCTTTGAGGTGTGGTGGTAAAGACTAGAAAATGTTAGCCTGAAATTAAATAGAACCAAAATGGAATACCTGTTTTGTGATTTCAGCGACCTCTTCAGTCCTCGGGGGAAACTGACTTTAATAATAATATAAACATGATTTCGGAAAAATGGAACCGTTATCTGCTTCGTAGGGCAATGGGGTCGCAAGTCAAAGCTGATTGTAGATGGCGCGTCCACCGCATAGACCCAATCTGACCAATGAGGTCAAACTATTTTGAATGATAAAATGACATTGACAGATTTTCAACCAATGACAATGTTTTGGTTCAAGCAGTGCTAGCGCCATTAGTTCCACAGTTGCCCACCCCATCTGATTTTCGGTACCTCGGGTCACTAGTTTCAAGGGATCGCACAACTCAGAATGGATGAAGGCGACAAGTCACTTGAATTAAATAACTTGTCAATAGTTAGATTGAATGCCGTGATTCAACCTGTCGTACTGCATGGATCGGAATGCTGGCTGCTGCAGTTAAAAAGAATAAGCATAATAATAGCCTAGAATGTTCCCACTGTTGAGACACACGGCCTCCTCTCTATGAAAGGGAATGGGCTATAATCCACCTTGCAGGCCCAGTGTGGGTTGGTAGCTGATGTCACATGTCTTCGAATTCTATCGGAAAGAGAAATATGTACCGGTTTACCAAAAGTCTTCCTTCCAAGTTGTACTCTCATAAAAATCTCCTTGTTGCGGACGACCTCTTGTTGTTCACCAAATCCTTGGAAGACCTTCAAAGCCTTCAATGGATGCTGAAACAATTTTTCGATGCTTCCCTGGAAGGTAGCTTATGAATGAACATGTAAAAGACGAAGGTGATGTCTATCATTCTGAACGACTCTGTCTCAGCTGTTATGGTTGGAAACGAAATCAACCAATGACTCCTCCCACTCTGGTCAGGGCGGAAGGGAGTGTCAGACTTTTACTGACTAAAACCCTACCATGTTCTTTCCTCGCCCTTTATGTTCCGGGGCCACGGTCTCGCTTTCGAACAGTCCCGCAGCCCTGGTAGGCTTCGGCCCTTGATATGCTGACATCTCTTTGAGGCGCACGTAGAACAATGCGCCGTCGACACGGCTTGTCGTCATAAGACGGACGAACGGCGAGCTAGCTCATAACAGCTCACCGCCCACAGGCCTGAAAGGTTGAGCTACTTTATTTTTAAGCAATATTCCTTAAAAATATTTTTTAAAGGACCGTTGTTTTTATTTATAGGGATTGATCATTGTAATATCCCCTAAATATTACTAGATGGTAGTTTTCAAAACATGGTATCATTTTAACTTAATCAATACAGATTTACTTTTAATTCTTAAGTTATTATTTTTCCTCTGAACAAAATTAATTAATTTGATTACCTTTTATGATTATTTATAACTTAATTTATGAATTATTAATTTTAATAATACGCATTGTATAAAAGAAGCTTTTTAACTTAAAAGTAATGAAACAATCAAACAGTACATGCGCACAAGAAAAGTGCTGGCCAGCGATCCACTTCAATGAACTACGTCACAACGCAGCCGAATCTTTAGCTTGGTATTGGCTGCGCATTTCGGAAGTGTCGTATGAAAACCAATCAGAACTTAGGTCATATCGAGCACTGCCTTGAACATCAATCGTCATATGACCCATTCTATCGAGTCTGCAAAGCTTGGGCCATATTTGTCTGTGCAAAAGTAGTTCCATCGAGTGAGTGTGTGCAGATAGTCATCACAGTTTTTTGGGACCTGTAAATACTCCCTCTAACAACCTTCAAAATGTCGAGCGCCGAGACAGCTAACCCAATCTATGGACCCTTCTTTGGAGTTATGGGGGCGGCGTCTGCTATCATCTTTAGCGGTATGTATTTTGTGTTACATTAACGTACAAATGGCTGTCTTGAGTATTATCGATTTCCCGAAATGGGTTACAGTAGTTCAGAAACCAGTGTTGAAATGTCAGGAATGCTTGTGGGAAATATTCTCAACAATCTTGCTCTATTGAATCAGTCCGAATCTGGTTATTTTAAGAGCACTAATTATAGTAGTAGCCGCACCTTGTGCTTTACGTTATCCATAAATATATAGTTATGCATGACGGAATGAGCCCGATTTGATAATGATTGGAGTAAAGTAGTATTTTGCGGGAAAAGGGGTGGCGAATGAGATTGATTGCTTGCTAAAACTTTCGGTTGGCAGAACTGAAGTGGCCGCATCGGCAACAAAAGAGCTTCCATGCATGATGACTCTTCTGTACCTACTACCCTATAATTTAGTGATTGTTTGGCATGTTTTGGTGATAAATGTTCTTTCACGGTAAAATATCCCATACCATGTGATAAATATTATGGAATCAGTGAATGGAGTCATGGAATACACTTCTCTCTCTTTGTACAACTAATGTACAGGAATACACTTCCATACATTTCTGAAGTCATAGGTAATACAAATTAATAGTGTACAGGAAAATGCCCACATTACAAGGAAAAGAATCACAAATATATGGTTTTGATCATCACATGACCAACTTAATAATCATGTGATTAAGTCAGCTGTTCATTCATGTTTTATCTACTACTGCATACTACTATTACTACCTTCCTTAAGTATACTCTAACTACATTTTTCACAAGAATGATTCTCATCATGCTAAACATCCAGAAACTAATTAAACATAACTTTATTTCAAATCATCACATGACCATTCTAGTACATGAAGTCCTTACAGGATAAGATACTTCTAGATAAGTAATACAAAGATCCAATCAACACTATTATAATTACCGTGCCAGTAACAATGGAAAATTGTATAATAATACTAGGATTCTAGGACAGCGTTCATTTTAATGTTAAATGATAGAATCACATGACTCCTTGTGTACTTAAAACATTAAGGTTATGTCATGTGAATTTAAAGGCTCTACAACTTGTATCAAAGAGGTTCTATGACATGCTTATATCTTATCTATGTCCACATACCTTCTCATTACAACAGGTACCCTAGTACCTGATTGAAATAAACTATTATCATCGTAAGAATGTATTTATTGACGTAGCAAATAATTAACAATGACAAATGTCACAACCATAAAGCAGGTATACATCATTCGTCCACATCCTAATAAAGCTACGACATCTCGATAAGTCGTCGTGGCTTCGAGGTGGTGCGCCCACTGCGCCTTGCTGGTGCTCCCTGCAAGACAGCCGTGGCCAGTGGGAGACCAGGTGTCTCAGCACTGGCTTGTCGTGGAGTGTCCGCTTGATTATGTGTGCCTGATGAACCTGGAACGATGTGCTCCATCACACTTGGATTTATATCAGGCGAGTCTTGAGTAGCCTGGCAGGAGGACCAAATTGATGGGTCGGTTAGTTGAGGTGTTGGGTGAGGTGACTCTGGCTGATTGCTAAGTGTCGATGGTGATCGCTGTCTGATAGGTGTGGAAAAAGTTAGCGAATGAGGTGTAGGTATAGATGGAGGCAATGGGCGAGTAACAGCTGCACTGATTGGGTCTGCTAAGCGGGAACGCACATGATCTGCATGATATCTCCTCTCTACACCGTCTGAAGTGTTCACAGCGTAAGAATATCTGTGCGTACGCCTTGATATTGTAGCAGGTAACCATCGGGATCCGTCTCGGGCGCGAACAAATACGCTGTCACCTGCTTTAAAAGATGGAGTTATTTTCTCAGACTCAATGTTTGCCTGTATCTGTTTGTGTTGCAGAGTTCTTTTAGGGTTAGGCCGCGCGTTGTCCAGAGCACAATGCAACCGACGGCCAAACAAAATTTCACCGGGGCTCTTACCGGTGGCACTATGAGGTGTTATACGGTAGGAAAATAGGAAGTTTTCCAGCCTCCTTCTTAGAGTCATGCCATCGCTCGCACTTGATGACATTCTAGTTTTGAAAGTACGAACCATGCGTTCTGCCAAACCATTAGTCCTCGGGTGATATGGAGATGACTTAATATGTAGGATACCCTTGTCTCTACAATAATCTTGGAATTCCCGGGAGGTAAACTGGGTCCCATTATCCGACACCAAGAATTGTGGAAAACCAAACGTTGTAAAAATAGAGTCTAACTCTTCACACAGTTTGTTTGTAGTTATTTGGTTCATGGGCTTGATCTCAATCCATTTTGAGAGTGCATCTGCTAGAACCAACCAGTATTTCCCTTCAAATGGTCCCGCAAAATCGACATGAAGTCTTTCCCATGGGTTGTCAGGAACGGACCAGGAGTACACAGGCAATTCAGGGTTATTTGGCCGGTTTTCTTGGCATTTACGACAGTATTTGATGTACTCTTCAATATCATCGTCGATCGATGGCCACCATACGTAAAAACGTGCGAGTGCTTTCATTGCACAAGTTCCTGGGTGTCCTGTGTGCAGGTATTTCAATGTAGCCTTCCTGAGCGTATTCGGAATGACTATTCGACCCTGCCACATCAAAATCTTGTTTTCGATGGACAATTCGGTGCGTTTCCGAGCATAAGGTTTTAAGATGTCTGAATATGAATTTTCCCGCCAACCTGTCTTAATGTTCTCCGATATCTGTTTGAAAATAGGATCATTCCTTGACGTATCCCTTATTATTTCTTCTGTCAACGCTATGTCTGAAACACTGTTATGATTTAGTTGAGCTATTATTCTGTGTACTTTCAATTCTACACGGGATGGTCTCTCATCAGGATTGGGCATCCTGGAAAGGTAGTCAGCTATAAAATTAAGTTGTCCTTTTGTGAAGACAATGTCATAGTCATAGCTACCAATGATCAAAGCCCAACGTATTAAACGATTATTAACAAGTTTCGGTAAATTGCGCTGTGGCCCTAATACATGAATCAAGGGTTTATGATCAGTGACGAGTGTGAATTTTGTGCCACGTAAGTATTGGTCAAACTTTTGGATGCCAAAAAATATGGCCAATGCTTCTCGATCAATAACTGAATATTTAGTTTCCGCTGATCTCAGCTTTCTTGACGCAAAAACGATAGGTTGTATTTGATCATTCGCTTTATGAAATAATACGGCACCTACACCCTTTTCCGAGGCGTCACACGCTAAAAACAACGGACGCTTCTCATCAAAGGCCACAAGTGGTTTTGATTCACAAATCAGCATTTTAGTATTTTCAAACGCTGTATTTTCTTTATCTGTCCATCGCCACTTTTGGCGCGCGCCAGTTAGTGCATGCAGGTCCGCGCATAAACTGTGCAGGTGAGGTATGAATTTCTCGTAGAAATTTACGAGACCAAGGAATGACCGTAGTTCTTGAGCGTTAGAAGGCGGTGTCGCTTTTGTTATTGCTTCAATCTTCGATTGAGTTGGTCGTATTCCTTCCTTGCTGATTGTGTGTCCCAGGTACTCGATATCTGTTTGGAAGAATGAGCATTTTGTTAAATTGACTTTTAAGCCAGCCTGTTGTAATTTGTCAAACACAGTAGACAGTGTTTCGAGATGTTCAGCGTCATCCTTCCCTGTTAAGGCGATATCATCGAAGTAAATTGCTACGTTTGGTATACCACCGAGTAGTTCATCAAGGTAGTGTTGAAAAATCGAGGGTGCTGTAGATATTCCAAAAGGCATCCTGTTGTATTGGTAATATCCTTTGTGAGTGGATATTGTCAGGTACTTTTTTGACTCTGGTGCGATCTCGAATTGCAAGTACGCATCTTTTAAGTCGATTTTCGAAAACTTAACTCCGTTTGCAAGGTTTTGACGTAACTGATCAAATAGCGGGACTGGGTGAGCGTGTGTTACCATGGCAGGGTTAATAGTGCTGCGAAAGTCACCGCAAATTCTGATTTGGCCATTTGTTTTGACCACGTTGACTGTGGGTGTTGCCCATTCCAAGGGGGTCATGTTTGGATCAACTTTGGTAATTATTCCCTCGTCCACTAAACGCTGAAGTTCTCTTTCTATGTTTTTCCGCATAGCGAACTTAACGGGTCGGGCAGGGATGTGTTTAGGTACGGTACTATGTTTAATATGGATATTAACGGCGTAATTTTTAACTTTTCCTAGTTTGTTGTCAAAAAGAGGCGAGAAAGTGTCTAATACCTGTTTAAGTGTTCTGGTATCTCGTTGAGTAGGCTTAACCGAATAGACGGGTTCTGGAAACGTCATATCGTACATCTCGCTCCACTGAAGACCAAAAAGCATGGGGTTGGCTTCTTCCATGACTACAACGGGCAAAACTTTCTGTCTTCCAAGGATTTCAACTGTTACGTCTGTAAGTCCTTTTGGTTTGAGTTTGAGGTTCCCATAGGCACGTAGCTTCGGTGCCTTTGTTAAAGGCGGTGCTCCAATACGTTTCCAAAATTCTGTGCTAATGATGGAGTATACTGATCCCGGGTCCCAGTCCAACGTACATCTGACACCGTTGAGTGTGACGTCAATGCGCTTGCTGTCCTTGTTCCTTTTGCGTTCAATCTTGTAGACATCGTTACTGTCGTATGAGCTTGTAGAAGATTCTGATAAACACTCGTCGCTGTCAGTGTTCCTAATTTTATATAATTTGTTTTCGTTTTTGATTGCTCGTTTCTTCCCTGACTTGGTGCTCGTCAAATATGCTCTCCCAGTCTTGATACAGCAATCTTCAAAATGCCCTTGCGTTTGACATTCCTTGCAAGTATGGTCTTTTGCCTTACAATCGCCCACCTTATGCCTATCATATGCACCGCATCGACGGCACTGATCTAGACCAATCCTGCGTAAAGACGTACTATGTTTGTTGTGATGCGCCATGTTGGTTTTTGTTCTTACTTTGTTTGTGGCAGCAGGTAAACCGACGTGAATGTCACCCTCAGCAAGCTCTCTAGACTGAGCTACTGCAAAGAATTTGGCAAATGTAACTTCCACAGTCTTTCCATCGTAATGTTCTTGTAGGTCAGGCCATTTCTGTTTCAGATCCACTTCTAGCTGCGGGTGGTTTATGCCGGTCGCAAATCGATCACGCAGCAGACGTTCGAACAAGTCGTCCTTGTAACCACAGTCGGTAGCGAGTTTCTTGAGCCTGTTAGCGTAGCGTTCCATAGTCTCATTGCAGTCTCTTACGCAATTCCAAAACTCCGTTAAAGCTTTGAATTTTGTTGTTTTAGGTCGATGTAAGTCGAGTAGTTTAAACTTTATGTCTTTGTAAAGACTGTTTTCAAAATCGGGAATGAGTGCTACTTTCAGATCGTGGAAAACTTCTGGAGTTAAGCAAGAGAATAAAAGTTCTTTCCTAATGTCGTCGTCACTTACGTCCCAGATGTCGCATTTTTTTTCAAAAAAATCTAAAAAATATTCTACCGACGTAGTAGCAGGGTTAAACGTATCGCACTTGAAATTTTTAATAATTGTGTGTTTGTTACTGTTGTTGTTGGTGTTCGCCGAGCTGATAGACTCCGTACCAGGTGTAGCTGGTGTGGGGGCCGCCGCTGTCGGTCGCTGTTGTTGTAAAACGAGTTGTTGCAAAACGTTTGATATTTGCTGTTGTTGCTCCCGTTGTATTTGTATAAATTCTTTAAATTGTTCCGCGTTCATTTTGACTACTTAATCCTCGTCGCCAATGAAATAAACTATTATCATCGTAAGAATGTATTTATTGACGTAGCAAATAATTAACAATGACAAATGTCACAACCATAAAGCAGGTATACATCACTGATGAGGAACAAAGGATAATTATGGGGATCTACTGGTCTATCTATTACTAAAAAAAGCACTTTGGCTTGTCTTAGATTAACAGCAAAGTACCCTCAACAAGTGTGGAAAGATTCTAAGGGATTTTTCCATTGTCTTGTTTGACCTAAAATCCCCATGACTCACTGCTGTGATAAACAAAGCATAGCAATGAATGAAAACTCGCCCAAGATGAGAAAAATAACCATTAGTAATTTTGAATAAAAGGGGTGTGGCACTATAATCGAAAAGTGCAACTATGACTGAAAAGGTCAACGCATAACAGGGTTGAAGAAACCTTCAAAGATAGCAACATCTTGGAATCTTCACTTGCATTACACAATCAAACAGTTGACCAGGAGAATCTTTTATTCCACCGTCATAAAAAAGATATGCTAACTGTTTTGAATGAAAATCAATATCAACGTCAATTAGTTTTTAAACAAATGGTACATAAAAGCCTTCATAGCTGATCCTCTTTTCTCGCTAGCTTTCGAATCATGGAGATCTTACTAAACCTTTTAACTTGTATGATTTCAGCGCTGGGAGCTGCCTATGGAACTGCCAAGTCAGGTACCGGTATTGCCGCCATGTCGGTGATGCGGCCTGAGCTCATCATGAAGTCCATCATTCCTGTAGTCATGGCGGGTATCATAGCCATCTACGGTCTGGTAGTGGCGGTCCTGATTGCAGGGTCCCTGGAGGCACCTGCTAACTACACCCTTTACAAGTAAGTTTACATTGAAATTATCTTACTTCTTGATAGTCATAAATGAGAAGCAGTAACATAACAGATCCAGCACGTCATGTTGGTTCTGGAGCATGCAACTAAGGAGTGTTGTGTGATGCAGTCCTATGTTGAGCAGTGAACTGCAATCGCATGAGTTGATGGGTGTCGTATTTTATGTTTATTTAGGACATATTACTCCATAATAATATTGTGTCTACAGATGTGTACACAATATGGAGTAATATGTCTGGATATTTTAAATCCTTTTTATGCGTTAATAGAAATTTCTCATACTTATGTGACCTGTCACAGTTTTACCCAATTATTGATTTCCTAATACATTTTGTACTGAAAGTGACATTCCATGACAAAACATACATTTTGCATCATAGCTGGAGGGACAAACACTAAATTATGAAAAGGCATATCAATACAATCCTTAGTTTTTGGTATTAAACTCCAAATTTGAAGTTCCGTTTCGAAAAATCTGCAAAAACACTTACGAAAACCAAAATAAACAGAAAAAGTAAATGTCAAAATAATGAAGTCAGTCAACCAATAAAAAAGTAGATTTATAACATTCCGTGCCATGTTGATTGTTTAAACCATCTATGCGATTTTAGTGTAAACCTTTAAAAATAGCATTAAAAATGCTCATAGTTTAATAATATTTATTTTTATATTCTTTTCTGATTCTATTATAATTAAAGCAGATATGATTACAAAAAAGTATGGTAGGTACCTACCCATTGGTAGGTACCATACCTTTTTTGTAAAAGGAAAAAACGCCCCTATTCATGTAAGTATTTTCTGTCAAATGACATTGACCACAACAGGAATGATTTGACTCTCAAAAAATATCATAACATAGCTATATATATTATGATTTGAACATTCCGGCTTCATTTATATGCAATATTTCTTTTAATACTATAATAAAATGGCTACTTTTTTTTGGTGTAAAATGAATAATAAATGCAACAACCAGGTGGGCCTAAAAAAAATGGTCTCCTTTTATTTCCAAATGCAAATTAGTACCAATTAAACTTAGATTAGTGAACCAATATTCTCATGGTATTCTATTCTTTTGTTCCGTACGCAAAATACGCGCTGACGTGGAGTTATTAGTTTTAAGCTAGTGGTTTGTTTATTTTATTTTTTTGTTTTAGTTTTCGAGTGTAAAAATATTTCTTTACAACAGTACCAGTGTTTTCATATAATGTCGTCAGAGTCACTACGTTTTATAATAGTAAATGCTTCAGTAACTCTGATGGTTTCCTAATAGCTAGACTTGGACAAGGTTACATAATCAAGGCTATTTATTGCAAACTATTGTAAAGCTTTATAATATTCAGCCACAACAGTAGGTTACCGAGTTCCCTCTGTTGCTCTTTTTTAGTTTATAGAATAAAATATCACGAATTCACGACTATTGCTAGTCGTGAATTCGTCAGAGAAGATTTCACTTAACATCTGCCTGATTATGCTAAAAATATTTTATGTACTCGATGGTTAGATAAATGGCACCCATATCTTATATTCGTGGCCGTCTGCTGGTTGTAATGTTTCTTTATTTAGTTTTCTAATGATCTGTTTAGTTCTTACAATTTCAGTAATGCATTTTCATACCTATACCAACATAACGGAAATTTCGCCGGTAAAATGACTAGATAAGAAGCGATCAATCAAAGTGATAACAAAATATCAGCATTATTTAGATGAAGATTGCACAATCTTTTAGCGTGTTTTTTTATATAGGTATTTGTATTCAATTCATAAGGAGATTTAAGTTATTTTCCAAGCCTCATGTTAAACTAAGTTAACATCAATGTTCCCGACAAGATTCCATATTCATTACTTACTGACCTACTTCATAAGGATGACGCCATCAGTATTTTATTCAGCTTAACGGTTAAGATTTATATAGGTTAAGCCTTAACCTATATAAATCTTTCATATTATTTTGATACCAACAATCCTTAATTAGTCCATGTTGAATGTAACCCAGGCTCATTAATGTTAGGACTGATATGTATAATTACACCCATGGTAGCTACGCACGAGTGACCATTATTTGGACATTTTTCATTTCATAATTGCCGTCGACTTACAATGTAATCGTGCGAGCATGTTTCATGCTGTTGACCTCGATACTAGTTGGACTTGTCATGTAGTAATTAACTGATTTAGTGCTTTTTATATGTGTATCAACATCTTTCTAGAAAGATTATATTTTCGAAATAGGTATAACACCACTGCTACTTTCCCTTCCTGAATGAAACAACACCTTAGTTCTTGTCTTCTGTTAACACATGTACTAATGAAGTCTTGTCTGTGTCTTTTCAGAGGGTTCATCCACCTGGGAGCTGGTCTCGCTGTAGGTTTCTCTGGTCTTGCGGCTGGTTTCGCCATAGGTATTGTCGGTGATGCTGGTGTACGTGGTACCGCGCAACAGCCCAGGTTATTCGTCGGCATGATCCTTATCCTCATTTTCGCTGAAGTATTGGGTCTATACGGTCTTATCGTCGCCATCTACCTTTACACGAAACAATAAACGCATCAAGCACACTCTTACTCCCGTCGCCCGTGCTCCGAGTTTCTATGCCACAGAATATGCTCAGTCACTCAGTCGCGCACATGGAAATCGTCGCCGGTAGCAAAAAGACCCGCATAGGGCCTCGGAGCACCTCTAAACTTGTATAGTACTGTTGGTTACTTGAGCGTTAATCATTTATATGTTTTCGCATATCTCCGGCCCGGTGCAGCCTTGATGCTGCGGCCGCACCGCGCCTAGAGACGCGAATTATATAAATATTTTTTCTATTTCAATTTTATAAATATAACGATTACTATTTTCGAATCCCAATCATGGTTTACATTTAATTGCTACCGTGCGATGATGGCGTAATTTATTTCTTAATTTATTACCGCATTTTATTTGATTTTCGGTGACAGGAGATCAACTTTATTTCACCTATCGACATATCAGATTATTTGCGCGTTAAACACCCCCTCGCGAACGTATCTTCGTATCATCCGACGATATCACTTTTAGATTATTTTAGCGTTAAGGCGAAACTAATGTACAGTTAGAGTAGAAATTTAAGTCCAAACAAGTTATCTTAATAATTTATGAAACATTTAAACCCCAGGGTACTGTGTACCGATGTCTATCGCTGTTAAGGTAAAACCTGGCTTAAGTACCATGCTATATAGCTTTCAGTGTTATAGTGGATGTATCCTTTATCATACTGTAATGGGCCTGTAAATGTTGTCCTCTTTCGAGTGGCCGTTGATAAATTCACAAGGGAGTCGCAAACATTGTATTGCCAGGAATCAGTCAATAAACATGGTTTGTACATTCCATATTATTTTGTTTCTACTTGATTATACTGTGTTTTATTTTCCTTTTTGGTCTTCATGCGAGCAATATAAATTAAGTATTCGAAGGCGGATGCTTTCATGACATTATATAGCAATTATCGCATTCAAATAATAACTATATAATATTAAATATTTAAATAGTATTATATTATTATTACATTTCTGACGACTTATAAAAAAAATTATATTATAAATATTTATTCTGTATACCTCATAGTCGAAATGATGTTTGAATGATTTTAAATTGGTAAGTAAAATACATTTAGGAAAAATTGTATTTTATTTTAGGTTTCATGTTAGAGAATGTTATAATCTTTGGTGTTATTGAATGAATTGTGTTAATAAAATATTTTGAAAACAACTTATGTAAATTATGAATCAATTGTTTGCTTGTTTTGAAAGACATTCATCCTTGGACCGGTAAAATCCTGCTTTGAAATCATTTTTTTACTTTTCACACCAGTAGATGAAAATCAAATTAGACTTAGGTATTTCATAGGTTTTAGAGAAACATTATTCTGAGAAGAAATTGCTGTGTAAAACTGCGATTTCAAAGTAGCCTCTATCTTTTATTTGACATGCAATTGCATGTCAAATAAAAAATCAAATGTGTGTGTCATGGCGTGATGATTTAGGTCATATGTGATCTTATGATCTATAACATCACACCATGACACACACACACACACGAGTCAAACACATACTACAATACCACACAAAGTGTAACCATATTGAAATCAACAGCTGGGGGGTGATGGTTGTAAATGGGTCGGGGTCGTAAGTATTGGCTACTGGAGAACGTAGGTATAGTAGGTATACGTTGACCGTGTGTGAGCGGGTTGTACTCACTACCAACAATGGTTGTACAAATCAATACTCTGTAAAGTCGTAGATATGAAACGGTTACCGGTACCTATCTAGGGGTAGGTTTATATCAACCACTTCTGCCTGGTGAGAAAAACAAACATAGTCCAAGAATCATTCGATCTATAGTTGAGTGATCTGTAGTGTGCCAGTTAAGATCGAAATAGAGGTCATTCACACCTACCTACCAAGTTTTGTGTCCGTTTCAATGGCGCGGCCATGACGTTTTTTTTTTTTAAATTATGCCATGATTGACTCCCAAAACCATACATTTGTCAAAGCTATGGTTAAAAAGTTATAAGGGTTTGAACGTGGCCGCTCCATTGAAACGCTCCGAACCGCGCGGCCACGGAGATCTTTAAAACTAAGCATTGCAGAGACCTGAAATTTTGCTAAGTAACAGATTATATTTGTAAAAATATAGAAAAAAATCCTGGGCTTATATTTTAGGAGCTGTAAGACTAATACGCCATGGCCGCGCCATCGAAACGGTGAAAACACATTTTCGCCGATATCTCACTGAAAAAGCAACGCAGACATCTGAAGTTTTTTGCATACCGGGGTGAATGAAAACAAAACTTTAAAAGCGATTTTATCGCTGAACTTATATTGTAAATTTCCAACAAGGTACCTTTATAATTAAGTATAATTTAGTTAACACAATAGAGTACTTGTTGGTACCGTATCATGTGAATTCAACTTTAAAATCCATTCCTAAGTTTTGTTTCTATTCACCCCTGCATTTCTATTCACCCCATTTTACGGTAACCCAGATTTGAATTTGTCAAAACTAGTAAAAAATAAACAAAAAATCCTCAGTTTACATTTCAGGAGCTATAAGACTAATACGCCATGGCCGCGCTATTGAAACGGTGAAAGCACATTTTCGCCGATATCTCGCTGAAAGAGCAACGCAGACGTCTGAAGTATTTTGTAAAGGATTTGAATTTGTCAAAACTAGTAAAAACGAAATAAAAAATCCTTAGGTTCATAATTCAGGAGCTGTAAGACTAAAACGTCATGGCCGCGCCATTAAAACTGTGAAAAAATACGTAATCGCCGATATCTCGCTGAAAAAGCAACGCAGACGTCTGAATTTTTTTGTAATACCTTGATTTGAATTTGCAAAACTAGTAAAAAAGAAATAAAAAATCCTAGGTTCATATTTCAGGAGCTGTAAGACTAAAACGTCATTGAAACTGAAAAATTTTGGGAACAAAAAAAATTCGTTTCTTGTTTTTTTTTCGAAATTTTAACAATTTTATTGTAGTATCAGATTGAACTTGACCATAGAAACCATTTAGCTTCTGAAAAGCATGGTCCTACAACGCACCGTCTCCGAGTTAGGAGCTTTTTGTTTTTAATAAGTTTTTTGAAAAACCCTGTATATTTCCAAAATGGTAGCTCGGATGAAAAACTTTTCGGGAAATAATTTATTGCTCTAGTCGGTTTTTAAGACTAGAGCAATAAATTATTTCCCGAAAAGTTAAAATTAATTAACCTGAAATTTTGCTAAGTAACAGATTATATTTGTAAAAATATAGAAAAAAATCCTGGGCTTATATTTTAGGAGCTGTAAGACTAATACGCCATGGCCGCGCCATTGAAACGGTGAAAACCACATTTTCGCCGATATCTCGCTGGAAAAGCAACGCAGACGTCTGAAATATTTTGTAAAACCTGGATTTGAATTTGTCAAAACTAGTAAAAACGAAATAAAAAATCCTAGGTTCATATTTCAGGAGCTGTAAGACTAATCGTTCTCTCGTTACTTAGGGGCAGGGACTTAGAAAAAAAAAACGAATATAAAAAAAATACGATGTTTCGCGGGTTTTTTTACATCTTCTTATGGTTAAAAACCATAAGAAGATGTAAAAAAACCCGCGAATATAAAAAAAACGAATATAAAAAAAATACGATGTTTCGCGGGTTTTTTTACATCTTCTTATGGTTTTACCCCTTATTGAACTATATCGCTCTTATGAGTATTTGTGGGATGCAAAGAATAATCATTATAAAATTTTAAATAAGAAGCATGACGCGTGGGAAGAAATGTCGAAAATATTAAATATTCCGCGAAAAGAAGTTCAGAAAAAAATTCATAATCTACGATTTCAATTCTTGAAAGAAAGAAAACAAGTTATAGGGTCAAAATCAACCGGTGTCGGTTCTAAAGAAATAAAGAAAAGTAACTGGTTTGCGTGAGTCACTAATGTGTTTGCAGCAACAAGATACCTCTGCAGGGTCAACCACACAAGAGTATATTTCAAAGTACTGTTGATGACATCCGACTAAAATTATGAAATGAGCCGTCTAGAACACTGAGATCATTAAATACACTTGTTTTGTTTCGCAAGTACTGTTTAATCCACCATCTCTTCTTCTTTTTTGTTCTTGATGCATTCATCATTTTAAAAGCCGCACTGTACAACACTACCTCTTCCGGAGACATGATAGGTTCGACTGAACTGATGTGGACGGATACAAGACATCGGGCGACGTGGGGCGACATCGCCCGATGTCTCCGGGGACGCATGTCGCTCGACAAATGTTCCTAGCGGAGACGAGGCTTTAGTTTTAAAGATCTCCGTGGCCGCGCGGTTCGGAGCGTTTCAATGGCGCGGCCACGTTCAAACCCCTATAACTTTTTAACCATAGCTTTGATAAATTTATGGTTTTGGGAGTCTACTTTTACAAATTTTTACAAAATCATGGCATAATTTTTTTAAAAAGAAAACGTCATGGCCGCGCCATCGAAACGGACACCCAAGTTTTTAATCATTAAACGATAATGACACTTACTAATTACCTAAGTCGACCAATAAGCGATACTTGCTTATACCGCTAGAGTATCGTAGTACCAGTCGGCTAGACATACAGGGGTTGAGAATCTTGTGTTGTTCCAATTCGAATTTATTAAACTAATACTTACAATTAATTAGTTTCTTAGCAAAAAAATAAATTATTTCGAATTTATAAATTTACGTGACGTAAAAAAATGCTTCAATGGGAAGGATTTTATTAACAGGAATGGATGTAGACTTAGCTTAATGGATGTTTCACACCGAGACGCGACCGTACTGGAAGAGGACAGTGCTTTCGCGCTGCGCCGCGCCAGACGCATCGCAACATTCGCAACATTGCTAGGCGCATCGTTAAAAACAAAGAAACTATAGCAATCCGAAACACGATCGAACGCAAGCGAACTACGACACGGAATGCACAGATTACTATTATAGTAATCTGTTCTCTAATATAATAATTATTAGTAATCTAATATAATATTAGTAGCTAGCTAACGGAATGTTTAATCAAAATGGCGGCCCATACACGTTGACCATAATGTGCAGCACACCTTTTTTTTTTTTTTTTTTTTTTTTTTTTTTTTTTTTTTTTTTTTTTTTTTTTCGATGACCTCGCCAAAACAAAAACGGCATAAGATCAGAATTATCGTTTTTTGTGATGAGATAGTTATGTCATACGAATATTTTAATACCTACAATGTGCACTGACTATATTTATTCAGTATTTTATTAAAGAATAATGCATAAGGTATCAGTACACTTGCACGAATGGACACTTGCGCGAATGGACTTTAGCGCGACTTTATGGCCACTGAGGTTCACTCTGTAGTAAACATAACATCACGCCTGTTATTACTGGAAGATGGTTTTTTTATGGGTGTCGTTTTTGTGGTTTTCGGGGTCGTTGATTACGAAAACGAGTTCAGATTGAAAATCCGAGATGGCATCCAGCTTTTTTTTTTTGGTTTTTCCGTCATGGGTGTCGTTTTCATAGGTTCCAGGGTCGCTGATAACAAAAATGAGGACAAAATGAAAATCCAAGATGACGTTCAGGTTTTTTTTTTGTTTTTCCGTCATGGGTGTCGTTTTCACAGTTTTCAGGGTCGCTTCCACGGCGCCATCTTGGATTTTGATTTTGTCCTCATTTTCTTCATCAGCGACCCTAAAAACCATGAAAACGACACCCATGACGGAAAATCCAAAAAATTTCTTTGGCGCCATCTTCGATGTTTTATTTGATCTCATTTTCGTAATAAGCGACCTCGAATACCAAAAAACGACACTCATGACAGAAAAACCAAAAAAAAAACACCTTCAAGTAGGTACCTAATCACAGGCGTGATGTTTTGTTTACTCTACAGGGTAAACCTTAGTGGCCATTAAAGGTGGGCAAAATTCCAGTCGCGCAAGTGTCCATTCGCGGCAGGTTCCTTTCGCGCAAAGTCCATTCGCGCTAAACTCCATGCGCGCATATAATGTCTTTTCGCCTAGGTAGGTTCCCACAAGAAGTGTCCTTCCGCAAAAGTCCCAGATCCTAATTTTAAGATGCACAATAATTTATTTACTTTTTTAATTGACGTTTCAGTAAGTTAGAATAGTGTTAAAAACGAAAATACAATATTTAAAACAATTAATTTTGTAGAGTACGTTACGTTTGCTCGATTTCTTATTTTTTTGGGTTGAGCACTTTGTTATGTACACACATCAAAAGTGTCTAGGGATCAACATATATTTTTGCAATAACTTTTCTCCTGATTGATAATAATTAAAATTTTCTTTAAGGATTCATCAAATAAAGTGTTTTCGTTTGTCACAGTAACGCTAAACCAAGTCACCTTTGCATTAATAAAGAAATTTGCCATTTTCATAATAAAGGGATTTTTGACATTTGAACCACTAACATTAAAGTTCGAAAAAAAGACTGAAATAACAGTTTTCTTTAAAATTTTATTGGGTACCTAACTTAAACAATTAATAATCCGTGTTTCTACCGCGAACACTAACAACACAAGAACATCGGTTTGGTATACTCAAAATGAGTTCATCCAAATCACGCTGTGGAATGGCCGCCCATGTTCGTTGCAACAACAAAAAAACCGGCCAAGAGCGTGTCGGGCCACGCTCACTGTAGGGTTCCGTAGCTTCCCAGACCATTAAAAATACCAACATTTTTCGTCAGCAAAAATAACTTTGTTTTTCATAGTATTTGTATGAAAAACAAAGTTATCATTTGCGTTTTTTTGAAAAAGTGCTATATAACTCAAAAACTATTCAACTCATCAAGTTGAAAATAATTTTCCTAGAAAGTTCATATAAAGGTCTACTTCTGTGATTTTTTTCATATTTTTTAAACTTATGGTTCAAAAGTTAGAGGGGGGGGGACACATTGTTTTTGACTTTCGGAGCGATTATTTCCTAAAATATTAATATTATCAAAAAATGATTTTAGAAAACCCCTATTCATTTTTAAATACCTATCCAACAATATATCACACGTCAGGGTCAAAATTAAAAAAAAAATCGCTCCCCACTTTACGTCTGGGGGAGGTACCCTAATAAAAATGTTTTTTTTAATTTTTATTTTTGCACTTTGTCGGCATGATTGATATACATATTGGTACCAAATTTCAGCTTTCTGGTGCTAACGGTCACTGAGATTATCCGCGGACAGACAGACAGACAGACATGGCGAAACTATAAGGGTTCCGTTTTTTGCCATTTGGCTACGGAACCCTAAAAAAGGTCTTCTTGCGACTGGATACCCTCCATATTCGGCAGAGCTCTTCTCTGTAGCATATCCCATGCATGCTCAATCGGGTTCAAGTCTGGCGACTGAGCAGGCCAGGGCAGGACGCCAGGACATTGATGTTAGCTGCGGCGAGAGTCTGTCTTACAACTCTTGCGGCGTGCGGTCGTGCATTATCATGCATTAACTGAAATAAGGGACCGATTTGCACTTGTAGAGGAACGATGACGTCTGATACAATCGTCTCAGCATAAATTTGAGCGTTGAGGTTGCCTCTGATCCAAATCAACTCAGTTCTTCCGCCGATCCAAATACCCGCCCATACCATGATGGTTCCACCACTATAAGGATGGACTTCCTGGCAGGATTTTAATCGCTGTTGGCGTCCAGGGGTTCTCCAGTGTCGTATACGTCTTGTATCCGGTCTCATACCAAAACGAGACTCATCAGAAAAGCACACGGAACGCCATTGTTCTTCTGCCCAATTTCTGTGTTCAAGAGCCCATTGATATCGAATCCTACGATTGTGCATTGCTATAGGTGGTACCCATAGAGTATATAACCACTAGAGAGCTTATAGGCCGATTTCTTCTAAGAACACAACTCACTACCGCGGGCCGGGGGACGAGGAAGAATGCGCGGCTGCAATTGGTCAGTTCAAGGTCAAGTTGCGTAGGTATGTCTGGTTAGGGATTGCACGACTTGACTAAGGGAAAATAATCGATATCGATAAAATGGATCTTAAAATAAAAATAAAAATACTCATTAAAAATCACATGACAAAATTTAATCAAAATCAGTCAATAACAAAAAGAAAAACAACAATTGTTTCTTATTGATTTTTAAAATGAATTAAATATGTTTTTCGAATTATAGTTTTAGGGTCTTGATTGATCTCGAGCAGTCAAAAATGATAAATTAGCGTCTACATAATTATTTCTGAATTATGCATCTTCCTCACAAAATACAATGATTTGTTGATTCTATTTCATATGAATTATAATTAATATCCCGAAATAAATTATACCCAATTAGAGATTGTAATAACGATCTTATAAAATAGTCAGAATCATATTTCGTATTTCTTAAGTAATATAAAAATTGTATGATGTTTAATTTTATTTTTATCGATATCAACTTCAGCCATTAAAAAGGTAACGGCTCTGAATTTTACGATAAAAGTACAAAGGGAGAGAAAGGGATAAAAGAATTAAAATTTCCTAGTGAAAGAAAGGGACTTTTCCAAAAGACATAAGGTACCAATTTTGTTGTTCGAGTACTAATTGGTACCAATTGAGTACAAATTATTGACCAAATATGGAAGCGATTGGCGTTGGTGGTCCGGCGGTAGTCACGGACATGGACTATTGCCTTACTTATTGAACTTCTCATGCTTCGTGTCGCCGCTCGCAGCCGCGGGTAGGACGTAGGACCACCGTCAAGACACGCGTGGCGCGCGGCCGTGTGTTACTCTGGCAAAATGTTGTGCATTTGAGATGTGAGACCTTAACAAATAATTAGAGTACCATGAGGAGCAATTTGCTTACTAATAGCAAGATTTGCTTGAATTATAGTTTTAAAGTTATTTGAGAAAAAAACTTTTTTATAAAAATAAAACCGACTTCGGAGAAAACAAAAAAGTGAAAAATAACTTCAGAAAAAACGCTTCAGAAGTCGGTGACAAAAAAACTAAATCAATCAAACAAAGGTCACTGACTTCTGAAGCGTTTTTTCTGAAGTTATTTTTCCCTTTTTTGTTTTCTCTGAAGTCGGTTTTATTTTTATAAAAAAGTTTTTATTTTTCACTTTTTAGTTGTTAACATGTGCTTACCCCTTCACAGCGTACCGGCGTGATTTTCGGTTATGAACTGGTGTAAACAATAGACAGATATGAGACCAGCTTCAAACAAAAAATAATCATCAAAATCGGTTCACCCAGTCGAAAGTTATGAGATAACAAACACAAAAAAAAGATGAATTGAGAACCTCCTCTTTTTAGAAGTGGGTTGAAAATATATTTTGCTGGAGTAACGTTTGAAACGTTATCCTGGAAAAACGATTTTCAAAAATTCGTTTAGCCCGGAACCAAATACATGAATTGATAGCTTTTGTTGCGTAGTAAATGCTAGTAAATAGCAAAATTTGTGTGATATGGTTCTCGAGTTATTTTGTTGCGGTAACATTTTGGGATACCCCAGATCTCGAAAACGGCTCAACGCAGAAGATTAAAAAAATACCAACAAGAGACCTTAAATAATTAATTTGCTTAAATTAGTTTAAACATTAGTTTTGATTTGGTCGTCGTAAACCAATGGAATTAAATGGTTTCAAAAATCAGATGAAAACGGATTTGCAAGTAAACCAAAACACTTAGAACCAAATAAACAGCTGTAAAAGATACCCATGGTAGACGCTTATAACGTCAGGAAAATAAGATTTTGTAACTTTACAGGATATGAAGATAAAACAAATTTGATTAATTTTAGACTGGTCGTACTTTAGCGATGAAATACGCAATTCTTAAAACATTAAGAAACGTGGCATACTTTAAGCAAATTAAAATGATTCATGAACATTAATTCCTGTTAATTTCAGCTTTCAATTACGTCTGTAACGAAAGATATATCAAATACAAGAATAATTCAGCAACTCTCTAATAAGCCGACCAAATTGAAAAGGTCACGAAAAAGCGGCCGCACCATACATAAACGTTACCATCTTAAATGAATGGGATAATACGGATGTTTTGTTAGTACAGTTGCATACAAAAGTTTGCTGGTCAGGTTAGTAAAAATAATAAACAGAAAAACACATGGTGCATTTCATATTGTTTTAATTAGCCCCTAAAACTTTTGAACGCGACTGTACGGACAACAGCATAATTCGTCCATTGAGATAGAAAATATTTATATGTCTATGAAGTCGTCCGATAAAGAAGGTCATCGATATGACGTATGAATTTGTCGCTTTTTAGTAGTCATTCGAATTTGGTCGGATAACTAGCCGTTGTTTAACATGTTGTTTTTCGTTTATATTTACTCAATGCGAATCATTCCAAGCTGAATATTTTCACCGTCAATTTTTGACTAAAGGCACCAGTTTTTAGTTTACACCTACACATCTGGAATTGAGCCGATTCCTTGTATTTTACCGTCAAAGTTATGAAACCATCGTTTTGACTTTTAGCAAGATTATTCAAAAACACATGCATGAATAGTTTTGAAACTTTGCATGGTTATTATATGCGTCAAGAAGGACCGAATACAGTTTCCAGCGAGCTTGTACCTTGTCTCATTTAGGCGCTGCGACGTTTTTTCAGGTTTTCATAAAACTGCGATAACTTGAAAATTATAAATATTTTCTTAAATCTAATTGGGGCACTAATGGGCACAAATTAAGAGCTACACGTGTATGTTTATTCTACAGGTAAAGACAAGACATGCAATGGTTTTAGAGAAATACTATTCTGCACTACTTACACTTATCCATTACCTATTAACTGCAACGATTCGGACTTCCATGGTCATTTAATTCAGTCGGTCCGAATCGTAGGTGCGACAAAAGTATGAAATGGCTCAAATATCAAAATGTATTATATATTGTGTTTTTTGTGTGCCAGGGGCGGGGTTTCATTTTGACAGGTGATAGGGCAAAGTAGAGCAAAGTCGATCATGCGACACCTTTTTTTTCGGGTGGGAAATCATCAAATGACTTCTCCCACTCTGGGCGATGCGGGAGGAAGTGCAGACACTCCCTCCCGCTTCGCCCAGAGTGGGAAAAAGTCAGAACTTTTACTGACTAAAACCCATCCATGTTCCTTCCTCGCCCTATATAGGTTCCGGGGCCACGGTATCTCTTTCGAACAGTCCCGCAGCCCCGGCAGGTTTCAGTCTAATCTGATGCAGCTGAAAACCAGTATTTTAAATGCAAAAACGCAGTTTTCACCCCATTCTGCATTGTACTATAATAGTACTTACATGATAAAAAATTGTATTCGAACCAAAACGAGGAATGAAACGCGCCATACACGATTAGGATAGGCACACGTCATTCATTCATTTTTGACGTTGACGTTTAATTTGAGATTTCTACTTTCGAGGTGGCAAACGTCAAACATAATTTACTAATTCCAATAGTTTAGAACTTTGGGGTAAATTTTATTAATAAAATATAACAATGAAGTTTAAACTTCTTTTATTTCTAACAACGATCCTTACTTACTATGAAGGATCAGCTCAAACGCGAGGAAAAGGGGTAAGTTGGAGTATTCTCTGTCAATATCATACCGGCGTTTGCATGTTGTCTTTTCATATAAACGAGGCAACTATGTGATTTAATTCAATGTTAAACACTCGATAAGTAGCTCATTAATTCACTCTTCATAGTTTTATAAGTCAGATGAAACTTTATTATTCTGTTACCTACCTCAAACTGCATGCAGTGGTGAAGGATATGAAGAATGTATGTAACTATTTAGTCACTTATTTGGGCCATGCTTTGAGAACTCCAACATGGTAATTCAAAGCTAAAAATAGATTTAGGTCCTCTGTAGGTGTGTCTAATAAGCACTAGGTAGGCCAAGCCCTTTCATGAACAAAACATCCTTAGTTTCTAAAACCATAAACTAAAGCTTCTGCATGTTTCTACAATTACAGGTGTTAGAAGTAAGTATAATGTGTATTCAAATTCAGTAAGAAGAGAGAGTGAAGAATCTGATGTATTCAAATGCATTATGAAGAGAGTCAGAAAAAAGAATGCAATTTCAGTCAATGATGTGATGAAATTAGAATTGAAATAATACCTACAACTGTTTCCTGCAAAAATAAAAAACATAATGTTACTTACACATTTAAAATCCATTTTAACAGCATGGTATAATAACTTCATAAATTATTTTTGATTTTGTGCTGATAAATGATTGTTTTAGAAATCAGATGTTGTGTCTGTTAGACAATGGATTTCCTTTTGTAATTTATAAGAAAACAGATGACTTAATTTTACTTATTTTCATTTCAGCTTGAAGATAAAGTACAACAGTTAACAGACTTAACAGCCAAAAAGTCAATAGTATCCCTCAACTTAAACAAATTCAAGGAGTATGTGAAATCACCACCAAGAGATTACTCCTTCATTGTGATGTTTACCGCAATGTCACCGTCTCGACGTTGTGCCATCTGCCAGCATGTGTATGATGAGTACCTGATCGTAGCTAACTCATTCAGGTTTGCACCAGCTTCTAATAATAAGCTGTTCTTCGGTATGGTGGATTTTGATGAGGGTTCTGAAATCTTCCAAATGGTGAGTACTTCATTATTTAGTTCCATTACTTTTTAAAGTTTTTCTCTCATCATATGCAATGGCATAAGTACCAGAATTTCTGAATTGCTTTGAATATAAGGTCTGCTCGAGTTAGTGGATTCTAATGAATTCACATAAAAGGCATCAATTCCTTGGAGCTTGCAGACTATAACCACCACCAACCAAATCAAATCACCTTTGACGACCCGAATAGCACAGCGGTAGTGAGGCTACCTTACGCTCTAATTAAGCCCAGGTTCGAATCAAATGTTTGTGTGATGGACATTTGTTTCCGAGTCATGGATATATTGTAAGTATGTATTTACAAACAAAAAGTATATTTATGTAGTATATCAACTATCTGGTGTCCACGACACAAGCATCGTTGCTTGGTGTGGCACTTGATGGCGCTGTGTGTAATTTTCAGCGATATTTATTTATTTAGATGTTATCATGGAAGTTAATTCTTCATGTTCTGCTGTTACATGGGCATGCAAATTATGTAAGTGTAATGAATTAATATTATTTTAAAACAATTTAAATTCAAATTAATAAAACTTCAAATCCATACTTATTAAAAAATAAAACTGAGGAATATAGCCCAGGAAATATATATATGTCACCGTAATATTGTCAAATACGTTATATTGTAATATCTCTAGCGATATTGTAAAGTCTCGAATTATTGTCAAATGAGCATACTGCTTACAATAAAACTCATTATTTTTCGTGAAATGCATGCGATGGTAGTCAACTCACGCGGTGTGGAGAGAAGGAGGGGTCCCCCTTGCCCAGTGGTACCACTCTCATGAAAAGATACTGTACCATTCCTGAGAAATATCGATTAATATAACCTAACCTTAAAACACTTCATATTCCCCTAAAAAGCGTAGTCGACGGAGCCCCGCTTCGCGGGGCCCCTATTTCCGGGTGCAGGGTTTAAAGGAACCTAACTAACCTAACGGGGGGGTGCCCCAGGTCCCGATTATGGGGGCAGAGATACTTCCGTATGTTCAGTTGACAATAATTCGAGATATTACAATATCGCTAGAGAGAAACACGTTATATTGTAATATAACGTGTTTGACAATTTTACGATGACATATATAAATAAATATCGCTGGACGTTACACACACCCAGCGCCATCTAGTGCCACACTAAGCAACAAAGCTTGTGTCGTGGACACCAGATAGTTGATATACTACACAGATACTTTTTGTTTGTAAATACATACTTATTATATCTTTATTGAAAAAAAAACTTGTCATGCTTCATATTGAATCATGTTTTATTATTCCTATTTTCAGCTTCGTCTAAACACAGCACCTGTTATCATGCACTTCCCAGCCAAAGGCAAGCCGAAACCCGCCGACTCAATGGACTTTGAGAGATCTGGAATACATGCCGAGGCTATTTCTAAATGGATTCAAGATAGAACTGATGTTCAGGTAGATATTACTTAATATTAGGAAGGCATCACAAAGCAAAACACACACCAAGTTTATATTTTGACAAATATTAAAACTAAATCAGAGAGATTATAAACAATTCTTTAGAAGATAGGAAGAGAGTTTTCAGTTGAATGTGTCTCATTAAAATATTTAATTTCACGAAGTTATCTGATTGTGAGTGGTCTAAAAAAAGCTGCTACTCCATTTATAAACTACTTAAAAATACAGATTTAATCTTTAATGCTCCCCAAAAAATCTGACATTAATAAGACGAATTTTATTATTCATTCAATTATGTAATCCCCAATTTATCTTTAATTAATTAAATAATTGAATTTTCAGTACGTTTCAATTATGGCTGTATTTAATAATAGATTGTATGGCCATTACCTACAAGCATTTATTGTGATAACAATGTATACTGCAGCCTATTCAAAGAGCATATTCTTGTGTGTTCAGTTCCTACACATTATTATATTTGTGTAGTCTTTTTTAATAAATCCTAAATAAAAATGGCGAAGTATAAGGTAATCATACCACAATGTTTAAGTATCACAAAATATTTTTGTGTTTTAGCGTCCAATGGCCTGACTGATCTTGTTGCAAAAACTGTTTCTAGTTTAAGTTGTTTCTTTACAGATCAGAGTATTCCGTCCACCAAACTATTCCGGTTTCGTAGCATTCTCAATGCTTTTCATTCTGATTGCCGGCTTCCTGTACCTTCGCAGAAACAACCTCGAGTTTCTATACAACAAACAAATGTGGGCAGTTTGTGCAGTCTTCTTCTGTTTCGCTCTAGTTTCTGGCCAGATGTGGAATCACATCAGGGGCCCACCATTCTTCCATAGGACTAAGAACGGACCCGTTTATATTAATGGAGGCTCACATGGCCAGTTTGTTCTGGAAAGTTATATTGTGGCTGTTTTGAGTATCCTTTTTAAAAGTACCAGTTTTATGTTTTTTTTTTCAGTGAATAATTGAAGAAATCTTGCCCTTGTTGTTAATATTCAGCTGTTATTTAGGCATTTATAACATTTATATTTATTTAAATTATAGATCCTAAAAGAAAGAGCCATGTCTTTACCGCTTTCAGGGACCATAAATCATAAACACCTGCAGCTGTTTAGACCACAGTGGTAATTAAAAAAGATTAATCACGTTTAACAGGACGAAAATTCTCAATCAACAATTCACGACCACTTCGAAACCATCGGTCGTTGAAACAAAAAGGTTGAAGAAGCGAACGACAAGACCAACGAGAAGACCTCTAGCGGAATTAGGAATATGGGACGATGCCCGATTCAGCGACGATGTTCAGCATCCCGACCCCTATGTGGATCTAAACGAACTTGGCGAAATACAGACTTGACAATGTAACTTAATATAAAAAAAAAAACGTCTATTATTGTTGGGTTCCAGACACATTTAATAAATTAAATGGTAAATAGTTACTGTATGAAACCAAGAATAGAAAGAGTCCTAGTATTAATCCTTGTGACACACCTAATCAAATTAGCAACTTAGGAGATTCTGTGCCATTCATATAAAGCTAACGATGTGTATTTCCTTTTGTCATGCGTTCACTGCGAAGCATATTCTAAGCACTGGTTTTAAAACATCGTAAATGTAAAATAAATGCAATATTTTTCCTGAATGACTGTATCAGATGGCGCAGTTGTTGTGGGCATGATTCTTATGATTGAAGCGGCTGGTGGTGTCAAGAATACAGAAGTCGTGCGCACCGCGGCTGAGGGCAAGCGCCGGCGCTTCCAGTCCATCGTGGGACTGGTTCTGGTCTGCGTGTTCTTTTCGCTACTGCTATCCGTGTTCAGAGCTAAGACGCAGGGGTATCCTTATAGGTATGTACTTTTAGGTTATCTTATTGCGTACGAGAAAAATATGATAAATTGTGAAGTAGGCGTTAACAATTTAGGCATGCATATCAGGTCTTGCTAAAGATGAAGAAATTACTGGGCTCGAGTCTGTAAGCCAAATATCCAACGACGACTTGAGAAATGAGATCGATTCGCAGTGGGGGTGCATTTACAAGTTGCATTATTATATAACTTCATAGCGCATGTGTGAGTACTATGTACTGTAAAGCCACCATTTACATCTAGTTATTTTATTTTTTCTGACTTGAATAAGCCTTGGCGACTGAGAGAATGTCATGCTCACTCAAATGTCTCGGTGATGGTGGCGGGTGTGTCGGGTCATTTAGTTCCCTTCAATATGGTTGAGCTGAATGGTGCTGATACATGCGTCATGTTCGTGAACGGGCGCTGTCAATTGAGACTGGTCAACTCTCGGCTGCCACGGTTAATTTTAATTTATTTATTTTTTTAATTTGTTGATTTCATCTTTTCTCTGGACGCTCTTAATGTGCACGTCTGTCTACATCGTTCTCACATATATGTATAATCACAACATGAATGATGTAACCAAGATTTTGTAACAATATTTTGATTTAAAAGAGTGTCCATGGAGTTTCTTGCCCGTTCTTCTCCATAGAGATCTACGCTAGGGAATGGGCAACTACAGTACTTTCTCAAGTTATTATGCCTTGTGACTGTGACTGTAGCTTTGATTTAGTTTTGTATTTTTGACATTCAAAAGTGCCGTAATGGTCTAATTGAAATAAATGATTTGAGTTTGAGTTTTTTGAGTTTGCACTTACAGAGCTTTGTATCTCAAAACGTTTAATAGATGGAGGGATGGGAGTTGTACCACGTATTAGGCATATGAGCCCAAACGGAACAGGAGTGGGTAGTTGACCTTGTCGCGCGTGGTACAAAACCGTTACGGCAGTCTCTCCCTAAGGGACACTGCCAGCCGATTTTTTAAAATCTGATCTAAATATATCTTTTCTTTTGGTTACAGCTTCCTTTTTAAGTGAGGAGTTCGAATATTAGTAAGTAAGACCGACGCATCAAGTCGAAGTGTGTGTGTGTAATTGTGTTTACATATATGGGTGTCCGTATTTGTTCCTCAGTTGGTCAATAAACTTGTTTCTATTTATTACACTGTGTTTGATTTGCTAGTTAGTAACATTAAGAATTACTTACCGTTAATTGAACCCAACTTGAGGTTAGACGGTTTGGTTGGATGTTGAGAGGATCGCAAAGGCGAGTAACAAGGTTTTACTTTATTATTTGTTTTTATAGCGGCCAATTGGCCATAGTGAACCCCGCCTCCGTTTTTAAGTTAGCTCCTATTGTCCTACTCCTGGCGTCCCGCTCTCACGCTCGCTCTCCTCGGTTTGCTTCTTCGTCTCGATGATTCCCATTGTTATTTATTAAGATTTGTTCCGACCAGCAGGCCTAAAATGGCCGCTTTAGCAGAATCATAATCACGTTAAAAAAAAAAATAAGTTCTTAAAATGGACCTTATTTTCATAACCATAAAGTACATTTTAAATTTTTAACGTGATTCATATTATGATTCTGCTAGTCGCCATGATAAACCCCCAGCAGGCCTAAAATGGAAGCTTTAGCAGAATAATTATAAATGAATTACGTTAAAAAAATTAATTGTAAAAATGGACTATAAAGTCGTACCACAAAGTCCATTTTAAGAAATTTAAATTTTTAACGTGATTCGAATTATGTTCTGCTAAAGCCCTTTTAGACCCCCTGTACTCAGCCACGTCGACGGCGTTGGTGGTGACTTCGGAGTGCAGATGGGGCTCTTTGTGTAAACAAAGAGCAGGTCAGGAGGTGGGCTATGGTTGGAGATGAGTCTCCGTAGTCGCACTCGGAACCAAGTTGAACCTGCAGCGATCCACCTGGCTTCTAAGACGGTTTAGAGTCTTCCAGGTGGGCCACGGCATTTGGTGACCCGCTGGGAGCTTTCCTATGATCGTCAAAATGACGGGACCATGCCAGGTTTTGCGAATATCAAAACCTGAAAGTAGTAGAAGTATTGTATTATTGGATATAATACAATACTTCTACTACTTTATACTTTCACAGTAAAATTCTACACCCATAACAATTTAAAATATTCTACAAAGTGGTTCCGCTATTTTAATATCAAAATGACGGGACCACTATTCATATTTGATGACAAACACATGGCGTGATCTTAAACTGAACACAAGTTTTAATACGAAATAGTAGTTATTATACTTTAAAAACTCTAATTTCGATCCCCCCATTCCCCTCATATTCCTTTGTTTCCCCTCATTTTGATATCAAAATAGCGGAACCACTTGGTAGAATATTTTAAATTGTTATGGGTGTAGAATTTTACTGTGAAATTATGATATACTTAGTAGAAATATTGTATTATATCCTATTCACATGATATTCGCAAAACCTGGCATCCCCGTCCCTGATATTCCGTCATTTTGACGTTCATGCTTTTCTGCAGGCTCAACATAGTGATCTGGGGGTCTAAAAAGGCCACTTTAGCAGAATCATAATTTGAATCACGTTAAAATTTAAAATTCTTAAAATGGACTTTATGTTTATGATGATAAGGTCCATTTTACCAATTTAAATTTTTTAAGATGATTCGAATTATGATTGTGCTAAAGTGGCCTTTTTAGGCCCGCTGGAGGGGGATGTTTAAGGAGCCACAGCATTTTGCGGGCTTCACCCATCCTATTGTGCTCGGTCTGCTGTGACCCCGTCTAGCTTTCTCAGGGTCTAGTCTTGCGAAATTCGGGTTCATAGCTATGTTAGCCATCCGGTAGATTGTAGCCGGCCTAGTATCATTTTCGGGCTTGCAGCTTATAAGCTACGTCGTCAATTTGCGTTCGTGTTTTTTAGCTATTCAGTATAAGTACTGTGAAACCCTAACTAGGTACTTGAAAAGGAGGTTATATGGAGGCCAGTTTGATTCACATATCGTTTTCAGTACGGCCAGCAACTATTTTTTGGAAAGAATAGAGGAAACAAAACGATATTTTTATTTATCGTTTTGTTTCCTCTATTCTTTCTAAATTATACTAGGCCGGCTATAATATACCGGATGGCTGACATAGCTATGGACCCGAATTTCGCAAGACTAGACCATGAGAAAGCTAGACGGGTAAGTCGTGGGCAGGCGCATTGCTTTGTGTAATTTATTTCATCACCACTGCTCTCAAAAACGGTGAAGGAAAACATCATGAGGAAACCGGCATGTCCTAGAACCAAAAAATCGAAGACATGTGACATCTACCAACCCGCACTGGGCCCGCGTGGTGGATTATAGCCCATACGCAAAATACGCGCTTTGACGTGGAGTTGCGGACACCAGTCCGTTGTCCAATACAATACAATAAATAAACAAAACAGTCAAATAACTATTAAAACTATATTTTAATTTGTCATTAAAATTACAAAATGTTTGCCTCTGCGGCTTATTTAAGGCGAGGTCTAGAACTAACAATACCTACAAGTGTATAGATCTGATGACATTTACCCATTGCCCGTTTTTCATGAATAAATGCAATACTTAAATAAATAATAATTTGACACTTTCTCATAATTTCTACTCCAATAAATAATTTAAAAATAAATGCTCAGCCTTCTCAATTTGAAATCGCATCGCGCGCCAAACTATAGTATTCGCGGGAAAACCGCAAATCTGTTGGTGGGGTACTTTTCAAAAGACTTCTTGTACCATTGGTGTGCTTGAATCGCGGTTTGGATCTGAAATGGAAATAAATTTCATTAATTAAAACGAGAAGGCATATCAAGAATAACCCCCAAACAACATGAGACAAGGACGGGAAAATAATGAGAGCATACAGGGTTACTGGTTAATTAAGTCGACCTAGATCCGTTAAGGGGTTGTAGTGTGCATCATTTCTGACTGATTTGACCATGAAACACCATACCCCAAACTTAAAGTTTTTATCTAAATTGACGATTTTTTGTCTTGTCCAATTATTTTGCAATTTGTTCCTCTAATTTATTTGATTTATCAATTTTTGTGTAGAAGATAAGTTGTTTTATTATTGTCAACACGAAAATCGCAAGTAACTTAACAAACAGGGTCGTACTCGTAGATTGAAAGTTAGAAAAAGGAATCAATTCGTAAAAAGTATTTTCTTCTTTCAGAAATATTTTGAAAAAAGTCTACGGCACGTATGCTGCAGATGTGACATTTATGGATATTGTTATAATCCTGGATTCCCTGGGAATGTGATGACTCGACAAGTAACCAGTCACTTAAAATAGTTGGTTATTCGCTATTTTAACAGTGGTATCACCCCATCATCATCCATATTGAGTTTCATTTTTGCAATAGTCAATATAATACAATAAAAACTTACCTGATTACCCAAAACCCACAAATAAATGCAGAAGAACGTCTTCGTAGGTACCAGCATCAATAAAACCGTGTACAGCACAATCTCACACATTCTATGTGGACTTGAAACATACTCGAACATTCTACCATGAGGGATCTTATGCTCTTCAGATACAACCTCGCCAGTCTTCTTATCTTTTCGCAAGTTCGCGAAGATAATGTTCGTCTTCAGCTGCTCGTACCAGGTGACTAGGAATATGACTATGCAGGGAACAGCTAGGATGGTTGTGCGGAGGTCGTTCCATTTTATCGTGTCGGGATGCTGGTTGCCTGAAATGACAAGAAGTATGATTAATGGTTCAGTGGGTCGTCTTAGGGGGGGCACTATGACAAAAATACTTAGAAAAATTTCGCGACCAATATCATTATATCAAGGTAGCGCTCGCCGGCCCCAAACGGTGAGTCGGAGACAAAATACACCAGGATACGAGAGTTTACAATATCGCTAGACATTACAATCTAACGAGTTTGACAATTTTACGGTGACATATACATAGTCGATGTACCGTAAAACAGAGCTATTTGGGATGACCCAGAATTTCGAACAAAAATATCGGTAACTGTCGGTTGGTGTACATAAAGTAGAAATTATTTTACAATATCTAGAGACACTGATTGGCTGCTACTGAAAAATTCCTGATGGAAATACCCAATAACATTTTGGTTTATATGGGTCCAAATAGGCCCCTATTTGGTCCCATATAAACCAAAATAGCCCCGTTTTACTGTAACTAATCCAAGGTAATTCCAAATTCTGCAGTATCCAACTTATCCTAATAAGCTCACCACAAAACAGAGGCGCCTGCCCAACAACAGCAATGATGCAGGCAAAGTAGTGTATGATCCCGGCGAGGTAGTGGCTCAGGTTCATCTTGCTGGCTTTAGCGAACACTTGCAAGTAATACGTCTCATACAGCCTTCTTGTACATTGTATTGTGAGCAGAGTCATTGCTATTAAGGCTGCTGTGACGGATACTGAAAAAGAAAAAGAAGAATGATATAATTATTTAGTTGAACATCATCATAATCTCTGTAACATATCTTAGCTTTAATTTCGTCTTCATTGAAGTGTCTAGTTAGGTAAACATATTTTAGTTCTCTGCCCAAAGTAGAGTATCTAAGTATACAATTTGTCTATCTGTCATAATTAAATGTACAATAATTGACATTGTATTCTGTGATTCATTCTCCTACAAATGACTACCTTGTCTATTAAAATAGTTTTTTTGCTACTTATTGAAAATATGAGTCAGCTGAAGACAGAGAGGCTAATGCTGTTTAAAAATAGATTTATTAAACAGTAAACAAATAATTTAAATAAAGTATGAGTCAAAATCAAGAACCATACTGTTTTATCACTTATTTTACTTATAAAATTATTATTCTTCTTGATTAATCAGTGACTCAGACTTTGTCCAACTAGTATATTATAGCCCTGGACGGCTCAAAGTCATTAGGCCCAAGCAGAGCATTATGCTTATAATAAAAACCTTGTTTGAATAAATACTAGATTTTTACAAATTTTGTTTATGTACTTAGAGCATATTTATGGACATAGAGGATTGTTGTGACATAGTATTTGCTATTATGTCAAGCTTTTGTGGCCCCAACTCTCATTGAATACAAACAGACTGAACAACAAGCTCTACATATTAATAAGTCTGTTGTAACTTTAAGATTTCCTTGTCTATGTTCCAAATGTTGAGTAGTGCTAAATGCTGCAGGTCATACTTTATTTCCCCAGGGTTTTGCCATGATAGCATTTAAATATTTATCTTTCCATAAAACCTGCAACGGTGCCACAGCAGGGCTGATACATCAGGATGAGAGAAACAGACTTATGGGAAAAAAATCGTGTTTTATTAATTAAGAATTTACCTGTCCTAAACTACAACTAAATAAAATAACAATTAATTTATTTATTTAGTATTTGATATAAAAAATTGTTACAGTAAACTTGATAACTTATAAAATTAAATAAAAAAATTACTAAAAATGCGTAACTTATTTTTATTTAACTAAGTACAAGTCTTAATATACTTAGTAACAACTAATAACAGACAAATAGTACAAACAAAGGTTCAAATCAATCCAATAAAATGCTATTATAAACAAAAATCGTAATGCACTTGTAATTTGTTATTGTATCGGACCATTATGATGTATTTGTCATTAGTATTAGTATTGTAATAGCCATAACATTGCATCCCTAATAAAAATTAAGATTAAAAAATAAAAAGTCTTAATGTTAGACTCAAATGATAGTTTATATTATCTTTCAAAGTCAAAGTCAAAATAATTTATTTGGGTCAGTGGGTCGTCTTAGGGGCGGATGTGGTAAGTAAATGTGGTACAAAAGGTGGTAATCAAAACTTTTAGTGTGATGACACATTTCGCCATAAAAATAGCATGCAAATATTAATAAACACAAACTATATTACCTGTTTCTAATTTTAATTAACTAAACAAAACAACAAAAATAACAATTATAATTATACCTACATACCTTCTACAAAAGAACTTTTATTTTAACATATTAAAGTATTTAAGAATAATAAATTAATTAATAAATTATAAATTACAGTTAATTTAAATGAGTTAATGACTTTATATCTTAATGAGTCAAGCTTAGAGTTACTGTTAGAGTGCATCATCCAATTGCTGTGGTACAGCTGTTCCTTTCTAAACTGGATCACTAGTTGTAAAACCATATAATTACAAATTTATTGATTATTAAGCAAGTTTGTACCTAATGTTTATAAACACTTAATTCCTAACTGGTCTTGACATATTTGATTAGTGAAAGGACTTGACATGGTTTCCTTTCACATTTGTCTACAGATGTTGCTCTAAAAAAACATTAGACTAATTTATTTTGCAAATTAATTAATAAGAAGACTAAGATCACTCACCAGACGGTTCATTTTCTTGTAACAGCACCTTCAACATGAAATGAACAGGAGGACAAACAGTTACCCCAAAGAAATAGACCACAAACATGTAGGACAACATAGAAGCACTAAATAGCGTCGAAAATGAATAAAAATGTCTATAGTACGCCTTTGGTATTTCGATAACTTGCAGGAAATTGGCATCATCGCCTTGATAGGCGAAGCTCCCATACCTGTATCCTTTTATAATAAAAGCAGGTACATATTTCTCAAAATTATTAATAATAACACCGGTAAATGTTACTGCGAATGCAAGGTTTAGAAATATAAAATCTATAACGTTAATAAAGTCGTCCATGTTTAATGTTTGTTAAAAAATGCAGTGGTCCGTACGTGCGGTGATTGTAAACACTTCTAAGACACGAATACAAGATCTAACGGGATACCCAATCATTTTAACTTTCGCCGCTCTTTATCTTGAACTGTAAATCTTAAGCGTGCTTTTGACATTTTGACCACACTTGACAGTGACAACAGCTGCTTTTGACATTCTGACTGACACTAGACAGCAGAATGTGTAGTTGCCAGATTCACCAAATTATAATCTACTGGAAGAAAAACTGTCGGCACATTTTTATAATGCACAAGACTTATAAAAAATGTATTGTGCAATTGTGCAGTGTTGTGTGTAAATTAATACTTTATCGTAATAGGTAGAAATTTTGCACACGAGATCACCCAGCCTTCATACATTTTTGGGCTATTCTCAAACTATCCATAAACTCTTATTTAATTACTGCGTTTATTTTAGTCGGCCGGCAAAAAAAAAAATACCCCAGCCTGGGTGATCTCAGATATTTTGTGGATGAATAACTTCTCGGTGAATTGACTTACGATTTTCGTGTAATAATAAAAAAAAGGTATGTTATGTTATGCTCTATCCAAATAATAAGTTTATTTTGATTGGCACTTTTGAAAATAGCCCAATATAGATCTCCTTTCAGATTTTTAAACAAAATATCGTCCTTTTTAAGAATTTAGCGGCTGTTTGAAATAAATGGGTTATTTTGGGCAGTGTTGAGAAGCACAACCATTTCATACTATTTTATAATTAATAAATGAATCTAGCTTTAATCTAATACCTAGAACACAGCAAAGTACTTACATAATATTGATCGGTCGCCCTGTAAAGACCAAGCTTTAAAGCCAGTAAGTTAATATTTAATAGGTATAGATAGCTTTTTGATGATTTCTGTCATAAATCGGGACTTAACAATGTTAAAAAGTACCCCAATAGGTAGCCTGAACCCTAAGACAACATAATCCAATAATATAAAGTCAGAATATAGCCCAGAAATACGATTAAACTCAATAATCTAGTAATATTGTAGGAAAAACATGATAAATTAATGTGACAAAGTCCTAACTTGAGGGTAAACAAACAAGCTGATTGGTCGAGAAACCCCATTGTATTCTACATCCGGGTTCGTTGGGCGAGTCCATTTTTATTTGGGTCACAGGGGTGAGGAGCGGGGAGTCGAGGGGCGAGGTTTTCCCGGCTTCCTCGCTATAGATAGGCGAGTGGTCGGCAACAAAATATGCTACCACCGTGACGTGCGCTTATGTGTAACAGTATAAATAGAGGCGCTCTGGGGTGTTACGGGCAGTCTTCGCGCTAACTCCGTCATAATAACACCTAGTGGTTACTATATTTGTCGTCGTCGTAATTTTCGAAGTAAAAGTCTTTCCTGTATGTGTAATTATAGTGTAATAACAGTTTGTAATAGTTCTTCAAAAGTTTGTGTTAAAAGTTATGTAATCAGTACTGTAAATAAGTGTCAATATAATTACCTCAGTTCATCTTCAAGTGTTTCTATTAATCAACCCTTGCGGCCTAAGATCCTTACAGGCAGTATGTGTTGTAAAAAGCTCCAAGAGTTTTTAACTGATAATTTTCATTGCAATTATAAAACTTGAATGAAATCTACTACTGATTCCTGAAAATACACTTCCCAAGCATGAGACACATGTTTTATTCTAGCAACATTCATAAAAACTGGCGGTCATGTGCTACAAGAAAGCCAAGATAGGTACAATAAATTAAATATACGGCCTCGAACTTGAATTGAAAAATACACCACCTGGAAAATACACTACAGGGTGATTGGTAATTGGGTGCAGGCCTTGAAATGAGTAATACTAGAGCTCATTTGCATTAAATTTAACCCCGATAGCTAGGGGTCCTATCTCAGTGGTTTCGGAGTATTCAACCTAAGTTTTTTTGACATTTTTCATCCTCTCGACCAAAAATTGATAATTGAGACAAATTGACGTCCCCTCTGAGCGTTGATATGATACTTTTCAGAAAGCGCATAGACATTAATGAACATTTCCAAAACCAATTTAACAACCCAAACACACTACAGGCTACAGGTGATGCTGCTGGTGTAGCCGCACTACATGTGATGCTGGGGTTGGCATTAGCACCTCTTCACCTCGTAAGAGAGGAGGTGACCCTGGCGACAATTAGGCTCGAAGTATCCGGCACCCAAAGTAAATATTCTAGATTTTTTATTTTTTTTCCTACTCCTCCGCTATACTTTCTGATTAATTTCGTTGCGGGATCCAAGACAGTTAAATTCGTTCTCTGGGACTTCGTCGAGCTTCATTGTCTCGGCGCTTTTCTGGTGGTCGCCACTGTTGATTCTGGCTTTCAGGAGTTACAGTGGTTTGGGCGTGTGTGGCGGGCTTGTCCCAAAATAAAAATTCCAGAATCAAACATACACGCATAAAATTTTTTTTGCAAAAAATAAAACCGACTTCAAAAAGAAAAAGTGAAAAATAACTTTAGCTTCTGAAGTCGGTGACGTTTGTATGATTGATTTAATTTTTTTGTCACCGACTTCAGAAGCTAAAGTTATTTTTCACTTTTTCTTTTTGAAGTCGGTTTTATTTTTTGCAAAAAAAATTTTATTTTTCACTTTTTAGTGGTTCACATGGAAAGTGCATACCGTTACAATTACAACAAGCCCAAACACGACTAGGATACATTGTCTCATTATGGAGTTCCGTGACTCTTGGCTTCATCATCAGATCTGATGGTAGAATGGTTCTTATCAAACGCAAATGCTTCACTTGTTGTAGAAAATATAAAAATTGCTGTACGTTATCCTATAAAATTTGAAGAGTTCCCTCGATTTCGCCAAGATTCCATCATCAGATCCCGACTTGGCGACTATGGGACCAACTTGGAAGTATACCCTTTCAAACAAAAAAAGAATTTTTCAAATCGGTTTAGGCGTCTTCGAGTAATCGGGTAACATACATAAAAAAAAAAAAAAAAAAAAAAAAATACATACAGTCGAATAGAGAACCTCCTCCTTTTTGGAAGTCGGTTAAAAAGGGGATGGATGCTATGAAACAACAGCCCATGTTGGCATCACCCAGCGACAGAACCCTGAATACCCACTGCTTTCAAAAACACTACAACATAGAGTTCATAGCGGAGACGTGCGACTACTCAGGTCCAAAATTGCTAAGGATCTACACAGATCGATCAAATACCGACGACGGCACAGGTGTCGAAGTCTTCTCTGATGACCCCTCATATTGCTCAACTATGTCTACCAAGCTAAGTGCGTAGGTATTATCCAAGCGACACTTGCCATATAGGACTGGGAAGTTACGGATACCTATATTCGTATACTCTTCGACATGATGGAGGCGGAGGACACGGTGGCGCATGTGCTCTTTGAGTGCACCGGTGTTACCCAGATCCGCGAGGAGACTCTTGGAACACCAAGATATCCCTTGCGAATGTCCTAAGATGATCAGGAATTTGGATGTGTACCTGGAGGGAGGCGGGCTGGTTGGAGTAACGTCCACCATGGTTCGCGCACAATGGTCCACTTTAGGGGTTTAATTTGGAAACCAAAACCCTAAAGGTGGATGGTCAAGACTAGCCCGCGAAATTATTTTATTTTGCAAACTTGCAGGCAAGCGCTAGGTTGCAATTATTCGCGACTGTAAAACGTATGTAGTTACAGAATTATAATCATCAAACTCATCAATACAATGTGATGTTGGGGGTCCTAAGGATCTTAAAGAAGTAGACAACCACCTTGATTGGACTCCATTTATTAAGGTCCATGTTCACCGAAAAGATAACAGTCTGATTATACAAAAACAGCTGTCAATGTGACATGTTCCCATACAAAAATGTGTCTTAAACAACTGTTTTTAGAAAATCAGACCGTCATCTTGTTGGTGAACATGGACCTAAGTACTTTAATAGAATATAAAATAATGCGCATTATAAGTAAAGTACATAGTAAGCATATTATTGATTATCACTATAAAGTAGTGCACACAATGTGTAATGTCTACCTAAGGAGCATACACACTTAGTACAACACTTCAACAACCTACAAGTTCATAAATGTCGATTGAATGAGTAGGTATTTCATGACTAGGTATTTCATGAAAAAGTTATTCAATCGAACTTTTATGAAAACGTAAAAATGAGAAAAAAATAATTAACCAAAAATATCCGTTTATTCGCATTATCCGGATAGTAATGCAATAGGTATCCGGATATTTTAAATCACGGATTTCTGGATAATTCCGGACAATGCGATATTATGATAACATGGAGCTGATCTCATGATGGAGCTGGAAGGCAACGTAACCCCGTCGAATTTGGACTCGTTTGATTCGTCTTGATGAGTATTTTGTCTTTAAATGTTATCCAGGGTCTGATGATGGAGCTGGAAGGTGGCCATAGGAATTCCGTTATAAAACGACTTGATCCCATCGAAAATTCGATCAAACGAGTCCAAATGGACTCGTTTGATTCGTCTTGATGAGTACTTTGTCTTTAGATGATACGAGTATCTAGAGTCTGATGACTGAGCTGGAAGGTGGCAATAGGAACTCTGTAATGAGACGACGCAAACCCTTCGAATTTGGACTCGTTTTATTATTTTTGATGAGTACTATGTCTTTAGATGGTATCTAGAGTCTGATGATGGAGTTGGAAGGTGGCCATAGGAACTCCGTTATAAAACGACGTAACCCCATTGAATTTGGACTCGTTGGATTCGTCTTGATGAGTACTTTGGTCTGATGTCGAGCTGGAAGGTGGACACAGGATCTCCGTAATAAAACGACGTTACATCGAGTTTGGGCTCTTTTAATTCGTTTTGATGAGTACTTTTTACTGCTAGATGCTAACCAGGGTCTGATGATGGAGCTGGAAGATGGTCATAGGAACTCGGAAATTAAAAGACAGATCCTCATCGAGTTTGGACTCGTTTGATCCGTCTTGACGAGTACTTCGGTGATAGATGAGTCTAATAAATTCTTTTTCTTAATTAATTTATCTTTTCTTTAGAAAATGTATGCTCAAAACATTACATTGTGCGTGCTACGAATTACGACGTGCTACGAACTATGCCGTAGTAAATCCGGAATCCTAAATACTTAAGTACTAAAAAGCAAAAAATAAAATTGAACAAAAAAAAACTTTTTAAAAAACTAGTTTTTCCTTTAAAACGTTTACCATTAACTTACAACGTCATTACACAATTTACTCGTACCTATACTCGTATGACATAATAGCTTGTCGCGAGATTTATCAGTGTAGATAATCAAGTTTTAATAACTTTAAAAAAATATTAAACTAAGTAAATACGAGACGTAAATCTCGCGACAAGCTTCAAAGTTTTAAGTCCAAGCTCCACTTCATCGTCGGGGTGTGCCGAGGTCGGGGCGTAGACCTGTATGACCTTCAGCGAATATCTTGAGGATATTCCGAGTAAAAGGTACGCCACCCTGGACGACACACTCTCGATCATCACCACGTTGTGCACAAGTAAAGGGACTTGTGGACGATAAACCCACCACCACCCTGGGACTGGCGGTCACCCTCTCGGAAATAAAGCAGGTTGCCGGGAAAGGATTATCGTGTCCTTTCCCTCTCTTCGGACTTCAGATAATCCCACAATACTCCATCGCAGCCTGCTCAATCCCTCCTCGAGCTCCGCTATCTTCTCTTCGGTCCGGAGTGTACGCGTGTTATCTGTTGCCAAGTCCAGTCGTTGGTATAGGCAGCCGGATCCCATCCGGGGATTATAATAATTACGCAGAGATAAAAGTCAAAGATAAAAAAAATATAAAAAATAAATCGTTTTATTTTTGTATCCCTAAATTTCATTTAAATCTGTGACAGCTAAGCTGAAACTAACATTAATCATGAAAAGAACCTATTTCCATGGTGATAAAATACCATATTTTAGTAGATAGTCTATAGTTACATCAAATTGCAACACTGTAATAGTACATTGTTATCCTAGGGGTGAAAGTAACTTATTTAGTCCCGAGACGGGGTTTGGCGCCCAAGCGTAGCGCGGGCGCTAATAGCTCGAGGGACTAAATAAGTCTTTAACCCGAGGTAAACACTGTGCTTTTCATTACGAATACAAGGAAAATAAAATCAAAAACACGAAACCACTCGAAAATAAATGAAGATCGGTTTGCCGCTTTACCGCCTATTTTGTTTTTTTTTTCTGTGGCTGGCTATTCAGCCTTTATTTTCACTATCGTAAATGAAAAAATAGTAAATATATGCCCAAATCTTTGTTATTTTAAAGAAATATTTGTAACTAAATTGTAACTAAGTTATTTAAAAATATTATATCCTTTAATTAATACTGAATTTTTATGTTATTTCAATTTTACATCGCGCTGTAATTTACAGGCTGTATAGAAGTCGGAACATGGCTCAATAGAAATGTGAAAATAGAACTAGATTTTTTTTTAATAATGTGACAGCTGTCAGTTGAAAGCGATTCTCCCTAGGGCTGAAAAGTATTACTTTCAGCCCGGTCCTCAGGCAACTTCAGACCTACTTTCCGAGTATGAGTAATGAAAAAGTACTTTACAATAGAATTACCTATAATTTTCTATTTCTCTTGCTGCTGACACTATGCTTGATGGTTCACACATAAATTATTAGTACCTAACGTAAGGCACAACTAAACATATTTTTTTTAATGTAAGGGACATGCTATATTTTAAACCGCTGGGTATTCCTAAATCTTTCGTTTACCAAAGAAGAGGAAATTCTAAGAAGCTTTGCGCTAGACACAATTAAAATTGGAGCAGACAGTAAAAAGTTATGAACAGATTTATGAAAATAAAATCGTTTTATGGCTCTCCTGAAAAACCATGTTTTGTCCCTTACATTAATTGATAGTTCTGGTATCAAATACTGCCCCATAAAAATAAAAATGGCTGAAATAAGACTTAAGCCGTATCTCTATAAACCGCAACCATTTTACTTTTGAACCGATGTTAGCTAAATTTTCGTATAAAATTGCTTTTTTCATAGATATTTTTGAAAATAGATTATAAGTATGGCTAAAATATTTATAAAGATTATTAAAATTAAAAATATAATTGCGGTGATGTTAAAATATAAAGCCATGGTGTTAACGAGTAGTTTCACACAAAATGTGAAAGTATTCATTGGTTGGCTGATTATGGGGGCAGTTATATTTTCGTCGCATGCATTTCACAATGTTACGGTTTCACTTCAACAGATTTCTACCGAAAAATAAAGCGTTATATTGTAAACGGGGTCGCGGGTAGACCCAGGAGAAGATGGCGGGATGCCTTGGATGGCTTTGTCGTTAATTGGCGAGAAGAGGCGCAACACCAAGAAAAGTGGAAGGAATGAGGGGAGGCTTTGCCCAGGAGTGGGACAGCTCCGGCTAACTGAAAAAAAAAATGTATTAAAGTGGGATGTACCCTCTTCCTAGAGGCACGTAAAACAAAACGCACACACACACACGCACACACAACACAAAACGCAGACACATATTCATGGAAGTAACAGCCACTATTATTGTCAAATAATTTAAAAAATGAAGATAAAAATCTAAAAATACAACACAGTCATCACTATCAAGTGTACCAACAAAACCATAATAATCTTCACCCATCTCATACCCACAGAAAAGTAAAGATTACGTTTGTACACCTGTCTCATCACATACGTTGGGTTTGACAGCATTTTATTGGATCCCTGATTTCCTATTCAATAAGTTTTCGGGGTTTACATTACGGTGTGTGGTGGCCCGTGAAATGTTTCGGTCCAGGATAATACTCAGCGGGGGTGTGTGACTAACTCCGTTATAATAATGATGGCTGGCTGGCTTATTATAGAATTTGAATTTGGAAGTTTTCGATTTGGGATGTTGGCAGATCTGAATTTTGGATCAGTTTATTACCCTTGGTAGATCTGGAAATGTCTCACTTCTCAATGTAGATTGAAAAAGTTAAATGCGATTGTGGGTTGTTCGTACAGAATATTATAGTATTGTAAAATGTGAATCCGTTTACCTATAAAGGTAGTGTTATGGGAAAAGGCAAAGTTTAACCCTGGAAATCATTTACGGCTATCGTATTCGTCTACAACGACTTTCAATAATAATTATAGAATTGACGTACGTTTTCGCTTTTCTATTCAGTAGGTACATTTCATAATTTTTCAACTCTGCTTTGACTTTCCCCCCAAAGAAAATTTTTGCCCTTCAGTTAATATTTATAATTACATTACTTAGCAACATATTTCCATCATAAGTATTATGATTAACGAGTCTCAAAAACTTTTTTACAAAAAATATTCAAAATCGGTTCACCCAGTCGAAATTTCGGAGGTAACAAACACTCTCGAAATCTGGGTGTATTTTACACATCTGCGTACCCCCTCAGAGCATACAGGCGTGATGTTACGTCATGATCTTTAAACACATAATAAAAGAGTAAAAAAGCTGTGTCTGTACATTGAATATATTTAAAAAATAATAATTGAAGGGGGTTTAGAAACAGTAATAGAGCACGAATCCAAAAAAAAAAGTCTGTCTGTTTGTCTGTTTGTTTGTACACGCTAAACTTCGGAAGTACTTTACGGATTTGAATGATTTTTTTTTGTTGTATAGATATTATGTCTGGGCAACATATAGGCTATAATTTATCTTGGAAACCTGAACACCTGATGTAGAACCGCAATAGACCAGCTAAACTATAAGAGATATAAATATGACACCATAGCAAAAATTGTTCCACGTGATGAGCATTTTCTGCTGAGAGAATAAATTTGAAGATCTGGAACACCTGATGTGGAACTCCAAGAGCCTAGTTATACCATAACACATATAGGAATGACGTCTTAGCAAAAGTTGTTCAATCTGATGAGCACTCCCTGTTGACTTATAAAAATCGAAGATCTAAGTCACCTGTCGTGGAACTCCAATAGCCCAGCTACACCATAACACATATAGGAATGACGTCTTAGCAAAAGTGGTTCAATCTGATGAGCACTCTCCGTTGCCTTATAAAAATCGAAGATCTGGGTCACCTGTCGTGGAACTCCAATAGCCCAGCTACACCATAACACATATAGGAATGACGTCTTAGCAAAAGTTGTTCAATCTGATGAGCACTCACTGTTGACTTATAAAAATCGAAGATCTGGGTCACCTGTCGTGGAACTCCAATAGCCCAGCTACACCTTAACACATAGGTATAGGAATGACGTCTTAGCAAAAGTTGTTCGGTCTGATGGGCATTTCCTGTTGACTTATAAAACATCGAAGATCAGAAACATCTGATGTGAAAATTATTGCAAAGCTATCACTAATTTCACTGTATAATTACCGCCTTAACCGCGTGGTGGTGGTGGGTAATCCACCACCACCACGCGGTTAAGGAGGTAACAGTTTAGGACTGATTTTCGAATTTCGATGACGATGGTATATCATTGAAAATTTGACTCTACTGGCCAAAACTCCCATTTATTATTTTATTTTATCGAATAAATATGTCTTCGAGCTTAAGTTATTTGAGTGTTTTTGGCATGAAGAGACAGAAGAAGAGCGCCGAACATGCACACAACAAAATATTCATAATCTGTTAGAAAGTGAGAGAGAAAGAATTGCTGCAGTACGGCATGAAGAGTCAGAAAACAAAAAAAAAAAAATACAGACGAATTGAGAACCTCCTCTTTTTGGAAGTCGGTTGAAAAACTACGTTACCTACTGTGAAAAATCGCTGTCATTAAAACAAACCAAAAACCATTGTCCACAAAGGTCACGACATTTACAACAAAAAAGTAAAAAACCATTGTTCGTTGCAATTGTCCCCATAGTGCGGGGAAACAATCGCTAATCGATCCTTCCTAATCGATACCACTCGAATAGTTCAATTATCGGGAACTATTAATCATTTCCCTCTCTTTCGGGCGCGGAAATCTTTTCAGCAACAACAATGAACACTCATCACAAATGACTGGGCCATTGTGTCCCAGCCCTGCAAACGACATGTACCGATAATTAATTAATAATTAAGGACCACTCCATTATCCTGTAATTAACGAGTTTCATTTCTTTAATGTTACGGACTTACGGTTCATTGTGTGATGTACGAGAAATTCTATTGTTTTAAAGTAAATACAATAGGAAAAATCTTTAAAAATGGGAAAAAGTCTTTTAGGCGGTTTGCTTGAGTTATGAGTGTGAGAAATGGTAGCTTATTTTTAAAGAGACAGGTAACAGAGTTCCCCTTTTACAGAAAAAGGGAGTAAGAACGTACCTACTATTATTATGGTACTTATTATATTGATGTAAGTACCTAGTCCCACAATACCACAATTGATTATTTTTACCTTTCAAAACTTTTTTTTATGTCTTTTCTGTAGGATGGTCCGGGAATTTTAAGTAAACACGTGATTGTTTTTATATGTGGTAGTATATTGATAGATAATATTAGATTAATAAATTGCACCGCAAACACACGTATTTTATATTAGCCATCTTTTTTTTGTTGTGTACAGATAGTGTAGATTAAAAATAGTGTTGTGCAGAGTGTTGCCACAGATACAAAATGTTAACACCTTCTCCTATTTTTTAAAATTTAATTATTAAACAATTTTGAAAAATATTAATACTCTTAGCGTTTTATGGCAAGATTCTGCACTACATTTTACTTATCAAATATTCTGCAATTACTATTTTATTTTACTTACATTACTAAGTACATAATTATGTATGTAATATATTTATGTATTTAACTATCTATTTATTTTCTTTTTTTTATTAATGTGTATGTATTATGTGTTTCAGAACAAAATTAACAATACTAACTTCCTATCATGTATGTAAGCGGTTCTCTTAAAAATAATCATAAGTTTTACAATACAAATATTGTATTTATTTATTTAGTTAGCTTAGACTATAAACTTTGTACTTATTAAGTTTAATAGAACATATTATTAAAATTTATCTACTGTATTAATCTGTTACAGTGAGCTTCAAATTTAATTTTTCCAAGAGGTTTGGTAAAAATATCAGCTACTTGCTGATCTGTAGGACAATAGTTAACAATAATATTTCCTTTTATAAAATGTTCATGAATAAAGTAGTATCTAACATCTATGTGTTTTGATCTTTTATTGAATGATCCTGTCTTTATTAATTGTATAGAACTCTGGTTGTCTATATTCAGAGTTATGTTAATTTTACAATTAAGTAATTCACAAAGTAATGATTTTAGATACAATGTTTCTTTACAGCAATCAGCTGCAGCAATATATTCGGCTTCTGTGGATGATAGAGTTACTATTGGTTGTCGTTTGGAACACCATGATATAGGTCCATCAGATAACATTATAACAAAACCTGTGGTACTACGTCTAGTAGTTACATCATTTGCATAATCTGAATCACAATAAGCATTTAACATATTAATACTTCCTCCTTTTAAGTATTTTATGCCTTTATCTCTAGTTCCTGCTAAATATCTTAAAATTTTCTTTACTGCTATGACATCTGTCTGACCAGGGTTTTCTATTTTTCTACTAGCTTTATTTACTGCTTCTGCTATATCTGGTCTGGTTCGTGTTGCTAAATATAACAATCCACCAACACATTCCCTATAAGGAAAATTAATCTGCTGTAGTGTCATGTTTGTCTGTGTGTCAGTTTCTTTATTAATGTTACAAGGTATACTAGTAGGTTTAGAATCTATCATGTTAAAGTTTTTAAGTAAATTTTCAATATATGTTTCTTGTTTTAATAAAATACCTGTGTCATCTTTACAAATTTCTAGACCAACAAAATTTTTAGGATTTTTGAATATTTTAATTTGAAATTGCAATTCTAGACAGTTCAGAATGTCCTCTAATTCTTTTTTATTAGTTGAAATAGCAAGTCCATCATCTACATATATAGCAATTATTACATTTTTACTTTTATTAGTGAACACACATCTGTCAGTTTTAGTAGGAATCAATCCTAGTTTTAACATTGTCTTGGTAAAAGTCTTATTCCATGTAATTGGTGCTTGTTTAAGCCCATACAAAGCTTTATTCAATTTACATATTTTGTTAGGTTCTTTGTCATAACCATCTGGTATATACATATAGATATCATCATCTAATTCGCCATACAAAAATGCAGTTTTAACATCAAAAGTAACAATTTCAGAATTTTTAGATGCTGCAATAGCAAATAGAGATTTAAGAGCTGACTGACTTACCACAGGGCTGTATATTTCATCAAAGTCTATACCTCTCTGCTCAAATCCTCTTACCACCAGTCTTGCTTTATAGGTACCATCGTCTTTCACTCGAAATACCCATTTATTGGTGAGTATCTTCTTACTGCCTACCTCTGATATATCTATTAGATTCCATGTTTTATTTTTCATTAATGATTCCTTCTCTGAATCTATTGCCTTCTCCCAATTTTCCTTTTCTATTCCTGTGGTAGCCTCTTTGTAGGTAAGTAGTACATAATCCTTAAGCTTCTCTGGTAATTTTCTTGTTCTTTCACTTCTTCTTGTACCTAGTTCTGTGTTAGGTATGTATATGTTTTGCTCTTCCATCTGTTGTACTGGTCTTCTTAAGTTCAAGTTTTCTTCTTCTGTACTTATTGCTTCTTCTGTGTTTATTATATCTTCTTCTGTATTTATTATATCTTCTTCTGTATTTATTATATCTTCTTCTGTATTTATTATATCTTCTTCGGTATTTATTATATCTTCTTCGGTATTTATTATATCTTCTTGTGTATTTATTTTATCTTCTTCTGTATTTATTACACTTTCTTCTGTATTTATTATATTTTCTTCTGTATTTATTGTATCTTCTTCTGTATTTATTATTCTCTGTATTATTTTATTTTCCTCATTTGATTCTATTTTATCTTCTTTATTCTCATTGATTATTATTATGTCTCTGTGTATTTCTACTCTTCTCTTTTCATTGTTCCATAGCCGGTATCCATTGTTTGCATATCCAATCATTGTTAGTCTTTTACTTCTTGGATCTAACTTTCTTACTGGTCCTAATTGTTTAGCAAACACCGTACACCCAAATACTTGTATATTTGAAATATCTGGTTTTATCTCATACCACATCTCATATGGAGTTTTGTTATTAAGTGTTTTACTGGGCAGCCTATTGAGTAGGTACGTAGCACAGTAAACAGCTTCTCCCCACATCTCATCTTTCATGCTTGAGTCAAATAGCAATGCTCTGACTTTCTCAAGTATAGTGCGGTTTAGCCGTTCTGCCTTTCCGTTCAACTGAGGTGTGTATGGTATAGTATAGTCTAGTTTTATCCCTTTGTTTGAACACCATGTTTTCAGTTCGTTGCTTCTATATTCTCCTCCATTGTCACATCTTATGCACGAAACTTTTTCATTCTTTTCTCTCTCTTTTTCTTCTACATACTCCTTTATTAGAGTAAAAGCTTCATTTTTATGTTTCATTAAATATGTTTTTGTGATATGGCTGTAATCATCCAAGATAGTTATGAAATACCGATTTCCATCATGAGTAAGCTTATCAAATGGACCACATATGTCAGTATGAATGATTTGTAATGGACGTTCTGCTCGTTTTCTTTCTGAAGTAAATGGTAACCTTGTTTGTTTCGCTTTAATACATATCTCGCACTGCTCTATTCTTTTATTTCCTTCTAACAATATTCCATCAGCCATGTTTGGTAATATCTCTAATATGTCTTTTCCGGGATGTCCAAGTCTTCTGTGCCATTCTAAGGCAGTTCCTTTCTCTTTGGCTAAGAACAGAGTATTTTCATGATAGTCTTGGTTTATATTTATGTAGTACAATCCATTTTCTTTCTCTCCTTTGAGTATTAACTGTCCTTTTTTATATATTTGGACATTATTTTGTGTGAACAACACAGTTCCATTGTTGTTTGTAACTGAATTAACTGACAATAAGTTTTGTGCCAGATCAGGAACATATAAAGTTTTTGATAGTTGACAGTTCATACCTTGTACAGTTCCAGCTCCTTGAGATTGTATGGTGTCATTGTTAGCAACAGATATTTGGGACTGTTGTTTCTCATATTTACTTAAAATGTTGATGTTATTTGTCATGTGTGAAGTACTTCCTGAATCCACTATAAATTTCAATCTGTTATTCTTATTTGCTGTTTCATTTGTTAGAAGTGCTGTATCATTGTTTTCTTTTTTATTGTTTTTAGTTCTGAAGAAGCAGTTTTGTTCTAAATGATTTCTTTTCTTGCAAATTGAGCATTGTTTGTTTTGATTTTTAAATCTGCAGTCTTTTTCTTGATGGTTTGTCTTTTTGCAAATGTTACACGCTTTACACTGTGACTGAAAATGTCCTGTTTTGTTGCACTTGAAGCATTTTTTATTGTTTACAGCTTTGAATGCAATTTGTTCTTCGCAGTTAGAATTGCGGGTCTCCTCTAATAATAATCTATTTGTGAGATTTATTAGGGTCTTTTCATCGTTAGGTGTCGATTCCCACGCAGTGGCAAAGTACTTATAACTCTCTGGTAAACAAGTAAGTATTTTTGACATAATCAGGTCATCATCAATTTTGTGTCCAAGATTGTTTAGTCTCACAGCTAAATTTTCAATGCCAGTTACTAACTGATTTACTGTTTGTTTATTATATTTGTAGTTGAAGAACTCTTGTAGCAATTTAGATTTATTTCTTGACTCGCTTCCTTCAAACAGGTCACAAAGTTTTTTATACATTTCTTTTGCAGATTTGCAATATAAGATATGAGATTTTAATTTCTTGTCTATCGTTTGTAATATGATCTTTTGCCCTTTGGCGTCCTTTTGTTCATCGAACTTTCCTTCGGCTTTATCTTCGGCTTGTCGGCCATTTGTTATTACACCGAGCCCATGTGATTTTAGGTATATTGTTATTTCGAACTTCCATAGATGAAAAGATTCAGCATCTATTAGCTTTTCTATATGTTGTTCCTCGTGGTGAGTCATTTTTATAGAGCACTGGTTGTTATTTTTATTTTATTTGCGATTTCTAGCAATTTTATTTTAGGCACGATTTGCGGCACACACTTTTTACTTTTTTACAACCACTTGCCATGAACCACCGTTCTGCTACCATGTAGGATGGTCCGGGAATTTTAAGTAAACACGTGATTGTTTTTATATGTGGTAGTATATTGATAGATAATATTAGATTAATAAATTGCACCGCAAACACACGTATTTTATATTAGCCATCTTTTTTTTGTTGTGTACAGATAGTGTAGATTAAAAATAGTGTTGTGCAGAGTGTTGCCACAGATACAAAATGTTAACATTTTCTCTTACAATTTGTCACTAATCATTAGGACAATAACTAATTTCTTTAGCGCTTTCCTTCAAAACTTAGCACGCGTTTTTGAATAATCCAAGTACACCTTAGACATTTACAAAAGAGTCTTCTTTTGTAAAAAGCGTTTGTAGGTATGTGCCTTTTCGCAAACTCTTAAAACCACATTCACTAACAAATAGCTATTCCACATACACTGACAGGTTCCCACACAAAACGAAATAAGAATACTAAACAAAATGCCACGTCTACATCAAACGTTACTGCCAATGTAAGCACGAACATGGCACGAACCATTGAAATTAGTACGCGACTCCCGAGAGAATAGAAACACAATTTCCATTGAAACGCTTCACGCCGATATACCTGGCAGTTCCAGTTTTCTTCGTGCCGCTTTTGTCCGTCTGTACAAAGCAGAAAATACAGAGAACCCAATCAGGGATCTGTCTAAATGTCCGACGATTGGACGGCTGAGGGTTAACGCATCGAATTTTGAAATAACCCTAAATGTACGTCTACCGCATTTTCTTTGGATTGAAATAAATTGGGGATTGCGATGCTCTTTCTGATGGGTAAGTAGTTAAGGCCTTTCTAAACGTCAATCATTGAAATTTGACATGGGTAGCGTGGCATTTCGATCTCCAAGATTTTTAAACATCGGATTAAATTATTTAATTGATGACAATTTCTTCTAAGTATAGTCAAAAATTGTTTGGTAACTGTACAATTCGAAAACACCAGTCTGTTAAAAAGAAAAGAAAAATGCCGAATTTCACTTTTAAGTTCCTGGTTCCCGTCTTCTCCCAAATCCTGAAATCTAGCAACACTACAAGTCTAGGTAGCAGTTTCTTTTTCGCAACATTTTCACCCCGACATCCATCGGACAGGACTTTAGACATTCCCAATCGATTTCATTCATGCAAATTGACTGTTCGGTCGTGGTTTGAATCGATTACAATGCGTTATTGAAATCGAATTGTTTAAGGTCGAACGGGTTGAAGTACGGTTACATCTCTATGGTTTTAGAGTTTTGTTCCAAATTTAAATAAATGAATATGAAAAAAATATCACGTAAAAGAATTTGTAGGCATACGATGTACTTACATACCTAGGTACCTAAAATAATAAATGGTAGTACATAAGTATTATGTAATTTTAAAAATTGTTGTTGGTGGCCCTAAAGTTGTTTATATAAAAGAAACATTGTGGGTGCCTAAAAAAATGCGAATTAACAACTAAACGTTTTCAGTAAGAGATATTGCTTCGGTCAACTGTAGGTATCTATCTAGTCCAAAAGAGACGTGCCTGAAACAGAAACGCTAAATGCGAATGCTCCTAAACGACACCTATGGGAATTATCTTTGGTGACGCATTTAGGTAAGTTAAGTACCCTTTTACTGCCCCCTTTATAGTTTAAGAATAGCATGAACCTTCTATCTTTTATTACAATAATGGAGGTCTAAAGATCTAAACACACTTAGAGTAATTGGACTCAAAGTGATAATTTCATTAGAAATTCTGTTCAAAGTGATCCAACCATAAAACAATGAATGTGTGCATAAGTGGCAAGCAATTTTGTTATTGACCTACGGTTCGGTTACGGTTTCAGCCAGTTTCGACCAAGAAATCCAATTCCGACCAAATTGGCCGAAAACGAAACTCAGTATTACGTGAATTGTGTGATGTGTCGTACGTCATTTGATTGTTTTGATGTCTTTTTAGTGACACTTGCGAGATCACACATCGATTGACTCATGAATTTAAAAAATCTGCCCACGTGTTTGGTATCTAGAGCGGAGCGCTGCAAAGGAACAAACATAGTTTATTAACATGCATGTTTCGGTTTAGATTTAGACTTAAAATCTGTATTCGTTCGGACACTAAATTATTAAAGACTATCTTGATATTGCTACACTGCGTGCGATCATAGATAATACACTATAAAATACAAGATGTGCGATTGCACGCACTTCCGAGTAGCGAACCAAAGTATTATGTAACACATCGATACTAAATATTCAATCGATTTCGAATATCGATACTCCACATATCGATCATCTAAAGTGTAATGTTGCCATAAAATGGTGCATAATATCGTTATCGGTGGGCTGTTAAAAATTGAAATAACTTGGAACATAAAATGGCGGCGATACTCATCCTTACCGCCATATTGTGTACGATTGACAGACAAATGTGTTTTGATAAAAATGTATGTTATGTGTTTGTATGGATTCTGGTTGATTTTGTTAGTATGCGATTTTATGATAAAATGCTAATAAGTAATTCAAATCATAATTGATTCTTGAATCTTAATCAGAGTGTTGACAATTTTGATTTAGGTATTTTACCATATTTTTTGTAATATGTAGTTAGTAGGTATTCATGGTATATTTCTATCAACACTTGAGATCGACACGTATAAATGTACTTTTTTAGAATTACAAAAATCACTCCAAAAAATGTGTGTTAGTAGGCACACAGCTTTTCGGGGTTGCGGGCCTGTTCGAAAGAGATACCGCGGCTCCGGAACATAAAGGGTGAGGAAGGAACATGGATGGGTTTTAGTCAGTAAAAGTCTGACATTCCCTCCCGCTCCGCCCAGAGTGGGAGAAGTCATTTGATGATTTCCCATCCTAAAAAAAAAAGGCACACAGCTTTTTATTTGGCCTCCTAAATATGTTGAGCTATCTGTAGTTGTAGTGTACTGTAACTTTTCTAGAGAAATAAAATAAGTAAGTGTTACGTAAATACGAACGCAACCTTAAAAGTATGTATTGTCTGTGGTCGCCCTCTGCGTTCTCTTCCCTGCTTCCGTCGCCATGCTCACGCACGCAAAATATAGCTCGTCTAAATATCATTAATCAAGTGTTTTACTGAAACCACCCACCAGCCAGCACCAACAACCATAACAGTAAGTAAGGGAAACTACTATTTTTGGGGTGAAAAATTGGTCGGTCGGGGAGGTGTTCAAAGTAAAAATATTGCATTAAAAACTTAGTTTGTATTAAAAAAAAAATACTTGTGAAAACGTTGGAACTTTGACCCCCAATATCTCCGTAACTAGAAGGTTCCCAGGTATGGTCCAAAGTTCTAGACTCAGGGTCTTTTTACGCCCTTTATAGCGAAATTTGAGGCCTGGGCCTCCAGCAAGGAACATAGGCTGATTATTTTCAATACGATTAATTAATCACTTTGTATTCATTATTTTTTGCAAAGGTGTGAAACAAAAAAACAATCATAATGACGGGGAGAACAAGTGCTTTACGAGGCTGTTTCGTTAAGAGGTTTGTAACAACCTAGGTATATATCTATGAGTAAATTGGTACATGCTGCATTGCGAAAATAAAATAAATAGAAAAAACAACTACAAGCTACTTATTTACGTACTAGTCAAAGACTTCCCTAGTAATTAATAACGAGGCGTACTCAATAGGCTTGAAAAAGAAGCATTAATCGTTCCCAACTACTTCATCTTATAATGCTCATTCAATGTCTATTAGCATTCCCCTTTGATCTCCACTTTTTCAAGCGAGCGGGTTTTAAATTCACAAACGTTTATTTCTGTTTATAATTAATTTGCGTTCGACAGGCGTATTTGTGTAGCTATACCACTTGTAAGAGAGAAGGAGGATTTTGCCTCTGACGTTGCTACCATGTACCCGTTTGTTTTCAATTTTGAATGTGATTCCCTAGGTTACCTTTGCTTTTAAGGAGTAGATCCAACTTATACTAAAGGGTACATACAGGGTGCGCACAAACGTTGCTTTATATCGGTTCAGTACATAATTAAGAAAATCTGACCATTCTGAATGAAGCACATAGAAACTTTAATTGGTAATTTAAAAAAAATACAGCTTTTTCATACATTTTTACCGTATGGGTATTAAACACTAGTAGGAAACAGCTGTTGGATAAGAGGAAGTCTTTGCAGAAACTTAATAATTAAGTAATAAAAAAAACAGGACAGACTGTCATAAAATGACTTTTGGATTACAATGAAACGCACAGAACTTTAAATGTTGAAGACAACAACTCTTTTTTAAAAAGCAACTGTAAAGCCGTACACCGTGGCAGAAATGCTTCCTATTAGAACTGATAGCACTTGTAAACTGCTATGCATCGCATCGAGTTACTTGTTAACCCGTTATATGACCCTCAAGCTCTGTGGAAATGTATTTTTCACTCGATTTAGTACCTATCGACTAGTCTCTTGGGATAACAGACTATATTCCGAGGAAGAGGAGTTAGTTGGCTGCATCGACAAAAGTGTTGTATTAGGTTTTAAAATAGAAGAAATAAACTAGTTTTCTTGTTTTATGATAAAGTTGAAGTTGTATCTTCTTGATTTGGTTGTGTTTATGTTGATTTAAGCACGTGAAAAGATTTATTCTTCGTTCGGCCCACTGGGGTTCGTCCCACATAACAAAATCCTGGTTTGTGCAAAACAATATGCTTAACCTTCCACCCAAATTCCTGGCTGTCATTTATAGATCTTTAGCAGTCGTTACACATAGTCTGTGGCCGGAAAGTCTTGACAACCAGTCTTACTAGGGGGTATCATATTTCTCAGTACTATCTTGGTTATGGAGGTCAGATAGGCAGTCGCTACATTTAATTAATCATGGTATTCAGCTGCATCGCGGGAAGCCGACGACAACATAGTTGGAAAAGGCTAGGCATATGTAGGTACATACTGTTGGGGAATTCTCCGCCATAGGTGATAAAAATGTGATCGATACAAGCGTCCTCTAACTTAACCATTACTAACTCGTATCGTAAAAGGAGCAAGTTAGTGCACACTTAGGGGTGCAAGTACACGCCAGTGAAAGCTATTCATTATGATAGTTCGGAAATTATGCTGCATTTCGAATATCATTGTAGGTACATATATTGAGACGAAAGAAATAAACTAATGATCCTACATCAAACTAAGGCCGTTCCGTTTTAGGCTGTAATTGATTTGAGCGTCCATAAACCCGTTCCGAATTACCATGAGCGCGATCACAAGCGCGATGTTCCTTGAATCGTCATAGATGAAGTCATGACATGCGCCATCTTGCGATTACACCGACCATGCCCCAAATGAATATCACCGTGAGCGCTGTCAAATGACCTGATGACAGCTCTTAGCTGTCATAATCGTGAAATCTAAATCGGAACGGAAAATATTATTGTGAGCGTTGTGAGCGTGTTAATTATCAAAATCATCAAGACAACCCACCAAGTTCATAAGAGTCGAAGAAGGACTTTGATCGTGAAAAATTCGCTCATCGACGACCGTTATGATTATCAACATACAACTTAGCACTGCCCTGCAAATTGCAAAAAACGTAAGATAATTTGAATTTCGCGGGCTACCCTGGAGCATCCCCCTTAACCTTAAAAAAAATGTGTAAAAGTCGGAACTTTGACCCCAAATATCTCCGTAACTACAAGGTTCCCAGGTATGGTTTAGAGCAAAAAATTGATCGCAATGACAAAGAGAACAAGCGCCTTTCGGTTTCGTTAACGGTCTTTCTCTTTTTACCCCCTTTATAACACTACACCCTTTACTAATACTTACCAGATCAACGGTTGACCAAAACTCAAACTAAAAAAAGCCAACGCGTCGCATCGCTTTTAATACTCACATATCCTAAACTCCACTCAAGGGACGCGGAAAAACAGTAACAGCAAATAAACCAGTAAAACAACCGAGTTCCCGCGGTTTTGCCTCATGGCAACTTCTTATTTAACCGAATCGAAGAAATTGTTAGGAGTCCTTAGGGAATGGAGGTGTTAAGTGTAAGTGGATTAAAAACAATGTTTAACTTACTTAGTTTCTTATTTTTGGAGATGTTATTGTCATCTGCAAGTTCATAAGTGTAACTTGTCACTTAAGTAACAGACAGATGTTTTGCTGGGTATGGGTAATTATTGGAGTTGTGTAGGCGAGTTTTAGTAGGTCTGTTGAATAACGCCTACCTAAAGGTTGAACGTAAATATCTCTAAAATAATGAAAGTAGATGAAAAACAGAATGTGTTAATGGGATGTATGTTTATTATTGCACAAAAAAACCTCAAAATATTATTGATTTGTTAATTAAAATACCGAAAAGAGACCAGAATTCAAACACAATCGTTTTGGCGCAATTAAACGACCTAAGTAAAATTTCGCCTACGACAGTTTTATTTAAATTAAGTACTTTTTTGCATTATCACAGTTTTCTGTAATTAAGAACATATTATTAGTCTAAGCAGGAGTATCCTAAGCAACATTTCTTTTAACATTTACAAGATTAATTTATCAATCCGATTTAAGATATCTATATATTATATATATATACTTATAATAAATCTGTAGAGAGGTCAATTCTGTACATGAAATATATTTACAAAATAACTATCGGGGGGTGATTAGTGATCGATACTGATGCCAAAAATGCAATCAGTAAAATTTTTGTCTGTCTGTCTGTCTTTCTGTCTGTCTGTCTGTCTGTCTGTCTGTATGTTATTTATAGAAAAAAAAAAACTACTCGACGGATTTTAACGAAACTTGGTACAATTATTCTACATACTCCTGAGCAGGTAATAGTATACTTTTCATCACGCTACCATTAATAGGAGCAGAGCAGTGAAAGGAAATGTTGGGAAAACGGGAGAAGTTACTTGGTTTTTTTAGCTACCGTCGCGTGTGCAGCCTTAATGGTTAAAGCTACATAGAAATCATGTATAACGGAAATATTCCACATAAAATTATATAAAAAATATCCCAGGACAGCATATGTCTATCTTTTATAGTTGACTCACAATAACACGTGTAACTCCCGATAGCTTAGCAGTTCGGAGAATAAATGTGAATGTAAGTTTGTTTGTTGCGCTTTCACGCGACAACTACTGAACGGATTTGGATGAAATTTTGCACACAGATAGTTTATAACCTGGATTAAAACATAGGATACTTTTTATCCCGGCAGTAAGATTCCATGGGACAATAATCAAACTTCACGCGGGCGAAGCCGCTGGCAGAAGCTAGTCTAAAATAACTAAGGAGATAACAGATATATATTTTTTTCATTGGCACATAGTTTAAAAATATTCAAAAAATTCTGTAAGTATACAGATTATCAAACAAAAATAAATTCTAAAAAAAAAACATACGGAGGTCTGACTCTGACTTTATCTAGTTGAGGTAGTAATGCCTACCTAAATCCTGAAACAACGAACTTCATATTTACTTATTTATTTTGTTAATGCACAAAAAGTATGGTAACGTAATATCTGAATAACTATACTGTTTTAATAGCAACATAAAGTAACAAAAAAAGAAGTAAACTTTTTGCTTACAAGTCGACAGTTCGTTGAGATTTTGAGAACCGAAAATATGCATTAAAATTCACCTAATTAATGAAGTAATAATACAGTTTGACAATTAATAAAGTTCTTGTTTTTAACAAGAAATCAAAATCATTTTTTTTACACAGGCCAACATGGGTACTTATAAAAGATCGATTTCTAAAAAGGGAATCGAACCGGCAAGAACCTCCATGGTTACTCTTTTAAAACTATTTGCTTCATAAAGGACTTCTATACCTGCACAGCCTATATTAAAAATGCGACCTCCTAAGCAATGCAAGTATTCATCCGATTTCACACTTACACCTACACGTTTATAACATCTGAATATAAAATGATATGGCTTGAAATGTTCTCAAGAAAATGTACAGTATCATTGCAACATTATCCAGATAAATAGGCTTTCGCTACTAGGCACGATATAGTGCGTGGGAGAGCAGTAAATCAACTGGAACTGGAGACGAGACTATAATTCTCTTGTCGGTGAAGTTATACGAGATGCCTATGAAGAAAGATCCGATGTTTGTTAGGGCCTGGATGCTCTTTTGAGTCTCTTATGAGAGTTAGGTGTATCTTCATGAAGAAATGTGGAAAGCAGCCACAACCTACACCGGGTCCGCGTGGTGGATACACTCCCGCTCGCAGAGTAGACGGGTAAGTCACAACTATGGAAATATTTTGTTTATTTGTACATCGAATTAGCTCTTATAATTTCTGTATATTTAATGCTTTTATTCGCTTCACCTGTAAGCTATGTAAAAAACTGAGAAGTTACGCTTGAATTCCTCCTGTACTGATGTTGGTCGCGTACGTTGGTCGCGCGTACGAGAACTTACGGCGCAGACCAATAGCCGTATTTAGTTCTCACTGACGCCACGACCGTCGTCATCATGGCAGGAATTCAGGCCTTATATTAGATCCTCTTCCTGATATCCGATTGCGCTTGGGTGACAATGCATACTTAGATAAGTGATGTCGCTCTTAAATCTAATACGGCGCACTCCCAGAGATGGCGGACTAGTTTAACAAGTTTAATTATAGTTTGCAGTTGTTTAGGACGCCGTACATTCTAGGTCAAGTGCTTATCTAGGACTCTTTAGTAAACTCATCCCACACAGGTGGATCCATTGGACAAGTTATTATATGTAGGAAGGTTTCATGCCGGAACGATGATTACTTTTGTTTACTTTTTAGCTAATTTCGAGATTGAAAATCGAATTTCAACTTGAGATGATCTGTTTGATCTGTAAGGTACGAGTATATAAGTACCAAAACAAAGCGACATAATCTGCTAACCTTTTTCCAACTTCTAAGAGTTCTGCTCCTAGTCCAAACAAAAAAATATTAGAAGAGAAAGATAAATAATAATGTAAGATCAACTTATTACTAATATAGTAAAATCTACGAAAAATAAAAAGTTAAAATAACTGTCGATAATCATCTGCCTAGCCTTTCCCAACTATGTTGGGATAGGCTTCCAGTCTAACCGAATGCAGCTGAATACCAGTATTTTACATGGAGCGACTGCCTGTCTGACCTCTGCAACCCAGTTAGTACTGGGTGATACGATACCTCTTGGCACCATTAATCAGTCTTGTTGTTTGACTTTTTGGACCACCTGACTAGACTACCTGTAACGACTGTCAAAGATCTACAAATGTCAGCCGGGACCAACAGGTTAACGTTAAAATAACTATCGAAAACTTTAAAACTAACCTCCGATTGCAAAGCTATAAATCCCAATCTACACACTGCCCACAAAATACATTTTCCAATTCATCTTATTGAAACCTCTTGCTCATTTCAATTACATCAGATCCGACTTCCATGAGCTGAAATCGATAGCCGTAATCAGACATTAGACCGTTAAACCCCTAGATTGTACTGTCGGGGAAATGAAGCCTAGAAGGGAATCCCTTTCATAAAGCTATTGCCGTTCTGCTGCTATTTAAGCTGAGGGAATTTTGTACTAGTCTGTGCTTATTGAGATTTTTAGGGAATTGTGGATTTAACTTAGAGAAAAGGTACTTAGTAAGGTAAGAGGATGGGTAGAGTTAGGCCGCGTTCTCACTTTGTTGTGACGACGGATAATCGTGCAGTAGTGTTTTGGCTTGTGGATTTAAAGTGTTCACATATTCGACGCGTTTACTGTCGTTAACGTTTTTTTTTTAAAAAAACCTACGATAAATTAATCGTCACGACATAGTGGGAACGCGGCCTAGCTTTCTTTATTTCACGTGTATACGGTACAGTATTGTAACCTTTTGGCTGCGGTTCCGCTGAGGCGGAGCGGAGCAAAGCGGAGACAAGCTATGCCGCGATTCACCAATCACATGACTTGATGTGGATTTCAATTCCATGTGATTGGTGAATCGCGGCACAGCTCGTCTCCGCTCTGCTCCGCTCCGCCTCAGTGTAAAGTACCTTGTTTTTTTTTTACTTTAGGCCCGGACACCACGAAAGTGGCACCTCGTATTCGGCAAAGCTGTGCGGAGATGTGCACTGCACGCGGCGCACTGTACACGCCCGTCTCACGTCTGCTGTACGCTTGACCGCCGAGTGCTGTAGCTGCAAACAATTTTGAGGACATCTCCCCTCACCAAAGTTAAGAGGAGACGACAAGTGTATACAACGAAATTCGAGGCCTGGGCCCCAGCAAGGAACATTACAGGCTGATTATGTTTCAATATTACGATTAACTTTTCACTTTGTATTCTTTTTCGGCGAGATTTAATAGATGGCGAGCAGATTTTATCTTTACAATGACCTCACCATTTCGGCAATTATATGTCGCGTGTTTTTATATTAAAACGACAACTTGCTCATGCAAAGAAAAGTTTTGTTTAAAACAGTTACAAATACTCACTCACTTGTTTCTCTATAAAACACGTACTGTGACAATGTGGAATAGAATTTCACCCCGCGGTCCCGTAAATAAGACATTCTTAGTGAAGGTGTGAAGAAAAATAGACGTGCACACCCCTAGGGCAACATTAATGAATTGGACTGCACGTTAGGACCGCCCTATAAATACTGTCTTGGCGAAAACATCGTTACTGTCCTGGAACGACTTTTTTTTTAAAGAGTTTGGTGTTGTGATTGAGCAGAAGTGCATGTGTTTGGTGATTTTAGAGCTGACTGGTTTGTAGTTCCCACTGTTGGGACGTGGCCTCTTCTCTGTAAGAGGGACAGCATTGCCTGTTAAAAAATATGTTTCTTCAAAATACTTTCTACTACGTACCGAATTCTATTTATTTTTTCTAGACCTAGGTAATCTAGACAAAGATTATGAAAGTTAGTTATCTAGATCACAAAAGATTTTCTTCTAGGTCACCATGAAACACATACCTACATTTGAAGTTTAACACAAGTTTTATAATAAAACTTGTTCATCCATGTCAGGGCATTTGTCCAAAACAAAAGGAAAACAGCACTATCTACATATCTTAATAAATTCTCAAGGAATAACTATAACATCTAAGTACTAACTTTTTTATGTCGGTAAACGCATCCTTTGATTTCGGGGTCGGACATTGTCTGTTATCGCATTCCATATTTACATATTTTTCGAACCCAGAGTCGGCGGACCTCAAAACTTTTTTGCCAAATTCGATTATTCTAAACGATATCTTTCTGATATTGTACTCCTGATATTTGTTTTTTCTACTCCACAATATTTTATTGTCTTTATCTTTTTATTAAATTTTGTATCTTTTAGGGTCACCAGTTTTTTCTTACTGCAGATGTGGCAGATTTTTTGTTGAGAGGCTGAAAGGAAAATCAGCATGTTATGTGAATTCCCAAGTTCATGCAAGTGTCGATTCGGAAAATAGCCTTGCGGGCTCGACCCCCCCCCCCCCCCAATGAGGCCTGAAAATGATTCACAGGTACAGTCAGTCCGAAAACATAAACAACTTGGCTTAAGTGGCCGGCGGAGCATGCGTCTTTCATACAAACGTTACCAAAATAATTTGTAAATCAAACATTTAATTAAGGTAGAGTGTATTTATTTCGATTGAGCTACAGAATATCTATGTTCCCAAATACATATTTTGAAAGGATAATGATATAAAGACGAGATATGAGGAATTTAAAATTCCTATAGAAAAATTATTTTTCCCATAACTCTTGTTTAAATCAGTATCGATTCAAAATATATGTTTGGGAACCTAGATATTGTGTAACTCAATCGAAATAAATACACAATAGCTTAAGAATATGTTTGATTTACAAATTATTTTGGTATTACGTTTGTATGAACGACGCATGCTCCGCCGGCCCCTTAAACTGTCTAGGTCGTATACCTGTGAACATACCTTATTTTGAGCATACCGCTTTATTACAAAAGGTAAGTACCTTGAATTACGTCAGATATCTAAATGAGGAGCTCGTGGCTAATTAACAACAGGCGCACGGGTCGATCGACTTGCCTAGGTTGGTTTGTGGATGGGTGACCACCCTTACGTACCGAGTTTCCTCCGTGCCTCGGAAAGCACGTTATTGACAGCATTTTCAACAGCACTTGACCATCTTTGACAGTCGTTACAGGTAGTCAGTGGCTCAAAAAGTCTGACAACACGTCTTACCAAGGCGTATTACCCATTACTAACTGGGTTGTGGAGGTTAGATAGGCAGTCGCTCCATGTAGAATGCTGGTATTCAGCTGCATCTGGTTCGACTGGAAGCCGACCCCAACATAGTTAGGAAAAGGCTAGGCAGATGATGATCATTCTTTTCTATTAAAAAAAATTGATAAACTAACCGTAACATACATAACAATATTGCATACACAAAAACATCAATCAGCTGGCACCTTTTAATCTTGAATAAATATTCACACAAAACGAACAGCTAAGGAAACTACTGAGCACCCGATACTCGGTACACTGTAAATCAATAATTGATCTGTTGAAATCCTCTTTAACAATCCAGGGAGCTAACTACCCATATTTAAAATTCGTTAGCGTCCAAAAGGCTTAAATCCGATTTAGTTTAGTAAGGTTGGCAGCAGCTCAAACGAGCTTCCGTGTGATTTAGAATGAAGCTAGCACCCATGTTTGAACTACTAGTGTGAGGGCTTTAAAATGGCGGGCGAGTGTGCGTTGTCGTGAGTTTCAGTGCCTCCGTAGCAAATGGACAGATTCGCAACTGGGCAGACTCTCAACTGGACAGATTAGCAACTGGACAGTTTTCGCGAAACAAGCTTTCAACATCAGCCTACAACAGTCCCACTCATGGACATTGACGTATTCTCGGCAACTCTCGTTCAGTTGCTACCAGCTACCCTGACAAGACTGAGAAGATCGTTGCTCTACCCAGCCTGAAGGCGTCCTACCGTAAGAAATAAATAGGCTTTAACCTTTTGACCGCCACAGCATAAACGCTCTCGCGTGCCCTCCACGCCAAGCCACAATTTCATCTACTATTTTGTCACATATTTGTGTCGTTTGGCGTACAGGGCACGCGCTTGCTTGTCACGTATATGTGACAATGGCGTCCAAAAGGTTAATTAAGAAAAAAAAGTTAAATAATTTGTCCCAAAAAGGGATAGCTAGCTATATTTTATTAGTTTTTGTACCTACATGATAAAATAGCTTAAAGGTTCATCATAATGAAGTAGTGGTTCATCTTTATAGAACCGAATGACCTTTGGACAAAAAAGGCTGAAGTTTGTAAGTGGTTTCCTAGGTAAATACGTGTTTCCAAGGTAAATGCGTGACGTGCGTAATTTCGCCGTTAGATATAGGTTTAGTTTAGGTATTCGTGGAAATACCCGGGAAACTATTTGATTAAACTGGTACTTTTTTTTCTTTCCTTTGATAAGACGACATTGATTGTGTCGACTATGGTGTGGACAACCCTTCATTAAAAAGCATTTTCTAAATCACCAAATGTCGACAAACAACCCAGAGACTTCTTTGAACGTCTAGTTATCGTTCCACATGTTCGCTACTGGTATGGCCCCATACTCACACAGCGTAGATTCTTGGCGCTTACTTAGCAATGTCCAATAGCGAATGTTTGTCCAAATATTTGAGTTTGGGCTACAATTTGAGGTGAAGTAAGGCGCTCTATTGAATCAGATGACGTGTTATTTTGATTGTTTGAAGACAGTTCCAACAGGAGATATTCCTTGTAAAGTAGAACTCAGACATTTTGTGTTTCAAAGGAAACCGTTTATGTAATGTTTGCTGAAAAGTTTTTGAGTTCAATCTTTTTGAAGTGAAAACTTCTTTAGGCGCGTTTTTGAGTGAACAAAAATTATGGAACTCGCGGGACCATCACCTAACGCTTCGTAGCACTCCTAACCGATCCGCTACGGCTACGAGTTTTCACTTATATCGGCAAAGACTGCCCCGCAGGTTTTTGTCACAAGATATTGTTAAAGTACTGATATTACATATTACAGATATACTGCATTGAAGGTCGTTGAGATTGCATGTGTCGTACCTAGCTTTGCTCTCAGTGGTTGCTAACACTTCTACAGTTTCATTGGCATCATCATTTGATTGTAACTGCTTTTCGTTGCGTAGGTCGAGAATCTTATGTAATGTTAAGTTTTTCTTTAAATACAGCAAATGAAGAACTCTCAGATGAAATTGAGGACCGCTGATTTCTCCACTTCTAATTTAATGGGCCGTCTTCCATTCTAACCGGATGCAGCTGAAAACCAGAATTTTATATGGAGCGACTGGCTGTCTGACCTCCATAACCCAGTTAGTACTGGGTAATACAAATATACCCCTTGGTAAAACTGGTTTTCAGACTTTTTGGGCCGCTGACTACCTGTAACGACTGTCGAAGATCCACAAATGACTGCCGGGACCAACAGCTTAACGTGCTTTCCGTGGCACAGAGTAAACCCGGTATGTAATGGGTAGTCATTCACCCATTACATACCGGGCCATCCACACATCAACCTAGGCAAGTACAGCTTAACGTTAAGATTGACCCGAGTGGCCTACATGCAATTATCGCGAAATATGAACTAGAATAAGTTACAAGCAACATGCAAAACCCACAGGCACTCGCTTTACACTAAAATTAATTTAAGAAGGCAATTTGAATGTAGGCCAAAACTAAATTGTCCGATGAATTTTCAGATAAAATTACAAACATGGCGTGTATTTTGGTTAAAATTTTGTGTCTAATAATATAAGGGGCGTTGCACACAAGTTCGGGTCGAAATGATTCGGCTGTTCGGCACGACCATGCGAAAACGAAATCATGTAGATAATATGGGTTAAATAAGCCGAGTTGACCCAAGCATGATTTTGCAAGGAGTTTGCCAAGCGGCAAGAGCCGAATGAAAGCCGAATATTGTCAGTGTCAGTGCAGGATATTTAATCAAGCATTGCAAGCTATTTTACGGGTCCATATTGGCTCACCTAAAGTTCTTTACCCGAAATTGTTCTTCCTAACGATTTGTACTCCGACTGATCACTCTTCCTAAAATTTTTCATCCTAAAGTTTTCATTCATACTATTTGTAGCTTACCGGCCATGTTCATAACACTCATGTTTCCGAAAATTATAATTACTAATATCATTCATGTAATATATTGAAACTCCTACTGTTTTTTTTCTTAACGCTTTTATCCCTAATATGTTTTGGGATAAAAGCGATAAATTACCATAATATTTTCACTCATACTCAGAAAGAAACATTTACCAAGTGTAATAAAAAATATATGTAGGTAGAAGACGGGACAGCGGGACGGCTGGTGCAATCCGGTCGAAACGTCGGGATAAAATTAAAGGTAAATTCGCGATAAATACCCGGATGTCATATGTTTTATAATAGGTAGAAGATGATATTTGTAGTATTTTTTTGTTTTTGATTAAAGGTCGTTTCACTGATTTTTGTCTTAAATGAATGAAATTCAGGTCAGAGTGTCGTCTTGGGGGCACTATGAACAAAAAAACTTGGAAAAATTTCGCGACCAATTTCGAGGTAGCGCTCGCCGGCCGCTGCCGCGGCACCGCTCGCTCCGCTCGCTCGGCTCGCACGTAGTAGTTGGTCACAGTTCTAACCTAACCTAACCTATGGATCCCTTCCACATCTTTTGTGCGACAAACGGTTAGTCGGAGACAAAAAACACCCAGACACTTTTAGCCTTATATTTAGGTGTTTTATGTTATGTGAAAATAAAGTTACGCAAAATTAATGTATATGTCACCGTAAAATTGTCAAACACGTTATATTACAATATAACGTGTTTCTCTCTAGCGATATTGTAATATCTCGAATTATTGTCAACTGAACATACGGAAGTATCTCTGCCCCCATAATCGGGACTTGGGGCACCCCCCCGTTAGGTTAGCTAGGTTCCTTTAAACCCTGCACCCGGAAATAGGGGCCCCGCGAAGCGGGGCTCCGTCGACTACGCTTTTTAGGGGAATATAAAGTGTTTTAAGGTTAGGTTATATTAATCGAATATTTCTCAGGAATCGTACAGTATCTTTTCATGAGAGTGGTACCACTGGGCAAGGGGGACCCCTCCTTCTCTCCACACCGCGTGAGTTGACTACCATCGCATGCATTTCACGAAAAATAATGCGTTTTATTGTAAGCAGTATGTTCATTTGACAATAATTCGAGACTTTACAATATCGCTAGAGATATTACAATATAACGTATTTGACAATTTTACGGTGACATATACATATAATACTGATTTTTATGAATAAAAACAAATCTAAACAAAAAAGATATGGCTTTGAATAATTGTGTAAAAAATAACCATCTTTTACACTATTATTCAAAGAAAATATAGGAAAACAAATAATAGTATAATAGATGTTTATTGCTACTGACATTATGAAGCTGAATGATTCGGAATTACGACATTAGAGACAGAGTAGTTAGGAATTTTAGTTGTTATGATGAAAAATGTTAGGAAGACCATTTTCGGATTTCCAATTATCGGAGTTGAACATTTAGGTGAACTTTGGCGCACCCTATTTTACAGGAGGCGCTAAAACTGTTTTAAATTCAACCAAAAAGTGTTTCGAAGGTCCTCAGAAGGTCATCTGTTTTAACGACCGTCCTTGCTGACCAGCTAACTATCTATCTCAATGTTTTGCCACTATGTGGCAGGCTACATTTAGACATTTCGATGAAAAAATGTATTTTACAAAAAATGTAAATACAGGGTCTTGCACTCCTGCTGGGGCTGTGGGACTGTTCGAAAGAGATACCGTGGCCCCGGAATATAAAGTGCGAGGAAGGAACATGGATGGGTTTTAGTCAGTAAAAGTCTGACACTCCCTCCCGCTCCGCCCAGAGTGGGAGAAGTCATTTGATGATTTCCCATACGAAAAAAAGGCTCCTGCACGATGAAATGTATTAATAATATAATAATAATAATAATAAAATTTATTTCAGACCATCGAGTCCATATTTGAAACATACAATTAATTAATTAATGCCTTTGGGTCCCCTAATGTCCAAAAAAATACTGCCCAATCGAAAGTGCCGACCCGAAGAAGTGTGTAACATTCCTTGGGTTAAGCTTTGCCTTCATAAGTTGTAAAAAATTGTGGCAAAAAATTGTACAGGATGATAATTTAAAAATAAGCGGAACAGGTACAGGCAAGTCCAGTGTCCCCTGTACACTTTAAATTTTAAAAGTGTACAGGGACAAAAAATAAGTTCTTGCCTTTACTTTTCCCGTAAAAGCTTATGTCATCTGCAGAAGATCTGAGAATAACTTGAAATGTGGAGAGGCCACCTTTGATAACAGCTGCCTTACCTATGTCGATATCTAAGATCGACTTCTACGAAGTAGGTATACTAAAATCTCGGTGTCACGGGACTGTAGCTACATATAATTTTCATCTTTTTTCGGCAAAAAAGTGCCTGTAACTGGCCTTCTTGAAATAAATCCTTTGATTTTGATTTTGACGCTGTTTGTGCTCGCACTCCTTCGAAACTTGCTTGACCGATTTATTTTTTATTTTTTATGTTGGTATATTAAGTAGGTATGAGATAGGTCGTACTCACACCATAATTTATATGGCAGAACAATGGAGTCACGGTCAGCTAGTCATTCCATAAGAATACTATCTGCCAGGAAAAGTCCTGTCAAGCCGGTCCAGCCGTTTCGGAGATCAGCCAGGATAAACAGACAAACAGACATAAACTAAAAAGGACCGTAGGTATATACTTTTATATGCACTCAGTAAAAAGACAGACACCTCAATATTATATATTTGCTTGTACGAGTATAGATCAATTAATTGGTTACTACGATCTTCTTACAAAGGTACCTACATATACCTACTTAATTATATACGAACACAGATCTTTGAAGCAAAGCTGGTTGAGAAATTAAATGAAGCACCAAAAGGAAGCAAGGTATACTAATTACCTGAAACACCGATGATGTTATATTAATTCTAAGTATTACTTCAGCTAATAGAATCAACGAAGAAATTGATACAGCCTTCCTGTTCGCATATGGATATGAAAGGATTTTAATAATAAAGGGTTCTGATTAAATTTTAATTAGGAAAACACATGAAAGACTGCTTCGTGTGTCTAGTGGTCGGGAATCGAAACCAGGACCTCATCCTCGTTCTCAGCGGACTACTGCTAAGTATGTTTGGTTGTGGATTAGATGAATAAAGGGTATAGAACTCTCCTAACGAAGCCGAAAGGCACTTGTTCTCCCCGTTATTGCGATCATTTTTTGTTCTACACCATACCTGAGAATCTTCTAGTTACGGAGATATTGGGGGTCAAAGTTACAACTTTTTCACAAGTTTTTTTTTTAGATAAGTTTTGAATGTAAGATTTTTACTTTAAACACCTTCACGACAGCCGTACTATTCAATCTATCAATCAGCACAAAGTTTTGAATGCGTTTCATTGAGTTCTACCACAAAATATGTTTGTCATTCAAAAGAGCAGCGGTGGCCCAGTGGTGGCGGCCCCGACTTACGAACAGTAAGTTGTGGGTTCGAACCCAGGCAGGCGAATTACTTTGTGTAATTTATTTCATCACAACTGCTCTCTAAAACGGTGAAGGAAAACATCGTGAGGAAACCGGCATGTCCTAGAACCAAAAGTTCGAAGACATGTGAGATCTACCAACCCGCACTGGGCCCGCGTGGTGGATTATAGCCTATACGCAAAATACGCGCTTTGACGTGGAGTTGCGGACACCATCCTGCTGTACAATACAATACAATACAATACATTCAAAAGAAAAAAAAAATGCGTAAGGTTTCTTAGTTTGATGTACAGAATGCTTGGTTGACAGTTGGCTTGGTTGTCATTATGTAGGTATATTCTTTGTTCATTATTGTTGTATTTGCTTCCGTTACTTGAGGAGCTCGTGGCTAACTATTAAGGCGCTACCCCAGGCAAGATTAGCAACTCTATTTGTGGTGATTCAAACTTCGTTTGAAATACTATTAGAATAAAGTTCTAATCAGCTTGCACTACAAAGTGGTTTTTACGTCAGTCACTGCGGGTCGAATAGTGCGAAATTAGTGATTTTTATTCTTTATAAAATCAAATTTCCGTCTTTTGAAAAAAAAAAAACTAGCATTATGTTCATTATTAAATTGTCTATCCATTAGTATAAGAAGCAAATCAAAATAATGTTAACTTTACGAGAAGAAGCATGTTATAAATATTTTTTTCTCATTTTTGTGGTTTCATTGTGAGGGGATTTATTACACATTATGAGACTTAAAATAAAAAATAAAACTACCAATTTTCAGTCTAAGAATATGTAGAAATTTAATGTATTTTTATTACTTGGTATTTCTTTTGGATAAAGAGGAGTTGGCTCCAAAAAACTGCACAAAAAACGGCTTTTGCCTGGGGTAGCGCCTTAACAGTCGCTCGGGTCGATCTTTAGGTTAAGCTGTGCTTACCTAGGTTGTTCTGTGGATGAGTGACCACTCATTTCATACCGAGTTACCTCCGTGCCTCGGAAAGCACGTAAAGCAGTTGGTCCCGGCTGTCATTTGTAGATCTTTGACAGTCGTTGCAGGTAGTCAGTGGCCCAAAAAGTCTGACAACCAGCCTTGCCAAGGTATCGTATTACCCAGTACTAACTTGGTTGTGGAAGTCAGAAAAGCAGTCGCTCCGTTTAAAATACTGGGGCCAAATTCTGTAAAATAACCAACTTGTCAATAGTGTGTCGGTAGTGTGTCAGTAGTTTCTCAATAGGCTAATCATTGACATTTGGTATTCTACATTTTTTTTATGGTCATTGACTTACGACTGTAGTGCCATTGAAACGCCATAGAAAGACTTTTTAATAATTGGTATTCTGCTCCACTATAATCTGTCAATGTCATCATGATGGCCAAAGTTACGGTAATAGTCGGTAAATATTTTAAGTGTACTTGACATGAGTTGTGTCTCTCGAACTGCCACACTATCGACACACTACTGAGACACCGCTGAAACGCCATTGAAGTTTTTGCTGAAATACCAAATTTGCAACAGTGACAACATAATGTCTGTAGTGTGTCGATAGAGTGTCAATGGCGTGTTGCTTAACGTTAAGTTACAGAATTGGCTGGCACCCTGGTATTCAGCTGCATCCGGTTAGGCTAGAAGCCGATCCCAACAAAGTTGGAAAAAGGCCAGGCAGATGATGATTTGCATCCGATACTTGTTCAAACACCAAAAATGTCTATCACCGGATATTGTGTCTTTGGTTCAATGATGTGCTCTACTTATTCTTATTAAAGTACTAACTTTAATTCAACCTAAAAACTAAAAAAAAGTATCGTTCCTAAGGATCAGCTGATCGGTGAGCTCAGTAACACTAATATCGGTTGATATCAAAATCAAAATCAAAATCAAAATATTTTATTTCACATAGGCCTAGATGGGCACTTATAAAACGTCGAAAAAGGTGCACGGTTCGCGTTGGTCGATTCCATGGAGAAGAACCGGCAAGAAACTCCATGGTTACTCTTTTCAAATCATTTGGTATTACAATATTTTTATGTTTCATTACAGCATTAGTACTAAAGTATGGGGGAACAGCGTAGGCCCGACAATAGGTCGTTGCTTGCTATACAAAAAATGTAAAACAAAGGAAATATTTAACAAAAGTTAAACAGCATCCGGGAATCTAAAAGGCCTACTATGTTCACTCATTCACAAATAATAGGTAAAAAAGCATCTATACAAATGGAAGTAAATTTAATTAAAGGACTAACTAAATTAAACAAGTGACACAAACATTGTCATCAGTGCTGTAACTATTCTGAGCTAAATATGAGAAAAAGAATGATTTGAAAACTACTGTAGTAAACTGAATCAAAAGAAAAAGAATAATGAGATTGAGAATAGTTAGAGACATCCACAAATCTGTGCCGTATAAGAGCTACCAGGGAAGCCGCATGCGCAGAAGGAATCATAGCCAAACTTCTTTGTCATCAACGTAGTCCTTGATTTTGTAATATGCTTTTTTCATAAGGACACGTTTGATATAGTTTTTGAACTTTCCATCGGTCAGTTCTATAACTGACTTTGGCAACTTGTTATAAAAGCGTATACTGTTTATAATAAAAGACTTGCTAGTTTTTGTTAATCTGAATTTAGGTATTACAATTTCATGTTTACTGCGTGTATTTTTGTTGTGGAAGTCGCTTCTAATTTGCATATAGATGGATAGATATATAGATGGGTTGTGTGTTGCTGAGCTCATCGATATGTGCCTTGAGGCGACTGTTGTCAATTTCTGAAGCCAAAAATAGCGAAATAATGGTCTTTAAGGCAGGTTACCAAACTATATATCTGAGATTTCGCTCGGCAGAGCACCCTTAAATAGAGTGATCAGTTTTAAGGACTTGGGCCACTGGGTTACCGACGACTTGAAGACATTGACAGGGAACGTAGATCGCTGTCAGTGCGCTGCATTATGCTGGCCCGCAGGTTTGCGCGATGTACAGAGGCGGCCATCAGCTCATGGTTTAATTGCCAAGAGCCTCGACCAATACCTGAGGAGGCTCTCGTTAGGCAGCTGGATCAAGGGCTTGATTCAGAAAGCGGTACTCCTGGACACGGCTCGTATCGTTAGGAGGTTCCTCTCTCTGTGGCCTGACCGCCGGTAGCTTGGACCCTGTTCCCGATACCGGCGGGCTACAATTTTTTTAATATGTTTAATTGTTTTTATATATTAATAAAAAAAAATCCCTCCGGCAAGCCGCAGGAGGAGGTAGATTTCGAAGAAGGTGCTGGAGCGTCCGACTATTGAAAATTTGTATAAAGAGTTGTACTTATGTGTACAATCTACAAAAAAAAAACATGATTTCAAAATCGTTGTCCTGTAATGGAAAGTTTACCCTTTTAAATAAATTCTCTCATGAGAGTTTAGCGTAGAAACGCCCTCAAATGTTTAGTTATATTTTTTTATTTCGAAAACTATAAGTTTTATCGCTAAACTTTGAAGGTAACAATTGTAGAGTAAACAATTTGCTTTCAAAAAAAAATATTTGCGACGTTGAAAATGTTTACTGTTTCGGAGATATGATTTTTTTTCGCAAAAAAATTGGTATTTACAACCCCCTCCCCAATTTAGGGGTTGCATCAAAAAAGTTATAATTTAACGATGTCCGTATTCGTACTCAGAATGATAAAAATGAGAAACGGTTCAAAAATTTTCCATAGGAAAAAAGTTATGGCCAAAAAACTGATTTTAGAAAAACCGCCCCCCCGCCGCCCCCCATGGACGAATTCCGCCCATTCACGAACTTAGCCTAAGTTTTGACCGTTTCTATTTTTTGGCCAAGTTTGAAAGCAATCGGTTCATAATTGCGACCTGTAGAGTGTGGCTAAATTTTGCTTGTCACCCATATACATACGTATTCATATATATCCCCGTAGGTGAGAGACCAATAGGTAGATTTTTTTTTTTTCAAAAAAAGGAAATCTACCTAAAAAAAATAACTATTTAAAAACGTAATTTAAAACTATGATTAAAGGGAATAATAAGTTTGGTGGATATTAAAAGAACATGCCAATCACATGAAATGAATATTACTTTCAACATTTCCTGAAAACTTTTAATTAAAGTAATGCTGTAACGCAGACATTCAACTCATTCATGTAATGTCATATAAAAGGCATCAAAAAGAATACGTTTGGAACAAGAAGGCTCTACATGAGAGGTTTCATATTTTTATTTAACAAAGCGAACGAGAGGAAAGGTAGCTTATGCGGTGTGGAGAATATTTTTGTGACTGGTTTCCTCCTTTTTATTTTTTCCAAAAAACAATATTAAAATGTAAAATTCCTGTCTTTTTACTTGGCTGCGGGTGGAAACGTCTGGCATGAATACCATACAACCACCATGATACCATCAAGTTTTTGCTGTGTTTTGCGCACAAAATCGTAATTATCGTAATGCTGTTAACAAAGAAACCACCGTCCTAGCTGTGGGAAAGTTACTGTCTGATTATGTTCATCTTGTGTTAGCCACGGATTCTGGAATTGCGCCCTTTTGATGGCAATAGGCTCGCCCCTATTACATGGGCCCTAAACATAAGTGGCAAAAATGTGGGTGTACTATTATATAAACTTCTGCTTAGGGTTTAAAGGCGCGAAGTTATGTAAAACTGGCTATACATTTCATCTTGATTCCATTGTTCGACCTATTATTTTATCTACACCTGCAGTTCCGCATGGTCCATGTTCCCACAAACCATAAACATATACAGGGTGTAAACCACCTCATCACAAAGCCGTTAACCGAGCATTCTGTACATCAAACTAAGTAAGTTACTTACGCAAAATTTTTTGCTGGGAATCAACTTTCTTTTTTGAGGTTATAAATCATCTTTTGTGGTAGAACTTAATGTAACGCACTTAACTCATTGTGCTGATGGATGGATTGAATAGTACGGAGGTCGTGGAGGTGTTAAATGTCAAAATCTTACAAAAAAAAACTTGTATTTAAAAAAAAACTTGTCAAAAAGTTGTAACTTTGACCCCCCATATCTCCGTAACTAGAAGGTTCCCAGGTATGGTGTAGAATAAAAAAATGATCGCAATGATGGAGAAAACAAGTGCCTTTCGGCTTCGTGAAGAGGTGTTTTACACCCTTTATTTTCATTGCCATATCAGTGGAACAAAAGCTTTAAAAAAATAGCAAAAACATTTTCTGCTGCCGCTTAGTTGCCCGCAGCTCAATACGCGTGTCAGTTAGTGGAAAATAAACTTTTTCACTTTTTCAGGGTTCCGTAGGTACCGCAAATAGAAAAAAACGGACCTCTCTTGTAGGATCATTTTGTTCTCCGTCTGTCCGCGTGTAAAGTTCCTTTTTCTCAGATATATTATCGATACTTTAACTATACTAATATTATAAAGCTGAAGTGAACGCGCTAATCTCAGGAACTACTGATTGAAATTGAAAAATCTTCTTGTGTTGGATAGTCCATTTATCGAGGAAGGTTATAGGCTATATAACATCACGCTACGACCAAAAGGAGCGCAGCATAAATGAAAAATGTTGCAAAAACGACGAAAATGTATTTCTTTCGTGAGCTTTTTCTCTGTTATGTGACAGCTAGTATTAAATACCTATCTCTATTATCGAGCTCGATAATAGAGATGACCACTCGTTACATAGGTACCGAGTATCCTCCGTGCCTCGGAAAACACGTTAGGCAGTTAGTCCCGCCTCTCCTTTGTAGATCTTTGACAGTCGTTACAGGTAGTCAGTGGCCCAAAAATCTGACAACCATTCTTACCAAAGGGTATCGTATTACCTACTAACTGGGTTGTGGAAGTTCCAATAAGCAGTCGTTCCGTGTAAAATACTGGTATTCAGCTACATCCGGTAAGACTGGAAGCAGATCCCAACATAGTTGGAAAACGGCTAGGCAAATTATAGGGTCTATTATCTCTTGAGCATTAAGAAATTAACCTTCTTAGTCGCCACAAGAAAAAGATGGATTTTTGATGAAGACATCCCTTTCCCATTCCCGTAGAGTCATGAAATTTGACAAGAATCGACAATAAGACCAAGAATTGTGTATTGTAGAAATTCCAGACTTAATTGACTTTTTTATATAATAAAGGAATATCCTCTGACTTTATAAGTACCGAAGAAGGATTTAATATGAACTCTGATCACTCACCAATAATTTTATAAACTATAGTGAATATGCCAAACCGAGAGAAGGTATTTCGTTTCTCGTGAACAAGTTTACAGACTGGGAATCCTTTAAAATAGACTTAGACCATAAAATAGACTTAAATATATTCATAAATGATAAGCAACAGCAAAATTTAGAATTAAGCAAATTTATTGTAGATGTCCAACAAACTGCATGGGCTAATACACCCGAGAAAAAAAAGAACTGTTAATGTACGCGAACCAATCAGGCTTCGCACATTTGGGTGAAATGTAATGGATTACGAAAATGTTGCTGTATGAAACATTTCTACGGAATGCTAGAAAAGACTGACGATCACGAATCGAAGTCTGCCAAAAACAGTACAATGTGCCACTTACTTGATTAGATAGTCTTTTCCAGCTGCGAGTCTTCTGCCGGCCGGCTCAGCTAGAGTTTCTGTTCTTGAGGATAGCTTTTACACCCACTAAACCACCAAATTCAATAAAATTGTTCAATTCTTAGAACGTTATCGGCATTTTTTCCTCGGTTAGGTTAGTTCAAGTGAAGAAACGTATGGGGGCGCTGCGTGACGTCTCGTTCAATGGCGCATAGGCAACAAATTGGATTGCGCCGCTGTGATTGGCAGTTACGATTGTGATGTCACGTAATCAATAAAAAATGTGGAATGGACTCTGATCCTTTAGCTTGCGTAGATTTTATGAAACCTAAACATACCGCCCACTAAAATACAGATTGGTATTTTCACACCAAAATATTTATTATCATAGTAGGGATAACCTATCTAAGCGTCATGAGGACTTAAACTAAATCAGGTACGAAACCTCATACCCATCTGATAGGTATATTCATTTACGAAAAAAATATTATGTACAAATAACGAAGTTTTCATGGAAATGTCAAAACAGCTTAATGCTAGAGAAGTTTGTTTGGCAAAATTCAGCCTGCCACCTATCCTACTTTGAAAAATAATTAAAATAAACAATAACTATTCGCTTACATGTACATTTGAATCATTCGGCAAAACACAAATCTTGGTTAACGCCCGCTTGAAGAGAGATCCATTAGAGGTACGCACCGTAGCCACCCGGGCCACTCCGTCCAAACCATGATGTACTTTAGCTACTCTAGCGATCGCCCAGTGTAACGGCACGGTGTTCTCATCTTTAAGTAGGACGATCGCACCTATGGCCAAAGGTTGACAGCGTTTGGTCCATTTTGCTCGTTGCGTTAACGATTGTAAATATTCAACCTTCCACCGATTCCAAAAATCCTGTTGAAATCGCTGAAGTAATTGCCAGCGTCCTAAACGATTTAATTTTAGTTCCGTTAAATCGCGATCCGGTATTGCCGTCAAAGGTTCTAGGGTTAGGAAATGTCCCGGCGTCAATACATTGAGATCGTTCGGATCTGAACTAAGCGGGCAGAGGGGACGTGAATTTAACATGGCCTCGATTTGGATGAAAACAGTGTTAAGCTCTTCAAACGTTAACGTTTGATCTCCAATGACACGGTAGAGATGTGATTTGACGGCTTTTACTTGAATTTCCCATACTCCTCCGAAATGAGGGGAAGAAGGAGGATTGAATCGAAACTCTATATGATCTCTTTCACATGCTTGCTGCATGTATGCATTAAGTTTATTACAGGCTCCAACGAAGTTCGACCCATTATCTGAGTGAATGATATTAACCCTGCCTCGTCTACCTATAAATCTTCGAAGAGCTGCGACGTACGCTTCCGTTGACATATCTGAAGCTACTTCAAGATGAACGGCCTTTGTAGTGAAGCAGACAAACAAACAAAGATAGGCCTTTCCTATCTTAGCACCGCGATGATTTCCCAATCTGATTCGAAAAGGTCCGGCATAATCTACACCGACGACAGAAAATGGCTTAACCTGATTTACTCGGGCCGCCGGCAAATCACCCATAAAAGGTTCGAGAGGAGTGGGGCGTGCACGGAAACAATTGACACATTTAGAGAGACAATGACGAATAGCACGTTTTGGAGATAAGATCCAAAACTGCTGAGTGATTAAATACTGTACGGTATTTATCCCTGGATGGCAGTGTTCATGGTGAATTGCTTCGATAATCAGATATGTAAGCCTGGATTCTCTGGGAAGAAGCGCGGGATGCTTATGTTCGTATTCAAGTCCTGAATGTGATAATCTTCCGCCCACTCTGAGGAGACCGCGTTCATCAAGGAACGGACTGAGTTTTCGCATTTGTTTTGAGAGCGTCTTCCCTTCAGTGAGGCGAGATATCTCATCGCTAAAATGCTGGGCTTGCGTATTTCTAACTAAAAACAATAAGGCATCGTGAAGTTCGGACTGATTTAACTGCCCATCTGTCATATGAGAACGTGTGTGAGTTGATAGACCTCTTTTACAATGACGAATAAATCTTAAACAATAAGCTAGAATGCGTTGTGTTTTTCGGATTGATGAAAACCTCTCCAGAAGTTTGTCCAGAATATTTGAAGTATCATGCATTAGTAACGTCGTTACCCGTTCTTCAGTTTTGATAACACCACTGTCATCTTTGTTAGTTTTCGTAGGCCAGTGTTCAATCGACTGTGCTAGCCATGACGGACCCGCCCACCATAACTGGTTCCGCACTAACTCACCGGGAAGAAGACCTCGAGAGGCTATGTCGGCTGGGTTCTCTTCAGTCGGTACGTGATTCCACTTCGCTTTCGGTATCGTATCCTCAATATGGCTTACCCGATTAGCAACGAATGTTTTCCATCGACAGGAAGGTGAATCAAGCCAGGCAAGGACAACTGTTGAGTCGGACCATGCGTAAGTGGTGAATTCTGGAAATGACGGAGAATATGTTTCTTCGATGAATTTGAGTAAATCTGACAATAACACGGCGGCACAAAGTTCGAGACGTGGTAACGACGTCTTTTTTACAGGAGCGACTCGTGACTTAGCAGAAACGAAAAACACTTGGATCTTATTATTGTCGTCCTCTGTACGTAAATACACTACCGCTCCGTATCCAGATTCCGAACTGTCAGCGAATCCATGGAGTTGAAGTGACTTAACTTTGTTCATAGGAAACCCACGAGGAATTTGCAGCAATTTTACCAATTCCAACTGATCACAGTACCTTTCCCATTGGTTCACAATGTCTTGATTGGGAGTCTCATCCCAATCCGCCTTTAAGATCCATAATTTTTGAATATAGCATTTGGCGAGGAATGTCAGTGGAGCGAGAAATCCCAACGGGTCAAATATACGGGCGAGTTCACTGAGGATGGTTCGTTTAGTGCAATTGCGTTTCAGTGGTTTTACATCAAACATGAACTTGTCCGTGATCGGATTCCATTTGAGGCCGAGGATTTTAATTGTATCGGAAGTTTCTACGTCCAGAGGCACTTCTTCTGTATTGATAAGACGTTCTTCAGGTGGCAAATCGTCTAATAAACTTGGTACATTGCTTGCCCATTTTCGTAGCTGAAAGCACCCTTTTGCCATCAGATCTATTACCTCTTTTTTAGTTTTGTGTGCTAGTTCTAACGTAGAGCACCCACTTACGATGTCGTCGACATAAACGTCTTGATCCAACACCATCGCTGCGTTTGGATAGTCTTTGCCGTGATCTTGAATAAGTTGCTTGATCGTGCGTAGAGCGGAATGCGGAGCAGACGAAGTTCCATATGTCACTGTATTAAGACGATATTCGGTAAGCGGAGTTGATTCGTCAAATCTCCAGAATATACGTTGATAGTCACGTTGAGAGTCGTTACATAAGATCTGCCTATACATTTGTCGAACGTCAGATGTATATACTACGGCATGCAGCCGAAACCGCAGCAAGAGCTCTGCAATGTTGGCCTGAAGTTTTTTACCAGTGAGTAATGTTTCGTTAAGAGAAATCCCACTTGCATCCTTTGCCGACGCGTCAAAAACTACTCTTAGTTTAGTGGTGCAACTATCCGGACGAATGACGCAGTGGTGTGGTATGTAATATTTGCCTTTGCTGAGATCCTGCATCGGTACTTTACTCATATGCCCGCTATCAATATAATCTCGCATGAACTCATTATATTGTTGACGCAATCCCGAATCTCTTGTTAAACGCCGTTCAAGAGCGTGAAATCGTTTGAGCGCTATGTCCCGTGACCCGGGAAATTCATCACGTTCGGTTTTAAAAGGTAGAGTCACTATATACCTCCCAGAGTCATCGCGCGAATGTTCGTTTACGTATTTTGTCTCGCACAGCTCTTCATCCGGAGTTAATTTGGTAGAAGTTGGTATATTGTCGAGTTCCCAAAACATTTTCAGTTCATCGTCTAACTTCGTCTGTGTATTAGCGTTGTTTGTCCCACTGCTCACAAAGAATGATGTAGTTTCCACATCGAGAGGATTGATGGATCCAACATTCCCTGTCAACAGCCAACCAAAAACAGTATTGAGGGCCGACGGTTTAGTGGATCCTCCGTCAACTATACCATTACGTAATAGTGATGGAAAGATCTCTGCTCCGAGAAGAATATCAATCGTTCCGGGCAAATGACATTCTGGATCCGCTAATGGCAAATGTTGAACGTGATTCCATGTTGTTTTGTTGAGTCTTATCGCCGGCATCTTGCTACATATCGTGGGCAAGGTAAGTGCATCGATATTGAACAAGACCTTGCCTCTGACAGCAATGTCCAGATTTACAACACCTGATACTGATGATGTTGATTGGCCCAAGCCACTGATCTTCCGAGTTGAAACTGTTCGTTGAATGCCTAACGATTCCGCAGCTTGTTCCGTTATGAAATGTGCTTGGCTACCGGAATCAATTAATGCACGCAGCGTTTGAACATGTCCATTGGAATTCTTAACCTCGATTTTTGCCGTTGATAGAAGTACCAATGACCGATCGCCTAAGTTAGTCAACACTACCTGTTCTTTATCAGATGTTAACGATTCCTTTTGTTTGGATTGACTTTCTTCTTTAGGTGATTCAACAGAGACCACATCGAAATTATCATCTCTATGGAGAAGGCTGTGATGTCGCTGACGGCATTTTTGACATTTGAAGATTGATCTACAATCACGAAGGCCGTGCGATGGTTTGAGGCAATTAAAACACCAGTGATGAGCTCTAGCATGGTCCAATCGTTCTTCTATTGATTTCTGAGCGAAAGATGGGCAGTGGTTAATCGAATGACCTTCCCCACAGAATGTGCATTTGTAAATGTTTGAGTTGACGGATGGTGCATTAGCTGTCTCGGATGATTTTACTTCGGTGTTTGACAAGAATGCTGATGTCGTCACCTTTTTACTAGTACTTGGTTTTACATTTTGGTATGTGCTATTGCGGGCGGTAGTTCCTTTATCAGTGCTGGTGAAGTGTGTGTCACGGACGAGAGCCTCGCATTTTGCATAAAGGAACGTTTTGAGCGTTGTGTATGTGGGCAATTCGTTGTCAGGATATTCTTGTTCAAATTCGCAGCGCATGGTTGAAGTCAATTTTGACAGAAGCAGGTAGCATAATATGAAGTCCCAATGTTCGATGGGCAACTCGAGTCTCTTTAATATTGCTATGTTCTCATTGAATGTGTCTAATACACGGCGGAATTCGTGAGCATTAGTTGACTGCAAAGAAACGTTTTGCATCTCTTTCCAACATGTAAATGCTAATTCGCGCTTATCTCTGTACCGAGCGACGAGTGCTTCATAAGCTTCGCAATAATATTTGCCTGTGAACGGAAATACTCGGATGACGGCCAACGCATCCCCTGTCAAACTTGACGCTAAATAGTGCATCCGCTCGGTGTCAGAAAGTGAACTATTTTCGTGGATTAGGGACTGGAAGACATCGTAGAACTCTGGCCAGGTCTTGATGTTACCCGAGAACGTTGGTAAATTTATTTTCGGTAACTTCACTCTCACCTCAACCAAAGGAGAGGCGGAGCTGTCAGATGATTTGTTGACTTCACCCCCTGCTACACTAGTAGCAGTAAGCCGTCGATGTATTGCGACAATGTCAAAATATATTTCATCGCACTGGCATCTAATTTCATCTTCATCTTCCTCAGCAGCCGTTCCTACTAGATTTAGTATTGCCTCGTGAGCCTCTTCAAATCTAGCAGCATGTCGTGAACACTCGGTATAATGAGCGATGAATTTATCTATTTGACGTTTGTCCTTCTCTGCTGACATCCCAATCTCTAAAGTTTTAGTCAGACGGTTAACTGCTAAAGTTCGCTTTCGACGTAAAGCTGGTAAGTCATGAATCGTTTTGGATTGATTCATGTCGATGGATTTTGCCTTTGGCTTAAGCCTGCGTCGTGGTGTATATGACATAGTGTAAACGTTATGCTGTTAAACTTCGTTTGAGAAAGTAGCTTTATGTGAACTATCAAAGAACTTAGATGTATATATATATATTTTTTTTTTTAACAGATATTCAACAAGTCATGTCCTCATAATACCGAACCGGCCTGTCTTCATCCAATCTAGCAAGACCAAATTCAAAATACCTACCTGCAATATAAATAAAATTCAGCGACCAGAATATTTTTATCCGTTAGCAAACAATGTTCAACAGCATTATTCCTTGACGGGATAACATAGAATGCCAGCTACTGTCACCAACATACCACAATAAAAACTGATGATATAGGTAATGTATTTGTTTAATTATTTTGAATGCAATTAAAACAAAAAAAAAAACAAAAAACAAAAACAAACTTTACCAGAATAAGGCTGTTGACTGGAAACTTCTCAGAATAAGGATGTTTGGTTTGCAATTTGTTGAGAAGCTTAGAAAATTTACATTAATTGTTCTATTCCTGGCAAAGTCTTGCAGCAGTTAACTATCCTGCCCAGTGAAGACTGATGATCATCTAGAATTAAATTGCACCGATATTGAGCAACTTACGGTTTGAAGTGAGAATGTTTGCACTGAATTTACAAAATAACTCTAGATGGCTGGTAGATACGATGCGTACCTATTTACTAATCTATCCACTATTTGCTAGGTTATTACCCGGATCTCCTAGTTACTAACTTGCTTCCTCAGTAGATAGATAGGCACTTTGTGACTGAACTTTACGAATTACAAGTAGAAGGTGGTAAGCTGATTATCGCATTTGTAGCTAAGTAAGAACGATACAACCATAAGGTTTTACAATAGGTATGTTTGGCGGTGTTAGAATAAGGACCGGGGGAAGACTTTCGGTTAAACAGTTTTGTTAGGGACAAGATCTCAAGGTCCCTGGTTTCGGCACCAAATAAATGTACGCGAACCAATCAGGCTTCGCACATTTGGGTGAAATGTAATGGATTACGAAAATGTTGCTGTATGAAACATTTCTACGGAATGCTAGAAAAGACTGACGATCACGAATCGAAGTCTGCCAAAAACAGTACAATGTGCCACTTACTTGATTAGATAGTCTTTTCCAGCTGCGAGTCTTCTGCCGGCCGGCTCAGCTAGAGTTTCTGTTCTTGAGGATAGCTTTTACACCCACTAAACCACCAAATTCAATAAAATTGTTCAATTCTTAGAACGTTATCGGCATTTTTTCCTCGGTTAGGTTAGTTCAAGTGAAGAAACGTATGGGGGCGCTGCGTGACGTCTCGTTCAATGGCGCATAGGCAACAAATTGGATTGCGCCGCTGTGATTGGCAGTTACGATTGTGATGTCACGTAATCAATAAAAAATGTGGAATGGACTCTGATCCTTTAGCTTGCGTAGATTTTATGAAACCTAAACAGTTAAGGTTAATACTTATCCAAACGAAATAAATCAAAAAATCAAAATCAAAGCATTTATTTCAAGTAGGCCAGTTACAGGCGCTTTTGAATTGTCGAAACAAAGATGAAAATTAAATGTAGCTACAGTCCCAGTCACAAGACATAAAAACTGTGAAAGTACTGTAGTTGTCCATTCCCTAGCGTAGATCTCTATGGAGAAGAACGGGCAAGCAACTCCATGAATAACAGATCTGATCAGAGAAAAAAGAACCTGGAGACAAAAGTGGCAGCAAAACAGGTTTCCCCAAGATAAGACACTGTTAAATAGAATAACTAAACAAATCAAGAAGGCAATCAAGAAAGTTCGGGATGAAAATTTAACTAGGCATCATCTTCAACTGACTAATGATCGATCGAATGATTACTCACTATGGAAAGCCACAAGGAACCAAAAACAACATATTGCCCACATACCGCCAATAAAAGAACTAAATGGCCAGTGGGCGATAAGTAACGAGCAAAAAGCATCACGGTTTGCCCAACACTTAGAGGATACTTTTACACAAACGAAGAGCGCTGACCAAGAGCTCCACTGGGAACAACTACAACAAGTAGACCAAGAGATAAAACTTGTAACACCAAATGAAGTATTTAAAGAAATCAGAGATCACATCAGTCCAAAAAAATCCCCTGGTTATGACCTTATCACGGGGGAAATCTAAAGAATCTACCAAGAAAAGCCTTGCTAAAACTCACTAAAATACTCAATGCTTCTTTTAGATTAAAGCATGTTCCTGACCAATGGAAAGTTGCAGAAGTGATCATGATCCCCAAATCAGGGAAACCACCTCAAGATGCATCATCATACAGGCCTATCTCCTTGCTGCCAGTGATGTCAAAACTTTTCGAGAACGACTGAAACCTATTATAGAAAATAGCAATATTATACCAGACTATCAATTTGGATTCAACAAGAATAACAATAGTAACTGAAAAAGCTCTTGAAGATAGGAAAGTATGCACCACTGCATTTTTAGATGTAGCCCAGGCTTTTGACAAAGTTTGGCACAAGGGATTGATTTATAAACTAAGAACTATGCTGCTCAAACAGTTCGAAGACATACTAGAATCATATATAACTGGTAGAGTCTTTAGAGTAAGGCAAGAAAATGCTTATTCTGAACTAAAGGAAATAAAAGCTGGTGTACCACAAGGAAGTGTTCAGGCCCGGTCCTGTACCTAATGTACACATGTGATATACCCGAACTAGAAAATGCAACTATTGCTACTTTTGCTGATGATACCGCAATAATGTCCACAGGATCTAATCACAAGGAAGCTGTGATAAAAGTACAAACAGCAATCAGTCAATTCTATGATTGGACCAAAAAGTGGAAGATCAAGTTGAATGAAACAAAATCCATTCACATTGACTTCACTAACCAGAAATCGGAACACAACCCAGTGTACAGTCAGCAAAACAATTAGGTTTACAGGCTAGCAATCTTCTTACTACTATTATAAATGGAAAAGGGTTTTAATCAATGTGTTTGCAATTTCATCCAGATCCTTTAAGTAGTTTCTGCGTGAAAGTATAAAAAAAAATCGATCTTTACAGACTTTTACATTTATAATAGTCGTGAGAAGATTGCTGGCCTGCATTCCTAACTGTTTTGCTGACTGTACATAAACAACAAAACTGTACCGTGCGAAAACACTGCCAAATATCTTGGTATGACCTTAGAGGCAAAGCTTCGCTGGAAAGCCCATGTCAAAAAGAAACGAGAGGAATTGGAAATTCGTTACAGAAGCATGAACTGGTTATTAGGAAGGTATTCCGCACTGTCAGTTTCTAACAAGATCCTGCTCTACAAATCCGTCTTTATGCCAGTATGGACCTATGGTATACAACTATGGGGTTGCGCCAGAGAAAGCAATGTAGAAATTATACAAAAATTTCAGAACAAAGTACTCAAGAACATCGCGAACCCGCCTTGGTATACAAGAATTGACGACATCCATCGGGACCTAAATATAGAGTTCATAGACAGTATTATCCAAAAATATGCAGAAGCTCACGAACATCGGCTTCATCATCATGTTAATGTCGAGGCCATCCAGCTCCTCGATAACACGGACATAGTACGAAGGCTCAAAAGGACTAAACCTTTTGAGTTAGTGTAGTGTAATGTAGTGTCATATTATTATATTTGTGAATTTACCGTGAGTGGAATATAGGACCTAGTTATTTATATGGACACAAGAACAAAGTGACTTCGCCTTAATAGACGCTAAGTAAACGCAATGGACGTGCTCTTAGATATAATTTTACTTTTAGCAAATTAAGTTAGATTAAAATTGCTTATTAGCCTTATTAGGCTAGATTGTAATATAAATAAAAAACCTATATTTATAAAAAAAATAAGTTGCGAAACATATAATTCGCAACTGCGAATGTAATTTTACAACCATACATTCCGTATGTACGGTCGAACAAGCTATTTGGTTTACAGTTTAACGCACAAATTACATTGTAAAGTGTAAACCAAATAGCTTGTTCGACCGTACTTCTTGAATCGATGACACAGATTTTATCTGACCAGTAGGAAGCGTTTATCTCATTTTAACTACACTAAAATAATGTATGTAATTTAACCTCTCTACGGAACCCTTCACCGTGCGTGTTCAGACACGCACTTAGCCATTTTTTTTTGTTTTTCGTAAACACAATGTGACCACCCCATCAAATACGGCCCGCGGTGACGTATTCACGTTACATTCGAACAAATAGCTAGTTTTTATAAGCCCATTGAATGCACCGCCATTTTTTCGTATATTTTTAATCTATGGTTCGCATGAAATGTTTTTTGAAGCGTTTGAATATGGCTCTGATATTTAAGTTTGTATTGGTCGGGATAAAATGTAACGGGTTGTAGTCACAGAACAGATAAAAATGTTAGAAGGGCCGTGTGAACGGGGCAGGCGCGCCGCTCATAAGTGAATGCTCATATGTCAATCGACCAACAGTCGCGTTCTTATTGTTACTACGTACGAAGCGTATGTGCACGTCAAGCACAGTTTTTACGTTAGTGTGACAATCAATAACAAACTCGCCATCTGAGTGTGAGTAATTTATTTGTGTGCGTAATGCACGTACATACGTACGTGCATTACGTACGTATGTACGTGCATGTACGTACGTATGGGTCTCTTGCTTGTAGTGGAGTTAAAGGGTGGGAGACAAGCAGCGACACGCGTTCTAATACTAATCAGCAGTGCAAGTACGTAGGATTTGATAACACTCGATTAGATAAATTTGACAGTTATTCTCGATAAAAAGAGTTTTTTTGGAGTCAAAAACTCATTTTATCGAGAATAACTGTCAAATTTATCTAATCGAGTAATACTTGCACTGCAGGAACTGTTTCCTTTCTAACCTCTTTTATATGGGGCCTAATTCTGCTATTTTAATAAATTCGTCACTCCAGCACGATTCCATTCCCATCCCATAGTCATTTTGCTTAAAGTTCGTAATCTGCTAAATTCACAATGGTCGATCATTGGTCGGTCAATGGTCTCGTAATAAAATTGTGTTTTAATGGCATTGTCGTATTGCCATTATTATATAACCCTTAGTACAAAATAATGGCTTTCGAAATCTACTACTAAATGCGAACATTTATTCATGCCAGATTTCATGTGCGAGATTACCATTCTATGACATTTCTTTCAATGGAGTGTCAGTGGTTGACCATTGAGAAGTCATAATGGCGGCATTATATTAGGAGATTAACAAACTTGTCAAAACTTGACAGAACTTGACCATTATGAAATCAATGATCGACTATTCTGACACTATTGTTATAACAGAATTGAGGCCCTGTTCTGTGGTCATACACAGTGTGTTGTGACAAGTTACACGAAATCGTTTTGAATCGTCGTCATTTGTATTCAGTCAATATAAACTTTTGATTTATAAGTACTTCAAAAGAAAAAAACCCTTTGCCAATCTAGGACGGAATTCCTTAGGGTAACTGTAGCGGTAACCGATTAATCTCTTATTAGGAAGTGGGAGTGGACCAGAATTCACCACGCTGTATATCACAAGTATTTTTTTTTACTCTAGGACATGTAGGTTCATTCACAATTTTGTGAGCACTTGAGCAGTGAGCTAGTGCTTGCCCGGATTCGAGTCCACGACATGCGACACGTAGGTAAGTTATGTGTTTTTGATAACATTTTTACGCCCAATGATAATTGTGTACCGTTATCTGGCTTACCGCATCGTACAGAGAAACAAAAAATTAAAGGAACCGTACAAAAATACACTGAACGTATCAAATGCTATGCAAATTGAATAACTATCAAATATGCAAGTAAGTGAGCATTTACATACATCAATCAGTATTAATCGTCATAAATAAATGGGATTCCACTGTATAAACCATTAAACCGTTCCAGTGCGAATTTAATTTTTGGTCGCAAATCGTGATTTTAAACTAAAATGCATCGCTCCCTATCATTGGTTGAAATTTGCATGAATAATTTCAAACCGTACCGACTGTTTTACTGGACGACTCCATTTGCACTGTCGATAGGGTTGCCACGTATAACCAGCTATGATTTGAATAAATTGTTTATCAGGAGCTCGTGGCTAATTAATATCGACTGATATTATTTAGCCACGAGCTCCTGATCGGCGGCGCGGATCTGAGCGGGTCGATCGTTGTCGGTCTGTGGATGGGTGCTTACCTCATACCGAGTTTCCTCCGATTCTCGGAACGCACGATAAGCCATTGGTCCCGGCTGTCATTTGCGTGCAGTCAGCTAGCAGCCCGAAAGTCTGACAATCAATCTTGCCAAGGGGTATCGTATTACCCAGTACTAACTGGGTTATGGAAGTCAGTGAGCCAGTCGCTCTGCAACTGGTATTCAGCGACATTCGGTAAGACTGGAAGCCAATCCCAATAAATTTGGGAAAAGTCTAGATGGAGAGTTTATCAGTATTTTTCCGATTTATCGGCCAGCTGCACCATACCGTACTACCAGTATATCATGACCGTGCAAAGCACGTGTCAGGCACGGAAAGAAACAATTCGAACAATAAAATTATGCCCACTAGAACATAACAACGCGTTGTAAACGGGTATGAAACGCTTTCATACCAACCAGTTTACAACGCGTTTAGAACGGTCATCATACGCGATTAGAACGGGTTTAGAAAAATGTAATAACAACGAATTTCATAATAATTACGATTGCAAGAAAAACATTTTTCGAGTGAACGTCAAACATAACGAATAACTTTTTAGATGTTTTTACTTTAACAGTCATAAAACTGTTAAGAAAAATAACTTCAAGTGAAGTTTTCACATTTTCTCCGAAAGAAAAACCTAGTTGATTTCCTTCCTCAAAACTTGGTAGCCCTAACAGAATGTTCCCACAAATTGTCACCCAAAGTGGTCCGATGTGGGTGAGAGAAGGGGGTCACCCGGACCCCCGGCACCCCCGGGTGGATTTTTTCGGGATGGCACGTTACGGCTTTCGGCAATTTAGCTAATTGCAGTTCATTTTCACTTCATTCTATTCACATAAACCTTTATGTGGGGATCAAAGGTTTGAGGGCCCCGACTTTAATGGATCATGAATATTTGTATGTTATTTTAATAATTAAGATTTTCTGCATACGCTCCTGTGTCTAAAGGGTTTTGTGAAATTCAAATTTGAATTTCCGCCAGGAAGGCATTAGAGGAAATCGGATTATTTGTTGCGGGGTCTGCTCACGAGACTTATTTATTACATACTTGGTTATAAAGCTAGGTTTTATTTTAGTCACACGGATCAATTGATTATTCTGCATACCCCTTATGAATTTTAAAAAGTTGTCTTATCGTAGCTTGACACCTGTAATGTTCGGTACTTCGGTGGTACCTCTTATAAGTGGACGACCCGAATGGCGTAGTGGTAGTGAGGCTGCCTTACGTTCTTAGGGTCTTGGGTTCGAATCCCGGTAGGAGCAAATGTTTGTGTGATGAGCATGGATATTAATTTGTTTCCGAGTCATGGATGTTTATACGTATAATAAGTATGTATTTACAAACAAAAAGTATATATGTAGTATAATGATATCAACTACCTGGTGACCACGACACATGCCTTGCTTAGTGTGGCACTACATGGCGCTGTGTGTTAATGTCCAGCGATATTTATTTATTTATTTATTCATTGGTTCATTGGTGTACCAAGTACACCTACATTGCACCGTTCATCTTTAATGCCCATGTGACATAGGGCGAGCCTATATTAACATCAATCAGGCACAAATCAACCAGGCTGCCACTGAGAAATTTCCTGGACCAACAATAGGTATAGGTCTTCGATAGGTATTATGTGCTGAATCATGAGAAAAAAAGGTTACCGACGTAACCCGAAGAATTTGCCCACAATGCTTGCAAAACAGATGGCTGACGGGACCCAAAAGTTCTGGAGTGGCGACCGCGAATCGGAAGAAGTTGCGTTGGAAGGCTTCCCACTAGGTGGACCGATGACCTGGTGAAGGTTGCGGGAATCTGCTGGATGCGAGTCGCACGGGACCGGTCAATGTGGCGACATTTGTGGGTGGCGTATGTCCAGCAGTGGACGTCTTTCGGCTGAAATGATGATGATGATGAACTCATAAATAATTCATCGTAGTAAAGCTGGCAGGTTAGGCAAATTATAATAGTACGATGCCTAAAACATTGTAACTTGTAAACTGAAAAAGTTTAACAATCGCTTACAGTAGTTTAGATAAGAATGTATTAGTGAAGAGAAGAAGCGTTATCTCGGAGGAAGCTTATAAGATTTATCTGATAAGAGGGTCGCAGCTTAGCTCAGTTAAGTCAGATCTTGGCAATTCACTTGGAGATACGCGGGGAAGCTGCGGTACTTCGTATGTGTTTTAGTACGAAAGTTGTTCCAATATGCGTGTTAGTTGTATCGATTGACAGACCGACAAGAATTTAGTTTGTTAAGTTGTAAACATATTTTTTTAGGGTTTATAAACAGCCGTACCTACTACAAAACACATACTGTATTAAACATTAGAATTAAAAACGGGATTGTGTTTGTGTTAGTGACCATGTCAGTCTAAAAACTTACATACTGTACTATTAATGTTGCTATTTAGGATCGAATTTTGGCATGTAATGATTCTTCTATGAATGAAAAAATATTGATTTTTCACTATTCCAATGGGGAATTTTCGGTATGAGTATTTTTCGCTATTCCTCATATTTTCGGATTTGGCTATCCACACCCACTTGAAAAATTCACCCTGTATACGCCTGTGATAATGCCCTAGTTCCTATGCCAGCCTCATCTGCAAAAAGGCCTACCTATATAAATAATATGCTGTCAACATTTTCCGCTCCTGCCGAAACATTCCATGTTTTAATCAGAATCCCATCTTCACATCAAGATACGCCTAATTCACCGTTCCAATATAGCTTAGTTTCAATCGGCCGCCTTCGTTCGTCCGTGACGGGAATGCACGTTACCGGCCGAATACAGGAGCGATGGGACACAGAATAGATAGGGGCAGAAGAAACGGTCTGTACAACGAGCCACATACACGCAGCGTCGGTTCTGAGACAACTGGAGCTGTGTTGAAACATTCAATTAGGTATTGACATAGTTGAAGCACACTCGCGATTAACATTCATTTGATTTAGTTTAAGATCACCATACGCCTTAGATGGCTATTGCCAAATAAAACAAGGTTTAATACCATACCATATTAGACTTAGTTCTATTTGGCTGGCTGACGTCAGTTTACATAAACTCTAGGCAACAGGCACACTTTTATATTCAATTTTCGCCACTGAGCCAGGCGTAGAAAACCGCTAACGCTGCTCTTTTATTAAGGTGCTGTATAGCTTAGTTTTACTTAAAGCGGACAGAAGTTGTACGAAATGTTTGGCTTTATTGATCGCCGTCTATGACACTCATACAGCCTGTATCTTAAAGGGCAAAATTCTTTTTTTTTGCGTTTTAGTAATTTGCAGATCAGTGTAAGTTACACGTTTCGCAACCGTATCAAATGGATTTACATAGTACTAACCATTACAATCATTTATGCAACCCTCAAAGTTCATTAAATCTCGTTGAATAATTGTTTCATGAAAAAGTCATTCAATGGGCGCGAAATGATGCATCCACACTTCAGTTACTTTTGTATATAATTCACTTGTTATATAATTATCCGATAAACTTTTATTTAATAAAGTATTTAAATATTATCTGATAAAACAACGTTTAGAATAAAGACATTACACATATTGATAGTGCCATTAAAAAAAAAAAAAAAAAATAAATGAATGTTTGTAAAACGAATGTTTTTAAAATAAAACGTCGGAATTAGTTGTTTGCGAATTAAATAGTATACGAAACGTTGGTTACAAAATGAAAATTTGTCAAATGAGTTTTGTTGAAACATTAGTAAACCCCTTTGGTAACATTGTTATAGAATGTTTCCTCAAAATAGGGTGTGGATACGATGCTCCAAAAAAAGTAACAAAATTTTAATTTTGCGGGCTAACCTAGCGCTTTCACCATAAATTTGGCATACAATACTGCATTCGCTTGTCTTTATCATTGCTTGTAGCTAACCTAACCTTCTGCACCCTATCTACTCCGCAACAGCAAGCATGATTCACTGCAGCTTAGAATCCGTATTAGGAGCACGTATGATGCATTTTCTTTATTTTTCGTTGTACGGAATATTCTGTTGCCGAAGGTTGTGGTTATGGAAATCGTGATTAGGTCTTAGCTTGTTGAAGTGGAGTTTCCAATTGGTTATGTGGAATTTTCAATTGTGGGTATTGGGTATTGGATTTGGGAGTGACGGTAAAATTATAGTAGGTAGTAAAAGTTTGATTGCAAATTCATCGTTTTATACTGTTCTTACTCTTCGACCACGACATCAGGCGATACGGCTTGCTTACTCCATAATTCGTGTCTTGTGGACTCGTAGCATGCTCAAAAAAACTTCTTTCATTTACTTATCCCGCATTCACTGTCTTACGACGCAGGTCACTTGAACTTGCGAGTCGTGGCCACGAGTTATTATTTAAGTTGTTCTGGCGAACCGAGTCGTGACAAAAAACTAGTTTGGTACCTTATGGCTTCAGCTTTTCTCTACCTTCAATACATGCTACAAAGTTCCCATTTCTCCCAAAATGAAGTCAAAAACAAGTTAAAATGTTCGTCTTACCCACAGCAACGGGAGTACGTACATTCGGTGGTGCGCTGACACTGAGAGCCGATTCAATATAGTCGCCTTCTCGTTTCAACCTAGAATCAAACGTGACGGGAATTCCTTTCGTATTATAGTTTATTTCCCAAGTTATTCCTGTTAAAAATATTATTACTTCTATTTTGTGGATTCTGTTGAGGAGAGGTTTTCAATGATGATGGATTGTAATAAGAGTATGAAGTACAACTACTAGTAATAGTCTAACAACAACAGATATGCTAACGACTGATGTTTTTTCAAGAATAGTCTAACTGCAGTTAGACATGTTCATTCTCAAAATTACCATATTTTACTACAATTTTTTTCAATGTGGGTACAATGTAACTATGTTAGTCCATGGACGACTCGTTTGAGTGCATTCATGCAGGTGGAGTTGTAAAAAATCAAGCTTCATTTCATTTATTTCATAAACAATTTTTACTTTGTGTCGAAAACTCTTTTAAAATAAAACTTAAATTAAATAAATAAAAAATACAATTATAATTTGTAAACTTTCTGCCTGAGAGCTTCAGAAGATGTGTTTTTAGAACAAATAACAAAAATAATACTATACAAAATTAGTTTTAGTAAATGCGAAACCCACATGTTATATTTTGTCGAAAAAATTGGGACAAAATATAACATGTTGTTCAAATTATTGGAATCCATTCAGTTACTTATTTTGATCAAAATGTATTCAGGTCTCGTACATAATAAAAATGTTTTAAATTGAATATTATAATGAACATTTATTCTCTCTTTATTCATTATGATTAACTTCACAATCTAGAACACACACATTTAAACTTTATTCTTCAAACCAGGACACACTTCGAGATCTTTCTCTTTCTTCCCCATTGCCTCTGCCTGCCCCACATTATCTGGTAGGACATCATCAGAGGTATCAGGTAGTAGTGTCACCACGCATGCTGTCAGCAGGGACAGGATGCCCATTATGAGGGATGGGAGTCCATGCCAGTATTGTATCTGCAAAAATAAATTGGAATAAATAAAGGACAGCACCGAGGTTGTTCTATGGACATCATGTTAAGAGGGCTATCACATTTTTTCTTGTATTTGTGTGTTTTAAGAGTCTAACACTCTAATACAAGAAAAAGTGTGATTGCTCTTAAGTCGTTCTGGCTGTCATTTGTATATATTTGACAGTCTCCTCCACTCCTCTCTCTTTTTATCTCTTTTCCTCTTGATTACTGGGTCGTGGAGGTCAGTTAAGCAGTCACTCCATACCAAGTACAGGAATCCAGCTAAACAGCAGTTAGGAGTTCCTGTCTTGCTAAATTCCTGCCGACTCCAACATAAAACTAGTTATATGTAGTTAGGACCCATGTCCTAAATACATGTAACTAGTTTACAAAAGTTTACGTAATTATTGTTGTGAACCTCTTTGTCTGATCCGGGAATCGAAAGCAGGACCTCAGGCTAGCAGTCGCGCTTACTACCACTAGACCAACGCGAGGCAGTCCCTCAGATCAATAAGCAATACTGGTGCTATAGAATCTATATCTTTAAACGTATAATAAAATCGTAGGAAAGTCAAAACTGTATATTCAATATTTTTTAAAAAGAATACTTGGGGCGTGATCTACAATCGATATCGACGCCAAAAATATAGTTTTTAGAATTTTTGTCTGTTTGTCTGTATGTATGTCCGGGCTAAACTCAAAAAGTTCTGCATGGATTTATTTCAAATTTTGCATGAATATTACTAAGAGGTCGGGTCAACATATAGGCATATTATCACGCTATCACCTACGGGTTAGGAGCACTGGCATCTTAGGTATTTTTGGTGCTGTAGAGCCTTCACGCAGACGACGTCGCGGGCAGCAGCTAGTGTTTAAATAAAAAATCTAGTAAAACAACTTACTAATAACGGTGTTTGTGGCGCTATAATGGCAGCAACTCGTCCCAGTGCTGAGCATAATGCATGCATAGTGTTTCGTGTATAAGTAGGGAACAACTCCGAAGTGTAAATGTACACGATACGTATGGATACACTGGCGCAGAGCTTGCCCGATATGTACAGCAGTATTGATAACCAGGCGTGTTCTGTGAGGAAATAAGTGTTATATTATTAGTATGGGGCGAGGCTTTTGCCCAGCTGTGGGATGACGTAGGCTAATAGTGTCAAAATCAGTATTATTACATTTCTTGTTGACCCCAAGTCCCATATAACAAAACTCCTGTGTATTTACAATAACAAAATATCTATTATCACTATCTGGTGTCCGCGACACAAGCCTCGTAGCTCAGTGTGGCGCTAGATGGCAGTGTGTGTAATGTCCAGCGTTAATTCTATAATCTCACTTGTTTACCTATAACCTTCATATTCGGTTGTATTGTATCCATGTAACCTAACCTAACCTAACCTTCTTTTCGGTTGTCGCCCCATGTTATTTTGTTATGAACATCTTTTACTAAGAAAACGTGAAGCATCTAGATAATCATAATCTATAAATGTACACGCACAACGTAAACCGCTGGGTCTAGGAGCAAACATTTTTGAACAAGAGAAGGGTTTATAAGGGTTCATGTCACGTAAGCGGATTCTTAAGAAAGGAATCTAGAAAATTCTATTTCTAAAAGGATTTTTCAAAAATTCCGTCTCTTAAGAGTTTTTGCCTGTTTAAGAAAAAAAAGTGTCCCCGCACTAGGATTTTTTCTTGTATCGTGGGTGCGTTTAAAAAAATTACACATTCACTGTCCACGAAAAGACACAATAGTTAAACAATCGCTTTGAACCATATGTGGCTCATGGGACTGGAAATGGGTTAAAACTTAAACTCACAAACACAAACAGCCAAACCTGGAACAACTATTTGTAGGCTATTCAGTTATTTGTTCCAAGCAATGGAGAGGCAATGCTCGGAGTTTTCTTGCGTGATCGAATCAGAAATGAAGATATCCGCAAGAAAACCAAGGTTACCGACGTAGCCCGAAGAATTGTCAAACTTAAGTGACACATTGCTCGCAGAACGGATGGCCGATAGCGCCGAAAAGTTCTTTTAATATCTCAACTTTTTACGTACCTGTAGGCATAACCGAATGTGCGAAACAAAAAGTACCGGTGAGCAGGAACGAAAATATTAGCGGCCTCTTTCTCTGGCATTTGGTCAATAAGTACAATATGACAAAACTTGCAGGCAGACCAGTCGTCATCGTCAACCCATAGTTCAGGTATTTGTTCCCTTGTAACGATACCGAGTTTATTATCAACGAATAGGCATTGAATAGAGCCGTAAACCACATGCAAATACAACATAGAAGTCTGATGAACAGCGTCTTTGAAGATACCGTCATCTTCACCAATGTCTTCAAGCCGATTTTTGCAGAGTTTTCTTCGCATTTCAAGTTGGCCAGTTTCATTTCATCTATTATCACTTTGTTGGTCTTAGCGGCTTGCCTTATCATTTTATCAACTTCTTTTTTCTTGCCCTTGTTTAATAGCCACCTTACGCTGTCATCCATCCAGTATATGTAGAAGATGTATAAGAGTCCAGGTGCATAAATGGCAATTAAATAGAATCTCCAGTTTGGTAGAAGCCATGCTATGACAGCCTGTGAAATTCCGGCAAGAGTAGTGAAGAGGCTGAGTACAAATATGATTAGCGGTCGATTTTCCTTTGTGACGCTTTCAATTGCTAAAATATACAACAAATTGAGATGAATTGGCTATGAAGAGATGTTCTCAAATGTATGTAACATACAATATGTTTACAAAAACCCTGACCGTTCCGAAAGGGGCATATAAGTATCTTGGGATACTTATATGCCCCTTTTCACAATACCAAATCAAATAAGAAAGTACTCATGATAATAAAATTTATTTTAAATTCACGATGATTGTGCTTAATTTACCACCAACACAATATCATGCAATGTTTTAAAATGCGGCAACAGCAATGCTGAAGATACGAGTAGCTTATTGATCGTCGTCGATTGTTTAATGATCACGTCACTACCCGAGAAACAAACGTCTCAGTATTGCCATTATTTCACCGGGGTATTTTTTCACTTGTTATCTAAAAAGGATTACATAAATGAAATGGAATAACGAAACTCAATGGTACCTTGACGGATCAGTCGGGGTTTTTAACACTATTAAATCATGTTGTTTCCAAAATGTTTAAATGTGACCCTTTCATCCTGAAAACTTTTTATATTGTTTAGGTACGTTTTTCGTGTCATATTATTTACATACGATGACTATATGTTCAAGTTATACAAAAAAAAAAAGGAAAACAGGAAACGTAAAAAATCCTAAAGTACTGGATTGGCAAAAGTCATCGAAAAGCTTATGATAGACATCACCGTAGAAGTTCTAAAACCACGTACTTTTAATTTTTTGGCGGTTTTGAAATTTTTATGCTATTTGCTAGACGATCGGAAGACGCGTGGATTCAGCCATTCAGAAACAATCAATGTTACATCCTATTTGACGTGAACAAAAAAATAAAAATCTTTTGTACTGTTACTGTTATTTTTGAATTACGCGGTGTTAGAACTTCAGTGAGGAAATGCATAACGCTTTGAAAGAGAATACCACATGTCTAGGTCCTTTTGACCTATTGAATGAACAATGGCATTCAAAACACTGGAGACTATAGCAAAGCTAAAATGTTTAATGATTGGTTACCTAAAGTAAAGGTAGCAGAATAGCAGTCTCCAATTAAAGGCTCCATGGTTTCAAGAGCAACATACAGCCAATAGGAGTAGACCATACTCTTCCACAAACCAATAACAGCGCTAGCAAGCGACGTGAAGATTACAACTGACTTTCTGCCATATCTGGAAAGAAAGTCCTTTTAGTTATAGCATAATCACCTTATAATGTTCCCACTGCTGGGACTCACGGCCTCCTCTCTATGCGAAGGAATGGGTTATAATCTACCAAGCGGGCCCAGTGCGGGTTGGTAGAGGTCATATCTCTTTAAAATTTTGGTTGTAGGACATGCCGGTTTCCTCACGATGATTTCCTTTGCCGTTTTTGAGAGCAGTGGTGTTGAAATAGATTACACAAAGTAATGCGCCCGCCTGGGTTCGAACCCATGACTTAGTCGAGGCTGCCACCAATGGGCCACCACTGCTCCTTTTAGTTATGTTATCTCTTAAGGCGCTTAGACGAGCTAAATTAGCTACTCTATTTGTGGTGGTTCAAACTTCGTTTGAAATGCTGTTAGAATAAAGTTCTAATCAGCTTGCACTACAAAGTGGTTGTTACGTCAGCCACTGCGGGCCAAATAGCGCGAAATGAGTGGTTTCGATCGATTTACAAAAAAACTATTGATTGGATTAAAAAACTAAAACAGTATCATGCTAATATATTGCTTGTAGAATTATTTGCCAAAAAATCAGAATGATCGCATGCATATTAGTATGTTTTTTATTGTTTGAAAGATATTTTTAGAGGTAAGTTCGTGATTTCTTTTTATCGAGACAAATTAATTGTATTATGTTTTCAAAACAGTATCATGCTAGAATATATCCTGAAGAATATCATATATTTTTCTGGTCTTGTTTATAGCAGTGAATCATATACTTTTAGTAATTATAAAACTCGCGTTTAGCTCGTGTAATCGCCTTAAATAAAACGTATGCCACTGAGACATGGAATATTTATTTTGTAACAATCAGGAACCGAATCAACTTAGCTAAAAGACTCGTGATTATTATAATGATGAGCATGATTGCCCAAAAAAAATAATGTCTTACTTAACAACTACAACAAAAATAACATAATGCTAATCATGCTAGGTGTGAATAAACTGCCATCATTATGGGCTATAAATGTTTCACAATAATTGTAGCTATTGCTCGCAGCTTCGCCTGCAAGGAGGTGAACGTTATCTGTTCCACGCGACTCGCGAGCTACCAAAAGATAAAAAAAACACTTACAAAACTGTTTTTTTTTTATTTCATTATTACTTTTTCGCCGCCGACTTTCGAATTCCGCTGTTAAGTGTTTTTTTTTTAATTTCTTACAAAATGCCTGGCCCTTTAGAAAAATCTATGAATACTAAAAAGTTGCACATTGTTATTTGCGTAACTATTGTGTTTTTAACAAATGACGGGTACCTAATCATTATTTTTGACATGACATGCATAGTGTTTAGGTACACAACCTAACACAGTCTCTCGTTGAAAATTCAATGAGCTTGGCACGAGACAGCGCACGCTCATGTAAAGCAAGGGTAATATTACCGCTGTAAGAGCATACATATACTTAAAAAAATAGATCCTCGAAATAAAGTGAAAAAAGCAGGGGCATACTCGCATGATAGCAGCAGACTCGCAGACTGAGACAGATGAGCCGACTTACTTTTGCATTAGTATCTATGCGGATAGAAGATATTTTTAAATAAAGTTTTTTAAAATTACGTTTAATAATACACTAGTCCTACGAAGTCGCTGAAATGGACATTCGTGGGAATTTCTGTAAATGATAGAGTTATTCTGTAACTTGAGCAGTATTATAACAATAACACTCAAACAATGTGTTGTTTTGAATAACTTACTTTTTACACAATATTTTTTTGCTATGGGTTTGTCTTATTCCACGGACTGACCTTGGTAAGATCTGCTTAACCTGAAGATTGGCCCGTGAGGCTGTTATTATTTAGCCACAAGTTCCTTTGTAAGGTTGGTAAGACATGAATCGAGTATAAAGACATAGTAAAGATTGTAACAGTTAAAAAGATCACGGTAACATACTTGTCCGATAGAGGCCCGATTAGGAACAGCCCTATCATGTATCCAGCGCTGTGCATCGTGCCAATGAGTGTCCTCTTCCAGTCCTCACATCCAAGGTTGAACTGTAAAGAAAGATAGTCAGTCATTATCATGGTAAATAGTACTTTGCAAAATAAACAATCACGGAAAATATCCCGTAAGTGACAATATAAAGTTTTAAACCGTGAAAGCTTAAAACAGTGTTTGAATAGTACTTTAGGTTTGGTGTGTCGTCAAGAAATTCACCCAAATCGCTGTCATAAGGAATAGTGCCCACGCAGGAAGTTGGCAGCATTGTCAACCTTCATTCAGGTTATTACCATTAGTTAGCATTGTCAGTTTTTAACGTTTTCCCTGTTGGAGAACAGGTATTCACTCTGTTAGGAGGAGGCAGTAATCCGGCGATTTCTGCTTCTGGGAAATGAGGATTTTGTCACGTAGTTTTCCTTAATTGTTTTGAGAGAATTTGTGATGTTAGGTGATTGGTTATGAAGGGGTAAAAAGAGGTGTGACACCCACATTCTGCCAGTTGTGCTTAAGGCGTTGTCTCATTGAGGTTGAAAGGAAATAGGCATATTTTTCCTCAAATTCCAAGATCAGTGTTCGTGGCATTGAACTAGACATTGGAAGCGCATATGACCTTGATCGAATATAGCCTGATTGCCATACTAACTATGCAAATGGATCGGTCATAGAATAATGATGAAGGTTAGTCAAATGAGGATGCTACGAATTTTCCTCTTATATTTCGAAACAGAAGAGAGAATTGGGCGACGGTAAGGTACCATTATAATAGTATTTTTTTTAATTTTCTGGTCAGTGAAAATTTCTAATGAAAACGTCGTGAGGAAAGAGTTGAGCAAGAAAGGAAGTGTCTGATTAGATGACGAGTGATAAGATAGTGGTCTGAAGGAACTGGGTAGCCATGAATGGCAAACCCGCCAAAAATGGAAATATTTGGAAGAGACCTACACTCAGCATTGGGTGGCCAAGGGTTGAAGAAGACGAAGAAGAAAGTATAGAAGAAGAGAACAAGATGCGCTGACCAAATAAATTTAGTTATGGGCAGAAGAATGGTGAGTGTCAGGTACGAGTAGTATCATATCATAGATATAATAAAGTAGGAGAAATGCCCGTTAGACGAAAATGTATCGGAACCCTATGTCTCCACTTTGCCCCTACCACACATCAACTACTATACATGCAGTTCAGTAAACGCAATAGATACGCAGTCGCGCACACACCCGCATTTCTTAAAACAGAACTTAGTACACAATCAATTATAAACCTTATGCCATCAAAAACATCGTGTATTTACCATGCACCGTACAACTTACCCACACAAAACATCGGTAGGTACACAAGCACATAACTAACTCGTCATAAGAACCAGCGGCCGCACTACGCGATGCGTCCGCTTATTGAACTATTGTTTGGTGATTTTTACATTGCTTGTCCAGTCACAGGTAGTGGTTGAGGAGCAATGTATTTACTGCAAAATAGTAAGTATCTAGGCTTGTGCCAGTCGCGCGAACACCGACACGCCCTCTTGCCACTTCTCCTGTTTTTTTTTATATTTCTATGGGTAGTACGAGTATGTTGATCAAAACATGATTCGAGACCGTAAAATGAATGTATTCACAAAATCATTTTCGTTGATATTATCAACACAACTGTGTAAGTTCGAATGTTCCATTGAATTAAATACACAAATTGCAAAGAAACGTAAGAATATTGGAATTTTACTACTGGCTACTTGTGTAATTACTGTTTTGAAAGTGTGTATGAATATGAAGAAATGTGGCATTCGGAGAAATTCAACTTAGAAGTAGACTTACCTCAGCAACAAAACTGTCAGGTCTATCATAAACCCACTCTTCGCATTTAGTAGCAGTTGATACATCTAAATTATTTTCATCACATACACCGGTATTATTATATTGTGCATATTTGTGACATTTGTGATCAAAACTTGAATTCGAGTTTAATGTTGATAGCTCTGTGTGACCGCAGTTAAGATATTTACACCTGAAAGACAAAATGAATGTTAACCACTGACTAAATAAAAAAAACTTGTGGACTTTGAAACGATATTGTACAATGACATCTAACGTTATACCTACTTATTAGTTGGGACAGACACTACCCGTGTCTGTCCCAACTTTCTTGCCTTTTCTATCATCGTTATCGATTATGTCATGTTTGTTTGGGCCCTCTTTTATCACTTTGTCACCAAAAAGAACCCTACAATTAGTTCCATGGTTTTATAGAAACCAGGTTTTGTAAAAAAAAGAAAGCTGGTTTAACCTTGGTAGCACGCTCTATATGCAAATACATAGTTTCAATTTCGTTTTAGACCCGTTTGTTTTTTCTATAAATTCGTGAATAACTTAACAGATAGCGTGTATATTTGACTTAAAAAAATATGATAAATATGATTAGGCTTACCTATACCCAACGTTTTCAACAGCAAATATATAATTTGTACTATGCCAGAAACTACTAAGAGCTAACATTCCAAGTAACACCATAAATTTTATATGATATCGTCCATATATTTTTAATTCACTCAACACGCTCTCTAAATCCGTTCCTTCTTCTTTCGTATTTATAACCACGTCTTTTTTAAAAGATTCCATTTTTCTTTCTTGTGCTGTTATTTTTTCTTCTTTATCTTTACACTGTTCTTGAGGATCTTCAACTTTAACTGTCACATCTTTTCCAACACCTTTTGATTCATTTTCTTCTTCTTTTAATGTTCTCATGTTTTAAGTGACAAGGAAAGACGTTATTTTTGCCGCGAGTAATGTTATACTAATTCATTTAACTGTTGAGTAGGTACTTGTATATTTTGAATAGAGGGCGAGGATGTTTTCGTTTCGGTTATCAAAATAATATGCAGGTTCGCTTCAGCTTGACGTGATCTCACCGTCACAGACTGATGAAGCTTGATTAAAGATCGGTCGCTGGCAGTTTAGGGAAGCATTGCTGTTTTTGTCGCTATGCCTATTGGGTCTAAAATGAAGTCATTATAAATAGCTTAAGACCTTTTTTGGTATATTTCTGTGTTTAGCAAGTTATTACGTAATAGGGATATTTGTTTTTTTTTTCTTATTCGTCTTCTTCTCATAAATGCCGATATTTTAAGTTAATTTTACAAATGAAAAATGACGACCTCTAGTAATAGAAAACACTTTAAATCAAGTAGATCGTAATGTAACTGTCTTCAATAACTTGTCATATGTGTGTGTTCTGTATACCTATTCATATTGTAATTACCATTTAACAATAAGTGGTAATGAAAAATTTATGATTAGGTGTAGGCGATTTAAACGTGGAATTGGTCCTGTCAGTTTAAATATTGCGCTTGTTTTGCTCTTTATTATTATTAATTTTTACTTTCAGCTTTTCAGTTTAATAATGTGAAAGATTTATAACCGACGATTTAACTTCTTAATTTTTTCACTTTTATATACAGGATGATTGGTAATTGGGTGCCGGCCTCGAAATGGGGGATACTAGACCTTATTTGCAACAATTTTGACCCGATACCTTGGGGTCCCAACTGGGTGTATGGTGTAAAGGTGGAACATTTCAAGGAAAACTTTAAAAGTTCGATTTTTCGAAAACCACCATGTTTGGACCCCAAGGTATCGGGTCAAAATTGTTGCAAATAGGGTTTAGTGTCCTTTCAAGGCCTTGCACTCAATTAGCAATCACCCTGTATTTGTCTTTTCCAACTTTAAATTGTTATAAATCCTAATTAGGCATTCGAAATGTTATATCTTATTTTAACCCCCGACGCAAAAACGACAGGCTGTTATAAGTTTGACGTGTCTGTGTGTGTTTGTCTGTCTGTAGCATCGTAGCTCCCGAACGGATGAACCGATTAGGAGTTTGTTTTTATTTGAAAGGTGAATTAGTTGGGAGTGTTCTTAGCTATGTTTGTAAAAATCAGTCCAAGATGGCCGTCGCCACAAAATGGCGGATTACATATTTATTCAACAACTCCCTCAATATGGGTATGAATTGAAAGGGCTTGGCTAGTAGAATACTATACGCCATAATAAATTTCAAATCTAAGATGGCCGCCACCACAAAATGGTGAATAACATTTTTTTTCACAACTCCCTCAATAAGGATATCAAATGATGGGGATGTAGTGGACTTAAAATAATTTTTAATTTTTAATTTAATGTATCTAGTAATATTATAAATGCGAAAGTTTCTGAGGTTGGATGGATGGATGGATGTTTGTTACTCTTTCACGCAAAAAAAAAAAACTACTGACCGGATTTGGATAGGCACACAGAATTTATAACTTGGATTGACACATAGGATAGGTACTTTTTATCCCAGTACTACGATTCCGCGGGCATAAGCTAGTGATAAACACATTACCCTCCCGAGTCGTGTAAAAGAGCTACCTATTCACAATACAGTTCAAAAACTGTATTGTGTACCACTGCGACATAATTGTATTTGAAGGTCTCTGTCATAGAGGAAACTCAACTGACATAATCACCCGTTTGGTCGGAGCATCCTCCCTTTTCCATGAACTGTACCTACACCCAATTCTTCAAACCCCTATAAAACCAACAAGCAAATTGAATAAATTCTTTTTCTATCCTGCTAGTTAGCTTCGCCTACCTCGGGTACCTTGCTAACAGCGTTATCTATATCTAGTTGTAATTAAAACGACATTTTATTACATAAGATCATTTTATTACTAACAGAAAAAAAAACTACCAAAAACATACATACAGGGTGTAAACCACCTCATTACGAAGCCATTAACCAAGCATTCTGTACATCAAACTATGTAACTTTACTTTACGCAAAAAATATTACTGGGAAACAACTTTTTTTTTGGAGTGAAAAATGTTTTGTGGCAGAACTCAATGAAACGCACTTAAAACATTGTGCTGATGGATGGATTGAATAGTACGGCGGTCGTGGAGGTGTTAAAAATCAAAATCTTACAATAAAATCTTGTATTTTAAAAAAGACTAGTCAAAAAGTTGTAACTTTGACCCCCCATATCTCCGTAACTAGGAGGTTCTCAATGATCGCAATGACGGGGAGAACAAGTGCCTTTCGGCTTCGTGAAGAGGTGTTTTACACCCTTTATAGGTACTGGCATCAATTACCCTAGAGTAAAAATCTGCATAATCCTAAAATCGATATGAGACGCTTCACTCTTCAATCGATTTGAAACGTCGGTACACAAAACGACTCAAAAGTGAGAATTCATTAGTGAACCATTCGGCCCAATCGTTCGGCACTCAGAATCTTTCACTCGACAACCGAATGAGCGCAAAATGAAATTAAAGGAGACTATATGAACTTTCATTCCTCTGTACATCATTTTGTCAGTGTGAAAATGGAATAAAAAAAAAGTACAATCACCCGAGTGAACCGAATACTCGAGGTACTCGAAGAGCTGAATACTGGTATTTTACATGGAGCAATTGCCTATCTGATCTCCACAAGCCTATTAGCAGTAGTTAGTACTGGGTAATACGATACCCCTTGGTAAGACTGGTTGTCAGACTTACCGAACCGAACCGAACCGATTACTTAAGTGAAGCGTCTAATATCAGCTTACCTATCTTAGAAAGAAAAGAGATCGTTTAAACACCACCATGCAATCTTCTAAACAACTTATAACAAAGATTTGGACGCGGTTCTATCCTTAGAATTAATACGCTTAGAGCCAAGTGCCTCCGCTTGTTGTATCGTATCAGGCAGTACATCTTCTGCTGTGTCAGGCAACATCATCACTATGAGTGCTGTCGTCAATGATAGGCCTCCTATGATCAGGGATGGGAATCCTGACCAGTATCGGATCTGGAAAAATTAAGTAATGTTTAAATGATGACAATGTTTTAAGCTTTCACGGCTTAAAACTAAACTTATACTTATTGTCACTTATGGGATATCTTCCGTGATTATTCATGATTTTGTGCGGATTTTTATCTTTATTCTTCGGGATGCCAGTCATCCCATGATAATGGTGCTTGCAACAGCATCGAAATATCGGGAGGTTAAAATAATGAAAAACTTGAGAGGTGTCAAGGGACACCCGGATGGAACGAAGTTCTTTCGATTAACTAGTGAAGGAATTGTAATAAATTTTTTTTTTTTTTAAGTTATAATAATATTTTTTTTTATTATTAACAAATATTATGTTCACTCAACAAAAATAATCGTCGCGACACCACACTGTTCAATGCGAAATAGAAATGAAACAAACGCATTGCAACCTTCATTTATTTTTAAAAGTGTCGTGACAACTTTTTCATAAGAGTTTTTTCCGTCTAGCCCCCTTTCACAACGCGCGATAAGGAACTTCGTTCCAATAATCATGGAATCCTGTAAGTGACATGTAAGTTTATATGTTATGATGAATTTGAAGGCTTGAAACGAATCAATTACGATGTGTAGGTAAACCGCAGTGGCTAGACATACTCATTCAACTGGTATCTGGGGCTTACAGTGTGCTGGATCATTGACTAGGTATTTTAGATGAGGCTGATGAGCTCTATTTAAACTGCATTGTTAGTGAGTTTGCTGAATTTCCCCTAACCGATAGAGCTGATTTTTTTTTCACACTTTTCGTTCTGGCGACAGTACATTTTTATCATAGACATTGACTTGATTAGCTTAAACCTATTTTGTCACCTACCTGAAATGTGGTGCTCGTCATTCGTAGTCTAACATGGCCCCATTTTCTTCAACTAACAGGAATATAAAGCTGAACTCACCGCTAGACCGTGTCGGGTCGGGTCCGAGTCGAGTGTCGACCGTGCAGTTTTGTATGGACACACTGTTGCTTCCGACCCATACCGTGCAAAAGACAATGGATTGTGCTACGGCCGACACTCGGCTAAGATCCAACACGGTCTAGCGTGCGTCACCCTGAAGATGGATGCATAATGGTAAAAAATACTCACCAGCAAAGTGGTTTGCGGCGCAAGTATCGACCCAATCCTTCCGATAGAAGAGCACAAAGCATGCATGGTGTTCCTTGTGTATGTGGGGAACAGTTCTGTGGTGTACAGGTACACTGTGCCCGAAGATAGGGCTGACATGAACTTGCCCGCGAAGAACAGTGATGTCGATATCATTGGGTAGCCTGGAAGACCAAAATATTGGTTTAAGTACCATCATAAAACTATGTGGGGGTCGGCTTCTAGTCTAACCGGATGCAGCTGAGAACCAGTATTTTACATGAAGCGACTACCTATCTAACCTATTCAACCCTGTAATTGGGTAGTGCCCTTGGAAAGACTGAATGACAGACGTTCGGTTTCTGACTACTCGTACCGATTGCCAGATCTACAAATCACAGCTGGGATGGCTTCACGTGTTTCCCGAGGTAAGGAGGAAACTCGGTATGTAATGATGGCCACCCATCCACGGACCAACCTCGGCAAACACGGCTTAACCTTGAAGTTCGAGCCGTGCGGCTGTTATAATTTAAAGTTTAAGTTAAAGTTGCAATGGTCTTATAGCCTCAGAAATGATGATTGTTGGGGACTGACGTAGACGTGTTCTTGTATGGATACTGCGAATCGGCAAACGAAAGCCTTCAGACTGTGAGGAAAAATGAAAACGTGTCTGGAAGCATCTGTATGAGAGTTGATGAGGATCGAGCGTTGCAGAATAGCGTGATGTGATTGTGGAATCCTATGTCCAGCACTAGACTACTGTATTTTTAATTTTTAATTTAATTAACCTTCCTCTACCTACAGTCATATTTACATATGTTTTCCACTCTTAAAAAAAAATAAAAAACACATAAATTTTATTGTAATGTATTTCAATTAACTATTGGAAATTAAAGTTTGTACGCTATTGAAATTATTGATAGATGTCTGTTCAGAAAACTGCACAAAAAACAATCGTCGAGTTTTTGGAAAGTAGGTATATAAATAAACAAATTGCAACCCAAATGCAGTTCTAAGATATACAATACTTATTGTTTTGTACAACGGGCTGGTGTCCGCAACTCCACGTCAAAGCGCGTATTTTGCGTATGGCCTATAATCCACCACGCGGGCCCAGTGCGGATTGGTAGATGGTTACATGTCGTCAAATTTTTGGTTCTAGGTCATGCCGGTACAATACTTAACTCACCTTTAGGTACAAAAGACTGGATAACACAAAACGAACCAGTCATCAGAAAAGAAAATATCAATGGCTTCTTCCTCTTGAACTTGATTAATATAAACACCAGCAGCATACTGGCAGGTAGATCAGCAAATGACGTCAACGCATAGTTCATATACTTGTTCCCTTCCAAAGACACAGAGTTAATTAACAAACCGTACTTGTTAAAAGTTGCTGTAATCCACGCACAGGCACAGGCTAAAAATCTTAGCAACAACGTTTTTGAAGTAATAGTCATTTTCAAAAGCGAGATTAAATTGACACTAGCGTCTGCTTTTTTGCATTCAATTTTATCCAGCGTTGATTCTTCAACGTAAACATTGCTGATCTTCGCAGCTTTTCGCAGGATATTTTTCGCTTCTTTCTTTCTTCCTTTTATGAGAAGCCATCTAACTGATTCGTCAAGGAAGAAAGCGTAGAGGATGAAGATCAGGGCTGGTGCGTAGATGACCCTCAAGAAGTGTCTCCAATAAGGGATCAGCCAGGCGACTAGAGCCATCATCATACCTCCGACAGACATGGCCCCAATCATTAATGGTGCGAAGAGGGCTCGGTTTTCTTTAGTCACCATTTCTACACCTGAAACCGGTTAAAGTTGAAAATTGAAACAATTAAAGTAGTTAAGTGATAGTGTGAAACCGACATGTTAAGTTTGGATCCTTTTGATAAAATTATAAATTTGATTTGACTGATTAAAGACCATTTTGAGACACAGAATTGAAATGCCTATAGTTTTGTCAATTTAACAATATTGATACCGTAAGTTACTTTGTTAGAATAGGAGTTTCCTTCAAAATCCCGTGACAGAGGATATGTAACGCGAAATTATTGGATTTCTTTTGCAAGTAGTATTTACAAACACTTTTACACGTTCTAGATGGGGCCGGTGTTTCGTACCTGACTACTCTGAGAAGATACAACTGAAAAAAACTCAGAGGTCTCTTTTAAAGTCCAGGCATAATCTCGATCAATTCACAAGGACTATGCAGATTAGTCTCTGAGATGGCTTTTAAAGAAACAACCACCCAGATTTGAGTGGACCTGTACAGTCAGTGCAATCATTTGTGAATTATTTGATACTATATTGCCAAAACATGCAATCACTGTTGATGTTCTTACCTAACATATAATTGGGTGAGTAATTGTCTCCAAGCAGAGCCTCCACGAGTTCAAACGCCACATAAACCCAGTAAGACACGATCACACTCCTGGCCAGCCCCATGATGGCACCAATCACTCCTGTGAACACGATCAGCTTTTTCCGACCTATTCTGGAATTTGAGGCAATATTATCATGGTTGAGCCCTTGATAAAGAAGTTGGAGTTTTGCATCTTAATCGAAATTCAGGAGATTGTCACAAAATACATAAATAATCAATATTTAAAATAACGAGACGTAGTCAATGATTAGTAAAGCTACTACTTATTATAAACTGTTGAACTTTGACAGTACTTCAGAATAACAAGTAGTAATGAAGCAATAAAAGGCGCGGTTGTAGGGCTAGTAACAGAAGGGCCGCCAAATTCCGAAAACAAAAACTTCCCATTTTATTATTTATTCGGGTTGACAATCATTATCGATACCTTCTTGAATTTAACCAGATGCTTTTGTAATGGATTCTATGACATTACTTGGCAAAATCTCATAATCTTGTCACCGTACGAATAAAATTTTGATTTTTATCAAAAGGTATCTAACTAAAGACTATTAAAACTCTAAGGAAATAATGTACTTACTTATCAGAAATCGGCCCTAAAAGTAGAAGCCCAATCATGTAACCGAAGCTGTGGACAGTCCCAATCAACGCTCGCTTCCAGTCTTGACATCCCAGCTGGAACTGAAATAATTTTATATCGAACTCAAAAACTCAAACTCAAATCATTTATATTTATATTCAATTACTTAGACCATTACGGCACTTTTGAATATCTTTTGAAAACATAAGCTACTATTATGTCGTACCCATTAGCTTGGACTTTGGAAAATCCCTACACTTTCAAAGTCAAGTCGTAGCCTCAAACTACCAGTGCTATCTTCTACCTGCCCTTTTAAAATAATATTAGATCAGCTCCCGGTTTAATCGGAAGCAGTTGAATATCTGCGAGTGTTTAATGTTCGGTTAAATCAGTACTTAGTAATTGCGGACTATGCAGCAGATTAGTGTCTGAGATGGTCCTTTGAAGAAAGAACCACACAGATTAGAGTGGACCTATCCAGTCAGTGCAAGCATTTGTCAGTTATCGTGTAACTCGACTTATAACTCAAGAAGTCTGTTCAGGTTTCTAAAAACTCAATTAATAAACTTACTTCGGCCACAAAGCTCAGCGGATCCTCATAAACCCACTCTTGACATTTGTCAACGTGTGACACATTGTTGCTAACCACTGAACACGTGCCATTATCTTCTGTGAGCTGGTACTTGAGACAAGTGTCGTGAGTCAGGTTTAAAGCTGATTGTGACCACGATGTGCTGTTCCCACATTCCGGGTATTTACATCTGAAAATTTAGTTTTTTTTTTTAATGAATGTGACGTAGCGGCGTTGACTGCTTCATTGGTCGAGTAAGTGCAACCGCAACTCTTAAGCATGAGACCGTGGGTTCGATTACCGTGTCGGTCAAAGTGTTAAATTGGGTTTTCCCATCAGGAAATTCTCAGTAGCAGCTACGGAGTCTGGATTAGGGCCCAGTTGATGGCAATAGGCTTGATTCTTTTACATGGGACTTAAACATAACTGAGGAAATCTCCGTCTTATATTAGGTTCATCTTTTACTACTCGTACTATCGCTTCAGGAATAACAGGCGTGTTGTTATGTATGTCGACCGGTTTTTTAAATAGCGAAATCATCATCATCACCTATCTAGCCTTTTCTCAACTATGTTGGGGTCGGCTTCCAGTCTAACCGGATGTAGCTGGATACGAGTATTTTACATAGAGCGACTGCCTATCTGACCTCCACAACACAGTTAATACTGGGTAATACGATACCTCTTGGTAAGACTGGTTGTCAGACTTTTGGACCACTGACTGAAATACTCGCGAAATGTGGGCTGCCCAATCTTTTTTGAAATTCAGCGAGACGTAATAACGTTAATATTTTATTTACCTATAGCAAACCTCTTTGGTTAGAAGTGAAAGTCTTCGTAAACATTTGAAAACCCCACAATCAATAGTTCTTTGATAGGTATGGAAATCCGCAACAACAATCAATTAAACTACTGTCCTACATTTAGCATATTGTTAGAGCTCCTGCAGCCTGTGATACACGATTATCCTAGTACAGGCATCTTACATTTTAGACCTTTTTTTTAGATTCATATTGTATTTTACCTTTTGAGATTCTGAATAAAGATTTATTATTATTTTTATTAATTAAATTAAAATACTTCGCTTTTTAGTGTTCCGTACTTAAAGGGTAAAAACGGGAACTTATTACTAAGACCCCACTCAGTCCGTCTGTCTGTCAGCAGGCTGTATCTCATGAACCGTGATAGCCAGACAGTTGAAATTTTAACAGATGATGTATTTCTGTTGCATTATAAAAATAAATAAAAAGATACAAGGGGCACCCTCCTACCATGGTACGGAACCCTTTAATGCGTGAGTACGACTCGCACTCGGAAGGTTTATTTTTGTACTGTGCTGTAAATGGAGCAAAAAGATTAGCATTGGAATGAGTGTTTTAATATTAAATGCAAAAGTTACTATATCAGGAAGATAACGATGAACATGCATATGTCACCGTAAAATAGGCTAGTTTCCACCATCAATAAATTGCAAAACTAATTAGTCCGTCAGTTAGAGTATTGGAAAATAATGGACACATATTTTTTGTTTTTATAAATCACTGAGTACTGACAAAGATAAGACGCATCAAAACTCGGGAGTGGGGGCTCGTGACGTCAAAACGCACTAAAAACTATAGCACGGCGTGACGTATTGCGAATTTTAAAAGCGTCGTGTCTTCGTCAATTTTGGTTTATGTAACAAAAGAAAAAATACGGGTCAAATATTTTTTTATAATCTAACTGACGGACTAATTAGATTTTTTTAGGACACAAGCCTATTGTCAAACACGTTAGATTGTAATCTCTCTAGCGAGATTGTAAAGTCTCGAAATATTGTCAACTGAACATACTGCTTACAGTGTTGCGCTTTATTTTTCGGTAGATTGTACCTAATCTATCGAAGCGAAACCGTAATATTGTGAAATGCATGCGACGGAAGTATCTCTGCCGCACGAATTGGTACTTGGGGCACCCCTACGTTAGGTTAGTTAGGTTCCTTTAAACCCTGCAGACTCCGGGCGGGCTCTCTCTCTGCGGGCTCCGTCGACTACGCTTTTTAGGGGAATATAAAGTGTTTTGAGGTTAGGGTATATTAATCGGTACTTCTCAGGAATGGTCCATTATCTTTTCACAAGAAAGGTACCATGGGGCAAGGGGGATCCCTCCTTCCCTCCCCCCCTTTTTTTCCCCTCCCCCTCCTGCACACCGCGCGAGTTGACTTTCATCGCATACATCTTACAATATTACGGTTTCACTTCGATAGATTACAATCTACCGAAAAATAATGCGTTATATTGTAAGCAGTATGTTCTTTTGACCATCTTTCGAGAGTTTACAATCTCTCTAGTTATATTACAATCTATCGTAGGTATTTGACAATTTTACGGTGACACATACTACAAACCCACACGTTTTTCGCATAGGGGATAAGCAGAAGCCACAGAACGCCACCTGTTACGATCCTTACATACTCCTTTTGCCTCGTCCACGTTCATACATCTGCGGGACTAAAATGGCCGCTTTAGCCGAATCTTGATATGAATCACGTAAAAAAAAACTTAAAATGGACTTTACATAAACTTAAAGTCCATTTTAACAATTTTAAATTTTTAACGTGCTTAAATTATGATCACGTGTTTTAGTATCGTACACTAATTGCCAGTTACCCTATAATTAACGTGTAACGTTAAATGCGAAAAACCTTAGACATACACCCCAAATGATTGTTAATTCAATTGACCTAATTGTGAGGGAAAAAAAAACATTAAAAAAATTAAAGGTTATATGACGTGCTGTTTTAGAGCCTTATCACACTAGCGAGTTGCGAATAATAATAATAATAATATATACTTTATATCACCTTACAAAAAGCTGCAATTTTAAACACATGTCGTATTGTCAGAAAGTTCATGCAAATAGAAGAAAACGAAATAGGTCCGCATCACAACACACCCTCAACATAACACACCACACGCTGCATTTACTTTGGTTTAGGCCCGTAAATGTAGTTGAAAGTACCAGTAAGCTGAGAAGCAAAAGCACATTCCAAAAATAATAATAAAAGTATTTATTTCACAAAAACATAGCACTTTGCACTGTATACATTGTTAGAAAATAATATTTACAATATGATGCAATGGTAGACTCTATCTTTTAAACTAGGACTAGCCTGTATCTTAAAAGATAGCCTTATCCTTAACACTAGCGAGTTGTGAGTGAATTGAAAGCGGGGCGAGTGCGCAGCGAGCTCGCCGCGAATTCGCAACGTGTGCGCGGCGAACACGCCTCGAAGAAAAACAAAATTAATGATTGGACCAAACACGAATCGCACACCGCGAACTCGCTGCCCACCCGCCCCACCTCCCCTAATTTTGTTTTTCTTTGCGGCGTGTTCGCCGCGCACACGTTGCGAATTCGCGGCGAGCTCGCTGCGCACTCGCCCCGCTTTCAATTCACTCACAACTCGCTAGTGTTAAGGATAAGGCTGTTAGTTTTACTGTCAAGAACTATTATTATTATTACCCTGCGTTTAAGAGAATTTAAATTGGGCGACAACCATTTTTGTGTTTGTTTGTTTACCTATTTTGGCGGGTTTGCGCACGTGATGGCTTGGCCTATTAATAAATAGACAGGGCAACATTTTATGAAGAATTTTTGAAAAAATGTGACCTTTGATTCTGCTCGTGATTCTGATGAAACTATTTTCAGGTTTTGTGCATTTTTTTTATTTTTTTTTTTATTATCAAAAACACATATAAACATTACAATTGACAAAAATAATACGTTCCAGAAAACCACAGAGGTTTGTTAGGAACGTTGATTCAGCTGGTAGGTAATATAAACAGAAGACATATAGCTAGATATACATGCATAGCCGGGTACGGCACACGGCTATGGTTTGCTAACCAGATACAATATTGGCGTTGTCGTCCTTTAACTTCGTTACACAGTATGATCTTAATTTTGATTTTATATTGGATTTAGTTATACTGCTTCTCAGGATAGGATCCATTTTATTTAACGTTACATGTTGTATAGAAATAACTAGCTTACCTGTAATCCACAATAACTACTGCAAAAACGTAGTTCATGCAATAAAACGCGTTGCTTATACACACGAATATCAGGAAGGGCATCAACCGCAAGTAATATGGACCTAGCGGCCGGAATTTTGATAGAATCTTCTCTAGCACTTCATCATCGTTAGTTTCTTCATTTGGTTTGATTCTCGTCTCTATAAATCGTTTTTTATCTTCTATCATTTCTGTAAAATAATCAGAAGCTTATGTTATGTTATTTTTAATCGTTATTAAAAAATGTTATATTAAAATGGTGCCCTATTTTGCCTTAACAGTTTCAAAAGAAAGTTACAATTGCCGGCGCATCAATTTACCACAAAAACTGTCTAACTCCAAATGATTTGAAACCATATTATGTTGAGGGTCAAGTTCAAAATCGAATGAGAAAATTTGACAGTTTGTGGTTATTTGATGAGCTGGCGACTGTACCGTGTAACTTTATCATATCAGCACCGAATCCCCCACTGCTGGGTATAGGCCTCCACTTTCTTCCCGCCACACTTCCCAGTTCTGTGCGTCCTTATCCAGGTGTTTCCCGCGACTTTGAACTGACCCAACGAGCTCTAGGACGACGCTGGTTTCTATGGCCTAATATTGGCCACCATCTCATAACCAATCCAACTCACACCCATCGGCCATCTCCGCGTTTAGCCAGATGTCCTGCCCAGGACCACTTGAGCCGCACCATGTAAAAAGATCTATTTACTTACCAATATTTTTCATCACTATCTAATAACCACATAACAGTTAGTTTAAACTTTCAGTCAAACAGTCTTCGATGTAATGATGACAATTTCGCTTCAAGGCGAAATAAGAGCATGACTGCAAACACATATTTGCGTATCAAATTCACAAATTAGCTATACACGACCTTAATTTAAGACGATAAAGTTTAATTTGAACGTTTTATTTTTATGTGATGGTAAATACAATTTTGTAATCAAGATAATTTGCTGCGAAGGCATAGTGTAAGTAGAACGTATAAATAAAAATAAAACCTACATTGCATATTATTATGTATCACTGATTAACAGTGTCTGTGATCAGTGTAAATGTGTTGACTAGGTCGGCATGACGTATTCGGTATTTATTCATAATACGGACGTGTTTTTTTGCATCCAGGGCATTAAAAAGAAATCTAGACTGTCTGCAAAACAATCTAAGAGGTACTTACCATCATCATCTGCCTTGGTTTTTTACGGGTCGGCTTCCTGTCTTACCGGATGCAGCTGAATACCTGTATTTTACATGGAGCGACTGCCTATCTGACCTCCACAACCCAGTAAGTACTGGGTAATACGATACCCTTTGGTAAGACTGGTTGTCAGACTTTCGGGTCACTGACTACCTGTACAGACCGTCAAAGATTTGAAAATGACAGCTGAGTCTAATGGCTTAACGTGCTTTCCGAGGCACGGAGGAAACTCGGTATGTAAGGGTGGGCGCCCATCCACAGTCCTGTTTTGTTATAAATTAGGTACGTTTTGGCACTAACGACTGCCCAATACAAAACACTTTAGCCAGCAGAAAGGAAAATATTAACGGTATTCTCCTTTGAATCTCTTCAACAGGAATTCAATAGCGAAACTAGCAGGTAGTTCCGAGAACGTTGTCAAAGCAAAGTTAATGTGCCTATTCCCTTCCAGTTCCACTGAGTTTGTCAACAATGTGTACTTGTTGAACAGTCTTGTGACCCACAAGACCCACATACAAACGCAGCCCGCGAACCGAAGGACCAACTTTCTTGATCCAACCGTCGCGTCATTTTGAAAACGTCTATCCAATTCGTCCCATTGGAACCTTTTTCGTATTCTACATCTGTATTACCTATATCTGTCACCGTAAAATTGACAATTTATACGTTATATTGTAATATAACGTGTTTGACAATTTTACGGTGACACATCAATTTAGTTATTTTTTGCAGTTTTTGATATAATGTCTTTAGCTTCTTTCTTCCGTCCTGTGATTTTCTTTCTTCTAGCAGAAACGTGAATAATAAAAATAATAAGGACGCTGCATAAATGACTCTGAGGAAATACCTCCAGTAGGGTACTGCCAGGCAATGAGAGCCATCAATATTCCTGCTTGAGACGTGCTAGCTGTCATTAGCGTGATGAATGAGACTCGGTTCTCCTTTGTTACCATTTCAACACCTGGAAAGTTATTTACTTCAGTAGTTGTCATTTGCTTTCAAGAGAAAACATTAATCTTGCGAGCGCTCGCTTTTTGAAGTTTGTTTTAATATTTATGTGGTTGAATTTTTGCACATTGCAGGGGAAAATTGTATAAATATTAGGGATGCCTCGATACGCCTTTTTGCCGATACGATACCGATACCGATACTGCCACTCGGTATCAGTATCGCCGATACTTTTATAACAGTATCGATACTGATACCGATACCGATACGCTTATTGAATAAAAAAAGGAAGGTAGAATAAATAAAACACAATTAATTAATAGTTTTAGTAATTAAGGGGCTACCTCACGCCAACGACCTTGAGCGAGTGGGAGAAGTTTAGCAATAGCGTATACCCGTGCGTGAGAGTGGTCAGCGATACACTGCCGCCCGTCGCCCCGAGGAGCCCCGCACCAAGATTATTCGAAAAAACAACCCACCTTGATTTATCAAACACAATACGGAAAAAAGCCGTATACTAATATAAAGGGCATTAAATTGTTTTTGAGATGATCTAAGTTTCATGCAAATACGCCCGATAGTTTTTGCGTGATGATCGTTTTTTTGCCAGGTTAGACATTACTTCACAAATGAATTACAAAACATTTCTTCACATTTTCACATGTCAAATTATGAAAGAAATGGTCTAGTATAACATATATTTTTTTTCAAAGAAATTAGACTAGAAGTTAAGACGTGATGATCAATTTAAAATCACTAAAAGTCAATTGTCTTGTCTGCGCCTTAAGTCCTGAACCATGCTATTTTAACAACTTTGTGCCTACCGTATCCTACGAAGAAATGTCTTCGATATTAAAAACATTACAATAAGGGCGCTTTCAATTTAGACTTTTCGTGTCGAAGCGGTGCGTTTGTTGTAATGCGCACGGACGGTCGTTTGTTTTCATACAAAGCACGCGGTGCGGCAGCAGTGCGGCGTCGGTACCGCGGTCTCTCGCGTCGTACTCGCATTATGACAAACGTACCTTTTCGGCACCGCAGCGGTCCGACACGAAACGTTTAAATTGAAAGCGCCCCTAAGCTGGAGGCGGTTTTAAACAGCCCAATGCACCAATTACGTATGTCATTCACATTGCACAATTCCCTTTGTTTTTATTTATGGTTCCGTACCGAAAGAGTGAAAACGGGACCTTAGTACTAAGACTCCACTGTCCGTCTGTCTGTCTGTAACCAGGCTGTGTCTCATGAACCGTGATAGCTAGACAGTTAAAATTTTCACAGATGATGTATTTCTAGTTGCTGCTATAACAATAAATACTAAAAATAAAATAAAATTAATATTTAAGGGGGGCTCCCATACAACAAACGTTTTGTCTAATGTTGTATAGATAATGGTACGGAGCCCTTCGTGCTTGAGTCCAACTCACACTTGGCCTTGGATGTGCATGTTGAATAATTGAAATACTAATTGCAAACAATCGCAAATGATTCATAGTTTTTATACATTATATGAAGGTCAATGACAGAAAGGCGCTGCGTAAGATTTTTTTCCTTTACTCCAAATTAAAATTAATAGATTATTTTATACGACGACCACTAGGCTAACGAGACAGAATTGTGTCCCCCTTAGAACCCCCTTGTGTCCTTGGAATTGATCCTTAGGTACCATATAAGTTTATCTTACTTGTCTGCTAGAGGCCTCATTAGTAATGATCCGATCATATATATGCGAAACTGTGTACTGTCCCAACAAAGATTCTCTTCCAGTCTTCACAACTCAGGTTGAACTGTAAACATACAGGGTGTAAACAACCTCATCAGGAAGCCGTCAACCAAGCATTCTGTACATCAAACTAAGTAACTTTACGCAAAAAATATTGCTGGGAAACAACTTTTTATTGAAAAGGGTGAAAAGTTGGAACATTGACACCCAATATCTCCGTAACTAGAAGGTTCCCAGGTATGGTGTAGAACAAAAAAATACGGGGAGAACAAGTGCCTTTCTGCTTCGTTAAGAGGTGTTTTACACCCTTTTTAAAGGATACGAGTATTCGTTTAGCACAAACATAATTAATATCACGTTCTTACTATAGTTTGGCCGATTATAATATAAATTGCCAACAATCCTTCTTTATCTAATTTTTCTATAACCACCACATTTTTGAAAAACAATTTTATTTTTAAGTACATAGTACTATTTTGTTTTACTTAATGTGTCGAATTTGAAGTGAGTAGAAACTTGTTTTTTAACGATAATATTGTGTTGAATTGTCTAGCGTCAAATGCTTGTATATTTAAATTCAGTGAAAATATTAGGTGCTTGCATAGCTGTGCTTGAATAGCGAATAATTTCTAATTGTATTGTTTTTTTTTTTGCCATTAGGTATCGAATTATTTACATACCGAGTTTCCGCTGTGCCTCAGAAAGCATGTTAAGTAGTTGGTCCCGGCTGTCATTTGTAGATGTTTGATAGTCGTTACAGGTAATCAGTGGCCCGACCGTCTGACCACCAGTTTTACCAAGGAATATCGTATTACCCAGTACTAGCTGGGTTGTGGAGGTCAGATAGGTTTTCCTCGATGTAAAATTGTATGTATGTGTATTGTATCCTCGATGTATCCAGCTGGTAGGTAGATAGGTAGTTAGACTGGAAGCCGACCCCAGAATATTTGGGAGAAGGCATTAGATTATGATAACAAAGTATTTCATTACCTACTAAATAAAGTGAAAAAAAGGTATGTAAATCTGTGAAGATTTATTATTACAATTAAATAAACAAAACAACAATAAAACGAACTATTTTATTTTTTAAATATCTCGTTTTTAGGGTTCCGTTGCCAAATGGCTGTCTGTCTGTCCGTCCGTATGTCACAGCCACTTTTTCCCGAAACTATAAGAACTATGCTGTTGAAACTTGGTAAGTAGATGTATTCTGTGAAACGCATTAAGATTTTCACACAAAAATAAAAAAAAAACAATATTTTTTTAGAGTTCCCCATACTTTGAACTGACACTCATTTTTTTTTCATCAAACCCATACGTGTGGGGTACCTATGGATAGGTCTTCAAAAATGATATTGAGGTTTCTAATGTAATTTTTTTCTAAACCGAATAGTTTGCGCGAGAGACACTTACAAAGTGGTAAAATGTGTCCCCCTCCCCCTGTAACTTCTTAAATGAGAGAATGATAAAACTAAAAAAAATATATGATGTACATTACCATGTAAACTTCCACCGAATATGTAGTTTTTTTTAATGCGTCATAAATCGTAACTTTTATATTATGTTACTTGCTACTACGGAACCCTTCATGGGCGAGTCCGACTCGCACTAGGCCGCTTTTTTGTTTCTGCTGAAAATTGGGCTATTGACACTTACGCAGTTTATTAGGAAAGTTTACTCTTGTACGCAAAAAAGAAACTAATTCTTTAAATATAAACACTAAAGAAAATACAAATCACACACAAATTCTTCGGGAAAACAATACAACTCTGTATAAAGCGACCTAAAAACCTCATCATGCAATTAGAGATTCCTATTATTCAACGGGTTCAGAGTTTATTATGAGAAAAGTTGGAACAGTTGAATAGTTCTTGACGCCTAACACAAATACCGGGGTCATTCCAGGAGGTCATCCTGGACCCCGTTTACATTGCACTCACTGACTTCACTTTGATATAATTAAGTCTGTTTTGAGTTAAGATCAGTCCTGAGTCGGGCTTTTGGAGGATTCGCTCAGAATTGGGAACAGAGAAGGCTATGGGTTATTTTGAATGCACTTTCGGTGGATTTGAATTTCTAAGTTGATTTTGCATTTGAAGTTTTTAGACTGGACATGTTCATAGGCTAAAAGTTTCCTGTACAAAGTGCAAGGGAAATCAACGTACGAACGAAACCAATAAGTAATTAGTAGGGAGTAATGCACATTTATAGAATCACAGAGAAATTTTACAAGGTGGTAACGCCAACACTGATTAGATATATTCACCTTTATAATATGAGGCAGTTTGTATTTCCCGCACCTTTTCCCAAACTACACATTCAGCGCTTTTAGCATCATTCAAGAAGTGAACATGAGAACGAGAGAACGAGGACTGACAGCTGTCAGTTCAATGAAGAAATTGCACATGGTCGCATGTGTGTAACGGATCTCTTGAACCACCCGCACCGCATGACGAGCCCTTTCGTCTGATCACCCGCGAAGAGACGAGGATCATCTCGAGCCTTTCTCTGCAATATTTAGTACACTCCCGCTCCGCCAAACGCGTGTTTGATTACCCAGTGTAATAAGAACTAAAACCTAATTCAAATTGGTCGCGCGACCCGCGTTGTGATACTCTGCTGTGTGATAGTCGAAGGAGATTAGATCCCGCCGGCCTGCCCCAGGTGAGTGCTGCATGTCCTTTCTCTTCCTCTCTTTTCCGCCTCGACTTTTGTCACTGCCGATTCACTGTAATAAACACGTCCGCGTGTATCGAAGGTTGGTTCTGATACTCTTCAGGACCTAATTATTGTTGGCGTGACCACAAGGGATTAAAAAAAACTTTTTTCAACAAAAGATAGAAATCAGAAGATTCTTGCAAAAGTAACAGCTGATTAAAAATAAATACCGACGAATTTGTATGTGGAATGATATACTGAATACGTGGTAAGTAACCGGTTGTGCGTCGATGATGATTCCACTTTGTATGATACCTAAATACAATTCATTTTCTGAAGAGTTATTCACTTAAGGGGACTACAGGAGCTAGATTAGCAACTCTACTTGTTGTGGTTCAAACTTCGTTTGAAATCCTGTTGGAATAAAGTTCTAATCAGCTTGCACTGCAAAGTGGTTGTTACGTCTATCACTGCGGGCTAAATAGTGCGAAATGAGTGGTTTCTATCGATTTACAAAATATCTATTCATTGGACTAAAAACGTAAAACACTACGATGCTAATATGTTGCAGATTTGCCAAAAAATCAGAATGATCGCATGTATTTTAGTATGGTTTTTACTCTATTAAAAGAAATTTTTAGAGATAAGTTTGCGATTTTTTTTTATTGAGTAAAATTAATTATATTATGTTTCCAAAACACTATCGTACTAGCATATATCTTGAAAAATATTATATATTTATCTAGTTTTGTTTATTGCAGTGAATCATATACTTTCAGACATTATAAAACTCGCGTTTAGCTCCTGTGGTGGCCTTATAGCTTCTGCCAGCAGCATCGCCCGCGTGAAGTTTAATAACTGTCCCATGCATTTATAATATTAGTAGGATAGGATTAGGTACCTACAGTAACAGTGATATTAGCCAACTAATGGGTAGGTACTTCCTCCGAGTATGCTAAATACTATATTAAATCTTTTCACAGTAGATTCGATTCCGCCTTCACCGAAATAAAACACTAAATACGTAGAGACGCGTATTGATAACGTCTTCAGTAAGTATATTTCAGGCCCAATTCTCATTTCGAACAAAGTAGTCCTTAATTGAGAATGTTCAACTTAGAGATAAATTGAATGAAAATAATGGCCACTTAATTATTCAATTGAAATGACATGAAGAGCGTTAAGCACTTGATTTATTATGGCTTTAAGTGGTTACACTTACAATATTTTCGCAGGAAAGTTGATTCATAAAAATAAATCCATAAATTAATTACGTTTAAGCATCGTTTTCTCTCGTCTGAGTTTAAAACAGTCACTTATTTTGTTGGTTTTTATTTAAAGCGCCTACTGCACTTGTAATAGCAACTTGAGACGGTATTGTTTGGTGCTGCGTTATTTTTAGAGCAATGATACTTTTTGGTCTGTTTCGTAGACTACTATTATTAGTAGTGCTAGTTGATGGCAATAAGCTCGCCCCGTTTATTATATGAGACTAAAACATGCCTGGCGAAAAGATACACTCCTGCTTAACCCCTTGGGAAAACATCAGTATGCCGTGGTTATGTCAGAGTTTTTGAAAAATTGTTTATGTTAGGTACCAAGCTATTCACATACTTGTACAATTTAAAACTATTTAAATAATCAACAATCATAAAAACTATTGGTTGTTAACTTCCATCAGGCTGTATGCCATAATTTTTAGGTCGTTCTGAAACCGAACCATAAACTCGATCATCGAACTCAGAACGATTGGGACTGTATTTTTACAAATGACAGCCGGGATCAACGTCCGTGCTTTCCGAGGCACGGATTAATCTCGGTAAATTTGCCTAGGCAAGCGCGGGTTTTTTATTATTATTATTTAGCTACATACTCCTTCAGCAACTCAATATTAGACATTAAATAAAATATATTCCGCAGAGATTATCCCAAATGACTTTCAACTCAATTCCATACTGATTTGAATCTGCAGATCGGATCTATGCGCTCATTGTACTAATGAGAGGCTAATTGGACGGCTCAGCGCTCGTTCTAATTGCAGTAGCCATTAAACTTCATTGTCATGCGAGCTATGGCGTATGGCAGACCACTTGTGCTTGTTTTTAGGGAAAGATTTAGTTAATTACTGTTCTAGGATACAGTTTGGTATTTATGACTTTTGTAACGGTGCCAGAGAAAGGGGAGGATAAATAAGATGACACTTACATTATTGAAATTATGGAAAAAGTAGACATGCCGTTGCTAACCCCAGATGAATAAGGGCGAAGAATGAAGATGCCCATCATATGAAACACAAAGTCGGAGCGTTTGGGGTCTCTCAATTTCATCTGCCCAGCCTTTTCACCACTATGTTGGGTTCGGCTTCCAGTACAATCCCAATGCAGATAAATACTAGTATACTTTACATGAATGACTGCCTATGTGACATCTCCTGTAGTTCCTGCGGCGTACGATACCGATAAAGTGCGACACTCAATCTTTACAAGGGAGGAGATGGTTCTCAGGCTTTGAGCTTCCAACTACTCGCAATGGCTTTCTCTTGTAATCTAAAAATTAAATGCTAGTCGTGGATTAAATCAGAATCTGGTAACACACATAACCTAGAATCTAAGTTATAAACTAAGTAGTTTAACTTTCAGAAAATAATTGATTTTGATCTTTGTAAACACAACACACGATAAAATATCAAAAGTCATCAACATACATCCTTACCCTTAAAATAACAAGAACTCATTACAGCAGCACAGAAAATCCCAGCAATTTCCTGCGAGACCATCCAAGCAAAACATATAGGACTGATAAAAGAACAGATCAATTCAATTCTCAATACAAAACCACTTTATAGGAACGCCAAAGATGAGACGGGATCGTAGTGAGGCACAATGTCGGCGGTGACGTGGGTACTGAATGGTACGGCTTGTGGTTCACGCTCCTACCACCGGTTGGTGAACAGAGAACTCGTTTTTGAGGAGATGTAGAAGAGAGAGAGAGTTGATGGTGAAATCAGACAATCAATGAGTACGTTAAAATACTTTTATTAAACCACCGGTTAGGCTGAGGTGAACGTATTTTACAAATACATGTCAATGCAATAGGGGCAAAACTAAATATGAATCTTTCAGCAAGTGGTCAAAATTGAAATTAAAGCATCTTGCTTTTTTTATCCTACAGAGGGTAATGTAGTGTTTATCAGCCTGTATATGTATGTTTGTTTCTTTTTAATAGATACGTCTCACAAAATATACAGAGTGACTGGATCTGGACCCGCCATGGGATACTACTATAAAGGAGCTGTCATTTACTAATTATTGAACCTTATACTTTCTGTGTGTAAGTAGTTTTTTAATTATTTCATGGTAGTCCTATACAATACTTTGGAACTTCCCTCAAAAAAGGGTTAAGAGATAAGGAATAGGTATTTTTTTTAAATAAACAAAAAACAACTTGCGTAAAAATTCTAAAATAAAGTCTAATAATTAGCAAATGACCTCCTCTAAATTCGAATTTTCTATGGCGGGTTAGTCCAGTCCAGTCACCCTGTATATCAACGTCAGCCGGGTACCAAAATATATGTCACTGTACAAAACAACTTTCTCAAACTCACAAACCCAACACACCACAAACTCACCAAGTCACCAGTAGTAGGGGCCACGATAACTGTGCAGGAAATAAGGGCCCACCCGAGCCTCTATACTGCCTCGGAAAACATTCGGCCTGATTGGCTCTTGGCTTACGGGAACCGGGTGACCACGGATCACTTTCCAGGGATATGAGAACAATTTTCGTCGCGCTTTTTTCGCGTTCGAAGTGAGCCAAGTTTGAGTGAATTGGAATTATTTTTGGGATAAAAAGACGTTAATTGGATAGGATGGAAGGTGACTTGGATTTGAGCTGGGTCCTTTGAAGAGGGGTAGGGTTATGATTTTCAGAGCATAAATATGTGGTTGTAGATTTACTTCGTAGAAGTGGGTCGGCGGACTGAAAATGTTTATCGTGGCAAAAAATTTCGAATTGTAAGAAATTCTTCATCCTCGTTCGGATTAGTCTAGTCACCAGCATGCTTGAGAGATATTTCTCGACGACATGTCAAGTCTCTCAAAAACTCTGACACCAGCATTAACCTCATGATAAAGAAGAAAGAAGTAACCATCAGTCTAGTGAAAGGACGTACTAAGTAAAATTTACAGATCTCGACCTGAGGCTGTCTGACTAAGGGCACGCCACGATAGTGGCGGTAAGTCCCCTCTTTGAGGAGTGGCTTGAGAGGCACCACGACGTTCTCACCTTCCGCCTGATGCAGGTCCTCACCGGACACGGATGTTCCGGTGGAGATTCCTGCATCGAATCGGGCGGGAGGAAACGCGCGGTTGTTTCCACTGCGAGGATCGACCGGAGGAGACGGTGGAGCACACGGTGGAGATCTGCCCTGCGTGGGCGGGGCACCGCCGTGTCCTCGTAGCGGTGATCGGCGGCGGCGACCTCTCGCGGTTCAATCCATGGTCCGGAGCGAGACGGAATGGGAAGCCGTCACCTCCTTCTGCGAAGCAGTCATGCTAGCGAAGGAGGTGGCGGAACGCGAGAGGGAGAGAGCCTCTCGCCCCAGCCGCCGCGGGAGACGCACCGGGCGTCGGTAGCCACGTGGTGGCTACCGGCCACCATAGACGCGCGCCTGTGGACGGCTAGCTATGGGCTAGCTAGCCGTCCGTCCGTCTAATGACGACAGGCTGTGTCGACGGCGCGTTCGTGTTCCACGCGCGCCTCAAAGAGATGTCAGCATAAAGGAAGGGGCCCGCAAGGGCCGAAGCCTGTCGGGGTACGCCTTGCCATTTACGTTCCGGGGCCGCGGTATCTCTTTCGAACAGCCCCGGCAGGCGGATACCGTATAGCCCTGGAACACAAAAGGCTAAGAAGAAACATGGGTGGATTTCGGTCAGTACAAGTCTGGCACTCCCTTCCGCCCCGCCCTGACCAGGAGAGTTCATTTGATGATATCCCATCCGGAAAAATAAAGCTTGTTTGACTAAACAGTTTTACCATACCTATTTCCTGTAGCTTACACACTACAACCTAGCGAATTTCACCATGTAAACATAAAAACAATAATACTTTCACCGACACTACCGCATCCAAGTAACCAACTCCCTGATGTGTAATAAACGACACGAAAATAGTGTAAGTTGATCGTTTTCTTTTATGCCACAAGCTTCTACTTTTGAGTCCTCATTGGAACCCTATATTATCGGTTTATAATAAAATATTATGATTATCGCCACTCGTTGTCATGGCCTGGCTTCACTCGTATTTCGCGGTTATAAGGTGGCTCACAAAATGGGAGAGAGCAAATATTGTATTATGTCCTGTTTATGTTTAGGTCGTGTAGTTTTGGGTTGAGTGTATTATAACTTCAGGGAAATGTTCGAATAGGGTGTAGTTTTATCAGATGTAAATGTAGATTACCACTCATCGAGAGGAAGCCTGTGTCCCAGCTGTGGGGACGTTGTAGTCTGATTAGATTATGCTAAACGAGTATTATTGATAACAGTTAATACGGATGTAAGGAACGAGAAGACGTTCTGCCTTTATACCAATCCATTTTCGGTAAGAAGATCATGATGCTTTTATTAACACGCTTTTATAAATATTTGTTTCATCTGTTACTAACTATGTAAAATTTTATTAATCATAGAAGTTTTTGAACCACTTCCCGGTTTCCGATTGAGCTGTAATCAATGCATGATTATCTAAGTGACGTCATTCTAAATTCAATATGGCGGACTATTTATTTTTTAAGATTGACTATGATAATTATGAGTATAAAATGAAAGGGCTTACAGAAAAGTATGAAAAATTAAATAACGTCACTGTAAAGAGTGTGTTTTTTAACTAAGGTGCTTTTTTACCTTTCGCAAAAATCAATACGTATGATCAGTTTTCACAAGAAGTTTCACTACTAACTTAACCAGTATTCCCAGATACCCGATACTCATCTCAATATCCGTCAAACGCTCCATAGAACTGAACAGCACTTAATGTTTTACAAGCACTTGCACTCGAATGATACATTACTTTTATAGCCGCTCCCAAGTCTGGTATCAATTCGTCTCTAGTGAGACTTTTATTGTGGGTATGGCAACACTAAAGTGCCTGTGTGTCTGGGACTCTGGGATACGTTGTCCGTGGATGATGGTTCAGAAGAGGCCATCTTGGATTTTATGACCAGTGACGATTAATGAAGTGGGAGAAAAAAGTTCCCAAAGTTGCTTGACGTCGTGGTTGGGACATCAGCAAAGGCCCCATGCACATCGTGCGATGCGACTTGCGTCTAGCGTCGTCTATGTACATAATATCCTTCACACCGCAAGTCGTGTCGTGGGGGCTCACGCGCGGTGTGTTCTGACTTTCTGAGTAAGCAACCGCAAGCGCCGTTTCTTGAGCATAAACCACGAAGCTGCGGGGTACATAATTATGTGACTTTGTTAGACCAATAGGCTTGTTTTTTTTTAAATATATATCCACTCGCAGATTGCTACTGCTTAACCGGTCTTTCCTGTGGTGGCCAAAAATTACTTAGGAGGGAAGGCACATAGTAAGATGATAAAAATACAAAACATTGAACTTTCTATTCCTTCTACTAAGTATGTTGCAAAGTAACTCGTATCTCTTTAAATCAATAAGTAAGAAAACAAACTTTAAACACTTTAACACTTCAAATGCGATATGAAATACTGTAACAGTTGAAAATACCAGAACCACGGAACAGCGACTGCAATTCCCACACTACTCGGATTACACCGAGATTGTTCCAGCACTCGTCCGGTCGGTACAAGCTGGAAGCCTGGAACTTGAATATTGTTAGCAGATTGTGTCGGATAAAAATATAGACAAGATTGTGTGATGTTCCGAGATTGTTTTCTTCGATGGTTCAACAGTGATTTCAGTGAAGCAGGTATGTTTTGTAAGATTGCTTACACATACATTTTTATATAGGTACGTTTATTTACGTATTGTATGAAACATAAATATCCAGGTAGCAGTGTTGAATGAAATGCTCAAGATACGAGTAATTTACCAACTTGTACATAAATGATTTCTAAAAACTGAATATTTTATTTAATTTTAGGGATTTTAAAGAACCGAAAGGTACCAGGCATTGCGTTTCCTACCTTATACGTTTATCATTAACCTTTCCTTAGAACAAAAACATTTTATAAATAGGTACCTATTCAAGTATTAAATAGAAGGAGAATTAAATAATTAATTCGTGTTCCATGGAAAGTAGCTCATTATCAAAAAAAAAAAAAAAACACAAATCATTTATTTTTAGACTATCTTGTACGAGAACAAACCAGCCATAAACATAAAAAATGTGAAGAAAAAAGCATACTATGGCACTGGGTCATCCACTTGTGACTCCGGCGCGTAACTTCGTACTCTCGAGCACTTGTTCCTGTTAAATTATACGTTTTTCTCTTTGGCCATACCTTGTTTTATTTCCAGTTCCCAGTATGCGATGCCCAGTGTCCAGTGCCCACTGGAACGCATTGACGGGTTGATACTTCTTCAGTTATTAGAGATTGTTAAGATTTTGGAGTGGGAATTTTTTGTTTTTTATCTATGATTTTTTGTATTAAGCTTTTTGCAATGGCTTTCAAATTTTGTTTTTTGGTTCTGCATTGAAAATATTTTTGTGGTTTTTAACTAGTAAATTAGTCCTGGAATGGATAGTTTTTAAGCAGAATTATATTTTTTAAGTTTGGATGTAATTCTATTATCTCCCAAAGTACTCATCCGATTTCAATTATGTTTTCACCGATGGAATCTAGTGTATCTTCGACATCGACACAGTTGCGGGCCGAAACAATAGGTTTGAATTGAACCTCATCATCATCATTTCAGCCGAAAGACGTCCACTGCTGGACATAGGCCTCCCCCAAGTGTCGCCACATTGACCGGTCCCTTGCGATTCGCATCCAGCAGATTCCCGCAGCCCTCACCAGATTATCGGTTCACCTAGTGGGAGGCCTTCCAACACAACGTCTTCCGGTAAGCGGTCGCCACTCCAGAACTTTTCGGCCCCATCGGCCATCCGTTCTGCGAGCAATGTGCCCTGCTCATTGCCACTTAAGTTTGGCAATTCTTCGGGCTACGTCGGTAACCTTGGTTCTCTTGCGGATGTCTTCATTTCTGATTCGATCACGCAAGGAACCTCCGAGCATAGCCCTTTCCATTGCCCTTTGTGTGACGTTAAGCCTTCTAATGAGGCCCAATGTGAGCGACCACGTTTCAGAACCAAATCGGAAACAAAAACACTTGAACTCCATAATCTATGTATTAACATCCGATATGGTCACCACTGGGCTATTATGAAATATTTACTTTCTATATACCTACCAGTTCATACATATACGAATAAGGAGTATCTGAGTATTTTGGAAACATTGTTACTTTTTCGTTGTTGCTTCCTGGTACAAAGTTTATTCGTTATCGTTAAAAAGTTAATGGCGAAATGGAACTTATTTATTTTTATGTTATTTTCCATTTGAGTTTCGACATTCACAGGAACGATGTCGTCTTTCAGTACAACTGTAACTTTTGCTAAGTCATTATACGAATGATTAACATTTCGATTAAGATCGCTATTTGTAAATAATTACTTACCGTAGGTGGCGTAGTCGATTACGGGCCACGCCGCCATCTTGAAGTGGGCCTAAATCCCAGTGACAATGTTACAGGTTGTACCTATGTGTTTTCCATATAAGTTTCTTTGGATTGTTATTATTTTATAGAGATCCGTTAATGAACCTAAGAATTGAGCAGAATGCATAACACTCACTGAAAAACTGAAGCATAAAGTATAGATATAAAATATATTTTGTAAACTAGCTTTACAAAATATATTTTATATATCATCGCACATGAAAAAAGAAAACCATCAATGGCATCAACAACAAAACTGCAAAACACAACACAACAAAGGAAACTTTTATTTAAAACACTAAAAAATAAAAATATGAAACGATACTCAAATAAAAAGGCATATAGCATACCTATTTACCTGTTTTATTGGCACGACCCCTGAGAAGTCCTACCTGCCGCCATAACAATTTTACGAGCTCCACATAAACTGAAAACAAGGTCCTATATCAGTTTAGATCGTTTCTTTTGTATTATTTAACGCCTCTATTCTTCTATAAGGGCATATAACTGTAATATAAGACTTTATAGCCAGAATAGGAAAGGTATTTCTTATTTTATCGTCTATTGGTTGTTTAGTTGCGAATTAGTCGTAAATGTTAGGTTAGATAAATGAGTGTTGAAAGTGAAAGCTTGGGCTATTACTGGGGCTGTATTTATTTGTTTCTTTTAAGACATGAGAAGGTCAAGTTTGCTAAACAAATAAAGGTAGGACAGCCTTTGTCGTTAAGTGGCCTGAAAGGTCTTATCAAAGGGTTATTGTATTACCCAGTACTACATTTTTTTTTCTTTTTTTTTTTAGGATGGGAAATCATCAAATGACTTCTCCCACTCTGGGCGGAGCGGGAGGGAGTGTCAGACTTTTACTGACTAAAACCCATCCATGTTCCTTCCTCGCCCTTTACGTTCCGGGGCCGCGGTATCTCTTTCGAACAGTCCGGCAACCCCGGCAGGACCCAGTACCACCTGTGTTAGATAGGCAATTGATCCATGTCATTCAGCTGCATCCGGTTAGACTGGAAGCCGATCCCAAAAATAGTTAATATGGCTAGGCATATGATGATGACTGGGATCATTTTCCTGATAGAATGCCATTTTGTAGCCCTCGTGGTATTAAATCTAGAAAACATGATCAACAGTGACGTTTGCACTCACTAGTTCACTAACGGCTGTTTTCTATAGCTAACTTACGCATAGCTGTTGGTTTATAGTGTAGCTATGGTGTTTCTATGAACAACGAATATCATATTCGCGTCACTTACCTGCCACTTGATTCATAGAAAAATCAAAGAAAGATTTTCTGTAACGTTTTGTTTCTTACCGTCTGTGGACAAAATTTCAAACAGACAGAGATAGCTACCTACCGAAACCGGCTAGTAAGTTATCTATACCAATATTATAAAGCAGAAGAGTTTGTTTGTTTGTTTGGTTGAACGCGCTAATCTCAAGAACTACTGGTTCAAATTGAAAAATTATTTTTTTGTTAGATAGTCTATTTATCGAGAAAGGCTTTAGGCTATATAACATCACGCTACGACCATTAGGAGCGGAGCAGGAATGAAAAATATAGCAACAACGGGTTTTTTTTCTTTTCGTTTCTTTCTCTTATGTGACGCAGACGAAGTTGCGTGGGTCAGTTAGTTGAAAATAACCGTAGACCAACCAGGCTGTCGGTCAGTTAGTTTTATTAGTTCCCGGAATAGTTAAACAGGGGCACACCTTAAACGGCTTGTTTGATGTTTGCAGTCACCACCGAATGTAGGTATTACCTACGCAGTTTACGTGTACGCGTCACACAGCTAATGTATTCCGCGAATTCTCTTCTATTTGCGTAGCAAGTTATAACACGACGCAATCTAGAGGTAACACCCAACATTGGCAGCTTAAGGAATGTTCCACTTTTCCCCACCAAGTTAACCCCGACAGAGGTAAATGTTTAAAAATTTGGTCCTACTAATCGATTTATTACATTAGATCGGGTTCGATTAGATATAAATCGAATTAATATGTAAAATGAAAATGAAGGAAAGTAAGGCCCTTATTGCCTGAAACTGACTTTAACTTAAATAACACCCTCAAAATGGTTCCCTTCAAAATTGTTGAGTTGAATGGTGCTGATCCATGCGTCATGTTCGTGAACGGGCGCTGTCAGTTGTGACTGGTCATGTCTTAGTTGCCATTATTTGAATGAATTATTTTGTTTTTACTATAATATACCATCTCAACATGAATGATGTAACCAAGATTTTAATAATAATAATAATACAATTTATTTCAGACCATCGAGTCCATATTTGAAACATTACAATTATCGTTCACACATAAAACACATACACGAAAGAACACAAAACATACTTAAAATGAAAAGATACACACATACATTATGTAAAGATAATTTCATTTTAAATATCTAAATGACGCACGATGAGTAACAATAATTTGATTTAAAAGAGTGTCCATGTAGTTTCTTGCCCGTTCTTCTCCATAGAGATCTACGTTAGGGAATGGGCAACTACAGTACTTTCACAGTTTTTATGTCTTGTGACTGGGACTTTAGCTACATTTAATGTTCATCTTTGTTTCGACTATTCAAAAGTGCCTGTAACTGGCCTTCTGAAATAAATGCTTTGATTTTTATTTTGAACATTCCAATTTGCTCCACTAGTAGAACAAATTGAAGGACCAGAGTGGAATAATCTGGCTAAAGTCGCTTCTATTGACGAATTAAGTTATAACATGACGCAATCTAGATGTTACATTGAACATTGCCGCGGCGCGTGTTTAACTTTGGAGACACTTGGATTGTCAACTAATTCAATTGAATCGGAGATACCTCTACGAATCACGGCGTTAATAAAATGTAGGACTATAATGCGGGCATAACTATGTTACGGGTTTGACTGAAATCCTTGAGATGCTCGTAATTTCCCTGCCTGTCGTAGGGACTCATGGAAACAGTTAGTCCGGGAGGTACGGTTGCATTTTAGGTAGTGTTTTACGCCGCTCGGTTGCCATCTTGTTAATTAGATCTCGAATTACTGATAAGTAAACCCAGCGTCAGCTGACGCACCCGCGGTGGGTGTACGCCTGATAAAAAACTAAAAGCAATCTATCACAAACTCTCTACTTGGTGGTAGATTAATTTTAGTTTTCATCAGACCTGTATTATTTAGACGTTCATGCGAGCGGTTGACGCATAATTCCCCCTCCACCATGCAGCTGACGATATTTTTTAAGCTTATTATGATGTAAACTATTTATGAAAAAATTCCAACCGGCGTACTATGACATATTTTTTTTTTTACAACTTTCGTAACCTCCCAATCCTACACCCACCGCTACTTGAGCAGCTGACGGTTGGTTTACTCATTGGTAATATAAAATCAACCTTCGATGACACTATCAGCCGGCTTACTATGATTTTTTTATTTGCAACGATACCTCCCTGACTAAGTAACCTTTGATTTTTCGTATTCGTGTGCGTATTGTATAAGGAAAACATCGTGAGGAAACCAGCATGTCTGAGGGATATTTCTCGACTGCAAGTAGAGCCAAGTCAGAGGCCCGCAGAGGGCGGCATAAAAATTCTGACAACAAGTGAGGCACCACAAGATAAAGAAAAGAAAGAGACCACAAGATAAAGAAAGTTGGTTCTACCTTCCCGGTAGAACCAACTTTGCTTTTGATTTGTCGCTTGAACGCGCTAACTGTGTCGTATTTTATCGTTATTCTAATATTTATAAAGATACCAGTATGTGTCATTTAGCTCGATAGTATTATAAAAAAAAAATACTAAACAGATTTACCAAAATAACCTGCCTATAATAATTCTGGATATTTCAAAGTATAATCTATCTCGATATGATATAGGTACCTATGTTTATCTTGATACGATGTATACTCGATACGATACAGGGCAAACAGGTGCTGCCAACCCAATATTGAAATTCAGATTTTTATTTTTGCATATGTTAATAAACACAACTGGTGTTGGATGGTTATGAAAACCTGGGAGCTCTGAAATTCATATTATTGAGCGAGTCAATGTACCTTTGAGAATTTAAAAAATAGATTGTTGAAGCGCCTCAGTAGTTTTTTTCAGGCCGATATTTGCTAGCAAAGCGAAACCGTCATGTATTTTATAACTTCGTCAGATTTTAAAATCTTTTCTTTTACCAGTCAGCTTACAAAGGAATTTCTCAGTGTGTATTTCTTGGTGGCTATACTTTGGTACTTGGGGCTCATAACATTATTAACAATTTATTTATAATAATAATAAAGCTATATTCACACACAATTTATTTACCAAACTATATTAATATTACTTACATCATCATCTCGCCTAGCCTTTTCCCTACTATTTTGGGATTTTACATGGAGCGACTGCCTATCTGACCTCCACAACCCAGTTAGTACTGGGTAATACGATACTCCTTGGTAAGACTGGTTATTAGACCTTTTTGGGCCACTGACTTCCTGTAACGACAGTCAAAGATCTACAAATGACAGCCGGTACCAACGGCTTAACGTGCTTTCCGAGGCACGAAGGAAACTCGATAAATAAAGGTGGTTACCCATCCCCAGACCAACCTAGGCAAGCACGGCTTAACCTAAAGATCGACCCGAGTACCACGAGCTCCTCGTTATTAGTATTACTTAAATACTAAACTTAAAAAAAACTTAAGTTATTATAAGTTGGCACTTGCAGGTGACTTACCTGATTGGTTTTTGAGTGTATTATAAAGTTTCTAACAGTAAAGAATCACTTGTGCATGCAGGTGACGGGCAGGCGATCCGTTATGGCTTTGTTGATTTTAAAACCAAACTGCTGTATTTGCTCCCGGTAAGTTCCTGTTATACACTATCTTAGAGGTACGTGACCTTTCTATGTTGGAATTCTCTTTAATCCTATGATTTTTGAAGTGAAAACTTCTTTAGGCGCATTGAGCACTTTTTGAGTGAATAACTATGAAACTCGCGTAACCGTCAGCACTCGTAGCCTATCCACTACGGCGTAGCACAACTTAGTAGCACTTGTAGTCGATACGCTACGGTGTAGCACCACTTATATTTGCACTTGCAGCCGATCCGCTATGGCGTAGCACCACGTGCGCGAGGTTCAACCCGTAGCAGATTTAGATTACTTATTATAGTTTTAGCTTCTATTTTCAGTCTCCAAAGACTGTGTCGCATGTTATTTTTTAGCAGCTGGTTGGTTCTTAGCTCTCAGGCCAGCTGAAAGTAACAAGGAAAAGTCTGGCTGTTAGTCTCCGATTACAGGCACCACTTGGACTGGTCCAGTGAAACTGGGCGATGACAGTTTGCTGACTGAGTGCTTTTTGCAACTTAGGCAACATCATCAGGCGTAATATACATAGCGTCATCAAAACAATTAGTACAATTATCAAAGATGTATATGTTACCTTATAATTGTAATAAGACCCGTTAAATTGTAATCTATTTAGCGAGATTGTAAACTCTCGAAAGATTGTCAAAAGAACATACTGCTTACAATTTTAGATTATATCTATCGAAGTGAAACCGTAAAGTTGTGAAATGTATGTGTATTGTGTGTGTATCGTAGAGCAGCGGTGGCCCAGTGCACAGTGGTGGCGGCTCCAACTTACAAACAGTGAGTCGTGGGTTCGAACCAAGACAGGCGCATTGCTTTGTGTAATTTATTTCATCACCACTGCTCTCAAAACGGCGAAGGAAAACATCGTGAGGAAACCGGCATGTCCTATAACCAAAAAATTCGAAGACATGTGATACCAATCCGCACTGCACTGGGCCCGCGTGGTGGATTATAGCCCATTCCCTCTCATAGAGAGGAGGCCTGTGTCCCAGCAGTGGGAAAATTAATAAGCTGATTATGATGACGATGTGTATTTTATTTCGTGAAATGTATTTCTATTTGGGGTGATTCGTAATCCAAGCCGTGGGGTATCGAAAAGAGCGAATTTTCCTACACATTTCTAAATTGCATAAATAAAACTGTACTTACTGAATATTTCCTGATAATGGGGTCAACTAAAACGCACTAAACGCTTTACATAAATTAAGTATGTATTTCTTAAAAAAAAAACACGTTTATTTGCGTGGTCATGGCATGAGTCAATAAGGTTGCTCGCGAGTGTACCACCACAAATCACCATCCTTTATGTCCATTTTGTGGCTTAATTGAAACACTAACTGGTCATCTCTTAGCTGCCACGGTTCATTTTAATCATTTTATTTTTAAATTTCGGATTTATTTTTATATTGCGGATTTAATTTTTTACCTTGTAACGAAGCCGGAAGGCACTTGTTCTCTCCATCTTTGCGATCATTTTATTGTTCTACACCATACCTGGGAAACTTCTAGTTACGGAGATATTGGGGGTCAAAGTTCATACTTTTTGACAATTCTTTTTAAAATACAAGTTTGTGTTGTAAGGTTTTTAATTTAGACACCTCTACGACCCTCGCTCTAGTCAATACATCTGTCACTACAATGTTTTAAGTGCGTTACACTACAAAACATGATTTCTACTACAAAACATGATTTTTCACCCTAGAAAACAGTCGTTTCCCGGCAATGATTATTGCGTAAAGTAACTTAGTTTGATGTACAGAATGCTTGGTTGACAGCTTCATGATACACGTATAATCTCAACATGAATGATGTAACCAAGATTTTGTAACGATATTTTTGATTAAAAAGAGTTTCCATGAAGTTTCTTGCCCATTCTTCTCCATAGAGATCTACGCTTTGGAATGTACAACTACACTACTATGACTACTATGTACTTTCTCAACTTATGCCTTGTATCTATGACTAGACCTTTTTTGTTGTTGTTTTCTTGACATTCAAAAATGCCGTAATGGTCTAATTGAAATAAATGATTTGAGTTTAACGAATAACCATAAACCAATGTCCAGCAACCTATTATACGTACATACTTAACCACTGTACAATGAACAGTCATGTTCAATGTACATCCACGTTCCTCGCTACAACACGTGGCGCAGTGGTGTACATCGCACGGTACATCGCTGACATAACTAGCACATAGCAGCCAGCGGATGTCTGAAACACGGCCGTGTCTGTACACGGGTAGCAAGGGTAGTGATAATGTTCTATAGATGTTTCGTTTTGCATGGCAATAGCTGTGGTCATTGCCCTTATTATCTGTTAACACGAACCTAAGCAATAAACTGTATCTTTGTTTATTCTCGATCACGATTGATGTCGATTCAGGTAGTTAAACTCATTTTTTTTGTTTGTGAAATGAGGAACATCAATAAAAATGGGTCAATGACCGCCATTGGCAACGGCTGTATACAATGTGCTGGTAAACTGATCTTCTTTTTTTCATGCACACCTCAACCAACTCATCTATGCAGATGGGAAAACACAGAACTAAAACAAATGTACCAATTTTGACAAATCGATGCAAATTTTCTTGATAAGCAACGTCACCTTGGTCTGCACACTTAAAGTTGTCATACTATTAATAGTAATGTCAATCATATTGTGAATCTATTCACTACAGCTTACAGCTTACCAAAAACCAACTCAATAGCATACCAACAATTTATTCAATATGCCAACTGGTCAACACTCAACTCTTGTTCCCGATGTCATCAACAACCCTGATGATATTCGGTCGTACATTAAAATAACTGCGTGCTGTAATAAAATATCCCATTTGTTTTACTTCAATGGCCATAATACAGAGCTGTTTCTACTATAAATTTAAATTAAAACTTTTATCCATTATCGTGGCACGCACAAATTGGCGGCCCCGCGTTTTGTTTTTGACAAACGTACAGAAATATGGGAGTGCTTATCTGTGGATTTGATTGTTGCATGAATTGGTTATTTTTATGAGGAATATTTTGATGCTGTTTCCTACTTAGGGTGACTAAATAGTGTGAAAATCGCGGAAAAAAAAACACCACCACCATAGTGAAAGTTCTTTGATATCATGAGCACAATAAAATTTAAGTATCGTACATTAATTTCCAGTCATAAGCAAGTTGAAATTAATCTGACAGTCCCGTTGGTCTAGTGGTCGCAAGCGTGACTGCTGAGAATAGGGTACTAGGTTCGATATCCGGGTCGCGCAAATTGTTATTGTTTTTTTTTCAGCACGAATTTCTCAATAGTCACAGAATCTGCAATGGCTCTTACACGTTCTGTACACGGTTGATGGCAGTGGGCTCCTCCCTATAACATAGAACTTAACATAACTGGCGAAATATGGTAGGTACTCCTCTGCCTAACCCTTCAAGTATTACCAGCGTTATGTTATGTAATGAAATTCCTGTAAAAGTTTCTAGCATTTTCTTATAACCTGCACTGCCTTTTGTTTGGAATAACTTGATATAGTTACCAAGCACACCCTTTGTAATCTGTGTACGGGCCATTTCACAGATATTTACCTCTGACAGCACCAACCGAAAAGCAACCTTAACTTAACAAAAAAAAAAATTACTTTTGTTTAACAGTGTTGCAAAAAAGAAGAAAAAATACAGCGAAAGACTGCAGTTCTCAATTTCGTAAAATGATTTATTTGTTAAAGACTTGAACAAACCCTTTCACAGATATTTACCTCTGACAGCACCAACCGAAAAGCAACCTTAACGTAACAAAAATAAATTTTACTTTTTAACCGACTTCCAAAAAGGAGGAGGTTCTCTATTCGACTGTATGTATTTTTTTTTTTTTTTTTTTTTTTTTTTTTATGTATGTTACCCGATTACTCGAAGACGCCTAAACCGATTTGAAAAATTCTTTTTTTGTTTGAAAGGGTATACTTCCAAGTTGGTCCCATAGTCGCCAAGTCGGGATCTGATGATGGAATCTTGGCGAAATCGAGGGAACTCTTCAAATTTTATAGGATAACGTACAGCAATTTTTATATTTTCTACAACAAGTGAAGCATTTGCGTTTGATAAGAACCATTCTACCATCAGATCTGATGATGAAGCCAAGAGTCACGGAACTCCATAATGAGACAATGTATCCTAGTCGTGTTTGGGCTTGTTGTAATTGTAACGGTATGCACTTTCCATGTGAACCACTAAAAAGTGAAAAATAAAAACTTTTTTGCAAAAAATAAAACCGACTTCAAAAAGAAAAAGTGAAAAATAACTTTAGCTTCTGAAGTCGGTGACAAAAAAATTAAATCAATCATACAAACGTCACCGACTTCAGAAGCTAAAGTTATTTTTCACTTTTTCTTTTTGAAGTCGGTTTTATTTTTTGCAAAAAAGTTTTTATGTTTAACAGTGTTGCAAAAAAGAAGAAAAAATACAGCGAAAGACTGCAGTTCTTCATTTCGTAAAATGATTTATTTGTTAAAGACTTGAACAAATACTTAAGTAGTTTTAAGCAGAAGACGACTTAAATAAGTTATCATCAGCTGAACCTGTTCCCAATAATGCTGAGGCCTCTTCGATTTTGAATGGATACAGCTAAATACCAGTATTTTACATGGAGCGACTGTCTATCTGACCTCTACAACCTAGTTCGTCCTGGGTAATATAATGATACCCCTTAGTAAGACTGCTTGTAAGACCACTAACTTAAGGCTTACAGGAGCCTTATGCGAGTTTTATAATGCCTGAAAGTATTTGATTCACTGCAATATACAAAACCAGAAAAATATATGAAATTGTTCAGGTTAAATGCTAGTGTGATAGTGTTTTGAAAACTTATGACACTTAATTTAACCCGATATAAAAGAAATCACGAACTTATATCTAAAAATTTCTTTTAGCGAGTAAAAACCATACTAAAATAAATGTGATAATGGTATTTTGAACTATTTGTATGTATTTTAATATGTATTAGTTTATTTCATCATATCTGTAATATATGTGTATTAGTATGTTTACTATTTATGTACTTATTTCGATTTGTTAACAAAATGGCATTGTTCTCATTGATTTTTGTATATACTCTATCACAATGCTGTTTATTTGACCCAAAGGTTGACTGGTAGAGAATGCCTTGTGGCATTAAGTCCACCTATGTACCACTCTTGTACATGAAGTTTAAATAAATAAATAAATGATAATTCTGATTTTTTGGCAAATAATTCCACAAGCAACATATTAGCATCATAGTGTTTTATGTTTTTAGTCCAATCAATAGATTTTTCGTAAATCGATCGAAACCACTCATTTCGCACTATTCGGCCTGCAGTGACTGGCGTAATAATCACTTTGTAGTGCAAGCTGATTAGCACTTTATTCTAACAATATTTCAAATGATGTTTGAACCACCACAAATAGCAATTTAGCTAATTTAGCTTATGTAGTCTCCTTAACGACTGTCAAAGAATTATTTTTGACACCCAGGATTAACGGTTTTCCGAGTGAGTGGCTGTTATTTAGTGATAAGCTATGCAAGTATGTTCAATTCTTGAATGCATGTATTGAACATGCAAATGCCAAAATTCTGTAATAAATAAGTAAATATCTGGAAACTTCATACATTTATAACCTCATCTAACCCAAATGATTCAACAGCCATAGAGAGGATCTGGCGCTAATGGTCACTGTTCTAACCTAACCTAACTCAGATGATTCTCCAACAATAGAGAAGGTCGGGGGGAATGCGAAAGTAGCGGGTTTATAGTCCAATCAGTTTAAAAATTATATTAAACGTTACTATAGATTTTAAATATTATACTAACACAATATTAGCTCAAATGTGCATTATAGAAAATGTTAAGTAAGCCATATAAAATTAGTTAAACAGAAATTATTTCAATAATTCATTATATCATTTCATCGTTATACTAAAAAAAGTATATGAAAAGAAATTAGGTCATGTGATCGTTAGTACTTTTGTGTCTTTTGATTATATCAAATGCTATGCACCCGTATTGAACAAGCAGAAGCAACTCATTTTGTGTTGTTAACTTATGCAATCCGTAAGGAAGAGTGTTATTTTGTGTTGTTAACTTAAGCAATCCGTAAGGAATAGTGTTATTTTCACCATCAAATAGTTCACATGATAATACACCGTTCCCTTTTTATTTTATTTTTTTCGGATGGTAAATCATCAAATGATGACTTCTCCCACTCTGGGCGGAGCGGGAGGGAGTGTCAGACTTTTACTGACTAAAACCCATCCATGTTCCTTCCTCGCCCTTTATGTTCCTTCTCCCACTCTGGGCGGAGCGGGAGGGAGTGTCAGACTTTTACTGACTAAAACCCCGGCAAATACACCGTTCCCTGTATCGTACATACTTCGTTTCCAATTACTCTCCACACTAATTGTCGAATGCAGATGCCTGAGCCCCTTTAGCTCCAGAGAAACAAGCCCTGACATAGCCTTGTGCGAGGACAGGTACCGACTCGTGTAGGCAGCTCAATGCTAATTTAATTGGTTGATTGTAGGTCCGCGCTAAGCTGGCTACTGACAAACTTAGTTATAGTACAAAGTTGTCAAGAGAAATCGGCTTATAGGTAATGCTCTCACTTTTGCAACACGCGGCCTCCTCTCTAAGAGAGAAGATGAGCTATAATCCACCACGCGGGCTCAGTTTGGGTTGGTAGCTAGATGTCACATGTCTTCGAATTTGGATTCTAAGACATGCTGGTTTCCTCACAATTTTTTCCTTCACAGTTTTGAGAGCAGAGTGGTGATGAAATAAATAATACAAAGCGTACCTGTCCATGTTCAAACATGGGTTCATGACTTACTGTTCGTAAGTCAGGGTTACCATCACTCAGCCACTGCTGCTTTGTAAGGTAACACTTAGGTCCATGTTCACCAAGAATATGACGGTCTGAGTATCTAAAAACAGCTGTATAAAATACACTTTTGTATGGGAACATGTCACAGTGACAGCTGTTTTAGATAATCAGACCCGTTATCTTTTCGGTGAACAGAACATGGACCTTACTCTTTCGCATTTATCTAATCCAAAGTAAACTAGGTTTTATTGTGGTTCTATACAGGCTCATAACACAAATATACAAAACACATCATGTATTTCCTGAAGGTATAGGCAGAGATGTAGGACCTAATAGTAGGTACACATTTTGCATGACAGTTATGTTTAAGTTTCATGTAACTGGACAAGATCTAGACTCTGTGGGCTGCCACTGAGAATTTCCTGATGGAGAAACCCAATAACTCGTTGCCCAGCCTGGCAATCAAATCAAGGACCTCATACTCAGCAGTTGCGCTTGCCTCTGGACCAGCGACGCCAAAATCTAATGAAGACTTTAATTCAATTCATCAATTTATAAAATTGTGAAGTTGTGTCTCTCACCGTGAGAAAATCATAATGCTACCAACCAAAACAAATAGTAACAAAAGGTAACGTAATTTTACTTAAAAAGAATATTCAAAATATCTTTCTTCAGTAGTTAGGTAAAACACCAAAGATTATGTTAGATTTGGAAAATATTTCTTTAATAAAATTTCTTACTTTGAAGTTTTGAGATACCAAACTCCAGAAATTGATAAAATATTTCAAATTGTTAATACTTAGAAGAAAATCCATCAAAGACTTTGTTCTAGATAACGTTTTTTTTTAAATTAATTTATAATTAATTTTTTATAATTAGGTACTATGTTGGATGACGCATCGTTCCGGGTCGCTACGAGTCTACGCTTAGGCGCACCTAAAACCCATCCATGTTTGTCACTGCGGTGAAGCTGTCGACAGCCCCGGACACCATGGTCTGTTCTGCTACAGGAGCGCAGGTCGGATTGCACGGCACGCCAGCATTAACGACATTATTCGTCGGGCCCTTGCCAGCGGCGTACCAGTGGTTTTAGAACCAAACGGCTTGGACAATGGCAAGAGACCGGACGCCATGAAGATGGTACCTTGGAGCGTTGGCAGGCCTTTTATGTGGGACGCAACTTGTGTCAACACCCTTGCGCCTTGTCACGTTGCAAGCACGGCGGGCTGTGCAGGTGTTGCTGCTGCGGCTGCTGAGATCCTCAAACGGCGCAAATACTGTAAATACAGGTTTGAGCCGTTTGGGGTCGAGTGTGCGTCTCCTTTTTAAGGAAATCTCCCACCGACTGATCGACACTTCGCGCGACCAGAGGGCTGGCTTTTTCTTTGGCCAAAGAATTAGCATTGCCATTCAACGTGGCAATGCTGCTAGTCTTCTGGGCACGTTTCCCGATGACAGCGATGCGGAGGAGTACTTTGACGCCTAAGTGTCCTGTTGACATTGTTGTATGTAAGTACTAGTTTACGTTTAGTTTTATTTTTGTAATTATATATATTGTAGTTCTGGTTGTATGTATATTTTGTACATAATACCATAATTAAATTAATTATATTTAAACTAATTAAAACAGGCCTCCTCTCATAGAGAGGAGGCCTGTCCCAGCAGTGGGAAAATTAATAGGCCGATGATGATGATGATGATGAAACTAATTAAATACGTAAGGATATATGGAAGTGAACCATTCACTTGCTGGGTATGGATAGGTACCTATACTAAATGATTTTTAATGAGGAACTGGTGGCAAAATAATAACAGCCGCTAGAGTCGATCTTTAGGTTAAGCAGTGCTTATCTAGGTTGGCACGTTTATGAGAAAGCCATGAAAGTTACCATGAAAGTTTTGAGTATGAATGTGGATGGGTATATGAGTAGAGGAAGACCAAAGAAACGATGGATGGACTGTGTTAAGAAGGATATGGTAAGAAAAGAAGTGTCTGATGAGATGACGAAAAATAGAGGAGTATGGAAGAAGAAGACATGCTGCGCCGAAGAGCAAGAGAATGATGATGACGTGGATCATCGTGGTCATTTGCAGATCTTTTACAAATGACAGTCGGGACCAACTGCTTACTACCTTGCTACCTTACTTTTTACCTTGGTAAGTCTGACAACCAGTCTTACCAAGGAGTATCGTTTTTCTCGGTAGTAAATGGACTATGGAGGCTAGACAGGCAGTTGCTCCACGCAAAATACTGGTATTCAGCTGCATCCTATAAGACTAAAGATGATCCCAATAAACATGGGAAGAAACTAGGCAGATAATGAATGGATGAATGGCTCTGAGTATCCGAATCCTAGATAATTCTCCCACCGCACTATATAATAGGGAATATACATATACATGTCGGGTTTGTCAGGATTTATTTCGTTAGGCTCGAGCATTATGTGGGCAGAAGACGGGTTTCGTGCTATGAAAACTCACTAAATGCGATACTTTGTTTATTGTCAGGTGCTCGGTTCGGGTTGGTTGTTTCCATGGAGAAGAACCGGCAAGAAACTCCATGGTTACTCTTTTCAAACATATCTACACTGAGTAAACTAACGAATTACTTGACATTACACTTTCACACTATACGAGTAACACTGGGCACAATGAATCTGATACAGTTTCAAGACGTCTGAACTCCGCTGCGATCCGACCCAGAATGTCGTCCTCGCGGTGATCTGTTAACGTCAGGACTCTGTTGAAGCACGCCATGGCGGGGGTAGACTGGTCTCTAGGTCGCGTGATGTCACCACTGGCGCGCTTTGATTCATTCCCGTGTCCATACCAATGACCGGATCCGACATACATGTATTTTTTTCTTCACTTAAAGGGCCGGCGAAGCATGCGTCGTTCATACAAACGTAATACCAAAATAATTTGTAAAACAAACATATTCACAAGGGCCTACCACATGCCAACAACCTTGAGCGAGTGGGAGGAGCTTAGCAATAGCGTTTACCCGTGCGTGCGAGTGGTCAGCGATACACTGCCGCCCGTCGCCCATAGCCGCAAGAGCATTTAGAGTACTTTTATTTATTCAATAAAAAAATAAAAGGAGCTACTAAAAAAAAATTAAAAATTGTTATAGTTAAAGCAAATGTTGAAAAATATTTTAGTGTAAATATTACGTCAAAATGATGTACTGCTTTGGAGATATCGTGGCATGTTTCGAAGCCTTTTCGGTCGATAATTGAATTTAGGTTCAGATTTTTTTTTCATTACATAAAAGGCATATAACTAAAATGTATTCTATGATTATTCAAGTATAAGATATATGTGATACGAAAAAAAATATTGTCATAGTCTATATTCAACAGAATCTGCAAATTAGAGCCCCTAAACCAGGTCTTCGTGAGTGTTTGCCAAAACATGCCTCGGGAGAATGATGATAACTAAATAAATAAACCAGTTATCTAAAATTCGTTCTATGATTATTGTAGTAGAGATAACGATCTATGTTAAACAAGTAATAATTATTTCAGGCAACGAAACAAAAGCATACAATTTCAACGAGGAAACTTTGCAATTTCGCGTTTTTCTGTAACAGACGCCCTAAGGTATCAATCAATCAATCAATCAAAGCATTTATTTCAAGTAGGCCAATAACAGGCACTTTTGAATTGTCGAAACAAAGATGAAAATTAAATGTAGCTACAGTCCCAGTCACAAGACATAAAAACTGTGAAAGTACTGTAGTTGCCCATTCCCTAGCGTAGATCTCTATGGAGAAGAACGGGCAAGAAACTCCATGGACACTCTTTTAAATCAAAATATTGTTACAAAATCTTGGTTACATCATTCATGTTGAGATGGTATATTATGTGAGAACAATGTAGCAAGATGTGCACGTTAAAAGTGTCCATAGCAAAACAAAAATAAAATACAACTCAAAAACAAAATAATTCAAATAAACCATGGCGACTAAGAGATGACCAGTCACAACTGACAGCGCCCGTTCACGCACATGACGCATGGATCAGCACCATTCAGCTCAACCATTTTGAAGGGAACTAAATGGTCCGACACACGCGCCACCATCAGCGAGACATTTGAGTGAGCATGACATACTCTCAACCGCCAGGGCACATTCAAGTCAAGAACTGCCGTAGGTTTCCAGTGAATGATAGCTTACTAGTACATAGTACTCACACAATATGGGCTATGCGATTATATAATACTAACATTGAATCTATACAATGCAAAGTTAGTTAAGTACAATCTTCAGCAGCTCCAACTATACCATATAATGCTATCAATTTTTGCGCCCCTGTCCATGTGGAGCAGGACCAGCATTAAGCCAAGCATTTTTATCAGCGATATAATCGCTCAACTTGTAATATGCTTTTTTACATAGTGTGCGTTTAATGCATGTTTTAAATTTCGTCTCATTCAGTTCAAGAATACTTTGTGGAATTTTATTATAGCATCTCAAACAGTACCCCATGAAAGATGAGTCTACTTTAGCGAGTCTAAAGCCTGGCTGAACTAATTCGTCCCTATTTCTAGTACTGTAATTATGTCTGTCACCTCTTTTACCAAAAAGATGCAAATTTTTTCTAACGTACATTATGTTTTCGTAAATGTATTGACAATGTACCGTCATAATGCCAATATCCATAAACAGTTCCCTTAGAGAATCGCGCCTACGAAGATTATTTAAAGCTCTGATGGCTCTTTTCTGCAGAATAAATATAGACTCAATATCTGCAGCCCGTCCCCATAGCAAAATACCGTAGGACATTATACTATGGAAGTAACTAAAATAGACCAGTCTAGCGGTATCTACATCAGTGAATTGACGGATTTTTCTAATGGCATATGCTGCTGAACTTAAGCGCCCCGCAAGAGATGTTAAATGAGAACCCCATTGTAGCCTTGAATCAAGCGTAAGCCCCAGGAAAACCGTTTTATCTACGAATTCAAGTTTCTCATTATTCAATAATATATCACAATCACTACCCTTAACATTCGGTAAAGCAAATCTTATGCATTTGGTTTTTTTTTCATTTAATACCAAATTGTTTGCTGTGAACCAATTTTGGACCTGAAGTAGGGCATTATTCACGTCATCTAAATTTTGTGCTCGTCTGTTTATCTTAAAAATTAAGGAAGTGTCATCAGCAAACAACACCATATTTTGAGGTTGGTTTTTCAATAAATAGGGTAGATCATTTATATATACTAGAAAGAGGAAAGGTCCCAATATTGAGCCTTGTGGAACCCCCATTTTTATTTTTAAACCCTGTGAATTAACACCATTTATCTGAACATGTTGTTGTCTATCATTCAAATATGATCTTACCAAACTAAGTGCAAGTTTACCCAGTCCGTAATGCTCAAGTTTCAAAAGTAATGTGTCGTGATTTACGCAATCAAACGCTTTGGAGAGGTCACAAAAAATTCCTATGGCATCTTGGGACTCTTCCCACGCAGTAAATATGTGCTTTAATAAGGTTACACCGGCGTCAGTTGTACAACGTCCCTTGGTGAAACCATACTGTTGATCATGTAAGATTATACTACATGAAGAACTAATTGAGTGCAAGAAGATACCTTGCTGTTGGTAGGATTAACAAAAATATTGTTAATGGTACCTTCTGTTGTCTCACTTTCTAGTTTAAATTTTTAGGTAGTGTGTATTCATTTCGATTAGATTACAGAATATCTTTGTTCCCAAATATATATTTTGAAACTACAATGATATAAAGACGACATATTGAGGAATTTAAAATTTCTTTAGAAAACTTGTTTTTCTCATATCTCTTTTAAAATAAATTAAAATAAATAAAATTTAAATTCGGAAACCTAGATATTCTGTAATCCTATAGAAATAAATACACACTACCTCAATAATTTACAACTTTTGAGTTACAAATTATTTTGGTATTACGTTTGTATGAACTACGCGTACTCCGCGGGCCTCTTAAATCAATAAAGTACAGTAGGTACTATCTTCTACAATTTTCTACGACAGTACAAACGTCCGTGACTGCCGCAAAGCGTTTGACGTCTCTACCGGCGGCGATGCGTTTTGAATTTGCATTCTGTTTCACCAAAAACATGATATAAAAAATATTTTTTTTTTTTTAACTTTTGTTATTCAAAATACACTGTTTACATTTATTTTGTAACACGTACATACCACACAAACCATCGTGGGTTTAACAGTGGTATGCCAGACACGGCAACTCGGTGCCACAACATGAATGAAGTGTTGTAAGTATTAGAAAGTTAAACAAGTGTACCACAAAGTTTATATGGGGCAATACAAGGCATTTTTAAGGAATAAAAAGATTTTTGAATTTCTTGCAAATTCCCTATTACGTATGCTATGCAAATCTCCCACATCACATTCTCGTTAGTCATCCATTTAACGGTGGAGTTCTCATTGTTAATAGGTAATGTTCCAAACGGAAATGAACACGATTACAATCTTGATTGCTTATCGTAGGTACATAAGTAGGTAGGTATATGCATAGTGCATCAGCAAATTAATTAAGCAATTATGATGATAATAGGTTAAGGTAGATGCGTGGAATCGAATCGTGATGCGGAACGCTGAAGATGAAATATGTAGGTACTGTACCATTATTAGGAGAATGAGGCCGCTACTAAAATTCTATAATAGTAAAACCTGTGTAAACATGTCCTGTTCTTTACGTCGGGATTACTTTTTTGACCGAGATTAATCCTGTGGGAAAGCGTTTCCGACAATCCAACCATGATCAATGCCTAGCCTTTCCGAACAATGTTGGGGTCGGCTTCCAGTCTAACCGGATGCAACTGAATACCGGTACTTACCTTACATGGAGCGACTGCTTATCTGGCGTCCACAACCCTGTTAGTACTGAGTAATAAGAAAAGCCTTCGTAAAACTGGTTGTCAGATTTCTGGCCATACTGTAACTTAAACAAAACAAAAATGACTCTGAATTTTCCAAGAGATAAACGACATAATGCATACTTGTATGTAAATAATGTAACAATTTGTATAGCCAGTTATTGTTCTGAGACTGCAGTGACACAACTGATTTCAGAGTACTCCGATGTGGTGTCCTTAGATGCTGCTAAAAGACAAAAAAAAATTTAGTGTCCTGGCCCATTTAGTGAACTAAATTGAATTACAAAAAACAACACAAAAGATGTAATAAAAATTCAATTAAACATTATTAATCCCTTAAAATATTCCTGTATAAATATTCTGAGGATTCGTTGTAAAGTTGTGCAAAACTTTTGGGGTTCGCATATTTCCCCCTTTCCTTGGGGTTATTGAAATATTTCAGTAGAATTATAGAAAATATTATGTTCTGGCTGTTGTGGTCTGTTAAATACTCGCTTTGTTATTAATATTCAATGTTGGTTGTTTTCTGAGAAATATTTTGAGTGGCTTTGAGTGTTTGAGTCGTTTGATGATGGCACCTTTGTTGTGGTGGAAATAGAAATGAGGGACAACGAATAGCATGAAAGTAATTCTTAGTGGTAGTGTTTGTTGTTTTAATTGTTGTTGCTTTTAGAATTAAATATTTAGGGGAACTTCGGTACGAATTTTCATATCTTTCGTGAATAGAAATGCTTCTGCCCGTTGCCAAGCGGCAAGAAAAGCGGCGGCGGTTGTCGGAAAGATGTTATAATAGGACCTACGAATATTCAAGTGAATCAGAACTGATGCATTACAGGCGAATCCTCCGGATGAGGGAGCGCTATAATGCGTTGACAGCCATACAGAATGATTAATTAGCATATTGTTCTTATGGCTCTTTAGTAAACTCATTCTACACAGGTGGATCCCGCATGATCAATCGACCTTAGGCTTGGCTGTTTGTTTCCAAAACAGAATAATACCCCTTTAAAATGTTAACATTGATAACTTATTTATTTCCATGAAATATCCAAACGTAGAACGATCCTCTCCGACAGTTGAATGCATCCTACATAAGTTGTATATCCCTTTACCAAACTAATATTACAGAAAAAGAAAAAAGACGGATCCAAATAAAAGTGAAAGAGTCCACTTATTCCATATTTGTTTATATTTTCCAACTAAAGTGTAGTTTGTAGAACTTCTGCCATTTGATACAGAGCCATAGAAATGGAAGCAGACGATAAGCATGTATCGTTGGAAATAAACTAGTTTAGTTTACTGTCATAAGTTCCGGAGTTTCTTTAGCTTTCGTCTGTTCATAAACTAAAGATGAAATAATTTAGTTGTTATGTAAATCTGTTTGTTTTGAGTTATTATTCTAAATTTCATAAGTAAATGGTTTTACAGATTAGGTAAGTATTATTAATTATTTAATGGAAAGACAAACTGTGTGGGATTTCCCCATGGATTTCTAATCGGTTAAAATGGCGAACTTTATACAAAATTTCAACTATAGAGGTTGAAAGTTTGCGTGGAAGTGTAATTTAACCTTAAAGTGATGGATATTCAAAAACCTTGTTTATAATTCGTTTCAAATAAGAATGGCAACGCTAGTAACCTCTATAATGTCATCTGTCACTTAAAAAGCACGGTTTGCAATAAAATATATTACTAGTTTGTAGAAAAAATTATGTACATTATATACATGCTACGACTAGAACTATTTATAATTACAAAAATAAAAACTAATCTTAAGCACCTACAAATATACTACGCTGTCAAAGGACACTTAGGTGTCCAAGTACTCCTCCGCATCGCTGTCATCCGGAAACGTGCCCAGAAGACTGGCAGCATTGCCACGTTGAATGGCAGTACTAATTCTTTGACCAAAGAAACAGCCAGCCCTCTGGTCACGCGAAGTGTCGACCAGTCGGTGGGAGATTTCCTTAAAAAGGAGACGCGCACTCGGACCCCATGACCCGAGCGTTTAGACCCCAAACGGCTTAAAGCTGTAGTTGCCAACAAGGTTACAGTATTTGCACCGTGTGAGGATCTCAGCAACCGCAGCAGCAGCGCCTGCACAGCCCGCCGTGCTTGCAACGTGAGATGGCGCAAGCAAGGGTGTCGACACAAGGTGAGTCCAACACCAAAGGCCTACCCACGCTCCAAGGCACCAACGTCATGTCGTCCGGTCTCTTACCATCGTCTCGCACCAAGCCATTTGGTTCTAAAACCGCTGGTACGCCAGCGCTGGCAAGAGCCCGACGGATAATGTCGTTAATGCTGGCGTGCCGTGCAATGCGACCTGCGCTCCTGTAGCAGGACAGACCATGGTGTCCGAGGCTGTCGACAGCTTCACCGCAGTGACAACGATGCGGAGCAACACAAGGTGCATCTAAGCGTAGACTCGTAGCGACCCGGAACGATGCGTCATCCATCATAGTGCCAATGGTGAATGACGGAAGTGTCTGAAGCCACAAGACCGACTCCCATTCCCCCACGGCCAGTAGACGGGCACGCTCCACAGTATTGATTGACGTATTTAAAAGGGTATTCCGTACAATACTACAGAGCGGCACGTCCCACTGTCTCTGGGAGGATAGGTTGTCGGGCAAATCCGTATTGGGACAAGCCATTTTCCAAGCGTTCAACGCCTCGGTCAGATACGGCACCTCAACATCAACCTGTGAGATGGATAAAATTTATTTTCGAAAGTAATTGCTCCCAAGCACTTTGAGAGTTCTCTCGGGCGGCGAGGCGGACACAATGCGCAAGGCTTGATGATACAGAAGGTCGCGCGCACGAGAAACTCTCTTTATAACAGGAGTTGAAGTTTTTAATTTTGAAAGATATTTCCAAAAGGTTTGAGTGGATGGATGTAAGGGGAGTGGGTATTGTTGGGCAAGAAGAAGGTACATAAAATATTAATTGTTGTAATGTTTATTTTTTTTTTATAATAGGAGCACTAACAACAAATATATTACAATTTTTGTTCCTCGTCTACACTAACTTAAATTATACATTAACGGTAGAGTCAGTGCAATATTTAGTAGAAACTTTAATGTTTTCACATTAACTGGGACACATTAGTCGTGTGGGTGCCGTTTTCAGTGCATTTTAGAATGCACACGGTGTTCATAATTCATTTTTTTACTTTACCTCTTTTTATCGTCGACAGGAGGGTAACTTTTCCTGCATAGTGTTATATTTTATTTGTGCCGGTTTTTAGGAAATTCATATTTTCATGCGAAGATATATTTTTGGGAAGTTTTTCTGATTGTGATTTAAAGAGGTCCATTGGGAACCCCTGTTAAACGTTGGTTAGTTGTGATAATGAGGAGCAGCGGTGGCCCAGTGGTGGGGAGCAGCGGTGGCCCAGTGGTGGGGAGCAGCGGTGGCCCAGTGGTGGCGGCCCCGACTTACGTTCAGTAAGTCGTGGATTCGAACCCAGGCAGGCGCATTACTTTGTGTAATTTCTTACATCACCGCTGCTCTCAAAACGGTGAAGGAACACATCGTGAGGAAACCGGCATGTCCTAGAACCATAAATTCGAAGACATGTGACATCTACCAATCCGCACTGGGCCCGCTTGGAGGATTATATAGCCCATTCCCTCTCATAGGGAGGAGGCCTGTGTCCCAGCAGTAGGAACATTAATAGGCCGATGATGATGATGATGAGTTGTGATAATGATTTATAATAATAATGTTAAAATTATGATGTAAATTCAGATTCTTTTTATTTCAACAATTCGCAGAAAATACAAACTTCCGTACCAACTTTCGTGAATGTATTGAATAGGTGATTCAATACATTCATACATTCTTTTAAAAGATACATTTATATCAAGTACACACCTTTTAAAAGAAGTATCTTGCTTTTTCTGTCTTCTTTACCAAAGCTTGCTTATCTGCACCAAAAATCTGTCCATAATTCAGCATAATTCAGACCAGCTGCCATCTCCACAAAACAATAAGGCCATGCCCTCTTAAACACACACCACACAACAGCCGACACTTGACCAAAAATCCTTGAACGGCACTCCTCTCTACTCCTGAAGTCCTGGTACTCACAGCGTATTATCTAAACCCGATGAGGACGAAGACGTAATTAGTCGGGGTGCTCAACGTAATTCAATTGTTGCTTGAGGACACCACACACGGCACAAACTCCGTTAATTCTGTTTACACGTGCTCCTAAATATTTGAGGTGTGAGGTATAAGCGGGAGGATACTTTTACTCTTATCATGCCCCAGTATTTGCCTGCGGCGGCGCCGGCAGGTCGAGTATCATGAACGTGTGAATCATGATAGGATGTATCGCTAATCGGTGTATCGGTCATGGTTTGACTTAAATGGGTCATCATTTATCTATTCTAATATTAAAAAGAGGAAAGATTTATATATTTTTTTTATGTAACGAATAAAAACAAAAAAAAAACGACCGGATTGATTTGAAAAAATCTTTCAGCAATGGATAGCTACATTATCAGCGAGTAACATAGGCTGATAAATACGCGGGTGACATGCGCTAGTTATAGTATAATGGAAAATATCATGAAGACACCTTCAAAAACACCGCGCGTGGTGGATTACAGCCCACTCACTTTAACAAAATAGGGGTTTTGAATGGATGGACATAAATTATATATGTATAGATAGGTTCTGTGAGGCGTGGTTCTTATAGTAACAGTTGAAGTTACTACTATTTATCAGATTCTTTGTCCGTAAGATTTGCTGTAAAAACACTCCACCCTTATACTTTTTTGCCGTGAGTAAGGTATTATGTAGCAATTATGGGTTTAATCCGTAAGATTCTTATATAAATAAGATATCCATCAAACTCTTATAACTTAGACCAGAAAGCTAGTCGTTTAGGGAAGAGACGAAGTTTGTGCGATTTGGCAGCTGCCGGTCGATTCGAAGGACATACTGTTGACCGGCGAGTTATTGCCTCCCGTTTACAATCTAATACAATCCTTTACAATACAAGCTTTGTCTTTTTTTTGGATACGAATTTGTGCGTGTTTGTTTTTGTGCTAAAAGCATTTATAAACATTTTGAGGGACAACTACCAGACACTTTGTATTGGAAACCATGTCACTCTCGATTGGTATTATTTAATAGGGGATTTAGGTCATGAGCTTTTTTGTTTGGCCTTTAAATAATATCCCAATCCATTCTGAATACCCGGTCGCGATTTGGGCTATTTTCAAAGAGATTATAAAAATGGTTCCCTATCCATTTGCATAAAATTTTAAGACCTAATATAACTTAGCATAATTTTGTTTGGCATAATTATATTTACGCATAACACATACACAACAGCTTACGCATAATTTTTTAACCATAATTTCTCTAGCCATAATAATGATTAAGCATAATATTCTAAAGGTCGTGGCTCACTTGACAAGCACCGCACCAGCACCGCTCCAACCCATCAATTTACTTGCCATTCAAATTAGAGCATTAAATCGTGTGTCGCATAACATATTTTTAATGTCCATATGAAAAAGCTTACGGCGGGTGGTCAACGCGCTTGCCGCTACCATAGGACTCGCCTCGCGGGCGGCTCGGCGTCCGCGCGCGGTCCGCGCGCCGCAAGCGAGGGGACCGCGCGCCGTCCGCGCGCGGCAAGCGAGGGGTCCGCGCGCCGCAAGCTGGGGACCGCGCGCGGACGCCGAGTGGCCCGCGAAACAACGTCATTGCGCCGTCGTGCTTCTCCACGTCGTGGGTACTCTTTATTTAATGTATGGCCAGTTACAAATTTAGTTAGAGAGCCCACGACACTAAACCTAGTTCGGTTAGAAATAAAAAGCAAATAAAAAAGCCCTAGTAAACCGACTGATATTGTTGTAATCGAAGGTTGATCTTACGTTACAATAACTGAATCAATCGCTACAGTACACCGGCTGAAACTTTTTTATAAATAATTTACATATACTGAACTTAAAAAAATCTCAGAACTGTAATGGAAAGGGTGTTCGCGGGGTAGGTGAATTAAACCACGAATCCACGTTAACAAAATATAATTACTAGAGATAATACCTAAAATACAATGCTACCTCCCGGACTATTACTACCAGCGTGCGGACTGCGAGCTTGCGCCTTGCGGACGGCGAGTGGCCGTCGCGTGGCCCGCGCGCCGCAAGCGAGGCGACCGCGCGCGGCCCGCGCGCCGCAAGCGAGGCGACCGCGCGCGGCCCGCGCGCCGCAAGCGAGGGGACCGCGTGCTTACACCTCGCTTGCGGCGCGCGGACCGCGCGCCCTAGCCTATATTCGAGGCGACGCCGGCGGCGTCGCCTCGAATGCAAGGCGCAAGCTCGCAGTCGGCACGCTGGTAGTAATAGTCCGGGAGGTAGCATTGTATTTTAGGTATCATCTCTAGTAATTATATTTTGTTAACATGTATTTGTGATTTAATTCACCTACCCCGCGAACACCCTTTCCATTACAGTTCTGAGATTTTTTTAAGTTCAGTATATGTAAACTATTTATAAAAAAGTTTCAGCCGGTGTACTGTAACGATTGATTCAGTTATTGTAACATAAGATCAACCTTCGATTACAACAATATCAGTCGGTTTATTAGGGCTTTAGGGTTTAGTGTCGTGGGCTCTCTAACTAAATTTGTAACTGGCCATACATTAAACAAAGAGTACCCACGACGTGGAGAAGCACGACGGCGCAATGACGTTGTTTTGCGGGCCACTCGGCGTCCGCGCGCGGTCCCCTCGCTTGCGGCGCGCGGACCCCTCGCTTGCGGCGCGCGGACGCCGAGCCGCCCGCGAGGCGAGTCGTATGGTAGCGGCAAGCGCGTTGACCACCCGCCGTAAGCTTTTTCATATGGACATTAAAACATATGTTATGCTACACACGATTTAATGCTCTAATTTGAATGGCAAATAAATTGCTGGGTTGGAGCGGTGCTGGTGCGGTGCTTGTCAAGTGAGCCACGACCTTAAAGCATAAATTTGTTTGTTGTTGTTGTATTTTGTGGGTTTTTTTCCGCTGTAGGAAGCATGAAGCAAGCAAGCATACAGCATGCAAGCAAGCATACAGTACGCAAGTAAGCATACAGCATGCAAGCAAGCATGCAAGTAAGCATGCAGCAAACAAGCAAGCATGCAGCATGCAAGCAAGTAGCAAACAAGCAAGCATGCAGCATGCAAGGAAGCATGCAGCATGCAAGCAAGCATGCAGCATGCAAGCAAGCATGTAGCATGCAGCATTCAAGCGAGCATGCAACATGCAGCAGGCAGGGTTTCTGTCACGGCTCCGGCGCTGCGGGCCTCCGGCGGCCCCACGCGTCCTAATCGTCGCAGACGGCTATCGCTCACCTTGCAGCGTCGGCTTGTTGGCCGGCTTCGCCGGCCAGCCTCAGCCGCGGCGGTTCGCTCGCAGCCGCCTGCTCCTCAGCCCGCCGGCCGCCTCAACCCTACGCGCCTACGCGATTTTAAATTACACTCTAGGGGTAGGACAAACAAGACTACGTGGAGTCGGTTTTGCAGCAATTCGGTTCTGTCACTAAATTTTGCTGCACAGCATATTAAATTTTTAACCAACAATATTATTTAATTGTTACAGAAATTATAGCAAATTGGTTTGATCAGAATTAACTGATTGACATTTTTTTATACAAAAACTGTATAAACATCTAATATACTCTTCAGATAAAAGTTATCTCGGGATTGAAAAATTGTTTAAGTTACATAATGTTAAATATTATTAATATGTTAATGTTAAATAAATCATTTGCATGAAAATTGTTTTTGTTATTTATATTACCTAATTGTATGCCTAAATATTATTATGCCAATAGTCATTAGGCCTACTAACGTTATGCGAATCAAATTTATGCCAAAACAAATTAGTCTTTAAGATGATTATGCCAACATTAAATGTATGCCTAAAAAAATTATGCCGAAGTATTATTATGCCAAAACAAATAGTGCCAAAATCGTTATGTCGAAGTATATTAGGACAAAGAACATTATGCGAAAAGAAGGGATCCCTATAAAAATATGTACTGAGCGGACTTTGGGAATAGGGAATAATGACATACATTGATCCCAAATATTTCCGAATTTGACGCACGTATAGGTACTACCTGACAAGCGGGCGTATGACACTAGTCAGAACGATTTATTACTAAGTACGAGCAGTAACGAGTATTTTTATTACGATTTTCTTCGTCTTATCCCGTCTATCGCTCGTACATATTTGAATGTCTTTGGCTTTATGGCATTATGTATTCAGAAAAATCTTAAAAAAAAACATGGTACGTGTCCCAGGCAACACATGTATTGATTAGCCAATTTTGACCAGTCATTAAAAGGTCTAGAAAAAGTGATATTCTATCTCGTTGTTATTAGATGGGAAGTCAAAAATGTATGAAACATGATAAGCTACCAAAAATCTTCTGTTTATCCCATAGAAAAGTGATGTAATAAATAAGAAATGCTTTGAAAGCGATTGACAATTTCATAGGCCCTCTAGACCAGAGGAACAAGAACTTGGCAGTAGTAAACATTGACGTTTACAGCATCATAATGCTTTAGGAAGAGTGAGGAGTCAAATGCCTTAGCTACATCCGTATTTCTTAAAACGGGTACGGATATGTTGCGGATGCATGTCATCTGCAAGGTTAAGGACGTTCCTAACCGGAATTCGCTACGTCAACTGTTTTAATAAGTAGTTGTCGTGGTAAATTATACGAGGAAATATCATTAATACCGTATATTCCTCATATCAGCAGTTGGTCCCGGCTGTCATTTGTAGATCTTTGACAGTCGTGTAGTGTGGCTCAAAAAATCTGACAACCAGTCTTAGGCTTAGGGGTATCGTTTAACCCAGTTCTATCTGGGTTGTGAGAGTCAGATATTCAGTCGCTCCATGCAAAATACTGGTATTCAGCTGCATCCGGTTAGATTGGAAGCCGACCCCAACATAGTTGGGAAAAGGCTACGCAGATGATGATTAGAGGGCAGACCCGTGGAAATTTTCCCGTTTTTGACTACTTTACGCCTACTTCAACGAATTTTACTATAAATCTTTTGGAAGCTAATATCAATCTACAATTTGCACAGTTGGTACATTTCATCTCGTCTGTGTCAGAGTATCTGAGTGTCTACAGTTTGTCAACACAAATAGACAGTCATTGTTTAGATTGACTATCCCTGTGATATGTGAACTCGGCTATCATTGTGCCGATTATCGTAACGGCCAATGGCCTGATGGCCAAGAGCCTCGACGACTATCTTTCGAGGCTCTCATTAGGCTGTTGGATCAAGGGCCTGATTCAGAAGGCAGTACTCCCCCATACCCGCATTGTAAAGAGGTTCCTGTCTTTGGAGCCTTAATCACCGGTAGCTTGGACACTGCTCTCGATACCAGGGGGGACCACTGGTTTTTATATTTTTAAATATTTATCACTATTATATAGGAATTCCCAACATAATAAACTTATTAATTCAAACTAAACATTGCTGTTTTCCGTCTCTACTATTGTGCAAACATTACCCGTCTACCTCCTTGTCTTACATTTCAAACATCGCCACATTTAACAGTTCACTAGCTCGCTGGGTCCCGTCACAACAGTTTTCAACTTCCACGACATTGTCTCCTACGAAAGCAGTTACAGAAAGCATAACAACACCGGAACCACGGACTATAGTAACAATGGAGTGTTCATGTAATGTTGACCAATGATCAATGTTCATTTGGAAATTACTTCGTCTTATTACGAAAAAACTACCAATACATTTATCAATTTCCGCTGGTATGGCAACGTTATTGTTTTTATTTTGTACGTTTATCTAGAAAAGAATGTAAATACTGGCACATAATGTAGACGGTCTAGTGCTAAGCAGTAATTTCCACCTACAACATTAATAGGCTTCACTTTTCTTGTGCCAATTTCCACGGTACTGCGCCAGCCTCATCCAGGTGATTCCCCCGACGGCAACTATGTCATTGTATAATACACTATATAATACAAGATAGATGTGCAACTCTGGTTTTCGCTTTTAAAACTGTGTACCTCAACTGTTATATGGCACTGTGAGTTTCTGTTCAACCAAATAAATACAATAAGTAATTCTTGACTACGGATTCGAACTTGGGAACTATTATTCACATGCCACCGCTGTCACCGCTAGGCTATCTACTTCACTGGCAAGTTGTCTAAAATAGCTGTTCTGTTTATGACAGTTGTAAAACAGTCAAACAGTTGAAAAGTTTGTGTTCTCAAACACACAGATGGCAGCGCTATCTATGAAAATTTTGTTTGACGCCAATGTATGGAAGTTTCACCCCCCTGAACTATGTCGTCTGCTCATCTCGCCGCCGGACGACCAACGTTCCTTTTTCCATTTCTTGGACGCCAATCGGTGTCAGCCTTGCTCCACCTGTCATCACTGCGAAAAAAAAAGAAAAGAGAGGCCTATACCCAGCAGCGGGTGAGTTCGAGCTGTAGGTGAGTTCGAGCTGTAGGTGAGTTCGAGCTGTGGATGATGATTATGATAACATTAATATAACTTCCTACATTAATATAACTTCCTAGCAGGTCACTTTAGTTAGATCGATTCCAAACGCGGTTCGCAGTAGGTACTTAGTACTATTTATTTACTTTCCTTTTAATCGAAAAAAAAACACAATTAAGTAGTAATCTTCAGTTTCGAATTTGGCATTTTTGTATGTTGTAGGCACATTTGCCAGTGCCATCCCATAAAAAAAAACAAATCCTTCAACCTTCTACATTCCTCATTCCTATTTTTCTCTAGTCACTATCAATTCGGCATCAGACACGGGGTGGCTCATGACTGATACATAGTCTACCTCGCAGCGCAGTACCAAATATAATCTCGGGACCAATTCTTTATCTAAAAATAATAAAAATACCACGAGAAATTTGACGATGTAATTCCGTCACAAATACTCCGACAAATGTTCAAATGCTTGTCAACATTCCATCTTCAATACTCCGTGACCCATTACACGATTCATATTGTAATAGCCCCGTTAAGATCCCAGGTCCCGCAGGAGTTAGTTATAGGAGTTAGTTAACTTACACTGACAGTTCATGTCTAGTCAACCTACATATTACTTGATGTTCAACTATTAAGTGGCTGACTACTTGTGTTGGCTTTGTGCTTTAGTGAGGACAAGTTTTTTGTAAGGAGGAACAAATAAATTCTTTATCATCTTCTGAGAAAGAATTTTTTGGTTAGTCGTTGCTTTAAAAGAGGATTTGGCTAGAAAGGAGGTGATTGCTGAGATGATGCGTAACAGAGAAGACTATAAAGGGTGTAAAACACCTCTTCACGAAGCCCAAAGGCACTTGTTCTCCCCATCATTGCGATCATTTTTTTGTTCGACACTATGCCTGGGAACCTTCTAGTTACGGAGATATGGGGGGTCAAAGTTACAACTTTTCGAAAAGTTTTTCTTTAAATACAAGTTTTTTTTGTAAGATTTTGACTTTTAACACCTCCACGACCCCCGCACTATTCAATTCATCGATCAGCACAATGTTTTAAGTGCGTTACATTGAGTTCTACCACAAAACATGATTTATACCCTAAAAAAAAGTTGTTTCCCAGCAAAAAATTTTGCGTAAAGTTACCTAGTTTGATGTACAGAATGCTTGGTTATCGGCTTTGTGATGAGAAGGTTTACACCCTGTATAAGTGTCGAAGACGCATGACTCCATATAAATTGGAGTAAGGAGAATGTCGATAAGTCGTTGTTTTGGTGTGGAAGATGGGAGATAAGATGATTAGTTGCTGGGTTACTACCCAGTGGGAATCCCCAACAACTAATCATAAACTTTACTAAGTTTATGCTTAAAGTGTTCCAAAAGTCTAGGTTTACGATTGAAGCAACTTAATATTAATAATGACCATCAATTTGCTTCATTATAAAAATGTTGAACTAGACACAGCTGAGGAATAAAGGTAACGTGAATGAATCGACTATTAAATATTGAAAATTATTACATTATCATAATTATATAGAATTGACGTATACGTCTACACCTCACCCTCGTACTGGGCCTCAGAAGATAACAGAATGTTTCTAAATCACATTTCACGAAAGAACGAAGAGTGAAGAGAAATACAGATATAAACTTTACAATCAAAGAAATAAGTACGACACTCTTAAATGGGTTCCTTCCATCTGGCAGAATCTTGATGCTCCGAAATTTATTTGGCATTACACACAGCATAATTTTCTTACAACGAATATTTTAAACGCAGTTTTTTTAAAATAAGTATAATTATTGTGTATGTTTGTATGTCCGAATTTACAATGGTATACTTTTAATATGGCAGAATTTTTATTTGCATAATTATTCCGCATAATTTCGTTTAAAATTATTTTTATTTAGAGCGACGATTATTTGATATAGTTTCACTTGGCACATTATGAAGATAGCAGAATTTCATTTGGAAAAATTTTATTTGGCATTATTGCCATTTCTATAAAATAGCATTTTTAACCTTAATTTAAAATTAAATTATTGTCTTAAATAGTAAATATGCTGTGCTAGAAAAGTTAGTGACAGAATCGAATCGCTCCAAAACCGACTCCACGTAGTCTTGCCTGCCCTACTCCTAGAGTGCCGACAGCCGTAGTAGCCGACGAAGCCGGCCAGCAAGCAGAAACTGCGGTGGTGAGCGTTAAACCCATCTGCAACGATAAGCTCGAGTGGGACCGCCGTAGCCCCGCAGCGCCGGAGCCGTGACAGAAACCATGCCTGCTGCATGTTGCATTCTGCATGCTTGTTTGGCTGATTCTTACAGATGTATGCTCGTTTGCATGTTTGTCTGCTTCTTACAGGGAATTAAAAACCAAGTGTCAATGAAGTGTCTAGCAAGGCGCAGGGATAACAGGTGGAGCGAGGCTGTCACCGCATGGCGTCCAAGAAATGGAAAAAGGAACGTGGGTCGTCCGGCGGCGAGATGGGCAGACGACATAGTTGCCGTCGGGGGAATAACCTGGATGAGGCTAGCGCAGGACCCTGGAAATTGGCACAAGAAGAGAGAGGCCTATACCCAGTAGTGGGTGAGTTCGGTCTGTGGATAATGATGATGATGTCAATCAACTGATTTTATGAATTTTCTGTGATGTGATAAATGCATGCATCCATTATAATACATATAAAATGTATGTCAAAAGATTATTATAACTGTAAACTTTCTGAGATGTGATAGTTCTGCCTATAAATGACTATCGATATGAAATTTATGCCAAAAGATGATTCTGACTGTGAACTTTCTGCGATAAGATGGTTCTACTTTTAATTCTTATGCATATGAAATTTATGCCTAAAGATAAATGAGTGTCTGCCAAACGATTTTCTGCGATATGAAGTTTATGCTATCAGCATATCACCACTATAATACTAGAAATAGGGACCAACTAGTTCAGCCAGGTTTCAGGCTTGCTAAAGTAGATTCATCTTTCATGGGGTACTGTTTAAAATGTTACAATAAAATACCTCCCCACATTCTACAACTGAATGAGACGAAATTTAAATCTTGTGTAAAACGCACACTATGTAGGCAAGCATATTATAAACTGGGGGATTACATTGAGGATAAAAATGCTTGGCTAAATGCTGGTCCTGCTCCGCAACCATAGATGCAAACTTATTGGACAATTATTGTGGTAGCTGCAGAAGATTGTAAAAATATTCTTGCATTGTATAGATTCCATCTCTTAGTATTGTATAATTGCATAACACATGTGTGAGTACCATGTACCGTAAAGCTACCATTTGCATTTAGTTATGTTTCATTGACTTGAATATGCCTTGGTGGCTGAGAGAATGTCATGCTCGCTTAAATGTCTTGCTGATGGTGGCGGGTGGGTCGGGTCATTTAGTTCCCTTCAATATGGTTGAATTGAATGGCGCTGATCCATGCGTCATGTTCGTGAACGGGCGCTGTCAGTCGGGACTGGTCATCTCTTAGCTGCCGTGGATCATTTGAATTGCTTTATTTTTAATTGTTGATTTATTTATTTTTACTCTGGACGCTCTTATTGTGCACGTCTTTCTACATCGTTCTCACATATATGTATAATCTCAACATGAAAGATGTAACCAAGATTTTGTAACAACATTTTTGATTGAAAAGAGTGTCCATGGAGTTTCTTGCCCGTTCTTCTCCATAGAGATCTACGTTAGGGAATGGGCAACTACAGTACTTTCTCAAGTTATTATGCCTTGTGTCTGTGACTGTAGCTTCGCTTTATTTTTCGTTTTATCGACATTCAAAAGTGCCGTAATGGTCTAGTTGAAATAAATGATTTGAGTTTGAGTTTGAGTCAGCTGGTATGCAAAATAATATTATGACATAAAAAGTTCTGCTATAAAGGGTAGACCCCCTTAAATATTCCTCAAGAAACAGAACAATTAAACTTCTCGAAGCAACTGCTATCCTTCTTCCAATTTATAACATTTAACAAGTAAAAGTCGAGTGTACAATAAGGGGTTATTAAATAAATCGTCATCCCTTACTCGTTTAATGGCATAATGGTTGTGCGACTTGGTGAACGTCGTCTGCAGACAAACAAAGTTCCATTACTACGCACTTATGTCACGAGGGGCGCAAGTAAAGAGATGAGGGCGGGAGAGGAAGAAAGAAACGAACGAATTTTTACTACCACCCAACATAAAATCAAGATAAACACATATAAAATGTATACCAAAGATGGTAAAAAGGAGAAGGGAGAAGCAAAAGTATAATCAGCATATAATGTTCCCACTGCTGGGACATAGGCCTCCTCTCTATGCTATGAGAAGGAATGGACAATAATCCACCACGCGGGCCCAGTGCAGTTTGGTAGATGTCACATGTTTTCGAATTTTTGGTTGTAGGACATGTCGGTTGCCTCACGATGTTTTCTTTCAACGTGTTTTTGGAAAAAAGAGATTATTGTTAAATATAATCAGCTAAAAAAGAAGTTTTATCGCTTAACGTTTTACAGTCAATATTTATGGTTTTAAATACTAATCATGTAACGTAACTACTAACTTAGCTAGCTGATACATCATGATAGCCAAGCAAAACAAATAATTAGCAAAATTTGATTTAGATCGGTAAGTTTGTAACATTTTCACGACGGTCGCGGGGCACAGCTAGTGTAAAATAAATGACATATTTGGAGTACTTTTCTATAAATCTGTTTTCTATTATATTCCTTCCTTCCGCTCGTGTACACGAGAAAGGCATTTCATTATTTATGTTACTTTACTACTAAAGACTTATTTTAATATCGTTCCCACTGTATATTCTCAACATGAATGATGTTATCAAGATTTTATTACAATATTTTGATTTGAGTTTCTTGCCCATTCTTTTTCATAGAATTCTAAGCTTTGGAATAAGCAACAATAGTACTTTCACAGTATTAGGCTTTGTGACAGGGCCTATAGCTTCATATTTTTGTTTCGCAGTTCAAAAGTGCCTGTTATAGTCTAATTGAAATAAAGACTTTGAGGTTGAGTTTGAATTATTTAGGGAATTTATATGTATAGGGGGAAGGCACATCAACGCCCAAACTTTTTCATCAGTAGTTTAAAAAAAAAATCTGTTGTTTGATACAAAAGTTCAGCACCTACATGGTTTAAAATGTATGGAACAGCAGATTATTTTTTTAATGACTGATTAAAAATTTCTATGTTTAGAATGATGTACAATATCTTTGTTTGTTTGTGCGTCAATGTGACTCCCAGCCTGTATTAAATATAGGTACAATTTTTCCACTTCTATCCCAATTCCAACAAATTCTCCTAACTTGAGGCACAACCCCTTTGAATCACCTTTGTTTATGCTCTCGACATGAAAGCCTTTCATGATACGCTTAGGATTTGAATACTGAATTTTATCTTTTTTCTTTTATCACAATCAAAGATATTTATTTCGTTTAAAAGATTCGCTTTGGGAGTTATTTTTATATGAAAAATCACAAATATTTGTAAGTATTTATGTTTATTTTTATGCATGGATAGATCTCTAAGCGATAGTAATTTTGGGACATTGAGAGAGGTAGGTAAGTGAATTAGATTTTTTATATTGATATATATTTTCTGAATTGTTGCAATATTTTTATTTTAACCATAAATGACACGGTCAATTTTAGGTCGTTCTGGAACCGAAAGCTATAAACTCGGTCGTTGAACACAAAACGATTGGGACTAATTATAAATGAAATAACAATATATATTTTTTAATTTATTTATATTTGATAATCCGAGTGGCGCAGCGGTAGCGAGGATACCTTGCGTTCTTAGAGTTCCGGGTTCGAATCCCGGTAGGAGAGTTTATGGCTTTCGGTTCCAGAACGACCTAAAAATAATGGTAAGTATATAATAACCTTGTTTGTATTGTAGATGTATTTCTCTTCTAGTAGAGACTTGTCTTGTTATTGCGATATTTTTTTTGTTCTACACCATATCTGGGAACCTTCTAGTTACGGAGATATTGGAGGTCAAAATTCCGACCTTATGACGAACTTTTTTTTAAATATACGTTTTTTGTTTTTATTTTTTTGCCATCCAACAGTACAATGTTTTAAGTGCGTTACACTGAGTTCTACCACAAAATTTCACCCCAAAAAAAGTCGACTCCCAGCAATACTTTTTGCGTAAAGTTACTTAGTTTGATGTACAGAATGCTTGGTTGACGGCTTCGTGATGAGGTTGTTTACAGCCTGTATATTGCTGACTGCATTAAAATCTGTTGGGTAGTATAAAATATCTAAGCGTACAGACAGCGGGAGCGACTTTGTTTTATACTATGTATAGATGGGCTTATTCCACTAATCCCCCTGAGAATCCCCCTTAGGGGGGAAAACTGGACTGTTAGACTAATCTAGAAAGTCCCCTTTGTTTGTCTGTATTGGGATCTTAATAACTCATTGTTATTTGTACCTTCGTTATTTGTTCATTCATTTCTATGGCCATTCTAGGAATAAAAATGTGTTTATGTGACTAGCAGTAGGTAGTACTAGCAGCATTATAGCAGTCAGGATGGGTGTGATGTGAAGATAGACTTAAGATTAGCTGGCTAAACTTAAGTTTAAGTTCGTCATAACTTGATACAATTTGATGTAATTTAAAGTCGTCGAAATATGCATTCTTAATGTTTGAAATATGCAACATGAAATTAAAATAAGAACTACAAAATAATGTTTTTTGTTTAATTTATTACATTTTCGACGAAATTTTACGGATCCAAATTATCAGTGGTACGATTTACTACTGATTAAAAATATTAATTGTATATCATAAAAACGATCGTTCTACATTCAATAAGGCGATGCACAATTTGATTTTAGGTACTTTCGCATATTTGCAAAAGCAAATGTAAAAGTAAAACAAACAAGTCAATGTTAAATGTTTCTCACTGTATGAACTGCTACAAAAACATGATCATTTCTTGAAGGAAAAACAATTTGATAAGCCACGACTCCGAAAGGCTTAGTCCTTTTTCCAGAATAAGGTATAGATACGGTGTGTCGTAGACTACGAATTTGTCTTGTTTCAGAAATGGCCAGGGGCGTTTACTTGAATAACAAACAGACTCATACATATATTATCGTGTTATGTATCATATATCAACATTCACACTAAGGTCTAAGACATACATTCTATTGAATTCGAGTGCTGAAGTGTTTCACTCAATAACGCAGTACGTTTGTCCGTAATATCACCTTGGCTTAATACGTACGGCTTAGTACTTTTTGAACCGAGTATTGAAAAAACTAGCGTGTATACATATTATTTTGAAGTCACATTTCCAGGGTGGGTGCCCGAAGACGGCCGACACGATTTGAACTCGTTTCTGACTGGTTGGCCAGAGAAGACAAAAGACTGGGAGAGTTGGACACCAATGGGGAGGCTTTAGCCCAGCAGTGGGACAGAAAAGGCTAATAAAAAAAAATCGGTTACGTCCGATGCTCTAATAATCCTTAAACCTAAGTAATTCCGTGATTTTGGTTAAAAATTAATAGACCATCGAAACTTTGAATCAAATCCGTAAAAATAGAATATGGAATAAAGTAGATAATAAAATTCATGTCGTGTTTACCATCCATACCATCACACTAAAGTTTATTTGCAGATTTATCTCTTGTCTGTACCAACCTTAACAAAACTCGATAAGACTACTTGCTTAATTGAATTACTATTCGCATGACGGATGGAGTAAGTCCTCTGGTTAACACGTAGTCTGGGAGAATTTCTTCTTAACTTAGTTTATTAGCTCGTCCTCTATAACTAGGGTTTTATATTTATTTGTGTGTATTTAGAAAATAGTGTTGCGTCGGCTGTTTTACAAGTACACAGTTTTTTTTTCAACAGTTTTCACAACAGTTTTTTTTCTAGATTACGTTTGAGTTAGGTAGAATGAATTTGAAATTTTACCTACTTGTGAAGAGTTGCCAAACTTAAGTGGCAGTGGGCAGGTCACATTGCTCGCAGAACGGATGGCCGATGGGGCCGAAAAGTTCTGGAGTGGCGACCGCGAACCGGAAGACGATGCGTTGGAAGACCTCCCACTAGGTGGACCGATGACCTGGTGAAGGTTGCGGGAACCCATTGAACGCGCGTCGCAAGGGACCGGTCAATGTGGCGACACTTGGGGGAGGCCTATGTTCAGCAGTGGACGCATTTCGGCTGAAATGATGATGATGACCTACTTGTGAAACTGTCATTAATTTTATCAAAATAAGTCATCGTTACTTGGTGTCAGAGTTTTTATGCCGCCTGGGCCTCTGACTTGACTTTACATGCCATCGAGACATATCTCTCGGGCATGCTGGTTTCTCATGATGTTTTCCTTCACCGAAACAAGTGTTCATTATGCAATATGCACATGAATCCGGAAAACCAGAGGTTGCATCTTGGGTTCGAACTTGCGACCTATGACTTGGTAGATCAACGGTTTACACCACTAGGTTATCACTTCTTATCATTAACTGAAAATTTATTATAAAATTACATTATACATTTATTTATCTTACGGCCCTGACCTCAGTTGATTATGTCTTGTCAGTTTGACACGGCATAATTGTATTTCTAATGATAAACTTCAATGTTGACGAATAATTTGCAATTGATATTACAACATAATCATGTGCAAAATTAAACATGCAATGTGCATGCAGTCATTGTTATGTCAAGGAAAGAAAATTATGTTTATGATTTTGACCCGGTCCCCCAGAGTCATCATTAGTGCTCAGGCAGCATGCTTTAGCCCACAACGTGCCCACTGCTGGGACACAAGCTACTACTCAGTGAAAGAGAGAGTGGGGTATCCAAAACGCAGACATACCGAAGATTGGGATTAGGTATATGTTGTTTTTTGCGGAGTGCAGCGGTGGCCCAGTGGTGGCAGCCTCGATTTACAAACAGTTAGTCGTGGGTTCGAACCCAAGGTAATTTATTTCATCAGCACTGCTCTCTAAACGGTGAAGGAAAACATCGTGAGGAAACCAGCATGTCCTAGAACCAAACAATTCGAAGACATGTGACATTTACTAATCCGCACTGGGCCCGCGTGGTGGACTATGGCCCATTCCCTCTCATAGAGAGGAGGCCTGTGTCCCAGCAGTGGGAACATTAATAGGCTGGTGATGATGATGCGTTATTTATTTATTTAAACTTCATGTACAATGATGGTACAAAGGCGGACTCAATGCCACAAGGCAGCAATGTTTCACTTACGTTTTGTTTTGCTTTCTGTTTATCTCTGTTAATTAGGTACCTATTGTAATTAGTAACATATGGAAATACCGTTTGAATTAGCTAATAGTAAATAAAATAAAGGCATTCTCTACCAGTTAACCTTTGGGTTAAATAGGAAACATGGGGACATTGCGTTATTTGTGGTCCTTTTGAATTTTTATCTCATTTAGGATTTAGAGTCATGAGAATAATTCAGGTCGTGGTGACCAGAGGCAACATAAATACATCAATTACAAATACTCGTGTCATGTTACATTTTCATAATTTTAAGGATTTACTCATTGCTATAAACGGATTGTACTTTTTGCATTCGATTTAACTAAAATGCTACAGGATAATTGTATTTTCAATTAAATAAATGTTACCTCGCGATCGTGGTAACGCCTCAGACTGCATTTTTAGTTTCTGCATTAGTGGTGTTTATGACTTTGGTCAGGTGAAAAAAACCCTGTGGATTTTCTTGTCGGGTCTTTGAGTTAATGGATTCTTAAACCTAAGCTATAATGAACACATGAAACGTATTTCTTCATTTATTTTTAATGGTATTGAGGAGCTCGTGGCTATATAATACCAGCCGCAGGTTAAGCAATGCTTGCCTAGGTTGGTTTGTGGATGGGTGACCACCCATTACATACCGAGTTTCCTCCGTGTCTTGGAAAGCACGTTAAGGAGTTGATTTTGGCTATTATTTGTAGATCTTGCTCAAAAAGTTTGACAACCAGTCTTACCAAGGGATATCGTATTACCCAGTATTAACTGGGTTGTAGAGGTCAGATAGGCAGTCGCTCCATGTAAAATGCTGGTATTCAGCTGCATCCGGTTAGACTGGAAGCCGACCCCAACGTAGTTGGGAAATGGCTAGGCAGATGATGGTAGCAGTGATGTGTTCATGATTATTTGTTTAGAAGCAGGTGTTCATGTTTCTTATTTTTTATTTTCAACCCATGTGCAAAATGTACAATACACATTCATACAAATATTCAGAGTCATTGTAACACTAACAAAAAAAAAGTAGTAACAAATGAACCATGAATGTTAAACAAGTTAAACTTTGTTTTTATTTTACTGCAACAATGACATTGTGATCTGTTGTTTTATTTAACAAGTGGATTATGTTTAGGAAAAATGAAAAACACGATTTGTTTTGCCGTGTTAACATTAAGGGAATTCGCACACTAGAGGTCCCTCTAGTGTGCGAATTTCCTTGATGTCTCGCTCGCACTAGTGGAAAAATAGGACAGTTTTGTCTATTGTGTGCGTAAGCCCTAACTTTTATGTTAGTTTCATTTTAAGTGGTCACTAATTAATTTTTTCCCTTATTTGGTTGCAGTGACAACCGTTATACGTTAAGATATACTTTTAAACATTCAACACAGACTTTGAACATAACAGGCGAAATGTGGTGTACTATTTATTAAGGTATACTTCTGCCTTTCCGTTCCGGGATTACATGACTAATGTTTTGTTGTTTAGTTGAATACGTTAGTATTCAACGTTTTGCATAGCTAGCTAATCAGTAGTTATTTTAATTAACAAAAGGTCATGTCGTAGGTCTGGTCATGGTCGCAGATATGACTTTACTCACTAGTCCGGGGGCGTTTAGAAAGGCAAGTTCAATGGGTCTCTACAGTTGGTCATGTTGTTGTAAGATCATGTGGGTGTGCTTGTGGGATTGTCTAATGGGTTGTATTTAAACAAGCTAAAATAAATTCAAATTAAAGTTGTCGAAAATACTGAATATGGGCTAGGGAAGTAGTAAGTGGGCGATAGTGGGCGAATACAAATGTTTAAAGCGGGAGATTTGAAAATAAAAAGAGTTACTATATAATTATATGTAACTCTTTTTATTTTAAAATCTCACGCTTTGTACTGGAATTCCAGTACTCAGAAAAAAAAGTGAAACAACCACGAGGGGGTTGCCCGGGTCCTTCGAGCCTAACCTGTCGGAGCGAGGTGCCACAAGTCCCGAGCTCGCTTCGCTCGCTCTAGTTTCCTTGTTCTCCTTGCCACAATGACCGGATAAATAGTAACTTAATTGATACACCCATTTAGAGTCACCCATTCAGTACATTAGTTGCCAATTAAATTTGTATTTGCCCGATTCATAATTTTCCTTATCTAATTACACGTGTTCGGTGTTATCACCATGTCAACTTGTTGTCCTCGGACTTCGCTTGTTTATTATTAGTTCCTTTCTTTAGTTACAACGGTTATAGTAACAAAACTATTAATTTCAACACATTTGCTCAAAAAATTGTACCTATACATTGTTCGAAAGTTAAAAATTACGCACCATGCAACGGTTCCCCCTTGTATAGCACCGTGCGTATTCTTTACGGTTTCTTTTTAATTTCCATAAAAAAAAATAAGAATTCCACCTAGGAGTTTCACATTACCAGAATAAATCAGCTGACTGATCGAACCTCCCTGGAAGCGCTTTTGCTCAATACGTTTGTTTCACTTTAACACGAAAGTGTAAGTGAGACGAAAGATGTAGTTCTAATTTTCACTAAGTGCAGTGCAAAATGGCGTGAATATCGCCGTATTTGCAAATTCACGCCATTTTCATATTAGAAACGTCAAAGATTGTTGCGACTTTTCGACTGATACTCGTAAACAAAATAATAATAGGAGTTCAAGCGAGGAATCAGATATTAATATATGAAATCTATTCCACTTAATATTTTGAATGAGGTGCAAATTGTAGAAAACACTTGCCGCCAAAATCGCGAGAGCGCTATTTTATAGCGTGGTTAACATAATGAATAATTTTCTCGCAAATGTGTTGAAAAACGATGTATGACACACGTGCAGAAATTGATATTTACAAACTCGTGAGTCGTGACTATGCAAAGCGCTTACATTCGTCTACTCGTTTGTAAAAACCAACTTGCCGCACTAGTATCATAAATAGATTTTGTAGATATCGAGTCCCTTCGAATTTGTAGGTAAAGGCACTGTTTCATTTACACAGCCATTCTGCAATTTTAATAAAGTAAAAAAATATTTTGTGACGACTCTCTCAATATTGATTCACCTTGCTATCTAGAAAGCAGGCATACCTAATAAACAAACAAAACCGTGAAAAAGCAGCAACATAAAATTGGTAGCATACTTATTAACAAATTCTGTTTCAGACAGATCCACGACATTCTTAGATTTTAAATTGCTTTTAAGTACAAGTGAAAAGGAGTAATTATTAAAAGTGTAAAAAGATTTAGCACAGCCGAAAGGCACTTGTTCTCCTCGTGATTGCGATCATTTTTTGTTTTAAATCTGGAAACCTTCTAGTTACGGAGATATTGGGGGTCAAAGTTCTAACTTTTTGTTAATTTTAGTTTAAAATACAAGTTTTTAATGTGAGATTTTAAATTTAAACACCTCCACGGCCACCGTACTATTCAATCCATCCATTACCACAATGTTTTGAGTGCGTTACGTGAAATTCTACCACAAAACATGACTTCTCACCCCAAAAAAAAAAGTCGTTTCCCAGCAATAATTTTTGCGTAGAGTTACTTAGTTTGATTTACAGAATGCTTGGTTAAGGGCATCGTGATGATTCTGCTGACACCGCGCATTATTTAGGTAAAATCTACTCGTGTTATGTTAATTAAGAAAACTCAAAAGAATTATCTCAAATTGCAACAATCCTCGATAATTGTAACAATGCTGTAAACACGACATGCTCTGTTGCTAGAGACCTTCATCTAGACATAAATGGCATTGAGTTGAAAATACAGTGAAAAAACCCGTCAGAACTTCTTGTTTTATAATATTTATAAAAGTAAGTAAAGGTTATTGATGTTTGTTTTTTTATATTGGTTACAGTATATTGTATGGTACCAAATCTTTTTTACAATAGTGGGTATATCTATTCAGGCTATTGCTTTGCACCCTCGTCAAATTCAAGGAAGTCACTATAACAAAGTATTAAATCTATTACTAAATATTCATCCTTTTAAATGAAATAGCTGCAAAATTAAAAAACAAAAATCTCGACCGATGAAAAACATTTTAAAGTCTACTTTGCCTGTAACTGCAATGACAGTGTTTAATACAAAACATAAAATAGTTAATTAAGAAATAAGTAGTATTTTAAGCTATTGTAATAGTAACCCTAGAATTAGTTATTTTTTATGCTGACCGGTGGCCATATTTTTTTCTCTTTTTCAACTGTGTTATGAGCTCAGTCACGTTGTTTTCCATAAAACTTAAAAATAAATTACATAAAAACATAAAATAATTACATAAAGAAGAAAGGCCTATATAAATAAATAAAAAAAAGGATGAAGCCATGATAAATAAATACAACACACCTAATCGCAAATCCACACCCAATTTGATCTATAGACGTCTTCTCTCAAGAGACGAAAACTACGCGACGAATTGACGCCATATTTAAATCAGAGAGAACGCTACTTGCAAACACGTTTTTATGTACTGCATCGAATGAGTTTCTAATCACCTCTGATAACATGGTACGCGTAAGTAAACTCCAGTCATTATTTTATGCTAAGCCTTGAATTAACTATTTCTCAAAAATTTAGTTCCATTTACCGTGCGATTTTGTTTTGAATATCAATAAAATTATAAAAAAATATCATTTTCATCATTTTACAATTATTTTTCAAATATTTTTAAGGCATTGAAACCATTTTAGCGCAAAATTCTAATAGAAATGTTTTACTGCATATTTATTTGTAAATAGAGGTTGTTACCTACCCAAAAAAGTCAGGTATTGTTTACCTGTATACGGGTTCGTTCTAAAAATCGTCATCCACTTTTGCGACCCAATAAAAAAACCGGCCAAGAGCGTGTCGGGCCACGCTCACTGTAGGGTTCCGTAGCTTCCCAGACCATTAAAAATACCAACATTTTTCGTCAGCAAAAATAACTTTGTTTTTCATAGTATTTGTATGAAAAACAAAGTTATCATTTGCGTTTTTTTGAAAAAGTGCTATATAACTCAAAAACTATTCAACTCATCAAGTTGAAAATAATTTTCCTAGAAAGTTCATATAAAGGTCTACTTCTGTGATTTTTTTCATATTTTTTAAACTTATGGTTCAAAAGTTAGAGGGGGGGGGGACACATTGTTTTTGACTTTCGGAGCGATTATTTCCTAAAATATTAATATTATCAAAAAATGATTTTAGAAAACCCCTATTCATTTTTAAATACCTATCCAACAATATATCACACGTCAGGGTCAAAATTAAAAAAAAAATCGCTCCCCACTTTACGTCTGGGGGAGGTACCCTAATAAAAATGTTTTTTTAAATTTTTATTTTTGCACTTTGTCGGCATGATTGATATACATATTGGTACCAAATTTCAGCTTTCTGGTGCTAACGGTCACTGATATTACCCGCGGACAGACAGACAGACAGACAGACAGACAGACAGACAGACATGGCGAAACTATAAGGGTTCCGTTTTTTGCCATTTGGCTACGGAACCCTAAAAAGATCGTAAAGTCAGAAGTCACCTTTATCCGCAACTAAAAATAGTATCTCAGTGGTCTCAACAATGTCCGCGAAAATATTACATGTACCACAGAGTACCTACAAAAGAATGTTACTGTTTATGCTGAATGGTTTTTTTGGCATGTTCAATTCTGAAAAGCATGTAGAATTACTCTGATGCAATTTAGATTACTCAATGTTGTATAAGGCCCCGTTCCTGCTATGTCGTGACGATTAATTTATCGTTGGTTTTTAATTGGCATAAGTCGTGGAAGACAGTAATCGCGCCGTCTTATATGTGAACACCTCCATTTAAATACACAAGTCACGACACTTAAAACTACACGATTATCTGTCGTCACGACAAAGTGGGAACGGGGCTTATGGCAGCTATTGAGCAAGCATGATGATCAATGCTCAGTTCATTCTTTCTTTGTATGAGAAGATGCCTTTTTCAGCAATGGATTGGTAATTTTAACCAGCTAGTTATTTTTTTTTAAAAGAATAATCGTTAAATAACGCTCTGTTTAAATTCATTTGTTTTCGTTTTGTAAATTCGTGTTAAGTGTCGCACGAAAAAGGCGCATTTCCAAAAATAAAAGAAAACAATACGGTCTTTATTACACTCTGCGGTCGATTTAGTCGCAGACTCGCGACTCATATAGAAGCGGATGAGCGATTACAGTCGCACCGTGAATGGGCGTCGTTACGACAATCGAGTCACAATGCATTTGTTCGCTGACCGAACTGTGCCTTGTCCTACAATTTGTGATTTACATTCATTATAGAGACTGAGTAGCGCGACATGGTCGGGTGAAAAGCCGCTAGTTTTTCTTTTTTTAATAGTTTTTTTTTTCGTGTTGTGCCTTACAGTGTTTATGTTACAGCTTTCAAAATAACATAAAGAATGTAGTAGTTACTCTTTGAAACGGATTGTGTGGTTATGTCGAAAAACCAGTGTTTGTTATTTAGTTGAAAGATTTTTTTCTAGTGCGAAATAGATTGGCCGGTAAAATTGAATAGGAAAGGCATCGAATAAAAGTGTTATAAAAAACTAGGATCGAAAATAAAAAACAAAGTGATAATAGAAAGTAAATAAAATAACATTATTTAAAATAGTAAAACTGTTTAATCGGATATTCTAGAAGTTGTTTTTAGACTTGTAAATATAAACAGTGTTGTGCCAAAAGTGTACCATGGGATCCGAAGAAAAACCTACAAAAACTCATTTAGACGATGTGCTGGGAAAGTTTTCTATGTTTGGACCGTACCACGTACAGTTTATGCTGTTCATTGGTCTGGCCTACGCCTCAAACTCAGCTTACAGTTCAAACTATGTTTTCGCGGTTGAAGAAGTTGGATATAGGTCAGTTTGTTATTTAATTTTAAACTGTTTCTTTGAAGGACCATTTTTGAAACTGGTCAATCTTGAAGATGTCTTTCAGTTTCTAAATCTCTGGTTTTTCTGGTTGATTGGCGCAGTGGATGAGCGATTGACAGCTGCGATGCGTCTTCGCAGGTTCGATCACCGTGCTAAACAAATACCTATTTATATTGTGTGGCCTACAGTTCTATGGCTGTTTGTTTACGTGAGTTTAAATGTTTGTAAACGCACCCACGCCCACGGTGCGAAGAAATGGCTAAAAGTCCGAACACTTTTCTCACCAGTAAGTGCGAAGTGAAAGCATCTACAATTCTACACGTCTTGAGTGTCATTTCTTTTTCAGCCCTAGCAACTAATCAGGAAACAATATATTAGGGATAATTTCAAGGGAGATTTGAATTAATAAATTTACACACCACTTCCTGATTTCTTCATAGTTCATGGTGTAAAAAATACGTAAAATTAGCTACTCCAAACATTTTGACCGTAATTATCAGTATTGCACTTCTGTATGAGACCCGAACATTTAATTTCTTGAATCATGGTATACACGGCGACATATCAAGCTATTCATTTCCAGTATACCATGGCCTCGCTTTGCACAGATTTTCCGTACAAGGAGAGAACCGCTAAAACTGGTATTGAATGGTTTGATTGGTTATTGTGTGTACTGAATCTATAGGGAAAGTTTGTGTCAAAGGGTCAAAAAGGCACCGTAATAATTATGTAAATGAACAATTGTCAACTCGTGATTAGTATGTAGGTATAATTATCTCGTAAATAAACATCGATAAGCATGTTAATGTCAAGTTCAAGTTACTTTCCCTGATTTGTATGCACAGTAAACAGAATGCAAGGTTGCTCAGTAGTTCCGTAGACATGTTGCACTATACTTATGTACATACAATCCGCACTGGGCTCGCGTGGTGGATTATAGCCCATTCCCTTTCGTAGAGAGGAGGTCTGTATCCCAGCCGTGGGAACATTAAAGGCTGATGATGATGATGATCACCGTAACTAGAAGGTTCCAAGGTATGATGTAGAACAAAAAAATGATCGCACGGGGTGTTACTTGTGCCTTTCGGCTTCTTTTACCGTCTGTTACACCCTTTATGTAAATTGCACGGAATCATTGTTGATTTTAAAAGTGATGTGAAAGAATTTCTATTATTTGGAAGAGTTTGAAATCAAAACAGTGATGGGTGAACATATACATAAATTATTACGTACCGAATTTACTCCATGTCTCGGAAAGCACACACAGACAGGTAGTCAGTGGCATGAAAGTCTGACAAGTCAGTCAGCCTGTCAGTCTGAAAGTATCTTAGGATTATCAGTACTAACTGGGTTGTGGAGGTCAGATAGGCAGTCGCTCCATATAAAATACTGGTATTCAGCTGCATTATGATAGACTGGAAGCCGACCCCAACTTAGTTGGGAAAAGGCTAGGCAGATATTTGGAAGATTTTCCGTAGAATCTATTGAATTTTCTAGGTCGTTTAGAAGTACTAGTTGTTTATACGAGCCTGAGGAATGAGTTTGTATTTTAGAAGCGATATAGACGCGTTCCCATGTGTATACTACTTGGAAATATTGCATTGTGCTCGTGTGAGCTTGGTCGTAGAAGTACTAAAACAATTTTGAGCTGAAGGGTTTTATAAACATTAGGCAGCGTCGCCCCGCTCCCGCTATGTCATCACGACAGATAATCGTGTAGTTTTAAGTGTCATGGCTTGTGTATTTAAATGGAGCTGTTCACATATAGGACGACACGATAACTGTCGTTCATGACTTTTGCCAACTAAAAACCTACGATTAATTCATCGTTACGACATTAGCGGGAACGGGGCCTTAGTTAGTTGCACCAAAATATCGCGCTATGAAAATTGATAATCACCACGGAGGGAGACCACAAGAGTCAACCGACTAGATGTGCAGACCGACAGAAACTGGACAGCCATGTCTATCATTTGGAAGAGACATTACACTCAGCATAAGTTTGCCAAAGGTTCATCATCAACAGCCTAGCCGTTTCCCAACTATATTGGGGTTGGCTTCCAGTCTAATCGGATGCAGCTGAATACCAGGCGACCAAATGTTGAAGTTAAAGAATTGTTAATCTTTTCGTCACCATCTCATTTACTTCTACTAAGTAAGGGTCGGCGTCTTGTCGAATTGGATGCTGCAGAAACCCAGTATTCTACACGGAGCGACTGCTTATCTTACTAAATATTTTAGTGCTAAGGTTAGGTTTCAGAGTTAACATAAAACCACCCACTATTAGTGACAGCGACATTTTACAAGGCATTGCAAGTCATATGGACTTACACGGAATCCAATTTACTACTCAAAATTGATTTTTAAAACCCTGCTAGTTGCCTGTCGATCTCTTGACTAGCTACCTACGCCAGTCGGTCTGTGACGTACGTTTTTCTGTAACTACCGGGAGCAAACCGGGAGAGACTGACAATTTGAGATACATCTACTACTACAACCACCTAAGACACAATTCAATTCATTCATCACTAACTTTTACCCGCCGCTTCACTGGCGTTAATTTAGAATTTAGAAATAAATTTGGGCTGTACAGCTGTACTTCACTTTTAATAAAATAATTCAATCAAGACTCGAAATACAGGTGGCGCCATCCCTGAGCATAAGAACGTTATTTTTGTTTTCTTCGAGAACACTAGGTACTTTTTTTCGAGATGAAAGGTACTCTATGTCCGTTTCTGTACACTTGACAACGTATTGCAAAATTTCAGTGTGATCGGTTCAGTGGTTTAGGCGTGAAAAGGATACAAAGAAACCAACAAACTTACTTTAGCATTTACAATATTATAAAAGTAAACTGTTTTTTGCGTGGTGCGCGAGCTGCGCGCATCTCGCGTCTCTCTCTATCTATTAAAAAAACCCCGCATCAAAATCCGTTGCGTAGTTTTAAAGATCTAAGCATACATAGGGACAGACAGACGCGGCGCGGCGGGAGACTTTGTTTTATAATATGTAGTGATAGTGAAGTGATAGTGATTCCCATAAAACAGGGCAAGCCTGTTGCCATCAACCGGGCACAAATCTACACTCCAGCCTGCCACTGACCAATTCCTAGTGGAAAACCCCAAAAACATTTTCCTCGACTCGGGAATCGAATCAACACCTCATGCTCAACTGTATCGCAGCCGCCACTAGATCCGGGGCATTTATCAATGTAAACGTCACACATCAAACATCAGCTGACGTCTAACTTGTCGAGAAGTTAAATTGTTACAAAGTTATTATCAAATTAACGACACGGTTACATTGTGGTTAACACGCTCAGTTAACTCGCCTCGTGCTTTATCATAATCTTGTTGACTTGAGAACGGTATATGTCAATAAATGTTACAAATCTGTTGTACTAGACACATTTTAAGTTGTTGTTTCTTTTTAAATTGTTTTATTCAAATGTTTATTATTTTTTTAACTAACCGCCACGGTAGGAAATAGAACAAAATTTTACCTACAACTTACCACGGCATTTTGTAAACGGCGTTCATATCGTTATATAGTTTTTAACCGACTTCTAAAAAAGGAGGAGGTTCTCAATTCGGATGTTTAAATTTTGTTTTTTAATATTTTTTATAAATAAAATAAAAAATAAAAATAAGTTTAAAGTTTTATGTGTTTTGTGTGTGTGTTATAAGTTTTATGTTTGTTCGCGCATATCTCCGTCGTTTGCCAACCAATTTGAAAAAATATTTGTTTGTTCGAAAGGTCCTGGACTTTCCAAATGGTCCCATAGTCACCAAATCGGGATCTGAAGATGGAATCTTGGCGAAATCGAAGGAACTCTTCAAATTTTATAGGAAAACGTACAGCGATTATGGTATTTTCTACAACAAGTGAAGCATTTGCGTTTGACAAGAACCATTCTACCATCAGAACTGATGATGAAGCCAATAGTCAGGCACCGGAACTCCATAATGAGACAATGTATCGTAGTCGTGTTTGGGCTTGTTGTAATTGTAACGGTATGCACTTCCATGTGTATCAAGCACATGTGATCATTAAAAAGTGAAAAATAAAAACTTTTTTGCAAAACATAAAACCGACTTCAAAAAAATACAATAAAGAGAACTTTAGCTTCTGAAGTCGGTGACAAAAAAATTCCATCAATCAAACAAAGGTCACCGACTATTACCGTTTTTGGACTATTACAAAATGCTTTGTACTGTTTGTATTGGGCATTTCATAAAGTAGCAAACAGACGATAACGTTTGTATAAATGCCGAAGATGACGTACAGATAGAAAACTTAAATCTATTTAAAATGCTTTGTTAACAGTGACAAACCAGCTATTTCATGATCTTAACAACACGATACAGCGTCATTATAATACCTGTATCAAATTAGCCACGGTTATTTTCATTTATCTCATTACTAAAGTAACATTTAAAGTCTTTCACGCCGATTACTGCTGTAACTGTAAAATCAACTCACTTGTGTATTATTTGAAGGTCGATTTTGTCATGTAGATTTTTAAATTTTTAGACGTGTAGATATTTCATGGTGGTTTTTTTTTTTTTTCAAATTAATCACGCTTCCTATTGCGCACTCTTTTTTTTTGTTTGAAAATATTACTTAGGCAGGAAAATTGCGTTACGAGAAATGGAAATGTGGCTGTTTTCTTTTGTTTGTACCGATTTAAAAATCAATGGAGGGTGGGGGAAGGTCGGAATGATTTACTGTACACGTGCTAACCATGTATTCTGTTTGTCTACGTCAGTTTGATTTAAATCAATAAACTGAATATAATCAACCATGCATGTGGGAAAATTATTAATTACACACGCGTGTCTAAGATAAAGTACTTTTCTATTTACAGTAACATAATTGTTTATTTTGTGCAAGCGCAGGATAGATTCTGACAGTTAGAGACTTCATTTCCATGTTTAATTCTATTATAGGTCTTACTTAACAATAACTTAATTAGTATAATTAGGAATCTACGAGTTTTTCCGTTTGGGAGGATAATAATATTAAACTACAGAACAGCACGTACTTCGGTCCTTAAATACAGTGGAACTAGCTATTTGGTAATAGGTAAAATTAATTTGTCTCCTACAATGCCAAATATTAAATTAAATTTTAAAAGCCTGTGCAACCACTTAAGCTTCCGATATACACAACATCACGCCTTGCAATCCCAGAAGGGTTAGGCAGAGGTGCACCAATTATTATAAATCTTGTAATAAATTAATGTAATAGGCGTCGAGCCAATAGTCATCAAACCGGGCTTAAATCTAGACTCCGTGGCTGCTGCAGAAAAAATCCTGATGGGAAAACCCAATAAAACTTTGCCTCACCTGGGAATCAAACCTAGGACCTCATACTTAGCAGTTTACTAGATCAACGAGGCATTTGAGCTTACTTTTTATGAAGCAATCTTAAAAGAATTAACTAGTCGCCTTACTCATAGATATGTTAACACTGCAGCCGTATACCAAATAACTTGTTCAATTGTACGTATAGCTTTGATTAAAGCCATGCACATAATCATAAACCTGCCAGTTGATTGAGTGATGAGACTTATTTAAAAGTCATTTTAACAATAATATTGATGTAACTATTTAGGGCAAGAATGTAGGTACTACAGCAATAAGCTTTAACTAGCTGTCTCATCGGGTATAGTTTTTGGGTTTTTGTTTCACTATCACTAGATGTTATAAAACAATGTCCTCCGCCGCGTCTGTCTATCTGTTCGCGATAAACTCAAAAACTTCTGCAACGATTTTCATGCTGTTTTCACCAATGGATAGAGTGGTTCTCGAGGAAGGTTTTTGTGTAACTAGTACACAGGTGTATCATAAAAAAGTATCTTTGTTTGTTCGTATTTTATGCGCTGCCATACTGTTCATCTAATTGTGAAAGTTAAACCTAAATCAAATTTTTAACCTCTGCAGTATTACAGGTATTGCTCAGTAGGGTAGATTGAACATAGTAAAATCATGCTAAAGTAAGTAAGTAAAAGAAGCACATGGCAGGACCACAGTAAAGTTATAAACAGTAGGTTGACTTCAAAGAAACGACCAAAACGCTGACGTAATTAACCAAGCGCCACCTTCCCCCGCATAAGGATACTTCAAGGTCTATCTGCCTAGTCTTTTCCTAACTATGTTGGGGTCGGCTTCCAGTCTAACCGGATGCAGCTGAATATCAGTATTTTACATAGAGCGACTGCCTATCTGACCTTCACAGCCCAGATAGTACTGGATAATAGGATACCCCTTGGTAAGACTGGTTGTCAGACTTTTTGGGCCACTGACTACCTGTAACGACTGTCAAGGATCTACAAATGACAGCCGGGACCAACAGCTTAACGTGGTTTCCGAGGCACGGAGAAAACTCGGTATGTAAGGGACCCATCCACAGACCAACCTAGGCAAGCACGGCTTTACCTAAACATTGACCCGAGCGGCTGTTATAATTTAACCATGAGCTCCTCTTCAAGGTGCAAACAGACTAATAGTCGCGCGCCGCGTCATTCACAGTATACCCGATATTAGCAACCCTTTTTTTTTTCTAATGGTATATCATCAAAAAACTTTTTTGCAAAAAATAAAACCGACAAAAAAATTAAATCAATCATACAAACGTCACCGACTTCAGAAGCTAAAGTTATTTTTCACTTTTTTGGTTTTTTTTTGAAGTCAGTTTTATTTTTTGCAAAAAAGTTTTTATTTTTCATTTTTTAGTGGTTCACATGTGCTTGGTACACATGGAAAGTGCATACCGTTACAATTACAACAAGCCCAAACACGACTAGGATACATTGTCTCATTATGGAGTTCCGTGACTCTTGGCTTCATCATCAGATCTGATGGTAGAATGGTTCTTATCAAACGCAAATGCTTCACTTGTTGTAGAAAATACCAAAATTGCTGTACGTTATCCTATAAAATTTGAAGAGTTCCCTCGATTTCGCCAAGATTCCATCATCAGATCCCGATTTGGCGACTATGGGACCAACTTGGAAGTATACCCATTCAAACCAAAAAAAGAATTTTTCAAATCGGTTCAGGCGTCTTCGAGTAATCGGTGAACATACATAAAAAAAAAAAAAAAATACATACAGTCGAATAGAGAACCTCCTCCTTTTTGGAAGTCGGTTAAAAAATAGAACCGACTTCAAAAAAGTGAAAATAACTTTAGCTTCAGAAGTCGGTGACCATTGTTTGATTGATTTATTAAGTTTTTTTGTCACCGACTTCTGAAGCTAAAGTTATTTTCACTTTTTTGAAGTCGGTTCTATTTTTTGCAAAAAAGTTTTTATTTTTCACTTTTTAGTGGTTCACTTGTGCTTACCCCTTCACAGCGTACCGGTGCGGTGGCGTGATGTTATGTTATGAACTCGTGTAAACAATAGACATACAATAGATTTCAGCAATTCCAGTACATTTGCTATCATTTATTGAGGACTTCCGTTCCATATCCGAAGTTCGTGATCAGATCATGACAATATTTCTATGGGACCAACTTGGAAGTATACCCTTTCAAACAATAAAATAATTTTTCAAATCGGTTCAGGCGTCTTCGAGTAATCGGTGAACATACATTAAAAAAAAATACATACAGTCGAATAGAGAACCTCCTCCTTTTTGGAAGTCGGTTAATGAAACCTCCCGCTCTGGGCGGAGCAGGAGGGAGTGTCCGACTTTTATTGACTAAAACGCATCCATGTTCCTTCCTCGCCCTTTATGTTTTCGGGCCACGGTATCTCTTTCGAACAGTCCCACAGCCCCGGATATTAGCCACCCTAGCCCTCTGATCGACAGTAGGCATGAATTCAAGGACACGTCCGGGTCTTAATACTAACTTATCTTTTTACTGTGGCTGGGCTTCGGCCCTAGACAAAGAAACAAGTGTTTTTTATTTAAACTGCTTCATTTTTGTTCCAGGTGTAAAGATGAAACGTTTGCCAACGACACATGCGGAACCATCAATGGGTCATCATGTCAAGAATTTGTGTATGACAAAACTGATAGTTTTGTTGCAGAAGTACGTAACTATCTTAAATCTATTCATTTGTTTAGTGTTAAATGCTAATAGCTTTCCGGCAAGCACTTAAGAAGTCTAGACCGTCTAAAGATCTGAATGATTTAGACTCTCTTATACAGGGTGTAAACGACTTCATTACGAAGCCGTCAACCAAGCATTCTGTACATCAGAAGTAACTTTACGCAAAAATTATTGCTGGGAAATGGTTTTGTTTTGGGGTGAAAAATCATGTTTTGTGGTAGAACTCAATGTAACGCACTCAAAACATTGTGTTGATGGATGGATGGAATAGTACGGGGATCGTGGAGGTGTTTAAAGAAAATTAAAAATCTCACATAAAAAACTTGTAAATAAAAAAAAACTTGTCAAAAAGTTGGAACTTTGACCTCCAATATCTCCGTAACTAGAAGGTTCCCAGGTATGGTGTAGAACAAAAAAAATATTGCAATGACGGGGAGAACAAGTCTTAGTGTCTTTAGGATTCGCTATGAGGTATTTTACACCCTTCATACCACTTTACAGAAACATCTGGTAATTATGGACACACAGACTCGTTGAAAGAAGTAAGGAACTTTAAAAGTGTCCTACATAAAGAAAGGAAGAAAAAGCATTTATTAGCCCGCACAGGACAAAACACATAAAAATTAACGGTATAAGTAATACAAATTAAAAATAGATAAAAAATAAAAGAAAATAAACTGGTCCTGTACGCCTACGTTGTGCATTCCGGTCATAATGGACCGATGGCCTGGTGGAACCTCACAAGGTTCACTGTTGGTTCCGTAAGATACGGTCCTGGTGAAATATTATTTCTAACAAACATTTTATTTTCTTACCAGTTCCAGTTAGCCTGCTATGACTGGAAGAGAACGTTGGTCGGGACAGTCCACAGTCTAGCGTATATGATTGGTCTTCTGTTTGTCGGACCACTATCTGACCGGTAAGTCATCGGATGATTAGGTAAGGATCGTTTTGAGCCCTTTTGTCCCAGTCAAAACACTGGCAAGCAACGGTATTTTGTGTTCTACAAGTTTTCGAATTAGTGTTAGCGTGTGTCAGAACTAAACGTGTTGTCATATTCAAGGTTGTCTTAAGGTACAGGTCATCAGACTGAACACATTTAAAAAAAATCAGTTGCCCGATACATTTGGGTCGAGTAGGAATTTTAATTTTATACAGCTTAATATTTTTTTGCTTTTTTCGTCGTTGTCCAGTTTTTTGTTCATGTTTTCATTTTTAAATATGACAACACCTGTTTTTATAAAACATGTCTCAGAGATACTGGCTATATAACGTGTACTTGCTGATTTTAATCAATTTGATTCAGTTTGACGTTAATTCGACTCAGAACTCGAAAATATCAAAGCCTTTTGTTTTTTTTATTCTTCAAAATACAAAAAGAAACATTTTTTGGTGCGTCTGTGTATCCTATTGTTTGCTTTTGAAATACAAAATATTAATGAAGTGTTTCGATGCGCGAGCTTCACACTGAATTAAGCATGTACTTGACCGTTTATTTCTGGAACGTGCACAAACATATTATTTTAATGATATTTCATCTGGAAAAATGGTAATTGGCTGTTTTAACAATGTAAAACGCTACAAAATGGGCATTGAAGATAATGATGCAATGAAAACATTGTTGAGTAGCGAATAATGATTTAACAATGTCGGAATAGACGTGTTGGTTTTAAAAGGTTTTTTTTATTATTATTTTGAATTCGTGTTTTAATATACTGGTAATAAAGTAGTAAAGAGGAAAAAGACATGTTGTGTCGACCGCAATACATTGAGATGAAGATAGGAGGGTCATGATAATGATGTACTTAACAGTATTTCAATTCGGAACAAAATTTGGTAAAAATCAGCTCACCCATACATGTTAATTGCTTAGATGTCTAAGTAATAAGTATGCTTCAAGTAATAGATTACCTGAAAGTCGGGGCTCACGCATTGAGACAAGTGGTTATGTTTTCAGTAGTGCAACATAACAAAACGTTTAGTTGACATCTGAACACCCGCGTTTAGTTTCACAAAACGGCCGAGTTGGTTTACTGGTAATCTTTATACTGTGACATTGTTGAATAGCGAATAACTAAACAACAATGTTTTAGTGTGCAAGTGTAACTAGGCATGAAGAAATCTCTATTTATAAACACATTATTATTTTTTGTCATTTTGGTATTTAAGCTTTGATAAGGTTTTTCAATTCGCCAATTTTACGCCAACAGGAATATTTTTGAATACATAGGATAAGAGTATCGTGAGTTATTTCATACAGGTAGGACCACAGAGATTATAGGATTGGAAAACAGATATTAGGAACTGACATAGTAGTTAGAGATCTTCTCTAAAACGTGCTGGCCCACCAACCCGCACTAGGCCCGCGTGGTATCACAAAAAGGAGGCCCATTTACCACCAGTAGAAACTACGGTGTATGAAAATTCTAGGTTGCTATTCCTAGATCTGATAAATAATCCCTTGGTGAGCTTTCACGAGGCCTCTTTTTTGATTCCGAGGGAAAGTTTCAAAAAACAGACGTAACAAGGCTTACAGTATAAAAATGTAACAATAATAATTATGGTTTTGGGATCCACCAACAAACTTAAGGTCTGAATTCCTGTCGCGCTAACGTCGGTCGCTCATACGAGTATACATTGAGTTATATATAGCACAATACTGCGACGCTGACGTCTTCGGCGCGTATTAGCTACTGTTTTTCTCGCTGACGTACGCGACCGACCGTGCGCGACCGATTGTAAGCGTGACAGTAATTCAGGCCTAAAAGATAAGTATTTTTCCTCAGGATAGGCAGAAAGGCAATGATAGTGGTGACAGGTGTCCTCGGCGGTGTCCTGGGTGTTGCCAGAAGCTTCGTCACTTCCTACTGGTTGTATGTAGCGCTTGAGTTTCTGGAGTCGGCCTTCGGGGATATTTGCTCACCGGCTTATATTTTAAGTAAGTTTACTATATAAAATAATTTCACAGGATGGGTCACATTCTCTTTTGAAATGTTGGTCAAGCCATATGAGTACCTACAATGCCGATTAGTGTCTGAGATTGTTTTGGGCCAATAAAATATAATGTCGTCCCAGTTGATACGAACAATATATTATAGTGCTACATTGTAATGATAAGATTTGAAGCCGTCTGCAAAGTTTTGCCAAGTTTTTCAAAGTGATATTGTACGAGTATTTTGGAGACAAGCGAGAAGTATCTATCTACATTAAAACTACATAAAAAATACGTTTAAGTAGAGTTTAATGTACTGCTACTAATATAAACACACAGTTTCGAAATATTTTCAGTAACAATACCGAGTAATTTCTTGTCTTTTTCACAGATGTTGAGATAATAACCACAACGAAACGAGTTCCATACTACATGTTATGCGGCATAGGCTACTGTGTTGGAGGGATCTTAAAAGCCCTTGTAGCCTGGATGGTACCTGACTGGAGGAACTTCCTCAGAGCTCTCTACGCCCCAGCATTACTTTTCTTCTTCTACATATACTGCATAGATGAAAGTCCAAGATGGCTGCTAATAAAAGGAAAAAAGAACAAAGCAGTAGCCATCATAGACAAAATATCAAAAAAGAACAATGTCAAAGTCGACCAGAAAGTATTAGACAATTTAGTTTGCGATACAGATAAAGAAGAGAACGTGGAATTTGGGAAAGTATTGAAGAGTACATTTACTTCGACAGCTTTGTTTAAGAGGTTTATAGTCTGTGTCATTTGGTGGACCACGTCTACATTCGTAAACTACGGGATGACGATAACCTCCGTGTCTCTGGAAGGGAACAAGTACTTGAACTACGCTCTAGTCACGATTACGGAACTTCCAGGAAGTTTTATAGCAATGTATGTGCTGATGAAGTATAAGAGAAAGTTCCCGTTGATCGCTAGCTTCTTTTTGGCTGGCGTGTTTTGTGTGGGACAGCCGTTTTTACCTACGAGTGAGTACTTAGTATACTATCTCTTCTTGGTTCATTATCGTTATTAATTATCATGTGGCCTCTAAAGTAAACCACGGCCACGTAATCAACCTGTTCCACGCTTGTTACAAGCTTGCTCTCCCTGTGATTGACTTGATCTTATTTCACATCACACAAAATTAGTTCTTGCTGCATGCTGGTTTCCACACGATGTTTTCCTTCGCCCGGTGAAATTAATCAATCAAAGTTAAGTGCCTGCCCGCGTTCGAACTCGCGACCTACGAAACTTAAGTAGGGCCCACCGCTGCTGTTCTTACTCTACCCAACCTTCTTAAGACAGGGTGTACATTAACGGGCCTGTGGACGGTTAGCTATGGGCTAGCTAGCCGTCCGTCCGTCTAACGACGACAGGCCGTGTCGACGGCGCGTTCGTGTTCCACGCGCGCCTCAAAGAGATGTCAGCATAAAGAGAGGGGCCCGCAAGGGCCGAAGCCTGCCGGGGTTGCGGGACTGTTCGAAAGAGATACCGCGGCCCCGGAACGTAAAGGGCAAGGAAGGCATGGATGGGTTTTAGTCAGTAAAAGTTTGACACTCCCTCCCTCTCCGCCCAGAGTGGGAGAAGTCATTTGATGAGTTCCCATCCTAAAAAAAAAAGAAAGGGTATACATTAAAGGCTCACTACAAACATCAACAGTCTTACCAAGTAGTATCGTATTACCCAGAACTAAACTGGGTTGTAGAGGTCAGATAGGCAGTCATCATCTGCCTAACCTTTTCCCAACTATGTTGGGGTCGGCTTCCAGTCTAACCAGATGCAGCTGAATACCAGTATTTTACATGGAGCCACTGCCTATCTGACCTCCACAACCCAGTTAGTACTGGGTAATACGATACCTCTTGGTAAGACTGGTCTGTCAGACTTTTTGGGCTTCTGACTACCTGTAACGACTGCCAAAGATGGACAAATGACAGCAGGGACCAACAGCTTAACGTGCTTTCTGCGGCACGGAGGAAACTCGGTATGTAAGGGTGGTCACCCATCCACAGACCAACCTAGCCCGAGCAGCTGTTCTTATTTAGTCAGATAGGCAGTCGCTCCATGTAAAATATTTGTATTCAGCTGCATCCAGTTAAACTGGAAGCCAACCCAACATAGTTGGGAAAAGGCTAGGTAGATGATGATGATGACAAACATCATTTTATTCGTTTCACCCAGAAACTTAATCATTTAAATTATGTAATTTTGAGAGTGATAACCTGGTTTTCTCGGTAAGCCTAATGAACAATAATAAAACGATAATGTACGTTTTGTCATTTCAATGGTAATTACTGTTATCGTTGCAAGTGTTTACAAATATAATCGAAAACCAGCTAAGTCAAGTGATTTTTTTTTTTTTTGGATAATGGTGGTGACAAATTCCATTTTAAGGTCACGATGAAGGTCGTCATTTCTTATTTACGAGGGTGCATTGACAGCATCCCTAAGTACTTTATTTTGGAATTGCTGGATTATTTTGACGTTGCTTTATTTAGTACAGCCCCAAAGTTGGATGCCATACGTCCAAATTGGCATCAGAATATGCTTGTACAGGGTTATTTTATTATGTATTGATAGACAAGATTTCCTTCCGAGTACCAATACATACTTTTATATCGTATATCGAGTTCCTGTCTTTTCTTTTTCACATGAGCTTTCCAACGCAACTTGGCGTCGAGAGTGATGCCAAGGTATTTGGCTGTATTAGCATAAGGTACTTGCGTGCCATTTATGTAGATTGGGTGATAGTCCAAGTGTTTGTTTGTGAAGTCAATGTGAATTAATTTTGACTCATTCAGTTTGATCTTCCATTTTTGTGTCCAGTCATAAACTTTGTTCACAGCTAGTTGAACTTTTTCTACTGCTTCTCTGTGACTTGATCCGGTAGCCATAATTGCAGTATCATCTGCAAAGGTCGCAATGGTGTTGTTTTCCAGTTCTGGGATGTCACATGTATATAACAAGTACAAAATTGAGCCTAGCACACTTCCTTGAGATACACCAGCTTTTATAGCTTTTAGCTCGGAATATGCATCCTTCTGCCGTATTCTAAACATTCTGTTAGTAATGTACGACTCTAGGATATCTGCAAATTCTGGTAGCATGCGTCTGAGCTTGAATATTAGACCCTTATGCCAAACTTTATCAAAAGCTTGCGCGACATCTAAAAACACGGTGGAAGCGAATAATAATAATGAATAATACCAGCCTATAACTGTCCCATTGCTGGACAAAGGCCTCCTCTCAACAGAGAAGGTACCTTTGCTCAAGACAGGTTGGCGAATACAAGATAAAAATTTAAGCAATTTTTTTAAACATTTTCATACTTCAGCCATCCGCAATAAGTTACGTACAAACACCCAAAAATATTAGTTAACTGTCATGTGACGACATGAATGCCTATCAAGAGCATCACATTGTCCAGAATTGCATCAGACTTTATTAGGTTGACTAGCTTAGGTTGACTTCGTTCGCGTGCGCTTGCAACATTTTTATTGCTGCTCCGCTCCTATTGCTCGTAGCGTGATGTTATATAGCCTATAGCCTTCCTCGATAAATGGACTATCTAACGCAAAAATTATTTTTCAATTCGAGCCTTTAGTTGCGCGATCAACCAAACAAACAAAAAACAAACTCTTCTGCTTTATAAATTAGTATAGAAGTATAGATATTATAGATAAGGATATTACGTCCAAAAACCACCCTGTATCTGAATCTCTCCACCCCATTTCCTCTCTAACTCTCTCCAATATAACTCCTTTTTTTTCTTCCAGACATGGCCTGGCTCTCAATAACAATGTTCATGATCAGCAAGCTGATGGCGTCGCTGTACTTCACGATCACGTACATGTACACGTCCGAGCTGTTCCCCACGTACACAAGGAACTCCATGCACGCGCTTTGCTCGTCGCTGGGAAGGGTGGGCTCTATTGTGGCGCCACAGACTCCGCTGCTGGTAAATATTACATACTAGAGATCACTACCGGGATAAAAAGTATCCTATGTGTTAATCCAGGTTATCATCATCATCATCAGCCTATAATGTTCCCAATGCTGGGACACGGCCTCCTCTCAATGAGAGGGACAAATCCAGGTTATAAGCTATCTATATTTTAAATTTCATCCAAATATGTTAAGCCGTTTGTGCGTGAAGTAGTAACAAACATACACACAAACAAATATACAAACTTTCGCCTTTATACGAGTAATATTGGTGTGAATGTGATTTTAAACTAACAAGTCCTCCATACTATTCCTAACCACTGCAACTACAAGCCACAATGAAAAGAAGCACCGCGATAGGTAAAACGAGTCCTGGATCATCTTCCTCCGATCCCGTGACTGTGAGGACATTTTAGTTTATAGAAATACTTTTCGTTTTCTTGGATCAGGAATTTCTCGTAAGTTCTGAGGTTGTGTCAATATTATTCTCTAGGTGAGAAAGCCAATTTTTTTTTTGTAGTATATTTTCCAAACACGCCCTGTTATTGTATAATTGGCACTAGATCTAGCCTGTCGTTATCTATCAGGTAACCAAAATGACAAGTTAATAGTATGGAGAAGAACTGGCAAAAATCTCCATGGACACTCTTTCATAGTTTTAGTTTCAAAAGTCAAACGGACATAGGTAGGCAACTGTTCCAAGAATTCCACTAAATGATATCTATGATCCAATTTATCTAAGTAAAACATAATATGTTTTGCAGTTCCTGATAACATATTGTTTTGTATATTTTAGACGCAGTACTGGGAAGGATTCCCATCACTCGTGTTCGGGATCTCGTCTATCATAGCGGGAATGGTCACATTCCTGGTTCCAGATATTGCCAACGATTCTTTACCTGATACAGTGAAAGAAGCTGAAGCTTTAGGGATTAAAGAAAAGCCTAATATATCTAAGGAGAAGATTAAGAAGGAGAATCAAAGTGTGATGAACAGAAGTTATGACTGGAAGGAGTAACATAACTCGCTCTGTTAGTATGAATTTAGGTAGCTATTTTAAGTACAAAATAAAAGGTATATTTATATTTGCAATTATTTTTAATACCTTCATTTCGTGTAAAAACAGCTGGTAAGAAAAAATACTGAAATACGGATTATTATTATTAAAGCCACAACAAAGAAAATGTACAGTCAGCCTCAGAAAGACGAGGAGGAATCATATTCATCATCATCAGCCTATAATGCCACTGCTGGGACAGGCCTCCTCTCAATGAGAGGGAATGGGCTATAATCCATCACGTGGGCCCAGTGCGGATTGGTAGATGTCACATGTCTTCGAATTTTAGTTCTAGGACATGCCGGTTTCCTGACGATGTTTTCCATCACCGATTTTAGAGCAGTCGTGATGAAATAAATTACACAAAGTAATGCGCCTGTCTGGGTTAGAACCGACAACTTTCTGTTCATAAGTCGGGGTCGCCACAACTAGGAGACCGCTGTTCTCGCAAGTTAGATAGCAAGATATTGCACTCTGGGTATTTCATTGTAGTTAAATATTGTTACAATATTATGGAACAAAAATTAGTTTTTGTCGGTGTTTACATTTTGTAGAGGCTTACTGCTCGTATATGTTTGAATTGAACGTAACAGGAGTTAAAAATAAGGTTTTTCTGAAAGCCTGGAAAAACACCATTAGACAAAAATCACAGAATCCAACCAGTCAAAAAAAATCAAAAATCATTTATTTCTTAAACATAAGCCACCACCAGTGTGTGTGTAGAATAAAAGTCACAGGCAATTTTAATCCGGCTTCTATGGACTGGGCAGCATTTTCAAGGAATCTGGTAGCCCATATCACGTTGGTAAGTTGGTATGGAAAAACATGAAATTGGGGCCGTGGTGCAGACCATTTTGAGTCGAATGCAATGTTATGAGCTTGGGCTCATCTTTTCAAAGACAGAAAACATATTTACCTATACGGCACATGACTTATATGTGCACACAACAAATAATAAAAGTAAAGTGAAAACAAAAAAGAAAGCTTAAATCTTCACAGTGAAACTTAAAAGTGGAAGAAAAGACGGAGAAAATATTGTGTATTTCTAACTGCGCCAAATAGGCCCAGTTCAGGAAACTGCCGAGCAACTAGTGCCCATCGCTGGTTTTCAACTAGACCTGAGATATGCGATGGCATGGTTTTTAGGTATACGTGAGACTGTTTTTAGAGAAACAAAACTGGTTTATTTTTTGTTGATTAGGTTTTCGATAAATCAAGGTATTTTTTTTAGTTCTTTCATTCCTTTTTTGTAGATATGATAATATTTTTTAAGATAAACAAAAGGGCAAAATAAAACCAAAATAGCTCCATAGTTCCATAACTCGCTGAGCGACCTTGAATTTATGAACCAGCCGTACAGTGACGTTTCGGTCCTGTAAGTCATTACAGACAGGAGGGGCTGGTTGAAGATCTTCCGTCTTTTGGCACTGTGGAAACGCGACTAGAAGACCGGACTCTATTATTATGTTTCCCAAATACTGCCCAGCCCAGCTGAATTCTTCTGCGAGTCTCAAAGTTGTTCTTATCAGACTTCAGAGTTTGCCCGAGATAAACATATTTTCCAACGCCCTCAAGAGGACCGCCATTGGCAACAATAGGTGTAGAAGTGACCTGGTCTCGACAGAGTCAAAAACCTTCTCATAGTCCACAAATGCAAGACAGAGCGGCCGATTATACTCTTCGGACTTCTGTGGATCCTCCTCGAAACCTGGTCTGCTCCGGTGGCTGGAAGTCGTTGAGTCTTTGCGCTAGGCGATCCGTGACGACTCTTGAATACACTTATACACGTGGCTAAGGAGCGAAATGGGTCTGTTATTCTTTAATAGGGTCTTGTTCCCCTTCTTAAAGAAAACAACGTCACATCCCTTCTTAACGCTTCTGCCGTTCTCCCTGATAACAGGACCGAGTTGAAAAGCTCCTGAAGCTCTCTTGCAGGCCTTGCAAGCCGCTTTCAGGAGCTCTGACGTTATCCCATCCTCATCAGGGGCTTTTTAATTTTTAAGCCACATCGATTTCATCTTTACTAAGTTTTGACAGGTCTTCTGTGAAATGACGGTTAAGGTGGTTCCGGAATCCTCATTTTCGAGATCAGGTCGACATATTCAGTACATGCGATGATTATGAGATTAATTACACTGAGCTTTATAATTGAAATTGAGGTTTGTGACAGAGAATTAAATTTTGGTGTCGCTGATTTTCAATAAGTACACTTTTGATTTTGGTGGGTGATTATCAATTCTGGTGGCCAAACTACACTTTAAACTTAAATATCTAAAAAAGTTATCGAGATTATCCTGGGCATCTTGAAGATTCTTTAAGGATCTGGTATTACAATAGAAAGTCCTACTTTCTATTGTTATACCAGATCCTTATTTTCACGAAAACTGAAGAATAAACGCCACCAAAATTGTCAAAAAATGCACTTTGCTGATAGTCACCCACTTGCAACTTGACCTATTAACTGACAATTCCTACATTTAAACACCACGAAAAATTTATGTGTTCATTACTAAGGAAACAGATTGAGCGTGTATAATTGCGACTGTAGCAAACGCGAAGCCGATGCGAGCAATTTTCAATTTGGCTGCATGCACCACCTGCGAATGTTCGTGCAATATTAATACCAGAGCGATGTGCACTGCGATGTGTAGGCAGAGAGACGGAGACAGGGAACTGTTACACATGGTATTGTTTTGACATATTTTGGACTACGTACAGGCAAGCATTGTCTGGGACGTCCTCAAGCTAGCTAGAAAATGTAGCTGGGACATGTGGAAGATGGAAATGTAGGTGTGGCGCGGCTTGAGAGGAGCCTATGTTCAGCGGTGGCCTGTAATGGGCTGAGTTTTGTCCATGTCCAAAAAGTTGGCCCCAAATAAATTAAGAATAAGGCGGTAGAATTATGATGATAATAAAAGCGGGACCGGTGTTGTGCTGCTTTGGGAAAGACTACGTCCTGTTAACGTAAGAATGTGATGAATTTAAGTGATAGTAAAACGAAGCCTCTTCGTTTAATTTACTATAGAGTAATAAATGGGAAAACTGTGGGGTTTGCTCTTCAGTTGCAGTTTGGGGATCACTCTTTTAATTCACAGAAGATTTTAGATTCATATTTATTGATCTTTACTGTATGCTGATTATTAATTTGAAACCTCCAAATCCAGGATTTCCTGAAATCTACGATATTTTCATCAGACGATATAAATAGCTGTGTCCCTAGCTCCCGCACTAGGAAGCGTGAATGGAATTCCTACATAGGGGATTGCCACCGCAACTTGTTACGATACAGGCGATATTATACCGAATTTTAGCCTAATGACTAATGTTTATCATTTTTGTTACACCATTTATTCTATAACTATCATTTCTGAATTATTATCTAGTTTAATATAACTATAGCCGGTTATAAACGAAGTGGTATTAAGGTTAGTGAGGTATTTTTGTATGTTTATAGATCAAAGATATTCAAATGTACTTACTTGACAACGCTTATAACATCGGTCAAGAGTAAAAGATTCTGCCCACTACATTGTACCATACCATATAACCATGCTATCAACGTATCAGTCACGAAAAGAAATATGACATGTACGCTAGCATGTCCACTAGAACCTATCAACAGCGTTGCATACCCGTTTATAACGGGTTTAGAACGGTGATCATACGCGGGTTATAACCCGATATTGTTTGTCTTGAAGAGTATCAGACTATGCCCACTTGACGGTTCCGTCACCGACCACAAATCAAAAGTCGTATTTCGTTTTTAGTGTGACTGTATTCTGTGACAGCCATGTCGAGTCGACGTTAAGGGACTCGACGCAGAAAGGGAATGATTCTTTAAAACTGTCTATCGATATAATGAATGAACCCTTCTCTATTTTTGTAATCATGGTGCGCTCCGAGGAATGATTTAGTTGCGCTTAGATGGTTGCGCTTAGAAATAGGTGCGCTCTGAGGAATACCTCAAACCATCACGTGCCATGGGAAACGTCCCGTTGGATAACTTTCCCATTTGGACAACTAAACAAAAGACGTCAGCAAATTTTCAGCGAGAATATTTTGCCGGTACCGATATGGTACATACCATTATCAATTGACTATGGTATGAAAAAAACGTTTAGTAATAATAGAAAATAGACCTACTTTACCAATAGTTTATGAAAAGTGGGGCGAGTTTTCGGGTAATAGACTGAACTAGCTAAAGAGAGAAATGAGAACGAATAATACAAAAGATTATAATACCGTATGCACCTAATCATAGCTGATTAGGTGCATACGGTCTTGCCTCCGTATTGTTGTCTGTCACAGATAAAGTTAATACAAGTAAATCTGAATACAATGATTGTAGAACTCAATTAATCCCATCCATCAAAATTTGTTCAAATAATTTGCTCAGACTGTAAATCATACCTATATTATAGAATAATATTATAATAAAGGTATAATGGTAACTATTATAGAATGTGAGTAGGTACCTAGTATATTACAACAAAAAATCCCAACTACTAAAAAATCATGTTCTAATTAAAATCAAGGTTTACAAGGTAAAATGGACTCCTCCTATTGTTGAAGTAAGTTAAAATGTAGCCCATGTTACCCGGGCATAATAAAAAATCGATTGACAGCTTATTCGGTGAACGGTTGCGGTTTAGGCACTACGGTGGAACAAACATAATTATAAACATATATCGCCGTAAAATTGTCAAATACGTTATATTGTAATATCTCTAGCGATATTGTAAAATCTCGAAATATTGTCAACAAAAGGCATTATTTTCAACCGACTTCCAAAAAGAGGAGGTTATCAATTCGTCTGTATGTTTTTTTTTTTTTTTTTTTTTTTGTGTTTGTTACCGCATAACTTTCGACTGCGTGAACCGATTTTGATGATTCTTTTTTTATTTGAAAGCTGGTGCTTCTCATGTGGTCCCATTTTAATTTGCTGAAGATCTGATGCTGGTCTTCGGAGATATACAATGGAACTCTTTAAAAATGTACGGCAAATCTGCAGTGATTGCTATTATCGCTTGTAGGTTTATTGTTTATACAACATCATGACGTAATATCACGCCTGTATGCTCTGAGGGGGTACGCAGATGTGTACAATACACCCAGATTTCGACAGTGTTTGTTACCTCAGTACTTTCGACTGGGTGAACCGATTTTGATGATTCTTTTTTAATTTGAAAGCTGGTGCTTCCCGTGTGGTTATATTTTAATTTGCTGAAGATCTGATCCGGATCTTCGGAGATATACAATGGAACTCTTCAAATATACACGGCATATCTGCAGTAACTGCTGCAATCGCTTGAATGTTTATTGTTTATACAACATCATGACGTAACATCACGCCTGTATGCTCTGAGGGGGTACGCAGATGTGTACAATATTCCCAGATTTCGACAGTTAGGTGTATTAAGTTCCATTTATTGGGGATAAGTTTTTTTTTATTTTATTGGCAAGGGCACTTCAAGGGTAGTTTGATGAGAATTTGGTTAGGTTCTGATTATGGGATCCATGACAAAGGGACGGAACTCTTCAATTCTTAGAAGCAAATTACCGATTCTCGGCCAAATCTTTTAAAGGCTATCCGGATATTTGAGTCACGTACCATAACGTCGTTATTAACCGACTTCAAAAAGGAGCTGGTTCTCAATTCAATGTTTCCCGATTACTCGAAGATGACTGGACCGAATTTGTTATTTAATTGTTTGAAAGGGTATACTTCCCAGAAGGTCCCATAATCATCAAGTCAGGATCCTGATAATGGGATCCTGGAGAAATAGAGAGAACTCTTCAAATTTTATAGGCACACCAGAAGCGATTTGGGTAGTTTTTGAAAGAGTAGTTTCTCGGAGTGATCCCATTTAAATTTGGTAAATATCTGATGAAGAACTTCGGAGAAAGGCAACGGAACTCCTCATTAAATGTAGCAAATGTGTGTCTCTTACTGGGATTGCTGAAATCTCATGTCTGTCTATTGTTTACACCAGTTCATAACTGATCACGCTGGTACGCTGTGAAAGGGTATGCACATATTGTGAACCACAAAAAAGTGAAAAATAAAAACTTTTTTGCAAAAAATAAAACCGACTTCACACAAAAAAGTGAAAAATAACTTTAGCTTCTGAAGTCGGTGACAAAAAAATTAAATCAATCAAACAAAGGTCACCGACTTCAGAAGCTAAAGTTATTTTTCACTTTTTTGTGTGAAGTCGGTTTTTCGTGAAATGCATGCGATGGTAGTCAACTCACGCGGTGTGGAGGGAGGGGTCCCCCTTGCCCAGTGGTACAACTCTCATGAAAAGATATTGTACCATTCCTGAGAAATACCGATTATTATAACCTAACCTAAAACACTTTATATTCCCCTAAAAAGCGTAGTCGACGGAGCCCCGCTGCGCGGGGCATCTATTTCCGGGTGCAGGGTTTAAAGGAACCTAACTAACCTAACGGGGGGGGGGTGCCCCAAGTCCCGATTATGGGGGCAGAGATACTTCCGAACCGTATGTTCAGTTGACAATATTTCGAGAGTTTACAATATCGCTAGAGAGAAACACGTTATATTGTAATATAACGTGTTTGTCAATTTTACGGTGACACATACATCCTTAGACTGCTAAAATCATAACCATTGCTTATGGCTTCGCTGTAGTCGGGTGAAAACTTACACACACTTGTAGATTTAGGCTTGAATTCCTCCTGCGCTGACGTCCTATTTTACGGCAAAAAACATTCAATGGGATTTAATGAACTAAGACGGTTGTCATAATGATTTTAACGATTGTAAAAAAAAAAAAAATATCGCTAGACATTAACACACAGCGTCATCTAGTGCCACACTAAGCAAGGCTTGTGTCGTGGACACCAGATAGTTTATATAAATAATAATAGTAATAGTAAATACTACATAAATATATACTTTTTTTTTTGTAAATACTTATTATACATATAAACATCCATAACTCGGAAACAAATGTCCATGAGCATCACACAAACATTTGCTCCTACCGGGATTCAAACCCAGGACACTAAGAACGTAAGGCAGCTTTACTACCACTACGCCATTATAAGGTCGTCGCGTAGAAGTGGGCATGATTATACCTCTGAAAACCATATTTTTTACGATCGCGAATTATATTTTAATCAAAATACAACCTGACCCTGCTGCAAATAGCATAAAACGTAAGAAAAAAAAAATTCGGGGACTACCCTGGTTTATCCAACTTACCCTTGAAGATGAAAGCCCTTGCGGCCATTATGGTGTAGCCACGAACAAGTATAAAACTGACTAAATAAGAAAACATGAAGACTGTATTAAACTAATATAAGAAGAGTAAACTAATTAAGTTTTTCCACGAATAAAAAGAATATCTAGAACATTTCTTTAAGACTGTATGTAAGTTAAGCCTTGAGGTAACCGGGGAACTTCTTACAGTGAATAAAAAATATCGAGACGGACCGAGGCGGGCGCTTTGAGATGTAGGCACAGTGAGAGCAAAAGGTTTCTTGAAGGAAAGAAAGAAAGAAAAGTATTTTCATTTGCTTCTTCTTTTTCTTTCGTGCGTTTACTACCTATCTGGTGTCAGATTTTTTGCTACTAGCACAGGGAGTCGCAAATGTTACTGAAGAAAATTAAGTTTTGGTTTCGGTTATTGATTGACGACCAGGGTTGTTAATAAAACTAGCCAGTTGGTGACCCCGGTGATTCCGACGCCGCGACGTCCAACTTGCCCCACCTGCAGCTCATCCTCGTCTCGTTTGCCCAGTTTCGCGTTGAAGTCCCCATGATAACGATGAAGTGACTTTTGACACCATGCATGGCTTTAAAGATATCCTCATATATGGTGGTTCCCACTGCTGCGACGCAGGCTTCCTCTCTGCGAAAGGCGCGGGCCACGCGGGCTCAGTGCGGATTGGTTGGTTATAGGACATACCGGTTTCCTTGCGATGTTTTCCTTCACCGTCTTGAGGGCAGTGGTGATTAAATAAATTACAAAAAGTAATGCGCCTGTCTCACTGTATCACTGTATGCAAGTCGGGGCTACCACCACTGGGCAACCGCTGCTCCTCTTGAGGATATTCTGAGTGTAAGGTACGCCACCCTGGTCGACACACTCGATCTTCACCTCGTTGTTCACAAGGGACTTCATCTGCCTAGCCTTTGTCCCAACTATGTTGGGGTCGGCTTCCAGTCTAACCGGATGCAGCTGAATACCAGTATTTTACATGGAGCGACTGCCTGTCTGACCTCCACAACCCAGTTAATACGATACCACTTGGTAAGACTGGTTGTCAGACTTTTTGGGCTACTGACATCCTGTTACGACTGCCAAAGATGGACAAATGACAGCCGGGACCAACAGCCGAGGCACGGAGGAAACTCGGTATGTAAGGGTGGTCACCCATCCACCTAGGCAAGGACGGCTTAACCTAAAGATCGGTCCGAGCGGCTGTTATTATTTATCCACGACATCTTCAACACACACAACTTCACACGGGACTTGTGGACGATAAACCTAACACTACCCTGGAACTGCCGGATTATTCCGACCCTCTTGAAAATAGAGCCGGTTGCTGGATTTCAGGTTTATCGTATCCTCCTCCTCCCTTCAGCCCGCTCAATTCCTCTTCGAGTTCTTTTGTCTGCTAGTCGGTCCGGAGTGTACGTGTGTTATATGTTACCGATTGTACCATCAACCTAACACTTAATAATTTATTTAAAAACACACTTCCAATGTTGTCTTTTTATTATCCGGCCTGCCTTAGTATTCCCGTTCTGCGTTATAATGTCCAGTGCTTGGGAATAATCCGAGTTATGCCGGGACAGAGCCCTGGTACGCTATAACGAAGGTTTGGAGAATTATTAAAGGATTTCTTTTACAGCTTGTGCCCTCATTTCTAGGGAAAGATGTAGGTTTGTGAATACTTTGTGTTATGTTTGTTTTGTGCAGTTATGTCGATGGAGTTGCTTACAGCGTGCCACCTCAAATAGGTCAAGTTTCCGCCAGGCCAGACGCGGGTGAATGCAGTATTTTAACAGTGCACTTTATTATTTTCTGAGGAGCTCATGGCTAAATAATAACAGCCGCACGGATCGATCTTCGAGGTTAAGCCGCGGTTGCGGAAGGAATCTATTATATACCGAGTTTCCTTCATGCCTCGGAAAGCACGATAAGCCGTTGGTTTCGGCTGTGATTTGAAGAGTCTTGGACGTCGTAACAAGCAGTCAGTGGCCTTATAGTCTGTCAACTGGTCTTACCTAGGGGAACCAGAACTACCCAGTGCTATTTGGATTGTAGAGTTCAGATAGGCAGTCGCTTCATGTAAAATACTGTTATTCAACTACATCTGGTTAGACTGGAAGCCAACTCCAAATTAATAATGTAGTTATTAGGAAAAGGCTTTGCACTTGATTTTTTTTTTCTGGCTACATTAGGTAAGTTTCTAACTTTTGAGGCACCACCGGTGCCTCGTCTCAAACCATGGCTCACCTCTTGAAATTCTCTTTGTGTAACTTCACCTGCACTTTAAGGGACCTGTCCGAAATCATCACCGACGCCGACGACGTGGCTGAGTTCTGGTCGAAACAAATTTAAAATAACAGCAATGGGAATCATCGACACGAAGAAGAAAGCACCACCGCTGCACCGGTTAAATTTTGAGATATTCATTTCATCGTAGCATTTAATTGAACAGAAAACTCAAGAGTCAGTTTGTTTCTAAAACAAATGACGAAAAAAATCACAAGAACCTTTTAGCAAGTTTAAAAATCCCCCAATTTATCAGGCTCAGCACAAGTACATTCTAACCCCCAATCAAAATTCAAAAGGAGTATCTCTTTTAAAAAATTACACATTCCGTGATGTTCTCAAACTCGTCTGAAACTCGAGGATTATTTAAATTTGGAAGATTATCGCTTCCTTGTCATTTATAACTGGAAAGCAGAGACTTATCTGATCCTGGATCAGTGGACTTCGAAGGTGAACTGGATAAAGTTGGGTGTGTCGTGGATGGAGTGGGGAATCTTGTTGGACTTGTGGTTCTGTTTATCAGTTTTGGCTTTACTTCATTCTTTATCGTGTGGTTGGTGTGGACGGCATAAAAACTCAAGATATCGGGTTAGGACCCAGTGTCCGAGATTTTATGCCGAGAAATATCCCACAGGCACGCAGATTTAGGTCCCTACAAGGTATAATAGGTACGTACATGGGTTTGGCAGTTTAACAGTTACACCTCTAGGCTTAGACAGCTTGTTTTGGCAATAGAGTTAGTTACTTCAAAGGTGCAATTGCTTAGAACCATTCTAAAGCCCGTGAAGCATAACCCGACGGTTATGCCAATCCGCTTTTACGACTAGAAGCGGGTTTCTTTGATGAAAGAATCGACAAATCTCTGGTTCATCTGTCATTTTGTCGATTCAATGACATGAACAAAGTGTATTCTTTCTTCCTAACGATTATGTAAATGCCAAAAATGTATTCGATTGACAAGAACTATTGAAAAGCTTACCTATGTCAAATCTATTGAGAGCCGTTGTAGAAACACGAAACACTTTGAACCGCTTGTCCTGGCCTCGCCATACAGAATAAGGTATTGCAGTCGGAGAAAGTAATAGGTACTAACTATGTACCCCAGTCACAGTATTTTCGAATTGAAAGTGAGAGGAAATCTGGTACTAAGCATTCTCAATGCTTTATTTCGTTCTTTTTTTATGTGAATATGAGGATTGTGTTGTTTTGAACACACTTCACTCTCATTTTCTCTTGTGATTCTAAGTTTCAGAGACTTGGCAAGCAGTCACATTTCAAGAAGACGTCTACTGCGAAAGCCCAATTTTTTACACGACTGCCAAGGAAGTGTAAAAAATAGTAAGTATTTTTTACAGTAATTACAAATACCAACAAAACGCCTTTGCCAAAGGCGATTTGTTGGTGCATCATATAATTTCGGTCTCTTTCCAAGCTCCTGCAATCTCAAACCGATAATCTAAATCCATTAGTTAAAAGATAAAGAGTTTGTAAACGAGAAAGCACAATACATTTCGATTCACATTTACATAAACAATTCGAGATCATAACTGCCGAATTAATCAGATTAATGGGCTCATTTACAAGTCAAAAATTATTATGGTGTTGACAATAAAGGTTATAGTCGCATTAATTTTACTAGAAAAGTTATTCGTGTTCGCGAATGTTCGTAATTATAATATTTAAAGTTCATATTTGGTTGATGAGCTTTCCATTTTGGTGGGGTTTAACGAGGAGGTTAGTGCTTTATTAAAATGTATGGTTGAGGTTCTTTATGTTTGGGTAGAGGTGGGGTAAGAAGGATAAGGAAGAAGAAATAATTCAGTCAGAGAAGAAAGTTTCTAGTCTTGCCAAGAGAATCTTATTACGCAGAGAATGGGTTGGCGAAGTCGGGTAGACAGCTTTTCGATGTCACCATCCTCATCATTTCAGCCGAAAGACGTTCACTGCTGGACATAGGTCTACCCAAAGTGTCACCACATTGACAGGTCACGTGCGACTCGCATCCAGCGGATTCCCGCAACCTTCACCAGGTCTTCGTTCCACCTAGTAGGAGGTCTTCCAACGCAATGTCTTCCGGTTTGCGGTCGCCACTCCGGAACTTTTCAGGACCATCGGCCATCGGTTCTGCGGGCATGTACCCTGCCCACTGCCACTTAAGTTTGGAAATTCTTCGGGCTACGTCGGTAACCTCGGTTCTCTGTTCCATGTAAAGTACTATTAGTGATATTCAGCTGCATCCGGTTAGCTGAAAGCCGATTTTAATATCGTTTTGATTGATTGACTGATAACAACTTAGTAGTTAATGTGCCAAACCCATGCGTATGGAATCTTCGCCTTCGTTAGTTGTTTCTCTCAGAGAGGAGTTCTGAATTCCAGATAGGCCGAACAGTTAGGCTGATCACACGTATTCTTCCTGTACCAACAAGTATAATTTCAGTCTGGTCTTTATTTTGATCATCGCACATACAGTGCGTCATAACTTCAACTTGGGGAGCCAACAAATAGCTCTCTATGTGTCATATATGGGGATACGACAATATAAAAATACAATTAAATATATCAGCGGTCACTGCATCAAATATGGCGGCACGGCCATGACCGGCCGGAAGTGGCCGCCACATCTGGCCAGTGACGTCACACAACGGAAACACCGCCACTCCTCACTTCCGTCCTCCGTTCGAAACTCGAACGTTTTTAGCCGTAGATATATTTGCTTTGGGAATGTTTTCCTTTTTGTATTTTTTGGTAGGAGAATGCGTTGGTTTGCAGTTTTGAAAATACTTCAAAATCGGAGTTTTTCGAGTGAGAAGAAATCATTTCGAAACCAACCATTTCCAAGCTACAGTACAAAAATCGTCTGGCTTGTAGCTAAAATAGAAACCAAAAACGCTATCTTTTTCAGCAACAGCTTGGGATTTGTCAACGTCATTCGCGTACTAAAATATATTTTGTATCAAAGTAATTAGTATTAACTAAAGCTTAAGTGAATTAGTTTTCTTACCCAAACATTGAAGCCTAAAACCGCTCCGGATGAGTTTTAAAATACTTTTCCATCAGACCGCCAACCAATAAATTCACCCTGAAACTTTTCACCGGGCGCTCCTTAAAAATGATAAAGGATCGATATATTGAAGAATGGGCATTCAGCTCACGTACGTGAACTGAGATCAAACGCCGTGATTGTAAACGAGCGGCTTCTACTTATTACTTCAGGGACCCCACATGTGGCTTCAAACGGATTATTCATTTAGAATTAATATCGCTTTGAAGTATGGCAACATACTTTTTTAGATACATATTGAAAAATGAAAAGAAAATGACAGAGCTTTATCCCGTTCTTCAATAGAAAAATCATATTACTTTCCTTTAAAAAAAATCTGAGCAATCAGTTTTCCCTGGGTGCAATTTTGCTATTAACTTTTTATCAGGCGCTTAGGTCTGATATTATAAGGGATTGATGTATTGAGAGATGGGATTCACATCACGTTCTTGGAGTCAGATCAAACGCCGTGATTGTAAACGAGCTGTTCCTTAGTTATTGATTACTGTAACCGGGTATCGTTTATAATTTCCTGTGTTACTTAGTAAAAGCTATAGAATGTAGGTCACATTTTTTTAATGAAACGTATTTCATTGAAGATTGAAGTTTCAAACTATATTAATTTATTTGATCAAATTGAGTTTATTTGGAATATAATGGCCGCTGAATCAAGTCTTAAATTAGGCTTTCTTTACGATTTGTTTTGTGAAAACTGAAGGAAATTAACGAAGTGGTATAACTCCAACATTCAACTTATCTTTTAGTAGTTTTAGCTTTTATAGGAATTGAATGTAACAATGTGAATTTGAGCGTCAAACTTCCATCGACGACGGTTTTTCTTGCAAATAGAGTTTGTAAAATATTTATAGTAAATTACACGAAAAGAAATATGAAAATGTGTAATTCACTCTTTCAAGAAAGAGAATGGCACTATCGGTATTTACAAGCAAATGATTAAAATATTTTACTCCTGCTCAAAATTACAGCATCAAAAATCGTGAATTTGCGTGAAAAGTGTAATAGGACTCTTAATCCTTTTGGTAGGTTATTTTCCATTGATTTGGCTTCCCTTTTGTTTCACAATACCTATGCCCATCCCAAGGCAATCGCCTTATTTGTAGGTACATAAAACTTCTCTATAAGAAAATACAGGTAAATACCATCTATTGAACACAACCAATTAACTATAATTCGTCTGTACAAGCCCACAATAACACATAACATTAAAGCCTACATTCCCCTAATCAATCAAACCAAGATAGAGCTTAACGCGAAATTTCAATGCGTCGCTAAGATCGCCTTCAAATTGAAGCAATCAGTCTAAATGAGTCCTAATTAACAGTGCCGCTAATTACCGCGCCTGATTGAAACCGCTGCCGTTTCAAATGAGAAACTGAATCAGGATCTTAATTGCCTATAATTGGATTAGAGATATGCTTTTGATGTTTCTTTGTGTGCAGCTAATTAGCAGCTGTTCGGGGTTTTGTATGAGGAAGAGAATGGAGTAATTCTGTTATTCATTTAGGTAGCTTTATACTCTATTATTATTATAAAATTCTTAAAAAATAGTCTACATTTAAATGAAATAAAGGGTGTAAAAAACCTCTTGACGAAGCTGAAAGACACTTTTTGTTCTACACCATACCTGGGAACCTTCTAGTTACGGAGATATTATTATTGATCGAAGATTGCAGGTCAAAATTCCAACTTTTTGACAAGTTTTTTTTTTATTAAATACAAGTTTTTATTGTAAGATTTTAACTTTAAACACCTCTACGACCTCCTTACTATTCAATCCATTCATGAGCATAGTATTTTGAGTGCGTTACATTGAGTTCTACCACAAAACATGATTTTTCACCCAAAAAATATTAGTTGTTTCCCAACAATAATTTTTGCGTAAAGTTACTAAGTATGATGTACAGAAGGCTTGGTGGACGGCTTCGTGATGAGGTTTTTTACATCCTGTATATAACTATGTGCCACAGGTATGTCTGTATTTAATTATTCTTCTTATTTTTCGTAGCTTGTCTTCTTCTTTCGTCGATATCTCACAAGATCTTTCTTTCGGCCCATGTGTCTTTTTAGGTACACTGTCACCCCCTAGGCTTTTAGATTCTTCTTCTACATTCGTAGTCAAAACTTTTCACATGACATTTCTCACATTCCTCCGCATCACATGCCATCTCAGGCGATTACCACATAATTTTCCAGTCATTAATGTCACTTCCAGATAGAAATGCATTTACTTACACGTCCTTGATCATAAAGACGAGTTTCATTTGTCCATTTTTTGTTTTTTTTAATCTAAATATTTCCTTGAGCTTTCTAATTGAGAATGTCCTTAGGTAAAACACCAAAAAAATCCACAAAACACCACTAAACACATTCGATTCAACTCCAAGTACAACCAATATTTCACACCAATATTAACAGCGATGTACAAAGAAGCGCTTTGATCGCTTATCTCGAGCGCTCTCCGGTTACAAGCCGCTCTCCTCTGTTAAACTAATATGGCTGGATGTAGCGCTGGTTTTTGCACCACAAAGGCGTATGTCGTTCGTGCGTTCAGTCTTTGTTATTTTACACCGGCGTGGTAAAGGAAACGTCAGATGTATTTGATAAATGGGTAAGGCTTTCATGTAAGATTTTCTAAGGTAGGTAAAGGTTTTTAGGTAATATAGGTAGGTAAGTAAGAGGGGTTTTCTCGAAAAGAATTGAATTGGATGCTTATGCCCAACAGTCCCTAGGTATAATTTATCGAAAGTGAAAAGTTTACAGGATTTGGAGTTTATTTTATACTAGATGGCCCACGCAACTTCGTCTGCGTCACATAAGAGAGAAAAAGCTCACAAAGGGAATAAAATTTCCCCCGATGTTGTTACATTTTTCATTGCTGCTCCGCTCCTATTGGCCATAGCGTGAAGTTATATAGCCTGTAGCCTTCCTCGATAAATGGACTATCTAACGCAAAAATAATTTTTCAATTCGAGCCCGTAGTTCCTGAGATTAGCACGTTCAACCAAACAAAAAAACAAACTCTTCTGCTTTATAATACTCGTATTATAGTATAGATATAACTTGGTCATTAATATGTATAAAAGAATATTTTGAAGTCATGGGAATCCAATTTTTATGCTGAAAATGGTAATTAATGATCAACGTTAGCTATCATATCCGCGTCACCTACCTGCGGTTACTTGATTCACAGAAAAAATCAAAGAAAGTAGAGTTTTGTTTCTAACCGTCTGTAAGGGAAATGCAACTTCCGATGCCAGTCAGAAAATTATAGAAAATGGCCGCTAGTGTGCGTCGATTTACCAATGCCAGACAAATTGAAATCGAACAAATGAGTCAGTAAGTTCAGGGGTATTTATTTTAGAACTCACTAGAACAAATTCTGACAGTACTAGATTGTAAAACAAGATAGAGTAACTACCCACTTTTGTCCATTTAGTCAAAATACCCACGAAACTTTTACATAAACCAATTTTGATCCCTTCCCAAAAATAAAACTCGAGAGTAAATTCCTTAGTTTGCGAAAAAAAACATGTAATTGGGTCTCTAGAAAGTTTTAAAGACTTAGAAAGTATTTTAAGACATGGCCACAACAACGGCAATAAATAAAGGGAGAAGTAAAATAATCTTGGGATGACATTAATTACAGAACTCTGGGTCTTGAGGAGTTGGTCCATTTTAGCTTCAATGTTGGTTTGCTCTATACGCGTTGGTAAAACTGGTCATCAAAATATTATGATTATTTTTTTTTTGTAAGTCGATATCAAAAAGTTTATTGCAAAGTAAGGATACAAATTTATACTTTTCTGGGGGCGTAAATGGTCGCAGATGCAATCAGTATTATGAATGGTCACTTTATGAGTAGTTTTTGAATTGAAGCGTGATTCATATTAATATTTTCATATTATGATTTTGATACAGGTCTCTTTGCCCTCTGATGTTATGTCGGTACACGGTATGTGTTAACAGTTTTTTGCAAACATAGTGCATTCGTTATTGCTGACTGACAGTTTTTGTTTCTGAACATTTTTAGAGTTCCATTTTTAGAGTAGAAGATGACCATGCACGTGACTACTTACCATGAAGTAGACCGCCAGATTTTTTTGAAATCTAAGAAAACAAAAATCTGACTCGCACACTTTAAGAGCCTGTATGTTGATGTTTTGGATAACGAGGTTATCCTCTAAGGGTCCCGTTTTTCCTTTTGAGGTACGGAACTCTAAAATAAATACATGGGGTTAATAAACTACATAAGACCTAATCGGTGAAGAAAATTTGACGTCTACATAAGTTTAAGTAACTAACTAGCCTGTATTCGCACACAGCTTGGCAAAGGCCTCCCACTCTATTTCTCGCTCGATTCTGTGTACTAACTAGTAGGGTCCACATAGACAGACTAAAAACTTTTTCTAAGAGACTCCTTCTCGAATTCATCTAAAACCCGTTCCTCAAAGGGATGGGTCAGATGGGTGAGTTAAGTGGCGTCTCCCGCTTCGTTCAGACCCCCTTTAGGCGTGTTACACACATATCCGGGTCGACATGATCCGGAACAGCCGGACGGTAAAATCAAATACATGTAAATCTGGGGTATTTCTCAAAGCGCAACTGTTTTAGAGAGGGCCACCAACTAAGTGCAGCTAAATTATTAGTTGCGCTCACAATTTCAAATGAAAAATATTAGTTTGTTCATTCCTCAAAGCGCAACTATAAAATTTATAATAGAGAGGGGTATGTTGGATTAACTAATGATATCGATGGACAGTTTTAAATCAATTGTCCTTCTACTCTCAAATAAATCCTCTAAGCTGAGTTTCTAATTGTGCCGAGCTCACCCAAACATAATTCAGCATCAGCAGAAGCCAAAAGTATTTTACCGATCGTCATGGGTCGAATGAAAGTCTATGCGTGAATTAATCGATTCAGGTCGGCTTTGTTTTCCGACAAGTACTACCGAATCGGACACTAATAATTGTGTAGCATCAGCATCCAATGAAAAACCATTCCCGAAACTTTTTTATTAGCGAAAATACAAATTTTGTTTCATAACACCACGGGGCACGGGGTTATAACAAAACCCTTTGAGCTATTTTGAACATAGTAATTTATATTTTGTCGCTTCCAACCCGTTATTTGCTATGGACGAATTTGCTGTTGGTTGGTGGCGTATACGTACCTACTATAATTGTTTGAGAATTTAAAATGCGTTATTTTTTTTTGGAACTTATCTGGCTTTAATTAAGACTGTGTTTAGGTAAGTAGGTATGTCTCTGCCCTTATTTTTCGGGGTTTGCAGGCATGATGATTACTTACGCATGTATGTGAAATGGATACCAGCATCATCTTTCCAAAAAGTTTCCATCACCTTTGTTACTTTTATCAAACCGGATCCCTTAAGATAGATAGATATTTATATCTTCCCCTATCTTGCGTATCATTATTCATCAAAGATGCCTGAAGCATCTCTGTCAGACAGAATTTTCATTTCTCAAATTCTCCATCCACACTTTCCCATGAAGGTAAACACAACACTATTCCCAACACAAACAAATAAACCGCTTCATAGACAACACAAGTTCCCAGAAAAAGTCCAAAACAAATCGGAGCCTCGCTCAAACATCTTAGTACCCAGACCCCATTGTTGAGAGGAGAGGATTAAAAATATTTTCCCTTCGTAAAAACATTGTACACTTAAGAACCAATAGTTTCTGCCTCGGAGTCTGTTTCCCGTGTCCGGTACCTGTTTATCGGAGCCATCTCTTCCCACTTATTGTCTAGCTTTCTACAAATGTAGTGATTTCTTTGCTGAGGAATAAGGGTGGAGTTTCACTCGGTGATTTAGATTTTTTGAACAGCATGCCTGAGAGATATTTCTCGACACCATGTTAACCCAAATCAGAGGCCCGTGGATGGCATAACACCTCTCTCACCAGGGTTAGGCATCACGAGAAAGAAGAATAAGCTTCTTTTGTTTTGTTTTTATTGTTTTTCATTGTCAATCGTCATGTTCGTGAGAATAATATTATTTTTTTACCATATTTTGCCTAGGTACTTTATTTTGAAATTAAACTGTTTGCCTTTTTTAGACATTTTTAATTCTTAACTAAAAGTAGGTAGATTTGAAGAATTTTGACACAGAACTGAAAAGTTCTGTGTCAAAATTTTGTGTCCAGGTCCTTCCTCGTCCAGCGCTCGCGTCAGAATGACTTAAACTGAGGAGTGAGCTGAATTGATGCAGAATTTAGAGTGCTTTAATTTTATTTATTGTAACGTTGTCTTATTATACTGACAAACGAAATGGCCGCTGAATCAAGAAATTTTTGGCTTAAATTAGACTTTCTTTACGATTTGTTTTGTGAAAACTCAAGGAATTTAACGAAATTCTAGAACTTCAACTTTCAAGTAAAACATTCAACTTATCTTTCAGTAATTTTAGCTATTATAAGAATTGAATCTAACTACGTGAATTTGAGCGTTTAACTTACATCAAAGACGGTTTTTCTTGCAAATTGAGTTCGTAAAATATTAATAGTAAATTACACGAAAATAAATATGAAAATGTGTAACTCCGACTTTCAAGAAAGAGAATGGCACTATCGTTATTCATAAGCAAATAATTAAAATATCTTACTGCTGCTGAAAATAATAAAAGTGTAATAAGACTCTTAAGTTAGAATAAGAATAGAATAGAATAGAATAGAATGATCATTTATTCGTTAATGGACAGCACAACACAATAGATCAGTACGTACGGTCGAACAGAGAAAGAAAGAAAGAAAGAAAGTAACCAACTCAGCTTATGCTAGGTAAGTTGAATAAACGGTATAAGCAGTAACTCGAGATTATCATGAATTCAGAGCAAGTTCCTAGACCTCTGAGTATTTTTATCATTCAATAAAAAATCGACAGTGATCACAATATGAGTCTAAACACACATAAAGGGTATAAACCACCTCTTCACGAAGCCGAAAGGCACTTGTTCTCCCCATCATTGCAATCATTTTTATGTTCTACACCATACCTGGGAACCTTCTAGTTACGGAGATATGGGGGGTCAAAGTTACAACTTTTTGACAACTTTTTTTTTAAATACCAGTTTTTTTTGTAAGATTTTAACTTTTAACACCTCCACGACCCCCGTACTATTCAATCCATCCATCAGCACAATGTTTTTAATGCGTTACATTGAGTTCTACCACAAAACATGATTTATAACCTCAAAAAAAAAGTTGTTTCCCAGCAATATTTTTTGCGTAAAGTTACTTAGTTTGATGTACAGAATGCTTGGTTAACGGCTTTGTGATGAGGTGGTTTACACCCTGTATACATCACAAATAAGTTATTTGCTTTCATGGTAACATTTTGTTTATTCTCCCAGACAACCTGTGTACCTACTATGATTTTTGGTGTCAATAATACTTTCTCTCAGTGTACAATTACCCTTACAATATACACGCCGGTGTCTGTTACTTTAGAGTCAGTTACGACAATGTTCGCGCCATTATTGCGACCGGACCGCGCCGGGAAATGTAGCTGTACCAGACACTGATAGAAAAATGTACTATCGTTGTGGTAATCTAAGCTGGATGATCGAGGTTTAAACTTTGATAGAAAACAAACGATTGTTGTCGTTAAATGTATAGTTGGAGAAGCTCTTGGCTAGATAATAACACTCACACGAGTCTATTGAAGGTGAAGCTACACTTGCCAATGTCGATGCTTGGATGGGTGACGATCCATTACATCTCGGCACGCGTCCGTGTCTCGGAAGAACGTAAACCCGATGGGCTCATCGGTTTTGAAAAAATCTCAATTTGAAAAAAAAACCGTCTTCGTAGGTACTTACTACAAAGTTCACTGACAGTCAATTTTCAGACTTATCACTTAGGGCACACTTAAGACATAAGGGTGAAAATTGGCAGATCGTCAGTGAACTTGGTAGTCCCTACAAAGACGGTTTTTTTCAAACTGTGAACTGGTATCAAAAATCGCATGCGACGTGTCCCGCGTCGCCATCTTTGACCATTAAAAATTTTGATATGAATCACCGAAAACGAATGCGTTAAATGTTTCACATATTTATCGACGATTATAATATCTTGAGATAAATTACACAAAAAAGAAATCACAGCATCTTCAAATCAATCTCACCTTATTAATCAGCTCCACAATACATATTTCTTGTGTGTTTTCTTACGCGACGCGAATAGTTTACGATTAGTAGACTGTAAATGAACGGTGCTCACATTATTACAGTGACCATCATGTCTTACTTTAAAAAGCATGTATAAACATCCACTTCCAACCCACACACACCAAAAGGGGCAACTTTTTAGGGTTCCGTAGCCAAATGGCAAAAAAAAAACCCTTATGGATTCATCTTGTCTGTCTGTCTGTCTGTGTGTCTGTCTGTCTGTCCGTCTGTCCGTCCGTATTTCACAGCCACTTTTTTCCGTAACTATAAGAACTATGCTGTTGAAACTTTGTAAGTAGGTGTATTTTGTGATCCGCATTAAGATTTTCACACAAAAATAGGAAAAAACAATACGTTTTGGGAGTTCCCCATAAGTACTTAAAACGGAAACTCAGGTTTTTTATCATCAAACCTATACGTGTGATCTATGGATAAGTCTTCAAAAATGATATTGAGGTTTCTACTATAATTTTTTTTCTAAACTGAATAGTTCGCGCGAGAGACACTTCTAAAGTGGTAAAATGTGCCCCCCCTGTAACTTCTAAAATAAGAGAATAATAAAACTAAAAACAAATGTATGGTGTACATTACCATGTAAACTTCCACCGAAAATTGGTTAGATCTAGTAAGTAGTTTTTTTATGTTACTTGCTGCTACGGAACCCTTGATGGGCGAGTCCGACTCGGATTTGGCTCCTTTTTTTTTCTTTTCGATCGTGTGTAGACTTCAAGCAGACCAACAGACACAGCTATCTCCTGCATGGCGCAGCAACCTACCTACCTAATATCATTTCCTTCTGTCTGCCTCCACCCCATGCTGTTTTGGTTCATGGGTTGCGCAGTATGCGACAGACACACCCGCCTGGTTCCGGTTGATTCCCCGGCCGTCTGAGCGGCAACTTGAAAAGTCTATGTGCTTGGAATTTTATTGGTACTATACTTGTACAGAGAAGCGCTTCTTGAACTACGAATTTAAATTAAATTAGGTGTAAAACAAAGAGAGGTGATTCCTACTATTTATTTTTTTAGGTTTTTTCTCAACGCTTTGTCAAAATTAAATTTCAAAATCAGAGGGTTTAGATAATTAGCAATCACCTTTGAACTGTTTTTTATTTTTCAGCGACTTTTAAAAGGATTTTTTGGTAGCTAACTTCAATACATTATGATGTATCCAATAACACATCTCGCCTGTATTCCCCGCAAGGTTACTCAGAGGTGTTTCTATTAGTACACCCACATTTTCGCTAAGTTATGTTTAAGTACCCGTAGTACGTGGAGATTTTGCCTATTGCCATCAATCGAGCACAAATCTAGACTCCGTGGCTGCTACTGAGAAACTGCTGGTGGAAAAATCCAATGACACACTGCCCGACCTGGGAATCGAACCCCTCAGGACCACATGCGCAGCAGTCATGTTCCCATCATTGCTGATAAAATGTCGCTTGTCATGTTTGTTAATTTAATCAACGGAGTATTTGAATAATAATAGTAGGGTAAGCTACACGGCAGAAGCCTGCCGGGGCTGCGGGACTGTTCGAAAGAGATACCGCGGCCCCGGAACATAAAGGGCGAGGAAGGAACATGGATGGGTTTTATTTAGTAAAAGTCTGACACTCCCTCCCAGTCCGCACAGAGTGGGAGAAGTTATTTGATGATTTCCCATCCGAAAATAAAGGACAAGTTACACAGATTTTGTGCACACTGATTTGACATCAAGGACTTGCAAACACTGTAGAAGAAGAGGTCTCGCCGTTACTCAGCAGTGAGCGAAAATAACATTCGTCAGCCTTTTCACTGATACATACAAGTCTCGATAAAGCTTATCAATACGTACCTCATCATCATCTGTCCAGCCTTTTCCCAACTATGTTGGGGTCGGCTGCCAGTCTAATCGGATGCAGCTGAATACCAGTATTTTATACGGAGCGACTGCCTATTTGACCTCCACAACCCAGTCAATACTGGGTAATACGATACCACTTCCTGTAACGACTATCAAAGATGGACAAATGACAGCCGGGATCAACAGCTTAACGTACTTTCCGCGGCACGGAGGAAATTCGGTATGTAAGGGTGGTCACCCATCCACAGACCAACTTAGACCACGGCTTAACCTTAAGATCGATTAGCCACGAGTTCCTCGTCCTCCTTATCAGTACGCACCTACTGATCTAAATTCTCCGTAACATAACCGTTCATCATTTGACAGAGTTAATCAGGCAAAATCGAGAGATCTCGCATACTTTCCGATCCCGCAACAAGCAAAGGAGAAGATTACATTAATAAATCCCGGTTAACGTGCGCACGCGTCAACTTCTAAGTTATAATGCAACGCAGACCTTTGAGTAATTCTGTAATGTCATAGATTATAGGCTTTTTTTGGAGATAGGCCTGTTCGTAATACCTACAATTCGTTATTATTAATGAGAAAAGTTTGGAATGGATGGGTTTAGTCTGAATTAGGCATCCAAAACTTAGTAAAAATAGACACGGGACTTATTTTACGCAATAAATTTAAAATGAATTTTCTGGATTGAAATGCCTGAAGTGCATCGAATTTAATTTAGTTTTTTGCTTCTATTTTTTATTGCGAATTGGCTGATTCCCGCCACTTCGCCTACATGGAATTCTATAATGGGATAATACTACAGGGATAAAAGTATCCTATATGTTCATCCAAGTGAAAAACTATCTGCGTGTTACAGTTCATCCCAATCCGTTCCGTAATATTTGCGTGAAAGAGTAACATTAATATTACTCACAAACTTTCGCATTTATAATATTAAGTGTGATAGTGTGATTAGTAAGAAATGCGATAGTAAAACACATGATGATAATATAAAGTCATGATAATATAGATAATACTACCAACTCTTTGATTAATACATAGTTTTGTTTAGTGTTTTTCAGGTTTATTATTTTCACACAATGTTCAAAGTGACGGTCGACGGACACTCTAAAAAGTCCATCTATTTCATCCATCATTTTATGATGTTTGTTTGGACTATTCCCAACAAAAAAAATAGGCATTTTACTCTGCTCTATCACCTATAAACCTACATTTCCCTACTCTTTGTCGCCTGTCACGTGCCATATTGGCTGAATGGGCGTCACGTCTCCCTGACGTCGTCTCGCAGAACTTTCTTGATTATCAACACGTGGCGCGCATTCCGAGCTGATCATGGGCGGCTTATCATTGTTGATTGGACTTGATGCACTGTTCTGACGTCATTATTACAGTTATGCTGATGTAATGCAGTTGATGGTCGATTGGGAGGAAATGTTTGGCGGAAACCAAAGACAGGACTGAGGAATGTGGGAAGATAACCGACTATAGTCCGCGCCACAAAAAGCTAAAATTTTTATTAAACAAAGATTTTTTACCAAGATCCGTAGCAACAATTCAATCAACAAAAATTACCTCCAAAATCAATCAAATCAAATTATCATACGTGTAATACGAAACTAACGAGCAGTTTCACTTGGTCGGGTTATATTTTGGCGATAAAAAAAAAGCGCTACCGTTTAACGTTTTGTGGTACTGGAACCCATCTGACATCATGGAACGTAAACATTTGGGCCGCCATTTTGAATTAAGTTCACGCTGACGCTGTCATTTTTAAATTTGATCCAAAGGTTGCGAACCCGAATGATAGCTTCTTGTGGCGGTGACCATAGGTGGACAAACGATCTTATCATAGCGGTCGGAAAAAAACATGCGAGGCAGTCTTTGGGACTGCCGATAGAAAACTAAGTAATCTATATATTATTTTGCTTAGGGTTGTGCCCCGCTTACGCCGAAGTGGTGCTACGACGTAGCGGATCGTCTACGACTGCTACGAAGCGTTAGGTGACGGCCACGCGAGTTCCATGATTATCATTTACCCAAAAAGTGCTCGAGGCGAATAAAAAAGTTTTGACTTAAAAAAAAAGTGTCCCTATCATTGTTAGTCATAGACATAAATAATGATGAAGATTAATTAAGTATCTGACTATTGTTCGCAAAATAAACACCTCGTCCTACACGAGGTCGGGTCACTGGCCTAGGCTAGTCTGTGGATGGGTGACCACCCATTATATACCGAGTTTCCTTCGTGATTTGGAAAGCACGTTAAGCCGTTGGTCCCTGTTGTAATTTGTAGAAAGAGTTGGTACAGTAGTCAGTGGTCCGAAAGTCTGACAACCAGTCTTACCAAGTAGTATCGTATTACCCAGTACTAACTGGGTTGTGGAGGTCAGATAGGATAGTCGCTCCATGTAAAATACTGGTATTCAGCTGCATCCAGTAAGACTAGAAGCCGATCCCAACATATTTGGGAAAAGGCTAGATAGGCATGATATCATGTTTCGCCGAATAAACACCCTATGCAGATAAACTTATATTGTCACTTACGGGATATCTTCCGTGATTATTCATAATTTGATGGAAAATAAATTGTCAGGAGCAGACAAATCTGTCTACAGTGAACATGGAAGTTAACAAAATATTCTAAGACATGTTCCCAACTGCTGTTTTCAAACAACCATTACCGTTATTTTACGTTTGCTATACACAAAAACAATACTAAAATGCACGAAAGCTCCGCCCGTTTATAAATCAAAAAGTATTTAGTGAACAATTTGAATTACTAATTCCCAAGTGGTTTGTTTCTTGCAGACGGAAGATATTATACGGATAGGGCAAGTAAGCGCTATGGAGGAATGGTCGTCATGGTATGACCAAAAAGGGCATGTCGATTTTGATGACTAGCACAAGGTATAAATAGGCTTAATAATTAATCTTTAGATCATTAACATTAACTCCACTAACAAATTATCATCTGTCCAGCCTTTTCCCAACTATGTTGGGGTCGGCTTGCAGTCTATCATAATGCAGCTGAATACCAGTACTGTACATGGAGCGACTGCCTATCTGACCCCAACAACCCAATTAGTACTGGGAAATACGATGCCACTTGGTAAGACTGGTTGTCAGACTTTTTGGGCCACTGACTGTAATGACTGTCAAAGATAGACGGGGGACGACTCGAATGGCGTAGTGGTAGTGAGGCTACCTTACATTCTTATGGTCCTGGGTTCGAATCCCGGTAGGAGCAAATGTTTGTGTGATGAGCATATGGAGATATGTTTCCGAGTCATAAATGTTTATATGTATAATAAGTATGTTTTTACAAACAAAAAGTATGTATGTAGTATATCAACTATCTAGTGTCCACGACACAAGCTTTGCTTAGTGTGGCACTAGGTGGCGCTGTGTGTTTGTGTCCAGCGATATTTTTATTTTTTTATTTATAGACAAATGACAGCCGGGACCAACAGCTTAACGTGCTTTGCGAGGCACTGAGGTAACTCGGTAAGTAAGGGTGGTCACCCATCCACAGACCAACCTAGGCAGGCAGGGCTTAACCTAACGATCAACCCGACTGGCTGTTATTATTTAACCACGAGCAATGCCTTGTGGCAATAAGTCCGCTATGTTTCAATAATGTACCTGAAGTTCAAATAAATTAACTCCGCGGGAAAAAACATCTGCCAGAAAGTCAGTTTTTAATTATAAGGACTCTGGCAATTTTAAAGCCTGCCAAAGAATAAGATGTTAACTACAAAAAGTGAACTGAAATACCTAACACCAAAAAAAATGTAACAAAGGATATTTATATCTACCATGTCCACAATTTTCTCTTCTGAATGTACCACCTAAACACGGACCGTGATAGTGCCGTCTTAATTGCGACGCAAGAACTCGGCAGTACTGAGTGCAAGAAATCTTGCTTGAGCTGGGAGTACACTTGCGGAAATAACCTTGTACCAGTTCCGAACAAGGGGCACTAACGTTATTTGTAAAAAGTGTAGTTATAGCCTTAACCTCGTCTAGATTCTGTTTGCGTGCTTTCTGTTAGTGTGACGTCATACGACTTGGTGCATTTCAACTTACGAGATATTGAATTTAGCAAGAGATATGATTTTACTTTTAAAATATAGAAGTATTGTTTGATATGGTCGGTTTAAGTAGCTTACGTACGATCGAACAATTGGCAAAAACAGAGAAGTTATTTTTTGGATAAATACTTTCAGAGCTGAACTTATTTAGTAAAGAGTTACTAGAACTTATATAATAATAAGGTTTATTGAAAAAAGAGGAAATACATTACACTTTTTTTATTTTTTTGACAGATTATTTTCAATATTCACCACTGACATTAACCTTTGTTATTTATTACATCACCGCTGCTCTCAAAACGGTGAAGGAAAACAGTGAGGAAACCGGCATGTCCTAGAACCATAAATTCGAAGACATGTGACATCTACCAATCCGCACTGGGCCCGCGTGGTGGATTATATGGCCCATTCCCTCTCATAGAGAGGAGGCCTGTCCCAGCAGTGGGAGCATTAATAGGCCGATGATGATGATGATGATGATTAACCAACAACTACCCCAATCAATGTCACTCAACAGCCAAAAGTTCTTTACAGCATTGTACACGAACTGCAGTCGTCACAAAAAACTCGAATCTCAATCAATGAGTACCAGCCCTAACCAAAGCTAACTAGTGAAAAACATCTCTGCGTCTCACTCGTTCATTAGCGATGTAAATGCGCCGCGCCGGTGGTAGACAGTCCTTAATACAATTATCGCAAGCCCTTGTAATATGCTAACTGGTGAGTGTGGGGTATGGCCTTTATTTTGCAATTTAAATCGCGTTCCTAGAACAGAGTGCGATTTTTTTAATTAAGTTGCATTTAGAAATTGTAATTTCTTTGTGGGAGTGTTTTCTTGAGTGTTTTATTTTCTTCCTTTTGGTTTTACTTTAATGAAATATGGTGTTTTTTGGAGTAAATCCTTTTCTGAAAGCGAAGGCGTCGCGGATGACTTTGTAGGAGGTCGGATGAGCTGGACCGATTGGCCAGATTGGCCCTGGATCGAAAAAAAATTGGAAGTCATGGGGAGACTTCCAAGTTTTTTAGGCCTTTGCCCAGTAGTGAGATAATGCAGAGTAATAGTATCAGTAAATTATTTTTAAACATGTTTTGGTCTTAGCTTAAGCATAGCTTGGTGTACTACAACGTACAAATACAGATCTTTAGGGGGGAGTACATGACATGATGGTCAAATCCAAACTCTGTGGCTGTTACTGAGAAATTTCTGATGGAAAGACTCAATAACACCTTGGTCGACCTAGGAATCGAACCCCGGACCTCATGCCTTGCAATTACTAGACCACCGGAGCAATTTTAACCTTGTCTCTTAAATGAAGAGGACTTAACCTCTAAGCAAGAATAAATTATTATAAGCTGGTATTATCTTTGCCCCTATCAAAATTAAACAATGCCAAACAACAAGACAAGCTCCTCAAATTCTTAATCTATTAAAATCCGTCTGTTCCTACAATCCTGGAAATTAGTATGATGACGTTTATTGAAATTCTTCCAAACAACTTCTGTAGGAAACTCCGCTGAGTTTGTGAATAATATGAATGAAATTTAGCAATCAGCCGATTAAAGGCGATTTTAATTAAATTGGGATGATGGTTGCGTGTGTAGGAGTTATTTTTATTATCTATTAAAGATCATCTGCCTAACCTTTGAAATTTGCTATTTAGGCCTTTTAAAGTTTATACTTTAACCTATTAAAGAAAAAAAAAAAAAAAAAAAAATTAAAATTAATTAAAATTAAAATTTGAGGTCACATTGATGTCTCGCCATATTTCGCTAACCAAATGAACACACATAGCTAATATAGTATACTGATTTACTATCATCATTCTCTTGCCTTTATCCCAATTCATTTGAGGTCGAAGCAGCATGTCGTCTACTTCCAAACTTCTCAATTTTTCATCATCTCAACAGTTATTTCTTGTCATCATTTTAACACAGTCCATCCATCATTTTTTTGGTCTTCCTCTACTCATAAAGGGTGTAAAACACCTCTTAACGAATCTGAAAACCGCTTGTTCTCCCCGTGATTGCGATCATTTTTTTGTTCTACACCATACCTGGGAACCTCCTAGTTTCGGAGATACTGGGGGTCAAAGTACCAACTTTTTGACAAGTTTTTTTTTTTAAATACAAGTTTTTATTGTAGGATTTTTCCTTTAAACACTTCAATGACCCCCGTACTATTCAATCCATCCATCAGCACAACGTTTTAAGTGCGTTACATTGAGTTCAAACATGATTTTCCACCCAAAAAAAAAAGTCGTTTTCCAGCAATAATTTTTGCGTCAAGTTACTTAGTTTGATGTACAGCATGCTTGCTTAACGGCTTCGTTATGAGGTGGTTTATACCCTGTACCTGTACCCATCCACATTTGTACTCAAACTTTTCTCCCGACATTTTCCTCCGCATCACATGCCCATACCACGACAATCGGTTACCACACAAATTTACTGTCACCAGCGCCACTTTCAGACTTCCTCTTATGTACTGATTTCTTACTTTATCCATTCATGTAACACCACTATTCTCATCTCCGCAACATGCAAATGCTTTATACTGATTTATTGACTGCCAGTATACTCACACCACAAAATTAATAAAACCTCATACACAATACATATTTTATTAAAAATCACAGACAAAATCAACAAAAAAAAATGCACTGTTCTCCGAACAAAATTCCATTATCAGTTTTTAATCAACAGTGTAAATATATCGCCGGTGTAACGTGACTCTAGGGAGTCGATAGTGGGGGTGTGTGCACACCCCTTTATGTTGTGTTTACTGTACTTTCATGGTGTTGAAGGGTAAGCAGAAGTGGCACGTGTTTGTAAAAAAACTGTGGAACTATAAATATAAATAATTTGAAGTATTATTAACTTACTAAGTTTGGTGAAGTTTTTGATCTGTTAACCCACTATCAAATTGCATGTGAATTCAAAATTATCTGTAAGCTAGTGTTGAGAAATTGAGATCGGGATCGTGGTTATTGATAGATAAACAAAACATCCAGCATTTATTAAAGAGATAATTATTACTTGCCTACATGTTTCAGACAGTCATCTCAGTATCATTTGACAAGCAAGCTTTTTTAAAAACTTTTTTGCAAAAAATAAAACCGACTTCAAAAAAAAAAACAAAAAAGTGAAAAATTACTTTAGCTTCTGCAGTCGGTGCCTTCGTTTGATTGATTTATTTTTTTTGTCACCGTATTTGTATGTGTGTATTTTTCACTTTTTAGTGGTTCACATGTGCCTGATATACATGAAAAGTGCATACCGTTACAATTACAACAAGCCTAAACACGACTAGGATACATTGTCTCATTATGAGTTCCGTGACTCTTGGCTTCATCATCAGATCTGATGCTAGAATGGATCTTATCGAATGCAAATGCTTCACTTGTTGTAGAAAATACCAAAATCAAAACACGTTATCATATAAAATTTGAAGAGTTCCCTCGATTTCGCCAAGATTCCATCATCAGATCCCAACTTGGTGGCTATGGAACCATTTGGAAAGAATACTCTTTCCAACAAAAAAAGAATTTTCCAAATCAGTTGGCACGCGACGGAGTTATGCCCGAACAAACATAAAAAAAAAAAAAAAACATTCGAATTGAGAACCTCCTTTTTTAGAAGTCGGTTAATTAGAAGTCCGTTAAAAATAGGGGCGCATCTCGCCATAAATAATAAACTAGTGATGTAGTGCGGATTACATATCTCAGCAGCAAGGGCACTAATAAGCCATTCCAGATAAACTATGGACCTGAAAAAGATAGAGGGTGAAATCATCTTCTTTTTCGTCGTTTCGTCAATGTCGTGGATCGCAACCAGATATGAGGGGTCTCCTTGCCATGTGGTCTTCTGTAGCGTGGACCGTTCGGTACAAGCTACCTAAAATAGCCTCCTTAGTAGCATCATCAAGGAAAAGATAGGTGCAAATTGGCAGAGACTTAAATTCAGCAGTGTCGTCTTATTCCAGGTCCAGTTGAAATTCTGTTTGCTGAACTGGTCCAATCTGTCGCAGCCGTGTGGCTCATCGGCGATCTCTTGTATGTATCTTGCAGAACGTGTTGTGTCTGTGCTATATAAATATTCCTTTGACTTGTTCTCGAAAGAAAGATGACAGGAATTGACTTTTTATGTGCCTTCAGTCCTGAATTTCATTCTCTTTTCTTTCTTTCTTTACAAGGTGAGTTGATTGCCACGACTATGTCTTTATTTGTCTTAAAACAAATATTTTTTCTCTACTATAAGCGAAAATATCATTTTGTGAGGACAGTACTTAGTGTAAGCACACGAAGTTTGCCTAAATAAATACGCGCTGAGTTCGACACACGACAATGTAGTGGCAAGACAAACTGAAAGTTAAAACTTGGGATTAATCAATTAAATATGCGAGTAAAGAGGAGATTCGGGTAAAGTTTGTGGGGAATTTCGTAGCTTTTACTACAAAAAGAGCTCAAAAGAGCGATCTATTCACGACGTAGGTATTGAAACAGTTTCATGATGTTAATAACAGTATGATTATAATATTTAACAAAATGGAATTAGAACATGTGTAGGTCAAAAGTAGCTAAAATCTAAAAAAAATGTTGAAATAATAACCGGGGGCCACGTGATGGCCTGTGGACGGTGGGTCTTATGACGACAGGCCGTGTCGACGGCGCCAGAGTGTTCCACGCGCGCCTCAAAGAGATGTCAGCATAATACAAACAATTGCAATGCATGCAAGGGCCGAAACCTGCCGGGGCTGCAGGACTGTTCGACAGATATACCGTGGCCCTGAAACATAAAGGGCGAGGAAGGAACATGGATGGGTTTTAGTCAGTAAAAGTCTGACACTCCCATCCCGCTCCGCCCAGAGTGAAAGAAGTTATATGAAAAGTTACCATCCGAAAAAAAAAACAAAAAGAAAGGTGCGGACAAATCTGTTTTAGTCTTTTGCTACGCGCTCTACATTACATAGCATTGCGAGCGTGAATGCATCACTGAGCACTTCGGAATTACACACAGTTACTACTAAACTTTAATTCAACCAACCTTCAAAGTAACCTCGAATTGTATGAAAAATGGCTCGTTTTAATATTTTCCATTCTTTTACCAGCCTGAAAATAATGGCTGGATGGAAATGCAGTAGGTATAATAATGTAGTTACGGTAATTTGAGAAACTTAACGTTATTTCCGATAAAATATTAAAGTGATTTTTGCTGGTGCACATTTTAAGTGTGGCGCAAAATGTGAGAGGTAGCGTTAATTTGAAATCGCTTTAACGTAATTATTATACACTCTTTTCTCATTGCTTTGAAGGTGATTTCTTGGGAAATGGAGTGCTTTATTTAAGAAAAAACACGTGAGCCTAGACAAAGTGACTATCTTTATTTGACAATGTAGGTGGAAAAATGAAAAGCTGCTGGAAACTTATGAAGATTCTATTGAAAATCGTTATAGAAAAACATTACGTTTTGAAAGTTACCACAAAACTTATACATATGTTCGAAATACGACTTATTTCATTTTCGTAGTAAAACTTTGACGATTTAGTGAATAACCTAAAAGTGTGTTATCTTCATATCTTATCTTATTAACTTTTTTTTAATAGTGTCAACTATTTAAAAAATTAAGTTGTTTTTAAAAGATATTTTGTGTCGTGGGTGGAATATCTGTACTAGCACGAAGGAAAATTGAGTTGCAAAATAATTATTGCAGATATTACAGCGAACCGTATGTCGTAACCGTATGTGTTTTCCTCTTATCCTGGACCAAAATAACACACCAATTTTTTTTCTTCGAATTAAAAACATCTATGTCGTTTGATATGATTTGATAAACACGTGGTAACCTTTTGTTTATAAATAAAATAAAATAAATAAAATAAATAGTAATAATCATTTTCCCGACGCGTGTTTAAGCAAAAACTCAGGGAAACCTGATTTTATAATATGGGACCTCTAATTTATTATACTATTAAATATATAGATAATCATCATTGTTTTTGATCTCACAAATATCCTATACTTTTATTATTATAGAATACTTTTTCGATATATGCCTTTAAATAAATTGTACAATTAGCGTAACTCCGAAATATAACAGGGCTCTTAAATAAATGATCCAGCTCTCATCTCCTGCCTTGTACCATACTGCCAACGACAGCTGATACAGTGCTCCCCCAGTGGTGTCGTTTGCCCGTCCGATGACATTTATGGCAGCGGCACACTGAATCGAATATAAACGTAATTTATAGCGCAAAGGCCTTTTTAAAATAAACAAATTTTTGGGACACTCATATTCTGAAAATGATCAGAAAATTGTTGATGAAAAATTATTTTGCTACATACTAAACGTGCACTAGTTTCATTTACCTTTAACTATTTTACTCCATCAGGTTTTAAAAACAGTCCTTAGTGCATGTCTATGCTTTATCTAATGCCCCATTTCATTAATTAATGGCAATTCTAACATCACCTACTTAAGTAATGTCTAACGTAAGCAGGTCCCTATGCAAAAACTTCTTTTTTCACCATTTGTTTCTCAGTAAGGCAATTTGTCTCATAGTTTGTGTATGCAGTTTGTAGTCCGTCAATAGTGTAAGAAATCTGTTGCTTAAGCATCTCTAACCTGTTGCCTTGTGACGTGGTGGGTGCAGATGATGAAATAATAAACGTTTCTTATGTGACTTGGTGGTTTATTATTGTAGAAATCGTATGATTAAAAATAAAAACCCGTGCGTCGGGTTTTTTTTTAGAACTTCATTAAATAGAAACCAGCTGTGCTAGTTAGAGCAAACACTCAATACTCTGGTAGTAGGAAGAAACTTAGGAAGATGTATATCGTTACATAATTTTGGTAGGACTGATGATAAAAATGGCTGTGCAGTCAATGCGACAAGCCAATTTTAAATTCGAATTTTGAAAGGACTGTTACATTTCTTTCTTTGAGTACGTAAGCACTATGGAGGTTTTTTAGTCGTCGTGGAGGTTTTACGTCCACGAGACTGTAAATGAAACGACATCGTTACAATACCGGGGTGGCCGGCGCAAAAAAAAAAAATCTTTAAGGATTTTTTTTTTTTTTTTTGCAAAAGAAGGAGAATTTGTATGAAGAGGTGAAAGTTAAAGAAAAAGTTAGTTGAAAGTTAGAAAAGAGAAAAAAAAATTAGTAAGTTAAGTTGTTATTAAGTCAGAGTTAAATTAAAGTTTAAAAAAAATACGGGAATGATAACGATGTCATTATCACAATTACATTAAATTTGGTAGGTAAGTAGTTACAAAACAAGTCACTTTTATATAAAAATAATAATATAGGTAATAACATATTTGTTAATTAATGGAAGTGCATGATAGAATTTGAATGTAAGAATGTTAATTACAGTGACAAATTTACACTAGGTTGGTTCCGGTTCCATTCAAATACTAACATTCATCGTATCTAACAAAGTCTTAATCAATAAGTCTGAATTAAGGCAACAGTTAAGAAGAGAAATCTTATATAATAGAAGATGTTTCTCAAGGAACTAACCCAGATTAGTGCAGGCTTATTGAATTATTGCCAGTCACCACCCGCTGGCGTTTGGTGATCGTATTCAGTGTTTTTGTGTGTGATGAATGTCATGTGTTAGTGTGTGTTAAGTGTTATAAAAATTTACAAGTTTACTAACCCTAATAATGGTCAGGAAAGATATTAATCTGCTTAGAGATTATAATAAGTAGGTACTTGTGAAGAGTACATATTATTTTTGGGTTTACGATGGCTTATTTTTTTAATTAGGTGTCGTAACCCGCACCTTTTAAATAACCCACTTAAAATTCAGGTTCAAGGATATAAAATTACTATCTAACTTAAAAGTAAGGTTCACAAAGGCTTATTTTACGAGTTATGAAAACCGCTCGACACGATGACTTATTTTAGGAGTCGTGTACTGCTCCATAAGGTAATATGCAACTATTACTAAAGCCGCAAATACGACAAGGAAATGTAAAAAAAAATTAAAATTGTAATAATCTCATATGTACAAAATTAAGCATTGATAAAGGAGTTGATGGTTAGCCGAATGGATGGAGATGTATATAAAAACAGTACCTATATAAATCATAAGACTAAGTGACATGTGTCACGCTTAAAAATACAACAAATTAAAATAAATTAATAAGTAGTTAATATAAGAAGGAATATCGTAAATTAGGGGTAAAATGATTGTTAGTTATCTTAACTTGGGAATAGGTTTAATATCTTTCACATGCCAACGACCTAATGGTTTATCGGACATGTCAGATAAATCATAAACGAGAGGTGTAACTTTATTTGTAATTTTACATTTAATAAATTTGGGTGCTAGTTTTGCTGAAAAATATTTATCCGCTGAGCTAATGGGGTAATTACGTTTCCAGATAATATCACCTTGGTCGAATTCTAACTGTTGGTGATGTTTGTTATAATACTGAGCATTCGTTTGGTGACATTTGTAGAGACGAGCTTGAACTTCTGAAAATATTGCGCTAAGTAAACCAATGTTTTCAGAATATTTGTCTTTAGGGGCTAGTATGGAATCTTCTGTTATGTCGGTGTTGTAGAAAGAACCGCACGTGACAAGTTCACGACCAAAAACTAGATACGATGGCGTTAACTGGGTTGTTTCATTTACAGCAGAATTAATCGCAAATTGAATTTTGTTGAGATGGATATCCCATGTTCTATGATCATCATCAACAAATGAAGCGATTGCGGTAAGTATGGTTTTGTTATAGCGTTCTACTGTATTTACTGGTGGGCAATAGCGTGGGGTATAATGTACTTTGGGTACGTTGAAGAATTTAAATAAGTCTGTGAGTTCATTGCTTATCATTTGTGGGCCATTGTCCAAAATAATTGTTTCAGGAATACCATATGTCATGAAAACTAGATTTTCAAGAATATGTTTAATGACTGAAGATGTTGCACGTTTAATAGGATATATTAAACAATATTTGGAGAAACAACAAGTTACTACTAAAATAAATCTGTTAAGTTTACGAGACAATGGTAATGGTCCAATTAAATCAATTGATAAACATTGAAAGGGACGTGAACAATGTTTTGGTTTACCCATCAAACCAATTGTATGTTGATTTTGGTGTTTGTAGGCGAGGCAAGTTTCACATTTGGATATATATATTGCAATGTCTTTATACATGCCAGGCCAAAAGTAGCTATTTCTGATACGATGATATGTTTTAAATGTACCAAAATGAGCAGTTGTAGGTGTAGAATGGTTTTCGGCAATGACAGAGTCACGCAATTCCAAAGGAACAACTAACTTCCAAGAAAACTCAGAATTATATGGAGTGTTAGATCGTGAATATTTATACAAGTTATTGTTTTTGATATAATAATCAGGGGTTGAAGATGGATTGGTTTTACATTTAGATAAGATTGTATTAAACCAATCATCATTAGATTTGGATAATTCAATATTAATAGCATTAATAGTCTTAATACGGGATAAGGTATCTGGTACTAGGTGATCTTTACCTTTTTTATGTTTAATTTCGAAATTAAACATGGATAAACGAATACTCCATCTGGCTAATCGACCTGTGGGATTATCGAGATGTAAAAACCACTGAAGGGCAGAATGGTCTGTATTGTTTCGTACCATGCGTTTCCGAACGCATCTTTTGTTGTCCGAGCATCTTACATTGTTTTGACGTTTGAACTATCACTGATATATCTAATCTGTGCTTCTCACTTGTCTGTGGATGTTTTTCGGGATCTCATTGAATTGTTCATAGATTGGTTAAAATAATTAAAATCGCAGATAATCTCCTTTTGTTTTGCACGATTTGCTGATAATTCAGTGTAAACCGGACTACACGCCCCAATTGAGTAACAAACCGGGCGGATTTCTTCATTGTTCACGCAATATTGAGGTTGTGTAAGCCACGCGGGTGAAATTGAAAAAGACAAGACAAGTGTGACGGTGTGCCTTGAACTATTGTTGTGCGTCGTTCCGGCCTGCACGCTGCTGAGACAGCGTCATTTGAACCGGTCGGATCTGCCAAGCTACCACACTCACCTCCGAATTACACGATACATTTACACACACGCATTTACATACATTCTTGCGGATACGGCTTGGTCAAGCACTGGGCATCCCCTTCAGCCCACCGGCATCAGGTAAGATACTTATTAAAGGGCATCTTAACTTGAATTGTCTCCGCGTATCGCGGACATCTCGTCCCCAAACTTGCCCTGGTTTGGGAACGAACATTTTGGTAGCAGAGCGTGGTTTTATTAGTACAAATTCAATTTACTTGGTGTCTGGTCAAATTGGAAGTCTGGAACATTGAACTGATTTGTTGCGTTGTCAGCCGGGCTCTCACATTTAATTTAGAATTAATTGCATTGGCACACCTAGATACGTTTCTGTTCTGCTGGTAAAATAAGAATATTGTTGCTCAGTGTATTGGATTTATGTTTGAATTGTATATATGTGATAGTTAAGATTGATTGTTGATTTTATTGTGCATCAAGTTGTTTATAATCTGTCAGCAACAATCTTTGGCAAGGCAGATCAGTACTTGGAAAAAGTACAGGGTCGGATCTAGACCAAAATTAAATTGAATTTAAGTTTTGTTGTTGAATATTATTGTTATATTAATTTACTTGTTGTGATATTTGGTTGCAATGGCCACACTGAAGGCTGTAAAGGAGGCGGCCGCTGGTTTGGTCTCACAGCTAAGATGGTTCACCTCAGCTGCGGCCACAGTTGAGCGTGTGGACCTGGAAGAGGTCACGCTTGCTCGATTTGAGCAGCTAAAGGAGAGACTCAGCGATGTGGACGCTACATTCACCCGCTTCAACGAGCTCATCGGGGATGTGAGTTTGGAGCAGTTGGGCCAGGCAGCCCGTGACAAGGTTGCTGCGGATTATGACCAGATCTTGTCACTGGGGGATACCTTGACTCTGCGAGCCCGGGGAATTTTGAAAAGCCGGATGCCTGTCCAGGCCAAGCAGGAGGCCTCGGTTGTTACAGCCCCCGGACTATTGAGTAGGCTGCCCACTCTGGAACTGCCACATTTTGATGGTCGCTTGGACCACTGGCTGGGCTTCCAGAACCTGTTCGAGAGTTTGGTCGATGCGCGCTCGGACCTCAGACCTGCCCAAAAGTTGGCCTATTTGTTATCAGTCCTGGAAGGTGAGGCCCGAGCCTTGGTGCAGCATTTGTCGGTGACGGACTCAGCCTACTCTACCGCTTTGGAGCTCCTCTCCCGGCGGTATCAGAACAAGCGCTGCCTGGCTGATGTGCACATTGGTCAGATCTTGGGCCTGCCGGCGATTGCCAGCGTGTCGACGTTGCGCGCCGACCTATTGAACCCATTGGTCTCGGCGACCAACGCCTTGCGACGCTTGCAGTTGCCGGTGGACCAGTGGTCCTACCTGTTGGTGCACGTCATCCTGCGGTTGCTCCCCGCTGACTTGAGGTCCCGCTTCGAGCAGAGGTATGGTGGGGACAGTGCCACCCATCTCCCCCCCTTTGACGACCTCCTCAAATTTTTGGAGGATGAATGTCGTTTCCAGGACAACGTTCGTGGTGCCACGGGGACACGCCAATCGCCTTCTCGTCCAAGGGACCAGGGACGGATTAGGGCCAAGGGGCCTGTTGATAGTCGCCCCGCCCCCCGTTTTGCTGGCACCCGGAGTCGTCCTGATTGCGACTATTGTAAGGCCACGGGACATGGTATGGCAAGTTGCCCGGAATTCTTGGCCTTGCACGTGAGTTCCCGTCGCCGAATTGCCAACGCACGCCGCTTGTGCTTTTCTTGTTTGGGGGCTCACTTTCATCGGGACTGTCCCAAGCCCCGCCCGTGTGGAATTTGTGAGGGCGCTCACCTTGAGATTTTGTGCGCCAACGCGAACCGCTCTGGCAGACCAGCTTCTGATGAGGGTTCGCGCAGGGGGGGGTATGACGGAGACGAGCACCGGGCCTCGGGCACGCCGGTTGGGAACCGGGTAGAGGCCCGCAATTTTGATGACCGTACTCCACCCCCCGCTCAAGCTGAACGGGAGCCGCGCGCGCGCCATTTGGTCTCCCCTCGCAATGGTGATCGGGAGCCGCGCGCGCGCCATTTGACCTCCCCTCATAGGGACAATTGCACGGCGGCTGCTCGGCAACAATGGCCAGACCAGCACCGCTACCTTTCCCCTCCTCTGGCGGAACGCCCCCGGTTGGAGTCGCGCCCCCCGCCCTTCAGGCATCCGGTGGGATATGCCCTTCCAGCGATGGCAAGCAGCTCGAGACACCGCGCGGACGAACCATTCGAATGCTACCCTCGTCGTGACCGACGACAGCCTGGATGCGGCGATCGGTCGCCGCCCAGGCATTGCTAGGAAATTGGCGCCTGCCCCGCTAAAGGACCCCCCCAGATCGAGACGGTTTTGTTGCCAACGGCCTCGGTCAAGGTCTGGGGACCCTTGGGTGACTCGATTGTGGTCCGTGCCATTTTGGACACGGGAGCCCAGGGTTGCCTTTTGTCGTCTTGGTTAGCGGAACAGGTCGGCCTGAATGTGAACGACTTTTCAGGCAAGATTCAGGGAATTGGCGAAACGGCTGTCACCACTGTTGAGGGAAGGACCTGGCTTGAAATCACCCCTGTGAGTTGTCTGTACCCTAAAATTGATGCTCCTGCCCTTGTCCTGCCTAATATATTGGGTGACCATCCCCAATGTCAGTTGCCTTTGGATGTTTTACGGTTGACGTCAGGCCTGGATTTGGCTGACCCCCGGTTCGATTCCCCTTGTACGGTGCATTTGTTGTTGGGCTCCGATGTGCTGGGGAGAATAATGTTGGGAAATATGAAGGTCTTGCAGCCGGAGACCCCACGGCGTCATGAGAGGGGCTTGGTGGCTGTCTCAACCATCTTTGGCTTTGCAGTGATGGGCCTAGCGTTGAAAGTTCCCCCTCCACCTGAGCCTGATTTTGTGTTGACATCCGGCTCCGCTCTCTCTGACGCCGTTCAGAGGTTTTGGGAAGTTGAGGAGCCCCCTCAGGTGGCCCGCTTGAATCCGGAACACGAGGAGTGCGAGTTGTTCTATCAGAACAACACCGGTCGACTCCGTTCCGGTCGGCTTGTAACCCGGCTGCCGTTTGTTGCGGTGCGACCACCTCTCGGCCAATCCAGATCCACGGCCGAAAAGAGATTGTTGGCAATGGAGCGCCGCATGAGCAGGGACCCGGTGCTGCGGCAAAAATATGTAGACTTTATGCGTGAATACGCAGACTTGGGACACATGTCGGTGTCAAACTTGAATTGGCGCTCAGTCGAGCATTTCTTCCTGCCGCATCACGCGGTCCTCAAGCCATCCACCGGGAAACTGCGCACAGTGTTTGATGGGTCTGCGCGGACTTCTTCCGGCGTCTCGTTGAATGATTGCTTGCATTCCGGCCCCAAATTGTTGAGGGACCTTTGTGACGTCATCACGTCTTTCCGTCGTCATCAAGTAGTCTTTGTGGCCGATATCAAAATGATGTTCCGGCAAACGGTTATTCACCGAGATGACAGACGTTATCAGTTGATCCTGTGGCGGGAAAATCCCCAGGACCCCATGATTGTATACGAGCTCAACACGAATACGTACGGCCTTCGATCAAGCCCCTTTGTCGCTATTCGTTCGCTTTGGGAGCTCGCGGATCGGGAGCGTTTGAGGTTCCCTCGGGCGTCCGCCATCTTGAAAACCGACCTATACGTCGATGACGTCTGTACTGGAGCTTCCACCGTTGAGGAAGCTATCCTCTTGCGTGACGAGTTGGTTCAGATTTTGGCCTCCGCTGGCTATGAGTTGCGTAAATGGGTGTCCAACTCGCCAGCGCTATTGGAAGGAGTGTTGGAGGATCATAGGCAGGATCCTCACTTGTTTGAGAACGTTGACAACCCCGCCATGATGGCCGTCCTCGGCGTTCAGTACCGACCAGTCCAAGACACCTTTACCTATGATGTCGACTTGGAGTCACCAACCACTTGGACTAAACGACTGGTGTTGTCTACTGTCGCGAGGACCTTCGACCCTAACGGTTGGATCTGCCCGGTACTGTTTTGGGCGAAATGCTTCCTTCAGCGCCTTTGGACCGCTGAACTTGGTTGGGACGAGCCACTTCGGGAAACCCTGTTGGACGACTGGCTCCAATTTGTATCTGCACTCCCTGCGGTCAACGAGGTCGCGCTACCACGTGCCATCCTCCCCCCTGGGGGTTATACTGCTACCCTTCACGGGTTTTGTGACGCGTCTTCGAACGGTTATGCCGCCGTTGTTTATCTGCGCACCGTCAGCGCGACAGGCCAGGTGAAGTTGTCACTGGTCATGGCTAAGAGCAAGGTGGCCCCCCTCCGGACGGCATTGACCATCCCTAAGTTGGAGTTGTCAGGGGCGGCGCTTCTTGTGCGGCTACTGAACCACGTTGCGCATACCTTGGGTGGAACTGTGGACATTCGAGCTTCTTACGCATGGACTGACAGTCAAATTGTTCTGTGTTGGTTGAAGACGTCCGTCCACTCTTTGGAGGTCTTTGTTGCAAACCGAGTGTCTCAGATTCAGAGTTCTGAAACATCTTTGATTTGGAGGCACGTGCCCGGAGACTTGAACCCCGGCGACGTAGCCTCACGCGGGTGCATGGCCCCCCGTTTGATTGCTCACCCCCTTTGGTGGGGACCGGACTGGTTAACTCGCCGCGAGGATGATTGGCCACGAACGCCAGTCTTGATGTCGGATCCTTTGCCCGGACTTAAGGTGTTCGCTGTTGTGACAAGGGACCCTCCGTTTGACCCTGAAATTTTGTTGAATCGGTACAGCTCCCTCGACAAATTGTTGAACGTTACCTCGTGGATCAGGCGCTTTGGTCATAACTCTAGGAATCCAGGGGACAAGCGCCTGTCACTGGTCCTCTCTCCTCAAGAGCGACAGGAGTCACTCCTCTTTTGGGTTCGCTCCGTGCAGGCTGCCCACTTTGAAAGGGAGATCGAAACCTTGAAGTCTGGCAGGGTTAAGTTGTCGGGAGCCGTTAGTAAGTTGAACCCCTTTTTGGATGATACGGGTCTCTTACGTGTTGGAGGACGGTTGAGGCACTCTAGCCTTCCTTATGGGGCCCGTCACCCCCTTTTGTTGCCCAAGGAGGGCCATTTGGTCAAATTGTTGGTGACCGATCGTCACATCAAGAACTCGCATGCCGGTTGCAATGCGCTGTTGGCCATTCTGCAGCGAGAGTTTTGGATTTTGTCGGCTCGTCGTACTATTCGTAGCATTGTCTTCCGTTGCATGCCGTGCTATCGGACTAAGGCTTCCACTATGCAGCCCCTAATGGGAGACTTGCCGGCTGATCGTGTCAATGAGGCGAGGCCTTTTGCTGGCGTCGGAACGGACTTTGCTGGTCCCTTTTCGGTGAAGACGTCCACCCTTCGTAATAGTAAGATTGTCAAGGCTTATTTGTGTGTTTTTGTCTGCCTATCAACCAAGGCAGTGCATTTGGAGCTGGTAACCTCCCTCTCGACAGAGGCCTTTGTAGCAACATTGGATAGATTTGTGTCTCGCCGTGGGTTGCCTTCTTTGATTAGGTCTGATTGCGGTACCAACTACAAGGGTACAAGTAACTATTTGAAGGAGGTATACGCCTTCCTTAATGAGAGCCAGGTTGACATTGGTAACGAATTGGCCCGCCGAGGAGTCACTTGGTTGTTTGACCCGCCAGCCTGCCCCCATTGGGGGGGTATTTTTGAGGCCGCGGTGAAAGCGGCAAAGGGGCACTGGCGGAGATTGTTGGGAGACACCGTTCTCACCTTTGAGGAATTAGCTACGGTATTTTGCCGCATTGAAGCTGTGCTAAATTCACGCCCGTTGTGCCCGCTTTCTTCGGACCCGAACGATTTGGAGGCTCTAACACCGGGCCATTTCTTGATTGGACAGCCACTTGTCGCCCTGCCGGAGTACCCTCTTGTTGATGTGAGCCAAAATCGGCTATCGCGGTTTCAATTGGTGCAACAGCTCGCTCAAAACTTTTGGAAGCGTTGGAGCTTAGAGTATCTGCACATCCTCCAGCAGCGCGTCAAGTGGACGGACAAAACTCATCCGCCCAAGATCGGAGACCTCGTCCTGGTTAAGGATGCCAACCTTAAGCCTTTGTATTGGCGCCGGGGGCGCATTCTTAACTTGGTGGCTGGCACCGACGGGGTCCCTCGTTTTGCTGAGGTTTTGGTAGACGGCTCAGTCATGAAGAGAGCGGTCGCAACTTTGTCCAGACTTCCAATTGATTAGCGGACGGTTAGGCCCGTCCGGGGGGGGTAGATGTTTCGTACCATGCGTTTCCGAACGCATCTTTTGTTGTCCGAGCATCTTACATTGTTTTGACGTTTGAACTATCACTGATATATCTAATCTGTGCTTCTCACTTGTCTGTGGATGTTTTTCGGGATCTCATTGAATTGTTCATAGATTGGTTAAAATAATTAAAATCGCAGATAATCTCCTTTTGTTTTGCACGATTTGCTGATAATTCAGTGTAAACCGGACTACACGCCCCAATTGAGTAACAAACCGGGCGGATTTCTTCATTGTTCACGCAATATTGAGGTTGTGTAAGCCACGCGGGTGAAATTGAAAAAGACAAGACAAGTGTGACGGTGTGCCTTGAACTATTGTTGTGCGTCGTTCCGGCCTGCACGCTGCTGAGACAGCGTCATTTGAACCGGTCGGATCTGCCAAGCTACCACACTCACCTCCGAATTACACGATACATTTACACACACGCATTTACATACATTCTTGCGGATACGGCTTGGTCAAGCACTGGGCATCCCCTTCAGCCCACCGGCATCAGGTAAGATACTTATTAAAGGGCATCTTAACTTGAATTGTCTCCGCGTATCGCGGACATCTCGTCCCCAAACTTGCCCTGGTTTGGGAACGAACATGTATAAATAGTAAATTTCTGGCCGTTATCTAAATAACAACGCCAATGCTCTAGAGCAGTTATAACACTTAATAACTCACGTTCAGTGATTGAGTAATTTCTTTGAGGTTGAGTGAGGGATTTACTCATATAAGCAATAGGTTTTTCTAACCCATCAAATTCCTGTGTCAGCATTGCTCCCAGACCGTATGCTGATGCATCACAGTGGACAGCAAAAGGTTTTGAAAAATCAGGACAAGTTAGAATTGGAGTAGAAACTAATGCTTGTTTAATTAAATTAAATGCGTTATTTGCTTCTGGAAGCCATTTAAAAGGAGGTGCTTTTTTGCTAGTTGATGTTAATTTCGTGAGAGGGGCAGCCAAGGTGCTGAGATTTGGAATGAAACGACGGTACCAGCTCGCTGTACCAAGGAACTTTTTGACTTCCTTACTAGATTTAGGCGGCTGTATGTCTAGAATAGCTTTGATTTTATCGGGGTCGGTATGTAAACCTTTTTCATTAACTACATACCCTAAATATTTAAGTTCGCTACGGAAGAAGGCGCATTTGGGAAAGTTAATAGTAATGTTAGCTGATTTTAATTTGTTGAAAACTTTATTTAGAAGGGTAATATGATCGTCAAATGTTTCGGAAATGATAATTATGTCATCTAAGTAACAGAATACGGAGCCGTCAACGTCACAAAGCAGATTATCTATAAATCTTTGCTGAGTTGCGGGTGCGTTAGTGAGACCAAAGGGCATAACCTTAAATTGGTATGTTCCACGACCTGGAACGTGAAAAGAAGTCTTGGGACGATCTTCTACTCGGAGAGGAATCTCCCAAAATGCTTTTGCAATATCAATGGAAGATAGATATTTAGCATTTTTCAAATTATCAATAATATCTGATATAAAAGGTAATTTATATGAGTCTTTCCTGGTGACATCGTTTAGTTTACGGCTGTCTACACAGAAACGCCAAGTGCCATCTTTTTTAGGGGTTATAATAACAGGGTTAAGCCAAGGGCTTTCGCAAGGTTCAATTACATCTAATTCAAGCATTTTATCTACTTCTTGGCGAAGAGCTTTTTGTTTCTCAGGAGATAAACGATAACATCGTTGACGTATAGGAGGATGGTCACCTGTGTCAATATGATGTTCAATTAAGTGGGTTTTCCCAAGAGGTAAGGTTTCGGTAGAAATGTATTTAAAATTTTGAATGATAGTATCAGATATAAGGCGTTGAGTTTCAGAAAGATTGTTATAATTATTTAATTGAATATCTGTTGTATTGATTAAGAAAGTTGGGGCGTCTGAAGATTTATGGAGAGTTATTTTGGAAAGAATCTGGGGAGCTAAGTTAAAAGTTTTCCAAAAATCAATTCCTAGTATGAGAGATTCGGAGATGTTAGGTATAATATGAGCAATAATATTAGAAAATGTATTATTATACATAGTAGGTAAGTTAATATATCCAATGGAATGTACGGGTTGACCATTTGCAACCGTACCGTGTATTATGTTATTGTGTTCTACCTTGTGACCATGTTGAAGTAACAACTTGTGTGAGTTATTGCCCAAAATAGTGATTGCACTACCACTGTCTAATAATCCTGATAAAATTAAACCATTGACGTTAATATTAGTATAGGGACGTTCAGTATCTGTAGTATTTGTAAAAAGGAGCGTAGTAATTTTATAAGATTTAAAAAATATTTTAATAGTATTAAGCCAATTGTCCCAATCTGACTTAACAAAATTTGATTTACTACGATCCTTGTTTATTAGTTTTTTGGAGGGTTATTATTACATTTCGGACAATTTGTGAAAATTACGTTTTGTTTCCCGCATCGAAAACAAACTCTTTTAGTACTAGTACAATCTTCTAGTTTGTGTTCGTCTGTCCGGCAACGAGGACAAGAAAAATATTTTTGTTGTTTATTTGGAGTAATTGTGTAGATAGGTGTTGGGGGTGTGTAAGTACGTGTATGTATGCTGTTGTCGAAGCTATGGGACATTGAAAAACTTTTTTGCTTCGATAAAGTAGGTAAAAAGTGGGATAAATCGTTAGAGTCGGAATTTGATACTTCTTGACAGTTTTCGAACCATTTACAGGATTCAAGTAATGTATTTACTGAGGAGAGATCGTTAGGTAATAATCTTTGACTGAACTCTGGTTTTAAGTTCCGTCGTAAAATTTCAATTTTTTGTTTTTCCGAGAGTGGTTCGTGGAGTTTGTGGAACAATGACTCCATTGTAGCAAAATAGATAATAACTCTTTCATTACTTTTTTGTTTGCGTGATTCTATAAATTTTTTGAGTTTATAGTCATAATCTGTTATCTCGAAATATTTAAATAAGGATGTTTTAAAAGCTTCCCAATCTCTTATAGAATCTTTGTTTGCTCTGAACCAATCTAGAGCTATTCCGGAGAGTACATCGTAAATGTGATTGTACAAGGTATTATTGCTGATATTCCTAGCAGTAGCGAATTCCTCTACTTTTAGGATAAATTCTCTGGGACATCCATCTCCAGAAAAAGAAAATTTCTTAATCTCCGTGTTTGGTCGGTTATATGATAAGTTAGTTAGGGTTTGGGTAAGAGTATCGAAAAATATGTTTGGTACAGTGGTTTCCTGAACAGATGTCGCAGAATGGTATACTGATGTAGATGGTGTTGGTTCTAGGATCTGGAAACGTTGCTCTTGTGTTTTTAATTGTTCCCAAAGGGATTTATAATTTTGAATGTCCTCGAGTGGACTTTCTGTGTTGATTTCTATCAACGACAAACGATTACGGATGTGGGTAATATAGGGAATAATCTTTGTTTTTCTATTGGGATAGGAAGTTATGGTTATGTCTAGAATGTCTAGACATTTTTTTAATTCCTCTATATCTCGGGCTTTGGTATATGGGCTTAAAGAAGTTGGTGGATATAAATGGGACTCTGCTAATATATTGGAAAGAATTTCACGCAATTCAACGGCAGTTTGTGTTGGTTGAAATTGCGCGTTTCGCAAATTAAGCTCATAAATAATTTCAGGTTTGTTAAGTTGTGAAATATCCATATTGTATATATGGCTTTATAATTGAACAAATGGTATCAAACCTTTTCAGTCAAATAAAGAAAATTGTTGAAAATCAATAGTGACAACGTCTGAGTATGACAGTTTATGTATTTAAATATTCTGATTATGATGATAATTTCTGATTATGTATTTTATTATATTATATTATTGTATAGTTGTGTATTTAGTGTTAAAAATATATTCTTTTAGCTGCATGTAATGTTTGTAAGAACTTAGCTTACGTATTCTCGAGTCGGCTTCGAAGGCCTAGAGAAATACGGGCTAAGCGTGTAGTAACTTGGATAAGGGTACTCCCCAAAGCCAAGGGTGAGGTAACCAACGTGTTTTGGAATAACTGCGAGGGTTTAAACTCCAAGAACTCGAGGGTTTATGTAGCTGTCGTTAGACAAGCCGTAGGTGTGAGTAGGTGATGTCTGTAAGGCTGTGTTGTAATAAGTATTGAGTTTTGTAAGTATTTGGTATATGAGTAATAGGTAGGTAATTAGTTTGTGTATGAATGCCTCCGGTACTAAGACAATCGGGAACCGATTACATTTGTAACCTGCCTTAGTAGCGTCGAGCGTGTTATTGTCTGTAAAATGTGTGTATAGTGATTGTAGTTTAGATAGTTGTGATACGTTCTGTTTTGTGTTATGAAAAATGGGGATGAAGTTTGACTGTAGTACTTACATAGGGTAGAATATGGTATAACACTAAAAAGTAATCACTATCACGCCGTTGGTTTATACGCGCTGTAAATATTAATAATAGTCCCTAATCTTCATTTTTTGATCCAATTAGGGTGGTCAGTGTCCTCGGCGCAGTCACGTAGAATGTAGCGGGAGATGGTGTAAAACGCTTCTGGTAGCTGGCGTGTCGGCCTCGTCTGGCGTGTCAGCGCTTTCTCGCCAAGCTTCTACAACCTCATCCCGGGGTAGTTCTTCCGGAGAGCCAGTGTGACGTGGTGGGTGCAGATGATGAAATAATAAACGTTTCTTATGTGACTTGGTGGTTTATTATTGTAGAAATCGTATGATTAAAAATAAAAACCCGTGCGTCGGGTTTTTTTTTAGAACTTCATTAAATAGAAACCAGCTGTGCTAGTTAGAGCAAACACTCAATACTCTGGTAGTAGGAAGAAACTTAGGAAGATGTATATCGTTACATAATTTTGGTAGGACTGATGATAAAAATGGCTGTGCAGTCAATGCGACAAGCCAATTTTAAATTCGAATTTTGAAAGGACTGTTACATTTCTTTCTTTGAGTACGTAAGCACTATGGAGGTTTTTTAGTCGTCGTGGAGGTTTTACGTCCACGAGACTGTAAATGAAACGACATCGTTACAGCCTGAGCGTTTCCGATTGCCAAATTAGTGTCGCTTACAGGTTTTACAACTTCAGTAGTTTCTGCAGAGCCTTCTATTAATATAAATGGTCACGAAATTATAGTATCTAGCTGTCTGGACTTTAAAAGAGACTATGACCTCTGAGTTTGTTTCGGCTGTTTCTTCTCAGAGTAGTCAGGTACGAAACACCGGCCCCATCTAGTTTAAAAAATAAGGACGTGTAAAAGTGTTTGTGAAAACCAATTTGCAAAATAAATATCATTTATCATAATCATTATTACAGCCGAAAGACGTCCACTGCTGGACATAGGCCTCCCCCAAGTGCCGCCACATTCACCGATCCCGTGCGACTCGCATCCACCGGATTCCCGCAACCTTCACCAGGTCGGTCGGTCCACCTAGTCGGAGGCCTTCCAACGCAACGTCATCCGGTTCGCGGTCGCCACTCCAGAACTTTTCGGCCCATCGGCCATCCGTTCTGTGAGCAATTTGCCCTGCTAACTTGGCAGTGAGCGTAATAATAATAAGTGTAATAATTCTTCGGGCTACGTTGGGAACCTTGCTATACTCACGTATATCTAGAAGTTAGACCCCAAGAAATGCTAAAACCGATGTTCCGCAATCTGTCTGCTATATCAAGTTACCTCACCGATTTTCGTGTTCAAGTTAAAGTTAGTAGAAGATGCATTAGCAGTGCTTGAAGCCACGAGCAACACGTGTGCATAAGTTATCACGCCGCCAACCCATCGCATATTGAACAACTTACCGTTTTCTACATATTAAGCAGGTAGGAGGTATCCATATTTTAAATGCGAAAGTAACTTTGTATGTCTGGTACTTTACACGCATTAACAGCTACGGCTACGATGACGTTTGGCCTCTAGTAGACCATGACCTGGAACAAAAGATACTTTTATTCTAGTAGGATATTCTCGACGGATGATTTCCGATAAAAAAACCCATGAAGGTTAACCCTTTTTACGTCTCTTCCCGGGTAATTTGACCATTTCAATATTTCAATTTATTCCTCTGACAGATAATTTAAGACAAGATGAAAGACACTTTCTACCAGGCAAATAATCACGCACTTGGAACTCATCAGATAATCCACTATGCGTACAGTCATATTCTTGGAAAACTTAAAAATTCACGAAAGTAAATACGATCAAAAATTTAAATCTTTCACTAGGCCTTCAAAACACGTCCGGTGGCTAACGAAGTAGAAGTATATAACTGAACGCGTAGTGGATTATCTGCTACGACGTAGCAGTCAGCCGAGCTGGCGTAGCAGTGACGTAATCGCGTGAGCTACGACGTAGCAACGTCCAAGGCTTTTCATTTGGTGAGGAAGTTTCTTCAACTGTAAGTTGACAATTGAAAATTTCTTTATTTTGGTCTACGTTTTTGACTTCTCTTTATTAAATTGACGTCTTAAAAGCCTTTGATCTAGCACAATCCGAATACTAAAGAACTAACTGAATTACAAATTTCGCATACTGTTGAATTAAAAGCTTCTTAGTGTTGCTGGAGAATTTTTTATAACTGCTACTCCTATTGTTGCTCCTCTGCTAACAGAAAGGAGTCTAGAAAGTGGTGAAGAGTGCGTATTAGGAGACTGTCTTATGCATTTTGACGTACAGAAAGCATTGATTCTCAGTGTAATTTCAATAACTGACTTTCGATTTAAAAATTAGTCAACAGAAAAATCATTGCAGCACATGTGAAACGAAAAGGTATTTTCATAACTCTTTCGGAGCAACGAAACAGAAAACTCAATAACAAAGCAAGACTTAGGGCTCATTTCTGGAGACGCGGCGCGTCGGGCGGCGCGTCGGGCGGCGCGTCGGGCGGCGCGGGCCGCTTCAAATTCAAACATATGTCAATGTATGAGAGCGTTTACGGAGAAGCGTTTTTACGCGCGTTTGCTCGAGATGCAGCGTCGGACGCCGCGTCGGACGCGGCGGTGCACGCGGCGTCCCCCGCGGCGTGCGACGCGGCTTTATGTCATGGAGACTTCTGCCAGTTTTTGGAGGATGATGTTATGCCCATTGGACTAAGTAAATTAGTTTTGAATGGTAACAGTATGAAGTAAAATATGTTTGTTTCCTTTTGCTACATTAAAAAAAATACTCTTCTACTTTGACAGATTTAAACTAGATAAAAACATAATATGGTTTTCGCTTGGAACTGCTAAAAAAAATAAATCCAACCGTATTGCTTGAGGCAGTCGTAGTTCATATAGCATTATTTGTATATTGCTATAAATCACGAATTTATTAAAAAAATGAAAAAAACATAATTCCTTCAAAATTTAGTCGCAGATTTGTTTTATACATAGTAGGAGCCATGTTTTGTAATTATAAACGTGTACTTTTTGGAACAAAATTTCTTAACGCGTCTTACAGATAGTGCGATTTAGTAGAAATCGTCACGTTATGAAATGCTGTATGCGGCCTGCTGTATACTACCACGTAAAACACTGAACGAGGGTCCGTCCCTATAATGGCAAAGAATATAATACAACACTTGAAACTGTTAACATTGACATGAAACATATATATTTGCTGTAAACTCATATCGAGTAAAATACCATCTTGCCTAGGTAACGAAACCGCTACGGTTTCGTTAAATGCGTTTTACGTACTTCTAATCCGACTACAATACCATCTATCGAGCGAGGGGTTTAACTTTCAAATCATTTTTGAATTAACTCTTAATGTTTCTCCATCCAACGTTTTTGTCATCTTTCTCTGCTTCTGTCATAGGTTTTCACAAATAATTTGAAAGTGAAAACTTCTTTAGCGACGTTGTGCACTTTTTGGGATGGGTAAAAAATGTTAAACTCGCGTCTGGACACGTGACCTGATCGAAAATTCGTAAGACGGAGATTCATAATGTAGGTAGATGTGGTGTTCACTCGTACACTAGTTAGGGTTTAGAGTAAAACCACCGTATATTACTGTGGTGTCTTTGTTCAGGGTGGGCTCGGAAACCGGTTAATTTTCCAAACCGGTTTCGGTCATTGACCCCAAACCAGAAACGATTGCGGTTTAGGTTTCGGTTACCGTTGTTTTAACCGGTTAATGGGTGTTTGCGCGGAACGCATTATAAACTCGTTTTAGTGTGTCTATGTTTATGTTATTTTCTTTAGCTATGATATAAGTGATTTTTCCTCTGTTTTTTTTGAAAGTTTGACATTACAAACAATTATTGAAGAGAAAAGTCGTTTTTATTTAAAACTCCTCATTAAATCACCTGATGAAATCCCGAACATGGTCCTTCATGCCGGATTGGAAGATTTTTCTTCGATCAGCTAATTAATATAAGGATTTGAAGAGAATAGGTGGAAAACTCGTAATTTGAAGCGAAGGCGATATTCATCATAAGTTCCACCCAACACTCTGTTATCAGGTTGTATTTATTAGGTAACTAGCCGGTAATAAGCAGGTTAGTACCATCATACATTATACTTCATCATTGTACGACTTAAGACTTATTGAATTGAACTCTATCAGTGCTTACAAAACTGTATAATTGATCAGACATTATTATGTTAATCTTGTATTAATCACAGTTATTTCTACCTTTTAAAGAGTAGCCATAAAATAGCTGCATTATCATAATATTATTAGGTAGGTAACAGTCACCGAGTCATTTATACAATGTAATCACATCAAAGTTAGGTAGGTTCATTCAGTCAGGTATCGTAACAGCTATAGGCGCTATTAAAATTGTAATCGTAAACATTCCAGGTTGACAGCATCAGCTTCCGCAATGCCAGAGGATAAGGAACTGGTTAGAAAAAGGGCGAGTTTCAAGGGAAGGGTAACCGTATTCTTAAATTATTTGAATTCATTGAAACCTTCTATAACTCCTTCAGAGGGTAATGAGTTGCAATTGCGTTTAAATAGGCTTGAGTCGTTGTATAGCCAATATGACGAGGTGCAATTAGCATTGGAATGTAGCACTGATAATTTGGATGCTCAAATGTTAGAACGTAGCGAGTTTGAGTCTCATTATTATAAAGCCCTAACTGAAGCTCAGAAAGTGCTCGATGATTTTAAGAAGAAAGATCCAGTTGTTAGTGAGTGTAGTGAGTGTGTAAGTGCACGTTCAAATAATCACAGGTTAGTTAAATTACCGACTATTCAGTTACCAAAATTTAGTGGTTCATATGTGAATTGGTTGGAATTTCACGATACATTCGTCAGCCTTATTCACTCTAATGACGACATAAACGCAATAAATAAATTTCATTATTTGAGATCATCACTAGAAGGTTCAGCAGCCGTGGTGACAAACTCAATTCAGTTTTCTGCCGCCAATTATTCAGTCGCTTGGAAATTACTCTGTGACCGGTTTGATAATAAACATCTGTTGATTCAACACCATGTTTCAGCGTTATTTGATATTGAGACGATCAGTAAGGAGTCATCTGTGAATTTAAAAGCGTTAATCGATCAAATTAATAAAAACTTGCGTGCCTTGGAATCTCTTGGCGAACCCATTAATTCCTGGGATACTTTACTCATTCACGTTCTAAGAGGCAAGTTGGACAATAAAACTTACCGTGAATGGGAAGAGTATAAGGGTCGCCTAGACAAGAATTGCAAGATCACACTTACTGAAATGCTTACATTCATTAAAAATCGTGCTGACTTACTCGAAACTTTAGAAATGTCAAGTTCAACAACTGTTTCACATTCAAACACTCGTAAAAACAATGTTAAAACAATGGTAATACAGGATTCCAACAATCAGGTGAATAGTTCGTCTAAACCTAGGAGTTGTGTCAAATGTAACGGCGAGCACAAATTAAGCAGTTGTCCTCAATTTTTGGCGTTGAATAACGAAGCACGGTTACAATTGTTACCAAAATATAAGATTTGTTACAATTGTTTGTCTTCAGGACATTACGCTAATACCTGTAAACAGGCAGGTTGCAAAATATGTCGCCGCAAGCACCACACTCTGGTGCATGTTGCAGATCATTCGAAGAAGTCAGAGCCACGTTACTCGTGCTGTGCTTGACAGTGGCAGCACATCATGTCTCATGACTGAAAGACTGTACAATCAACTAGGTTTAACAGCGAATTCTGTGAACAGCTCCATATTAGGTATTAATAATTCTTCATCACATATCAATAAAATGTGTCCAGTCTCAATAAGATCTTTAGACGATAACTTCTCCATTACCGTTCATTGTTTTGTTCTACCTTCAATTACCGATAATATTCCGAGTAGACATGTCGACTTATCAAAATTAAAAATTCCATCTAATATTTGTCTGGCTGACCCTAACTTTTACTCACCGGCCCCAATAGATATGTTGCTCGGTGCTGACATCTTTTGGGAGTTATTGGGATCCCGAAGAATTAAGTTAGGAGACGGACAGCCTATTCTTTGTGAAACTAGGCTAGGGTGGCTGGTTTCAGGCCCAACTAAAATTAGTTATTCTTCGATGCCATTAAAAAAGGTAAAATGTAATTTTACAAATATTGTCTGTGACAATGATGATGAATTTAATAATAGCATAAATAATCAACTAACAAAGTTTTGGCAATTGGAAGAGGTCTGCACTACATCAGTATATTCGCAGGAAGAGAAACTATGTGAGGAACATTTTATAAACAATACTACACGTTTGGAAACCGGGCAATTTTGTGTTCGAATTCCACTGAAATGTTCCTCAGATTTGTTAGGTGAATCCTTTGTAAGGGCAAAGCATTGTTTTTATTCTTTAGAGCGTAGGTTCAAAAGCCAGCCTCGACTGTCTAAGATGTATAAAGAGTTCATGGCAGAGTACGAAAGTCTAGGGCACATGTCGAAATGTAAAAATGTTGAACATTCTGCTCATTACCTCCCACATCACGGAGTTTTGCGTGAGAGCAGTGTCACCACTAAACTAAGAGTGGTTTTTAATGCCAGTAGCGTCACTACTACAGGTACTTCCTTTAATAGTATTCAGATGGTCGGACCTGTAGTACAGGATGACCTTTTGTCGATATTATTACGTTTTAGACAACATAAATATATTATTAATGCTGACGTGGAGAAAATGTACCGGCAGATAGTGGTTCATCCAAATGACAGACATCTCCAACAAATCGTCTGGCGTGATGACCCGTTAATTCAATTACAAACGTACCAGCTTAATACCGTGACGTACGGTACGGCCAGCGCGCCGTACCTTGCAACGAGGTGTGTTAAACAGTTAGGTTTAGAGTGCAGTGATAAAAGGGCTGCTGAGGTCATTCTACACGACTTCTACGTCGACGATTTGCTGACGGGAGGAGATGATATCAATGAAATAAAAGATCTGCGTCATAAAGTAACTTCTACTCTTGCTTCAGCTAGAATGAACCTAAGGAAGTGGAAGTCAAATGACATGCGTTTGTTGATTGGTACTGACTGTCCCCAATCTTCACTCGACTTGAATATTGGCGGATCTGAGTCTTCCAAAACTTTAGGTGTGGGTTGGCAATCACAATCAGATCAACTTCATTTTCCCATTAGTCAACCAATTATTTGTAGCGATACAAAACGTGACATGCTTTCGACTATATCACAAATTTTTGATCCTTTGGGGCTTTTAGCTCCAGGTATTATAGTGATGAAGATGTTACTTCAAAAACTATGGTTATATAAACTGTCATGGGATGAACAGCTACCGCCGGACATTAGGAGGATTTGGACTGACCTAGTTAGGAATTTACCTAAACTAAATGAAATTTATGTTCCTCGTTGTGTTTTCATTGATTCTATGAACCTTTTAGAGTTTCACGTTTTCACTGACGCGTCTGAACGAGCATACGGAGCATGCTTATACGTTCGCAGTGTCAACAGTGAACATCAAGTGTTAGTACGTTTATTGCTAGCTAAGAGTCGTGTTGCTCCTCTTAAACCAACCACCATTCCCAGACTTGAGCTTTGCGGTGCTCTGGTCGGAGTCAGAATTTATGAAAAAGTGGTCGCATCATTACGTTTAAACACTAGACCGCGTACATTCTTCTGGACAGACTCCACTGTCGTCCTAGGATGGCTTAAAATGTTGCCAATTAAGCTGCAGCCTTTCGTTCGCAACAGAGTTGCAGACATTTTAGATAAGACTGGCAACTGCGAGTGGAGACATGTCCCAACCGACCAGAACCCCGCTGATTATGTCTCTCGAGGAGTAGACATCAATTTATTACCTTCTTTAGATGATTGGTGGTCTGGTCCAGGTTTTTTAAAGAATGACGTATCTTGTTGGCCTTCTCAATTTACACAACCCATTGATGAATCTTTGCCGGAAATTAAACCAACTGTCACTTTACATGGTACAGTAAACGATAATGTAGCAAGTGAATTTCTTAACTTTAACCGGTTTTCGAGTTTCTTAAGGCTTCAGCGTTCAGTAGCATACGTTTTACGTTTCATTGCTGCATGTAAAAAACTATCTGTTTATGGTCCCTTTAGTAGTGATGAACTACAAAATTCTTTAAATTTGATTATTCGAATAAGTCAAAACGAGTCTTTTATTGAATACAAGTTGTTACTCCATAACAGACAATTGCCAAAGAAAAGTGCATTATTGAAATTTAACGTCTTTCTGGATGAAAATAAAATTCTGCGACTTCGAGGTCGATTACAAAACTCGGATTTACCATACGAAAAGAAATGTCCAATTCTTTTACAATCGAATCATCATTTTACAAAGTTACTGTTTGAGTATGAACACAAAAGGTTGTTCCACGCTGGGCCCCAGTTGCTGTTGGCTTCCATACGGGATACATACTGGCCCATAAGAGGTCGCAATTTAGCCAGGTTGTGCTACCGTAGATGTGTACGTTGCTGTCGTCTTAAAGGTCAAACAGTCACACCGATCATGGGTAATTTACCACGGCAGCGACTTCTAGCTGGAGGTTTCCCTTTTGAAAATATTGGTTTGGATTATGCCGGTCCCATACAATCTGCAGTTAGACAGGGTCGTGGTTGTAAATTAGTGAAGGTGTATATCGCAATTTTCGTTTGTTTCACGACAAAATCAATACACCTTGAACTAGTCGGTGATTTAACTAGCAATACTTTTATTATGGCACTTAAGCGATTCATCTCGCGTAGGGGTAAACCGGTTAACATATATTCCGATAGTGGCACCTCGTTTGTTGGTGCATATAATGAACTATCAAAGTTTCTTAAAAATAATTGCGACTCATTGTCCGAGGGGATGGCTAAAGAAGGAATTAATTTTAACTTCATACCTGCATACTCACCTCATTTTGCTGGCCTTGCGGAGGCTGGTGTCAAGTCAACAAAGCATCATTTAGTCAGAGTGTTGGGCCTTTGTAATCTAACTTATGAAGAACTTTACACTACGCTGGTCCAAATAGAAGCTATTTTAAACTCCAGACCACTGACTCCTCTTTCATCGAATCCTGAAGACTTGGCACCATTGACACCTGGACATTTTTTAATTGGACGTCCTATGACATCTCTGCCGACACCTGATTACCATAACCACTCCACCAGCTCCTTATCGAGATTTCAACGTGTTGAGCAACTTCGACAACATTTTTGGAGCAGATGGAGCAAGGAATACATATCGGAGCTCCAACTCAGAACGAAATGGCGCACATCTAAGGGCTCGTTGAAGCTGAACTCTCTGGTACTTCTGAAAGAAGATAATATGCCGCCTCTGAGGTGGAAAATGGGCCGAATTATAGCTACCTATCCTGGTCCCGATGGCGTCATCAGAGTCGCAGACGTGAAAACCTCCAATGGACTGCTCCGGCGATCATTCAGTAAGATTTGTCCACTGCCCATATACCCTGAGTCTGACCATTCGGGTTGAAAGACAGGCTTTCAACGCCCGGGGGTATGTTTGCGCGGAACGCATTATAAACTCGTTTTAGTGTGTCTATGTTTATGTTATTTTCTTTAGCTATGATATAAGTGATTTTTCCTCTGTTTTTTTTGAAAGTTTGACATTACAAACAATTATTGAAGAGAAAAGTCGTTTTTATTTAAAACTCCTCATTAAATCACCTGATGAAATCCCGAACAATGGGAGAACCTGGTTTTTTACAAATTCCGGTTCTGTTGAGCGAAATTAACCGGTTAATTTGAAAATGACCTTACGAGAAAGAAACAGAATATCGTAATGCCGGTAATTTGTATTTGTTGGCATTAGAAAATAGTAAACATTACCAGGCAAATCGTCGTGCTGTGCGGTTCCGTTTATGTACTTTACGTTTATTTGGTTGGTTCACCTTTTTGCAGATTACCTATTTGTTGACAAACCTATTGTGAAATGGCAGGAACCGGTAAGTATTTTGGTATTTACATCAGGACTCTGATGTAGGTATGCTTATTGTATTTTATTGTGCCTTTTAATAGTTACCTTATCTTAAAACGGTGTTTCTCTATTTACATGTAAAGTTTTAAATAAGTATGTAAGTACGTACGTACATACAGGGTTTTATTCTAATTTAGAAACAAATTCATGTTTCAAGTTATGTTGTTTTCTTTAACACTCGAGAAAACACGAGTAAAAACACATTAGCACCTACATTTTTAAAATTAATGTGTACTATAGGTAGCTAACTACCTAGCTACCACTACTCGAGGAATGGGCCATTCGCGGCCATTGCGCGTCTACCCGTGCGTGAGAGAATGATCAGCGATACACGCCGCCCGTCGCCATAGCCAAGAGCATTTAGAGTACTTTTATTTAATTAATAAAAAATAATAGTAGCTATTTAAAAATAAAAATAAATAGTACTAGTGTTATTAAAAATGTTGAAGGGAAAAATGGAAAAAATAAAAAACTTTTTTGCAAAAAATAAAACCGACTTCAACAACACAAAAATAATGAAAAATAACTTTTCCTTCCAACTACGTAGTAATGTTGTCATTAACCACTACAAAACCGATCACAAAGGACGTATTTTTTGCTTCGAACCAAAACAGTGCAGTAAAGTTGTATGAAATCTCATTATTGCACTGAATTACTAATGTAAAACAGTGCAATAATGAGATTTCATACAACTTTACTGCACTGTTTTTTATTTTTGGGGTCACTGATAACGAAAATCGAAGATGACGCCGAAGATTTTTTTTTTTTTCATGTGTGTCGTTTTCGGTTTTTGGGATCGCTGCGTGATGAAAATTAGGTCAAAATGAAAATCCAAGATGGCGCCGACGAAAATTTACGGTTTTTTCTTCATGGGTATCGTTTTCATGGTTTTTGAGGTCGCAGATAATGAAAATGAGGTCAAAATGAAAATCCAAGATGGCGCCGACGAAAATTTACGGTTTTTTCTTCATGGGTATCGTTTTCATGGTTTTTGAGGTCGCAGATAATGAAAATGAGGTCAAAATGAAAATCCAAGATGGCGCCGACGAAAATTTACGGTTTTTTCTTCATGGGTGTCGTTTTCATGGTTTTTGAGGTCGCTGATAATGAAAATGAGGTCAAAATGAAAATCCAAGATGGCGCCGACGAAAATTTACGGTTTTTCCTTCATGGGTGTCGTTTTCGTAGTTTTTAGGGTCGCTGATAATGAAAATGAGGTCAAAATGAAAATCAAAGATGGCGCCGACGAAAATTTCGGTTTTTTCTTCATGGGTGTCGTTTTTTGGTTTTTGGGGTCACTGATAATGAAAATGATGTCAAAATGAAAATCCAAATTGGCGCCGATGAAAATATTCGTAAAATAAAAATTGAAACACAAATTTCAATTCGAATTACATTCGGAGTTGAAGAAAAAATTTAAGGAACATGTATGTTCCTTACGGGGGTCTTCCGACCGCAGAGTTTTACTGTCTCCCATTAATATAAAATGTCTGCATTACATCAAAAAGATACTGGCTGAAAATAAACATATGGCGCGAATTTTGTACCATCGCAAAACTTTGATACTTGTCTATTAAGTTTTACATTTAACTTGTGTACCTAGTTATTTTTATCACGGTAGGTAGATTAGTAGTTGAAAGAAAAGTAGATTACGCACCTCGCTAAAGTGAGTAATTAATGCACTCGTGCTAATTTAGTGCCCTCGCTTGCGCTCGGGCACCAACATAACACTCGTACATTAATGACTGACTTTGCGCTCGATGCAACAATCTACTATAGCTTCAGAAGTTGGTGGAACATAGAGTACACTTTATTTTCTTTCTTTCTTCCCATAATAAATTATGTTGAATAAGTAGCGGCCCCACAACACTTGTATCTGCGGCAAACGACTAAAGCAAACTAAACACAAACAAGTAAGCGCGTCCGTGAGATTGTGACACATGGCGGCTGGCGGCGGTGACGGCCGTGCATCTGAGTAAAACCGGTTTATTCAGGTTAGCGCGAGTTTTAAAATTATGTTCTCTGTAATAACCGGTAACCAAAATGATTTAGGTTTAGTCTAAACCGTTTTTGTAATTTACCGGTTAATCGATGAACGATATTATAACGGTTTTATGAACAATATTAACCGGTATTTCAAAACCGGTTCCAAGCCCTGGGTTGTACAATAAAACACTGTTTCCAATATTCCTGGGTTAGGCGTGCTGTCGCTAAGGCTGCTCGGACTAGACTGAACGCGGCGCATTTGTTATTTGTGTTAGATCATCCGTGAATATTGTTTAGTTTTGAAATACGAATTACGGTCGATATTAAAGAAAAAACGGTTGACCGCACAATTTTTTGTTGTTGTTATGCATCTACATCACACGCAAAAGAAATAAATATACATTATCAAAAATATTCAAATCTTTCATTGCTCTTTTTCACATAAATCGTCTACTTTGACAATTCTTGCTGCCCGTCAAATGTCCCATTGCCAGCGCCAATGATGCCATTGTTACTATGCGTTGCTTAGCCAATTAGAGACGAGCGTTCACAACCTACCCAATCATAACTTCGTGATGATAATAGAGAACAAACTAGCTGTTTAGAGAAAACAAACGTTGTGGGGCCGTCTATCAAAAAGATTTTGTTTGAAGTTACTAAAAGCGGCCAAGTGCGAGTCGGACTCGCCCATGAAGGATTCCGTAGCAGCAAGTAACATAACACTTTTTTTATTTTTATATTTGAGTTGATTGAATGAAAGGTAAATTGCGGTTTACGATTTATGACGTATTAAAAATAAAATACTTACTAGATCTCGTTCAAACCAATTTTCGGTGGAACTTTACATGGTAATGCACATCATTTATTTTTTTTAGATTTATCATTCTCTTATTTTAGAAGTTACAGGGGGACACACACATTTGACCTGTTTGGAAGTGTCTCGCGGGCAAAATATTCAGTTTAGAAAAAAATTATACTTCATATCTCAATATCATTCTTGAAGATATACCCATAGATACCCCACACGTATGGGTTTGATGAAAAAAAATGTATAGTTTCAGTTCTAAGTATCAGGAACCCCCAAAATTTATTGTATTTTTTCTAGTTTTTGTGTGAAAATCTTAATGCGGTTCACAGAATACCTCTACTTACCAAGTTTCAACAGCATAGTTCTTGTAGTTTTGGAAAATAGTGGCTGTGACATACGGACGGACAGACACAGAGACAGACATGACTAATCCATAAGGGTTCCGTTTTTTGCCATTTGGCTACGGAACCCTAAAAAGCTCTCGTGTTGGCATTGGGATCAAAGACTACTTGATGCTCTGTGCTGTATTTTTTTTTACAGACAATTGACAATACTGAGACTTCTACAACATCAAAAGAGTTTGCATAGATGATGTGGATAATTCCAACTTGATTTTATCGAATCAGAGATCGATTATTAAAATAAATCGACATGCTTCTCGTGCGGATGTGCAGCACGTATGCCTTCCCTCCTACTGCAACGACGCGTGTGCCGCAGCGTTGTCGACTGCAGGCAACACTCACACGCTACAAGATCCCTGGTAGGCAGCGCGGCGTAATAGAAGAAGAGCCGTGACGATCAGCCCATCGCTATTTTATAAAACCGAAAAGTTTGTCTGTGTATGTCCCTAATTTTGATCACGGTTCCTATGAAACTTATCAGGTAGCAGTTGTATAAAATTGCTCGCGAAACGTGATTATTTTAGACAAAAAATGAGTACCTGTCTGGAATTCAAACCTGAGACCCTAGGTTTATAAAGAGGCCACTAAACCGTTGGGCTACTTCGCCCCAGTGATAATTGGTCTAAAATAGTCGTTCTATTCTAATCTAATGCTTGTTATGACCGAGTAAGATAGGATGAAAGGTAGAAATAAAGAAAACATATTTATTTGGCATAATTATGCCATAAGTGCACACAACAAGAACAGAAAAAAATAAAAACTTCATTACACAATTAAAAAACTTAAAACTACATAGACAAAAAATGGAAAGAAATAATTATTGTTCGTCTCACGGCTGCGCCAAATAGGCCTAGTTTAGTTAAGCACTCGTAGATGTAGCGCGCTTCTATTTGCAGAGCCCGGCAGATCGAGCGAGATCCGCTGTTATCATGCCTCGACGCACTCGCGCTCCCCCCAGCCAGCTCGTCCCGTAGGTCGCGACGCGCGAGCCGCACGACGAGGAAGCGGGGGCGGGTCTCCACCGGCGCCGTCGCCTGCGTTGCGTTGAAGCGCCGGCCTGCTTGCTCCATGCTTGGGGCTCACGAAATCGCGCGCTTTAATTTTGACGCCAATCTTAGCGGCCACCAACATGGCAGTGTAGGTGGTGTTTTCTCCACTTATCTCTGGAATATTAGATCTAAGGATATCATTTGCGAGCAAGTCCTGGTCACGGTCGTTTATGTCGCTCAACTGATTTGTAAGATCCACATTCGACGATTGCGACATTTCGGGTTGAGCCAGTTTGGTCTCCATAATAACTATCCAACTCCAAGTTACTCATTCTATTGTTCTAGCTTCAGAAGTTCAGACAAACACCATAGGTTGAGCACAGCAACGGAGTACAGGACCGCACATACCGACTTTAAGCCACAAGTTGGTTTTCCGTTCTCCGAATAATTATCTTCTATAAACTGTGGGTTTCGGGTACTTGTGTATTGATGGGGTTCACTTATAGTTATTTTCTGTTTTTTTTTTAATATTTAAACAGCACATGAACACTAAATAACAATGTTATTCGTAAGTTGCACTGGCAGAAGTATTTATTCACTAAACTTAGGCGAATTAGACTGTTATTTTTATTTATTCGCGAGAAGAAAAACACAAAGAGCTTATGTCTGTTTGACATCCGTGACGTGACATGATGACACAACGCCGCGTGCACCGCCGCGTCGGACGCGGCGTGCGACGCCGCGGGCAACGCGTCGCAGCACGCCCCGCGTCTCCCTATACAATATTGTACTGAGGCCGCTGCACGCGCCGCCTCTCCGTAAACGGAAAAAACGCTCGACGCGCCGCGTGACGCGCCGCGCAACGCGCCGCCCGACGCGCCGCGTCTCCAGAAATGAGCCCTTAAACGTTCATTTATATATGAAATAAGAATTTAGTGGGTCAGAAAATGAAATTTGAAAACTTTACGCGACATCTCTGTGAGGAAACGGCGGAAATGAGTTTTGGACTCATTCTCGCGTTTGGACGTATGTTTCCTTTAAGGTAAGTTTACACTAGAGCATTCGCAAGAATTTTACAGTACATAGAAACCTACTGTAACATTCTTGCGAATGCTCAAGGCGGCTCGGTGCTCGAAGTAACCATCATCATCATCATTTCAGCCGAAAGACGTCCACTGCTGGACATAGGCCTCCCCCAAATTGACCGGTCCCGTGCGTCTCGCATCAGGATTCCTGTAACCTTCACCAGGTCATTGGTCTCGAAGTAATGCTCATAGTTAATGAGCATGCAACCTTGTAATGTTACTTTCTAATTTGTGTTTACTCCTATTTGAAACTTGAGTTTTCAATGTCGCGTGTGAACCATCCATATGTTCATCATATCTGCCTATCCTTTCCTAACTATGTAAGGGTCGATCACCTGCTGGATTACTTGTTCTATGCACTTTAATCGCGTCAAACGTCCGTAGTACACACTCATTTCTTCGCTCGCTAAAAAAGACACCTTCATTTATTTAAAAATGAAGTTGTTACAAAGCGTCTCGATGTTTTGTTACAAGTTAATGCTTTAGTCTACACTCACCTTTATATTTTTTCGTTCCTCTGTTTTATGTAAGAGTAGGGAATAAGAAGTGTAATCGAAGAGTATTTGCGGAAATTATAGTTGATGAAAAAGGGTATTAGCTGTTTGAGTTTGGATTGAACGCGGTTGTTGTTTGTGGACATATGAGTTCCAATGAAAATAACCGAAACTTGGAATACACTTTGTTGGGCCTGTATTCAAAAGTGACACATGGCATGGGGTATTGGATTCAATATCATAATATTGGGAAAGTAGGGATTTCTTTGAAACAGAGCGCACGTTATAAACATAACGTAAATAATATGTCGATTTCTGAATCGAAAATATAATGAAGTATGCATTTCAATTACAAAGCACACTCAGTATCATCTATGGATGGAAACATATTTTTAATTAATAAAATATGAGAAATAAGTAATACCTATTAATATTAAAATCGACTTATTTATTTACGTTTGCATTTCAATTACTTTGTTTGCAACAAGCACGATCAGTATCATCTATGGATGGAAAAATATTTTTAATTAATAAAATATGAGAAATGAGTTAAGTATACCTATAATCGACTTATTAATTTACGTTTGCACCGCGCTCTTGCCCGGTCTCCGAACTTCTCTAAATTCGTGCCCGATTGTGTTGGTGCAATTGGATCGCTTCTAGCAAAATATGTGTGTGTGATGTTTGCTAAACCTCCACGTGTGTGCCAGTAACAAAAAGTTATCAAAACACAACTGTTATCGATTTGATTGCATTCTAGAATTTATTTATTAAATACGGTCGAGCCCCGGTGTGACCGCAGACCGCAGCCACAAAAGCCACGAAGTAACTAAGCTGTAAACGATCACTGAATGACGTTTATTTGCCGCGGTTCCATTGTTTTAACTAACACTGCCTGGAAATGTGATGGTCAGATATTTTTGGAAATACGTATGTACGTATACATCGTAGAATGCTCTTTGTTGTGTCCACCATACAAAATACAAACTTAGTAAGTAAGTTATAAGTAGGGTGGCACAATGGGCGGTTTTATCGATAAAAGTGATCTTTTCTAGACCACCTTTGGACTCCACATTTATCTTTATCATCTACCTAGCCTTTTCCCAACCATGTTGGGGTCGGCTTCCAGTCTAACCGGATGCAGCTGAATGTCAGTATTTTACTTGGAGCGACTGATAAGACACTCCTTAGTAAGACTGGTTGTCGCCGAAACCTTGTGTTAATTTATGTAGTTTTTTTTTGTGTTTTTAACGTTAAATTATCGACGTACCTATATGTTTTTAGTATGGTTTTTTGTGTTGATTGTTTACATTTCTGCTCACCAGCTCCAAGACATAATTCTTCATCTGAAACCTGTTTTATGAATGCCGTCGGTTTTTTAAAAGCTATTTATTAACTCTTTTAGTTTATGGACTAACAATAAAAAAACGTCACCGATAAAGTGCATACCTCTAATCTAACAAGTGCCTAAATAAATATTCTCATGCAGAAAATATAAATCATTTTATAATGTAACGGTGTGTGTAAAACCACTCGCTTTAAAATTAGTCGCTATTAATTTTGAACATATTGGTTGGTAAATTACGTGTCACACGCATCTGCGATGTCGATACATTTTCACACAGATTGCGATTAATTCTTTTTTTTTAAGATTTCGAGTTCTATTTTTGTGACCGAACTTTTTGGAAAAGGTGAACTTTAGGGTCATAGATGACCCTGACGGGGTTGCGGGCCTGTTCGAAAAAGAAACCGCGGCCCCGGAACATAAAGGGCGAGGAAGGAACATGGATGGGTTTTAGTCAGTAAAAGTCTGACCCGCTCTCTCCCGCTCCGCCCAGAGTGGGAGAAGTTATTTGATGATTTTCCATCCTAAAAAAAGGGTCATAGATGAAAGGTGTCGTTACTATATGGTTAAACTGTTGGATTATACAGTAACGTTATGACACGACACGCTAAATATTTTTACAACCCAAAATCATCCTCAGTTCTACCTGTAGTTTTATAAAACGTGTGGATATATTATTAGAAACTATGTAAAACAATAAATGTTACCTGGCGAAGGTTGCGGGAATCCGTTGGATGCGAGTCGCACTGGTCCGGTCAATGTGGTGACACATGGGGGAGGACTATTACCAACAGTTGACGTCTTGCAGCTGAAATGATGATATCTGGAATCTGTAACCTATGAAATTTTAATACAAGGTGTAGGTAGTTTTTCTAGTTCGTCCTTTATTCTCGACAGAAAGTTAATGCAAAAGAAAACAAAGGAACAAATATTATCTAAAAATTAACTGCAAACAGATAGTTTTTGACCTGGATTAAAAACATAGGATTTTTATTCCGGTAGTACGATTCTTTACGACACATACCGAACTCAACGCGAGGGAAATCACGCACTCAAGTATTAATTACAAAATATTTAAAATACATGAACAAAACTTGAATATTATGCAGTAACAGAAAACATAGAGAAAGACTAATTTCTCTCCTAGCGCTAAGCTTTACGTGCACTTTACACCAAGTAATTACAGGTTAGTCGGTAATTAAAAGGCCACTAACAAAGTAAAAACGGGTCCAATCGACCCGCGTAATGAGTGCTGCTACTCGAGACTATGGAACTTAACAAAAAAGTACAGAAGATCCATCAGACAGAAACGCGCGATACAATTTTAAAGTAAATTCTCGTTATAATGGAGCTAATTCGTATTGAAAAGTGTCAAAATTCTAGAACGAGTATTAAATTTATGAGATTGGCAAAGATCTTTAAATTTCTGAATGCTCATGAACCATGATAAAAAATCAGGGTTTAAATAAGTTTTGGTAACACATATATTTTCATAGGTCACTGATTTTTCTGCCGGATCTTTTGTTTGTAAAGCGACCAACCGACCGTGTGTATAAAATATCTTGATTCTAATTTTGGTGGCCCGGGGAGTTACGTCTTTGACTTATGAGTTTGTTCTAGGATCGAATGCGGGCAGGCGTGTACTTCATCATCTTCCTGATCTTGTCCCATTGTATTTGTGGTCGTCGCAACACGTTTTCTTCTTCCATTCTCCCCTGTTAGACGTCACGGCATCATTTACTCCTTTCTCTTTCATATCAGCCTTCACACAATCCATCCATCTTTTCTTTGGCCTTCCTCTCCCTCTCCATCCATCAATATTAATGTCCATCACTCTTTTACTCATATGCGTTTCATCCCTCCTCATTACATGTCCATACCAAGCCAAACGACTTCCTTTCAATTTTTCAGTAACAGGTGCCACTTTCGAACTTCCTCTAATATACTCATTCCTTACTTTATCCACACATCTATCTCAACATTCTCATCTCCGCTACATGCAATCGTTTTTCATCTTCTTCACAGTCCAGCACGCTGATCCATACAATACGACAGGTCTAATCACGGACTTGTATATTTTCCCCTTTAACTTGAGGGGCATCCGTGGGTCGCAAGTTGTTCCAGTGACCTGTCGCCATTTCATCCATCCTGAGTTGATCCGGTGCGTTACGTCCCGGTCTATTTCGCCATTTCCCTGAATAAGCGACCCAAAGTACCGAATATCGGAGCAGACCGGTATGGGCGTTCCGGCAAGGGTTATGGGCACAGGACTGGAGAGACCGCTGAAATCACAAAACAAGTATTCCGTTTTGGTTCTACTTAATTACAGGCCAACATTCTCCAGTCTTTGCCACCACACCTCTAATCTGCTCTGGACCTCTAGGCCACTCTCGGCAACTAGCACAATATCGTCGGCAAACAGCATACACCAGGGAGCCTCTTCCTGGATGTCGAACGTAAGAGCGTCCATTATCACCAGGAAGAGGTAAGGGCTTAGAGCGCGGACACATAGCACGAACAACATAACACGGACACACGGACGGATGACATAGCACGGATCAAGGGCCCACCACAAAACCTCACGGGGTACCCGGATGGCATCCGTCGTTCCCCGACCAAGCATAAAACCGAATTGGTTCTGTGAAATTTCACTCTCTTTTCTCAGTCGCCTTTCAATAACTTTTTCCCAAACTTTCATACTATGTGACATTAGCTTTATTCCTCTATAATTGTTACACTCCAGCACATCACCTTTGTTTTTAAAAATGGGCACTAGCGAACTGTTACACCATTCGTCAGGTATGGCTTCTTCCAGCAACAATTTATTGAAGAATAAAGCTAACCACGTCCATCCGTCCATCCGCAATAACTTCCATACTTCAACCGGTATTTCGTCCGGTCCTAACGCTTTACCATTCTTCATTCCATTTACTGCAATCCTTACTTCTTCCACGCTAACCTTTCTCACTAGTCCCTCATTCACTGGTTTATTTTCGAGTACCCCACTCCAGTAATTCTCCTCATTCATTAGTCTTTCAAAATAACCCTTCCATCTATCCTTAATTTTCTCATCATTCGAAATAACCGCGCGGCGCAGGCGTGTACTAGTATATAATATTTATTATGCAATACGACGAAGGAAAACATCGTGATAAAACGAACCCGCCTTATAACCATAGATTCGAAAACAGGAGGATGCCTGTGTCCCAACAATGGCAACATTATAATGATAATGCCACGTTTATTTGAAAATATCACATAATATTTTGAGTAGTTTTACTGTACTTGCCTGCTTGGTTGGTATATAAACAGCTCCTGAAATCCGATTACTACCCTCTTTTTTGTTTCTTCAAAGGTAGTTGAGTGGGTGTAAATTAAATGTATTGTTGTAAGATAAGCAATACCTGAGCGACAGTGTTGACTTCTACAAGTAATTGCCTGCCTGAGGCCTCGTCCATGACCTAAGGTAATGCGACATGCGACTTGCGTTAATAGACACGCGCGTTTGTCACATGTTTCCTTTGCGGTGATTCTTGCAATGGTCTAAGGAATCACTTTCATTTGTTTTCGGAACACGCGTGACTCTAGGTCGTGGCCAAGCGGTAAAGTTCATTGGCCAGTATTGTATGAAGTTTTGCCTACAAAAAAAGTACATCGTATAGTGTTGTGCTATAAATAACTTTGTAGCTTATTTAATATGTAGTTTTATTAAAACAATAATTTACATGGAAAACTTCTAGTTTTTTTGCTATCTAAGTTTTGTGCGGGGAGTCTTGGTTATTAAATGAAAGCAACGGACAGTTACTGAAGTTACTAAAAGTTAATTACAGTTAGGGGAGGGGACTGAAAAATTTAATATATTTTTTCTTGTTTTTCTTTATATACGCAGCACGAGCAGACATGTTTTTCTAATGGAGCTAGTAGAGAGATAATTTCCTCTGTGAGTTTAAAAAAAATACTTTTCTAGTTTAGGTACATGAAGAAGTGCTGAGTGAGAAGTTTTTCATTTCCTATAGAAAAGGGAGGATCCTCCAACCAGACCGGTGTTGGGTATAAAAAAAAAATTAAGATTGTAAGATTTTTATTTTAAACACCTTTTCGACCCCCGTACTATTCAATCCACCCATCAGCATAATGTTTTAAGTGCGTTATGAGTTCTACTACAAAACATAATTTTTTTCTCCAAAAAAAAAACTGTCGTTTCCCAGCAAACATTTTTGCGTAAAGTTACTTAGTTTGATGTACAGAATGCTTGGTTGACGGCTTCGTGATTAAGTGGTTTACGCCCTGCATAGTCTTGAGTCGCGAATAACTTTAACTACCCGATTTAAGTTAGTTCTTCGTTTGTGTCATAGATGGGGTTGTAGTACTTTTTATACTGTGTTGTTGCAGTACTTCTTTTAGTGTGCCGACACAATAGATTTTGTCCGCCCCAGTGTGGAAGTATCCTAGCAACGAATCCAAGCCATGCTTTACTCGTGTACGTACCAACGAAATCCATTCAGCATTAGGTAACAGACAGAGATATTACCGACTACTTTTCAAGCAAAATTTTCTTTTTTAGATTATGAAGAAAATCTTTTTCACCAGACCTCAAGCTCAAATAGAACACCTGATAAAAAAAAACAATCCTAGATAGAATCTAAAATCAACATTTAGATCTACACTTCATTGCGCACTCGTGCTCATTTTGGTTCACTCGGCCTTTGTAAAATAACCCGACTTCGTACATCATCGGATTCATTCGGGACTTGCACAAAAGAATTTTCAATTTAGACGGCTTAGGTATTGAGTGATCGTGTAAAACTGAAGGATCAGGTTATTTTAATCAAATGCAAGGTGAATGCATGTTGTTGAAAGTTTTTGTTTTATTTATTTTCTGTGTTTTGTAAATTTAATTGTTTATTTTGTCCACCAATGGTCATTTTCAATGACTTACTAACCGGTATCGGTAGGTTGCTAACTCGGTGTGTTTGACATTTTGCTTAGAGATACAGACTGAGGCCGCGTTTAGGCTGTAATCGATTTGAGCGTCCATAAACCCGTTCCGAATTACCTTGAGCGCGATCACAAGCGCGATATCGATGTCCCTTGAATCGTCATAGATGTCGTCATGACATGGGCCATCTTGCGATAACACCGACCATGCCCCAAATAAATATCACCGTGAGCGCTGTCAAAAATGACCTGATGGCAGCTCTTAGCTGTCATAATCGTGATATCTAAATCGGAACGCAAAATATTGATGTGATAGCTGTGAGCGATTATTTTCTAATACGGAATGCAGTCTGATAGAAACAAAACGTCATAGAAAAGCTTTCTTTGATTTTTCTATGAATCAAGTGACAGGTAGGTGACGCGGGTATTTCAAGCTAACTTTGTTAACACATTCACTGTCCACGAAAAGACACAATAGTTAAACAATCAACATATGTGGCTCATGGGACTGGAAATGGGTTTAGAAACACTGATAGCTAGGAAATGCATATTAACTTGACAGGTAAACGTAAGTAAGTTATAGAAAACGGCCTTTAACATTCAAGAGAATTCGGTTTACTGGCGATAATTCATAAGAAAAAAGTAAGAAGATTGATTTGTCTGTTTTTTGAAAAGCAATAGTATTGTAATAGCTACACTTACTATGAATAACATCAGGATGATAAACATTCTCAATTAAGTAATTCGTCATAATATCATAGTAAACTTTCGGAGTTCCGTAAATCGCGATTTTAGAAAGAAAGAAAGAAAAATCATTTATTAGCCCGACAGGACAAAACACACAAAAATAAAAAAAAGTAATAGTTGAATTATGATTGTAACTAATAAAAAGTAAAAATAATCAGAAAAATAACAAAAAAAAAATAATACAAACAAAATTTGTCTTGTACGAAACAAAAAGGCTCATAACTCAGCATGGTGCTGTAACATTTTTTTTTCATTCTTAATTAAGTAATTCGTCTTATCGTACCATCTGACTCACGTAATCCGTTCTTTCAAACTTTATATGGGTACTTAAATGGTACATCGGTATTTTTAACTTCAAAATTCAGTAATACTGTCCAAATAATAACATATCGAAGATACTCTTATCAGGTTCTATTGTGTCGGTAAACGCTACAACAGCCATCGGCAGGTAACAACTGCACAAGTTAAAAGTGTTGCATCTCATACGTGCACCTCGGTGTAAATGTTAGTCACTCTTAAGCGTCGTACACACTGGTGACAAGACAAAAGGAAACCTAGCAAGAATTTGTGTGGTATGCTTCCACTAAAAACCCGCCTTATGAATAAAATGTAGCCTATGTTGCCATTCATTAGGTCAAGCCATCACGTGCGCAAACCTGCCAAAGTAGGTAAACAAACCAATACAAATTGTTGTCGTCCAATTTAAACTTTTTCATATATGCGCTAGGTACAATAATAAATAACTTAGCCAGTCAGCTGGCCTGTAAAACTAAAACAGCAACCTTTATTTTTTTTAAGTTCTTTTTTCTCTCAGAATTAGGTCAATTGAAATAAAAATCATTTGGGGTGTTTGAGGCTTTGCGCATTAAACGTTACACATCGTATAACAGCATGTACGGATAGATTACGTAATTATATTTATTTTGTCAGTTTGTTATAATTTTTGGCTAAACTAAGGGGTTTATTTGTATAGCTTATTTTTAGAGGGATTATGACCCGAAAACCTGATGAAATAAAGTTATAAACATTTAACTTAATAAATCTAATGCATTTAAAAATTCATCAACCATATTAATGTAACACAAAATACAATTATTAAATTAAGAGTAACATTAATTACATAATTGTAATGGATTACAGTAAACGTGGCTAATTAACGTAAATTCAGTTAAAACTTGAGAAACAAAATTATGTTAAACAAACCTTATTTATGCGATGTCGTTGAGTTAATTCGGAATAACTTGAAGTTATGCTAATATCTTAACGTTATCACGTTAACTTGAAACTATAATTTAGTTTTATGAAAATTAACGTAATTGATGACGAAGTTGTTTTCGTGTCTTATTATTTATTCATCACGCCTGTAATTCCCAATGGGTTAGGCAGGGGTGTACCTACTTAAGCTTATTTACAGAGGAGTGGCACGTTGCCAACGGCAGGTAATCTCCAGCCGTCATGGACGCTGCGACGGCAGCCGCCGAAGAGTAAAAAACATTTACAGTTTAAATTACACTACTATTCAAACAAAACGACCACCGCATTTTCGTAAAATTGTAACCCTCCTTCTACCCATAGTGTCGTGTAGATGTGCACTCACCTCAACCCTGCATCCGCGGCGTATTGTAACACGCTGAATATTGGAAGTCACGTGTTGTTTTAATATTCAGTTGTAGAAAAGAGGGGCGGTAGTGGCCGCTGCGGGGTGCCGGTCGCATCCAAATGGCTGCGTTTTCAACTGAACTACATTATATTTATTTATTTATGTAAATGTGCGGCTAGCTAACGATTACACGTAGCATTGTAGTGTTAGTTGTGCGTTTCATCAGGTGTGTATTATTATTGCGTATGTGTTATAGGGATATGGTTTGTTGTGGGATTGGGGTAATAGAGTGTTTATTTGCTATGTTTTCTATGGTCATCATAATAAACATGACGACAGAATCAAAATATTACAAATCTTTTAGTCCGTCAGTTAAAGTATTGGAAAATAATGGATAGGTACGTATTTTTTCTTTTTGTAAATCAATGAATTAACAAACATAAAACGCATCAAAACTCGCGCGTGGAGTGTGGGCTCGTGACGTCAGAAATCATTAAAAATTATACCAAAGCGTGATGTATTGAGAATTTTAAAAGTGGCGTATCTACCTTAATCCCCCCACCCCCTTATCCCTTATCCCTTTATTTGGGGTCGGTGCAGCATTGCTTCTTCCATATTCTCTATTACTCGTCATTATATCAGACACTTATACTTCTTGCCATATAATTCTTAACATAGTCCATCCAACGTTTCTTTGGTCTTTCTCTACTCATATACCCATCCACATTCATGCTCTAATCTTTCCTCATGACCTCCTGGTGTTTGTAAAAATCATGTAAATATTGTGAGGTGGAGTTGTATGTAAGTATCTTTTATTTATTTGTTGACATTTCATGCTTCTTTTTTTTTTCGCATGGGAAATCATCAAATGACTTCTCCCACTCTGGGCGGAGCGGGAGGGAGTGTCAGACTTTTACTGACTAAAACCCATCCATGTTCCCTCGCCCTTTATGTTCCGGTATCTCTTTCGAACAGTCCCGTAGTCGCGGGTTACCTAGACCTAAGTGCATGCCAGACGGTAGAATGTACCAGGAACTAATAACCATTACTGTAACAACTCATGGATGTACCTACATTCAATGCTAATAAACTATTTCTATCCTATTCCTTCTTTTATTCTATTTCTAAGCACAAAGTACAGCAGTCGACTGAATGACTTAGCTGTAACAGAGACACAGGAAGAATTAAACTTTCGTATATATTACTTATTTGTATAATTGATATTAGGGAGATGTTGATTTTCTTTTCTAAAACATGCAAAATGTGTGATGTATAATTGCGAAGTTGTCTCCAAATTGCAATATAAGACGCACTGGGTTCTCTAAAAAATAACTAACGGAACTTAACATTAATAAATCATTTATTCAATAAAATTCACCTCAAAAAGAAAATAAGTTTCAATTCTCCGCCCGATCGTCGCAGCAGACAAGGTCCGAACATTCGAATGACTAGCGATGTGACCACTAACTTACTAAATAGCAGACTATCAGGAGACTGCGAGATACCACCTCATTAAGGAATTTATGTGAGCTAGATATCTCAAATAAATTAGTAAAAAAACTGAAACAAATACGACATATGTAGTTATTTAGACGGAATGGTTGGCGCAGTGGCGGAGCGATTGTGAGCGGCCAGTCAATGGTTCGATTACCGCACGGGAACAATATTTGTAAGGATATCTAGTGTAAGGCAAAGTTAAAAAAAATGTTGCATTTCTTGAAGAATGTAACAATAAAAGAACATAAGTTGTTTTGGTTAATCTGCTGCAGTTACGTGGTTACATTGGGTTGCCTGTTCGAAATATTGCCTGCGTTACAGTCGCTGTGTCCAGCATCTTTTGGTGAAAAAGTGTGTTATCTGAAGGATTTCGAAAGAAACTCAATAAATCTAAAAAGTAAGCTTCAATTCCGCATCCGATCGTCGTTATAGTAAAATGATAGGGTTAAAGTATACTAAGGTCCATGTTCACCGAGAAGATAACAGTCTGATTATCTAAAACAGCTGTTTAAAACACATTTTTGTATGGGAACATGTCACATTGACAGCTGTTTTTCGATAATCAGGCTGTTATCTTCTCGGTGAACACGGACCTTAGTATAGTAGTGAGAGCAGCGGTGGCCCAGTGGTGGCGGCCCCGACTTACGAACAGTAAGTCGTGGGTTCGAACCCAGACAGGCGCATTACTTTGTGTAATTTATTTCATCACCGCTGCTCTCAAAACGGTGAAGGAAAACATCGTGAGGAAACTGGCATGTCCTAGAACCAAAAATTCGAAGACACGTGACATCTACCAATCTGCACTGGGCCCGCGCGGTAGATTATAGCCCATTCCCTCTCATTGAGAGAAGGCCGTACCCCAGCAGTGGGAACATTACAGGCTGATGATGATGATGATGATGATGAAAGTATACTTGTTGTTTAACAATGACAATATTTGTGTAACTTGTTTAATTTAGTTTTTAATTAAATTTTCTTTTTTTAAATATTTTCTTACCATTATGATAATGCTTTTTACCTATTATTTGTGAATGAGTGAACATTGTAGGCTTTGTAGATTCCCAGATGCTGTTTAACTTTTGTTAAACATTTATCTTGTTTTACATTTTTTGTATAAAGCAACGACCTATTGTCGGGCCGACGTTGTCCCCCCATACTAAAGTACTAATGCTCTAACATAATAATATTGTAATACCAAATGATTTGAAAAGAGTAACCGTGGCGTTTCTTGTCGGTTCTTCTCCATGGAATCCACCAACGCAAACCGTGCACCTTTTTCGACGTTTTATAAGTGCCCATCTAGGCCTATGTGAAATAAAATATTTTGATTTTGATTTTAACAGTTAATGTACTGCCAACATGTTCTCACATGAGGATCATTCTTGCTCGCTCTGTCGGCGAAATGCAAAGAAAAAGCAATGCTTGTCATATAACATTAATAGAAGAACGATAACTGACAAATGCTTGCACTGACGGGACAGGTCCACTCAAATCTATGTGGTTCTTTCTCCAAAATACCATCTCAGACACTAATCTGCATAGTCCTCATGTGAATTAAGCAAGATTGTCTGGACTTTATAAGAGACTATGACCTCTAAGTTTGTTTCGGCTGTTTCTTCTCAAAGTAGTCAGGTACGAAACACCGGACCCCATCAAGTTTAAAAAAAATGACATGTAAAAGTGTTTGAGAAAACCTACTTGCTGAATAAATATCATTTATCATTTGAAGATACGGAGTATGTTAATGAGTAATCAATCAACATTATGATAATACTATTCTGAGTACACTGACCTAACGAACACAATCCAAACATTCCCCAGCCCGTCAACCACCACAAACTTAATATCTCTCGACCGCAGCATGTCACCGCGTTTGGTACACTCGCTTATTGATCGGCGCCATTAGTAATCACTCATTTATAGTATGCTTGTCAGTCAGTCTCAGGTTAACCGCTATACCGCAGTTAGTGGTCGAATTAGAGAGCTTTGGGTGACGATACTGGTTAGGTAACTGTATCTAAGTAGCTGTGGTTGGTTAGTTTCCATAGTTGGTTGCTGGGAAAAGGAAGTAGGGTAGCATAGTGCCATCAATCGGGCACAAACCCAGACTCCGTGGTTGCTACTGAAAAACTTCCGATGGAAAACCCCAATAGGTAACCTATTGCCCATTCCTCTCTAGAGAGATCTACGTTTTGGAATGTGCAACTACAGTACTTTCTCAAAGTTATTATGCCTTCTGACTGAGACTGTAGCTTCGCTTTTTTTGGCATTCAAAAGTGCCGTAATGGTCTTATTGAAATAAATGCTTTGAGTTTGAGTTTGCCCGGTTTGCCCTGGGAATCGAGCCCAGGACCTCATGCCCAGACCAACGAGACAGTCAACGTTTGTTCCTTTATTTGGTTGTGTATTATTAGTAAGAAGTCCCTAAAATAACGTAGCTTTAACTACTTATTTGATAAACTAATCACTTATTCATCTAAGCCAGTTTATACCCGTTCCTGATGTAATAACATTCATATAAAATGTACACGAACACCGTAAAAGTACTCAACTATAACCTCCCTAGAACTTCCCACTTTGTACCTAAGCGGGTTTTTTTAAATATATATTGGTACTTTGAAGCAAAGAGTCGGCAAGGGGCATCGTATTAATATTACATGAGGCTCTCGCACTAGGAAATGCCGCTAGATAGCTAGAATAACCAATTTTTGAAACGTCCGACTCAGGTAGGGACGAATTTTATTTTTGATGTCTGTGTCGGAAGTCTGAACGCGTTTTCTTTAAAATATCCAGTTGGATATTCCTGACATTTTTAAGAGAAAGCTCCTGTCTTGTTTGTTTTTCATGTATTCAGTTTTCAGGTTTCGTGTTTCGGGTTATGCGCTGGAATTTTAAGTACTTTTTGCGCTGTATTAAAATTGTTTTTACGTTCCGTGACATGTAAAACTACGGTGTGAACGGAAAATGAAATGAATTTTGTATAAGTTTGAAAGCTATGCATTTGGTTAGGTCGGGACTTAACATGGAATGGCATTAGTTAATGTCACCTGAAAAACAATATAATGTTACGTCTCTTGATATTAGAATACTGAAGATTTAAAAACAAAAAAAAAATCCCTCCGGCAAGCCGCAGGAGGAGGTAGATTTCGGAGAAGGTGCTGGAGCGTCCGACTTATTGAAAATTTGTATAAAGAGTTGTACTTATGTGTACAATCTACAAAAAAATATGATTTCAAAATCGTTGTCCTGTAATGGAAAGTTTACCCTTTTTAAATTCTCTCATATGAGTTTATAGCATGGAAACGCCCTCAATTTTTTAGTTATATTTTTTCATTTCGAAAACTATAAGTTTTATCGCTAAACTATAAAGGTAACAATTGTAGAGTAAACAATTTGTTTTAAAAAAAAAAATTGCGATGCTCAAAATGTTTACTGTTTCGGAGATATGATTTTTTTTCGCAAAAATTTTGGAAATTTCAACCCCCTCCCCAATTTAGGGGTTGAATCAAAAAAGACAAGCCAGCCCCCCGCCGCCCCCCATGGACGAATTCCACCTATTCACGAACTTAGCCTAAATTTTGACCTTTTCGATTTTTTGGCCAAGTTTGAAAGCAATCGGTTCATTATTGCGACCTGTAGAGTGTGGCTAAATTTTGCTTGTCACCCATATACATGCGTAAACATAATTATATAATTATCCCCGTAGGTGGTTTTTTTTTTTTAATCAAATAACGAAATCTACCTAAATGGAAGAAAATTGTGTTTAGACAAACAAAAAGGTAAAAATATAACATTACTTATACAAAATAAATAATACGAACAATTTATTTCTGGTTTTGCTTCCGTGAGCTAGCACAAAAAAAAACATTCTAGTTCTTTGTTTCAAATAATAAATACTATTATTCATTATTATATTTATATAAGTGGGATCATTTGTTCGTGGAAATATGTAATAGAAATCGGTTTGTAACTAACTTAACATTTTTTCATAATAAGATGTAACGCACATGTTGCTTAATAAAGTTTCATTCATTGTTCTTGATTTTAGTAGCATAAGTGCATGTTAGTATTACATAAAGATTTGGAAGTTAAAAGTTCAAGTTAAGATGATGAAGTATGAAAGGTAGTAAGAATGTTAGAGGATAGGCGTTTGTTAAGTAAAATGCATTTGTTAAATTTAGAAAAATATGTATTAGTCTAAGATCCCCTTAAGAACGACCTTCACCCATTTGATAACCAGGTGAAAATTACATTTTATCAAATAAAATATGTTTGTGAACGTCATGGCTATTATTATTTAAAATTATAAAAAAATATTGTTTTTCTTCAAATTTCACCGACTTGGTTGCCAAACGAGTCATAGTCTAATCGAAAGTTTACAACATTCGCTATATGCTGTTGATCGGTTGCTTACCTTTTTCTGGTCCCTATTACCTGGTAGCCGCGTACAAACATATTGTGTACAAATATATTTATTGGTAATTTCACTCATCTGCTTACCACGATTTATATATATTAAAATGTAGGTAATTTTATTGCGATTAGAGTAGTATAGGGTTGCCCGTGGAAATCATAGATAACGGTAGCCAGGCTTTAATTAAAGACATGACCCTTTTTTTTGCGGCAACCTATAACCTATTGGAAAACGTTCACAAACATATTTTACTTGCTAAAATGTAATTTTCACCTGGTTGTCAAATGGGTGAAGGTCGTTCTTAAGGGGATCCTGTACTATTTATTTTTAACCGACTTCCAAAAAGGAGGAGGTTCTCTATTCGACTGTATGTATTTATTTTTTTTATTTTTTATGTATGTTCACCGATTACTCGAAGACGCCTAACCGATTTGAAAATTTCTTTTTTTGTTTGAAAGGGTATACTTTCAAGTTGGTCCCATAGTCGCCAAGTCGGGGTCTGATGATGGAATCTTGGCGAAATCGAGGGAACTCTTCAAATTTTATAGGATAACGTACAGCAATTTTTATATTTTCTACAACAAGTGAAGCATTTGCGTTTGATAAGAACCATTCTACCATCAGATCTGATGATGAAGCCAAGAGTCACGGAACTCTATAATGAGACAATGTATCCTAGTCGTGTTTGGGCTTGTTGTAATTGTAACGGTATGCACTTTCCATGTGAACCACAAAAAAGTGAAAAATAAAAACTTTTTTGCAAAAAATTAAAAACCGACTTCAAAAAGAAAAAGTGAAAAATAACTTTAGCTTCTGAAGTCGGTGACAAAAAAATTAAATCAATCATACAAACGTCACCGACTTCAGAAGCTAAAGTTATTTTTCACTTTTTCTTTTTGAAGTCGGTTTTATTTTTTGCAAAAAAGTTTTTTGTTTCTTTTGTTATGTCATATGGATAAATTTATTTTATTTTTATTTTATTTTTTTGCTGCTGACGTCAGTTAAACTGTCTAATCGATAACCGATTCATTGTTACATTTGTTTATATTTAATTTAATGTTTTTAATTTTGTTTTGTACCATTGACATTTATTTATTTGATCTGACATTTATATCTGATATTTTAATTATTCTTTTCATTGAATTAAGTAACTTCATTTATTAATTAATCAATCAGCTGGCAAACGTTTTGTATATTATTGTTTTTTTTTTGTCTGATATGGATCAATGACCTGAATTACCTAAATGGATTTTTTTTATATTTTTTTTTTCACCAACTAAGTTGTATTGTTGTTACCAAGTTAAACATAATATTTTGTTATAAACTCAAAATCTAAAGTTGACCTAGTTTTAAGATCTAAACCATTGTATTGTAAGTGGGTCTCCCTTGTTTGACCGAAAGGAATTTGACAAATTTTCACTTCCCAAAAAATTTTTCGCATAATTTCATTTGCCAAATTATTATTTAGCAAAAAATCTATTCTCAAAAAAATTTAACGCAAACCTAATGTTTGGGAAATTAACGTTTAAACTATAACTTGTTTACCAACTAGTACTTTTAACATTTTTTATTTAGTCAAATATTTCAGTTGGAAAAAGAGTTTTTACGCAAAATCAATTAAGCCAAATATTTTGTATCGTCAGTTTTCCATTTTTTTTTTTCTATATAATGTAGTCGTTCCTGGTCACAGGTTTAACCTAACCTAACCAATATTTTAAAATAAGTAATTATCCTAATCTAAATAGCTCAGTTCCGGGTAACCTACTAAAAACAATCTCTTTTTTCTATTTATGCAAGTCGTTTCTGGCACTCGCCGGCCGCTGCCGCGGCACCGCTCGCTCCGCTCGCTCGGCTCGTGCGTAGGAGGTCACAGTTTTAACCTAACCTAACCTACCCATTATCTTGTAAGACTAAATTAACCTAATCTAGTAGGAGGACACAGTTTTAACCTAACCTAATCTACCCATTTTGTTTCAAGACGAAATTAACCTAATCTAAATAGTTGAGTTCCGGGTAACCTACTAAAAACAATATCTTTTTTTCTATTAATAAAAGTCGTTTTGTCCAATGTTTTTTGTCTTAACCAATCATTTCACCAAACGTTTATTGTCTGAAGATTGTTTGCTGTAATAAATCATTTGATTAGAGACCAATGCCATAATGACATTATACTTGGTAATACTTTGCCAAGTAAAAATTTGACCAAATAAAAATATGCGTACTAAAATCATTCGAAATATTGCAATGGTATAAAAAAAGGTTGCTAAACTTTGTTTGGGTAATGAAATTTTGGCAAAATCTTTTCGGCAAAACGGCAGGATCCCATTGTAAGTAAATAGAGGTACATAGTATAATTTAACGTAGCATAGTCTGAGGTCAGACTATAGGGCAGAATGGCCGAGCTGTGGGATCATTTGTTCGTGGAAACATGTAATACTTATTTTAATTAAAGTTAACCGTGAAATGAAACGTAAAAATTGTTTGATAGAATGGAACGTAAGAGGAGTGAAGGGAAGTACGGGGGCATGAATAATGATGGCTGAATAAGTAAAGACGTAACGACGATGTTAGAAAGTAAAAGTAATTTTGTATGTTTAACGAGACAAAAATAAACGAAGAAATTAAGAAAACTCTTTTCTCTTATCACGCCCCGCTCCTACATAAAATATATAACATGTTACTTTTATCGATGAAAATGTTTGAAGTTATTTATATTCGATAGTAGGAAAGTAAGATTCTTCTTTCCGTCATATGTTTTTATCTCACATGATTTATTTATTATTTAACACGATTTATCTTATAATGACATGATTTATCTTATTAGCTCACATGATTTAATTTTTTTTTTAATTATTTAACACGATTTATTTTTTATTGACATGATTTATTCTTTCGTTAACTTGATTTATTCTATTGAAATAATTATTTTCAAATTTTATTTGTATTACTTACTTTTAAATTCTAAACATTATCCAACTTTCAAGTGTTTAATTTTATTTTTGAATTGTAAACGTTAAAATCCGTGTTGTGTTAGTTTTAAATGAGTTTTCGATACAATGTAAAAATTGTTTATGAAATGACTTCTAAATGATAAGTTCTCTCCACATATCTTACTTTTGCTGTGCCCGACAGGGTCCACGATTGTCTCTAAATATAATTATGTTTACCACCTAAGCCTACATTGTGGAATGCAATAAAGTATTGAGTATAAAAAATACTTTAAACATTTTATTGTCCTTGATAAAAACGTGTGGGTGTGCAAACTAATTTGGTATAAAGGCTGCTAGTAAAGAAGCGGAACACGTTTGTGTGGAGATTTGAGCGGGGATTCCGAATCAATTTAATTTCGGTCCAGAGTAACGGACGCGCTGCGAATAATACCCTATGTGTGGTGAAACTACTACTAGGTACACTTGCCTTATTCAAGATGTAAGTAGACTCTTCACAAAGCCGACAATCAAGCATTCTGTATATCAAACTAAGTTTCTCAATCAAGTGTTCAATCACGCCAAAACCGCTGATTTTAATAGATCTGAAAAATGCAGTTCTTTTGCAATCACCCCTGTGTCTTAAGGGGCCGGCGGAGCATGCGTTTTTCATACAAACGTAATACCAAAATAATGTGAAAATCAAACATATTCTTAACTTAGTGTGTATGTAGGTATTTCGATTGTGTTATAGAATATCTTGTTCCCAAATAAATATTTTGAAAGGACAATGATACAAAGACGAGATATGAGGAAATTAAAATTTGTATAGAAAATTTATTTTTCTCATAACTCTTGTTTAAATAAGTTTACATTCTAAATATGTGTTTGGGAACCTATATATTCTGTAATTCAATCAAAATAAATACACGCTACCTTAAGAATTTGTTTGATTTACAAATTATTTTGGTATTACGTTTGTATGAAATTCGCATACTCCGCAGGCCTAACTCCTTTGCATTCAGGTTTGAAGAAGTGTAAAAACATTGTAAGTAACGAGTGAACTGCAGTTCATAAAATGGTATATTGAGTTACACAACATCATCATCATGGTTTATGCGAGCGAAATTTTCAAGCATGGTTGACTTTCAGACTTAACCAAATCTTGAGAGTTTTTTTTAAGTATTTGAAACGCTATCCTAACAACTTACTAAAAATGAGTAACAATTCCTTGCAGTTGTCGTTATAATGATTTTACAAAATATGCACCGCCTGCCACCTATCCTCAATAATTAATTAGCTCAGTTACATGATTGCGGTTTCATCGTTGCACGAAATTTCAGGTAACCTTCGGTACAAAACCGCAGAGAATGTCAGAGATTCTGACGACTAGCGCCGGAATATTGCATGGTATTCAGCCGCCTGAGGTTGTGGGGACATTCAGGATCATAGCAGAATCATTGAGATTATAGATAGATACAACTTGCAGATTAAGCACAGCTTGCTGTACAGGTAGGTAAACATTGATACAGCCTTACGTAAGTGCCTATAAATAAATAAATAATTATAAGTAACAAAAAGTAAACATCATGAGAAAAATTATAAAATCATAAAATATACAAACAAAATTTGCTTTGTACGAGACGCAAAGGCTCCTATCTCAGCATAGTGCTGTAACATTAACAAAAACGTCACAGCGCTGATATTCTGATAGGGTCCAAAGTGATGCCACGGTCAGATACGGATAAGAATAAAAAATTAAAAAAAGTGTAAACGAACAAATATAAATATGTGAAGTGTAATAAATTCTAAAAACAAAAATAATAATTACATCAACATCCATACTGTTCGTCAAATTAATCATTCACTGTTGGATTCTCTGTTTCCCCATCATTACAGTCTAGATCTTTTCAAATTTTGAGTGAATCGGTTTATTCTAGACAAGCGTGCACCATACCATCCCAGATTATGTCTTGATGCGATTTTGTCTGTGATTTTCTTGAGGCGAGTTGCGGCCAGCCACGAGCTGACTTAGCATTAAACAACATCTTCTTCCTGAACTTGGCCCATTTTACTTGGGTTCGAAGTAATACGGTTTCTTCTTCCCCTCTCCCCTGTCAACCGACACACTCATCATTGACCTTCATTCAAAGATTAGTAATAACTCTTTGGAAGTTATCAATTAATAGCTCAAGTAAATGGCGAATAGCTAAAGCTTCAAAGAAGGTATCTTATGTTGTTCGAGCTAGTCAAGCTAAAGTGGGAGTGGGCTGGCCACGTAGCGCAAATTAGGAGGTGGGCAAAGATCGTCACTCACTGGATGCCAGACAGAGAAAATCGCCGTCAATGTAGACCGCGGTGAAGGTGGTGTGACGATCTGATCTTACATGGCTTGATAGCACGTTCAATTTAGAGAACTTTAGAAAGAGAATGGGGAGGCGTTTTCCTGGCAGTGGGATACTTAAAATTTACTATGTCCTTGTCCAAGCAGAAACACGTAAAGGCTTTATTTTTCAGCTACGCAAAAACACGGTAAAGTTTAAAATTATCAATAAAGGTTCCGTTCAATGGCCGACCAACTAAACATTAAATAACACAAACAAAGCACCTAACTTTCGCATTTACAATAATTAGCAAGGCTTTTGCTTCAAAGCGAGCAATAACCACTGAAGCGGAATCAAAATGAATACTTGACAAAATGTCGGAAACTTCATTGTCGTTCCGAATCGACTTAAAGCCGACCCTTTGGTCGAAATGAGGTCCAATAAACAAATCTATACTAATATTATAAAGCAGAAGAGTTTGTTTGTTTGTTTGTTTGTTTGTTTGTTTGTTTGGTTGAACGCGCTAATCTCCGGAACTACTGGCTCGAATTGAAAAATTCTTTTTGCGTTGGATAGTCCATGTATCGAGGAAGGCTATAGGCTATATAACATCACGCTATGACCAATAGGAGCGGAGCAGCAATAAGAAATATTGCAAGCGGGAACCAAGCAGTTTAAACTTCCGTTGAGTAGGCGATGCGTTGCGATATCAAAACTTCACGCGAACGAAGTCGCGGGCAGAAGCTATAATTTATCTTGGAAACTTGAACACCTGATGCAGAACCGCAACAGACCAGCTAAACTATAAGAGATATAAAAATGCCACCATAGCAAAAATTGTTCTACATGATGAGCATTTTCTGCTGAGAGTATAAGTTTGAAGATCTGGAACATCTGATGTGGAACTCCAAGAGCCCAGCTACACCATAACACATATAGGAATGACGTCTTAGCAAAAGTTGTTCAATTTTATGAGCACTCTCTGTTGGTTTATAAAAATCGAAGATCTGGAACACCTGTTGTGGAACTCCAAGAGCCCAGCTACACCATAACACATATAGGAATGACGTCTTAGCAAAAGTTGTTCAATCTGATGAGCACTCTCTGTTGACTTATAAAAATCGAAGATCTCGGACACCTGTTGTAGAATTAATTTCCTTTTCCAGTTATCTTCGTGACTCGGTAGCCTACCCGGTAACGCAGGGGAGCAGTTACTTAGATTTCAATTGATTAGGTATCTTCACAACAAAACTATAACCATGCCTAGAAAGAGGTCAAATCTTTCCCAATGTTCCAAAGGTGCTAAAAGATTGAGGATCATAAGATCCCAAGAATCTATCGAAGAGCGTCAGGAGAGACTTGATGCTGTTCGAGAACATCAGGCTGCAACTTGCTCCGTGGAAACCTCTTCGGATCGCGAAGCACGCCTGCGTTCTCAGCGTATTTCTACATCCAGGTCTCTAGAGACCAGTGAAGAATAGATGCGCGACTGACCGCTAATCGTGAACGTCATGCATTGTCTTGCGAGTCGGAGCCGTTCACGGATAGAGAATTGCGCTTGAGTTTCAAGCGTATCTACGCATCGACTACTAGATCTCTAGAGACAAGTAGGGAACGTGATGCGCGACTGACCGCTGATCGTGAACGTCACGCATTGTCTCGCGAGTCGGAGACGTTCACGGATAGAGAATTGCGCTTGAGGTCTCAGCGTATCTACGCATAGCTTCTTCTAGGTCTTTAGAGACAAGTGCGGAACGTGATGCGCGACTGTCCGCTGATCGTGAGCGAATCCGAAATTTTTACCGATACAGAATCAGGCTTGAGTTTTCAGCGTATTCGCACATCTACTAACAGGTCTTTTGAAACGAGTGATGAACGTGATGCGTGATGCGCGATGCACGTTCATTGAACGAACGTTTGAATTCTGATCGACGTCGACATTCTCTGAACAGAATGTCGATATCATCTGAAAAACCGGATGTGTCTCAAGATATAGCCGTAGGGCATGGCGACCTGCCGTGTCGACGGCGCGTTCGTGTTCCACGTGCGCCTCAAAGAGATGTCAGCATAAAGGGAGGGGCCCGCAAAGGTCGAAGCCTGCCGGGGCTGCGGGACTGTTCGAAAGAGATACCGTGGCCCTGGAACGTAAAGGGTGAGGAAGGAACATGGATGGGTTTTAGTCAGTAAAAATCTGACACTCCCTCCCGCTCCGCCCAGAGTTGGAGAAGTTATTTGATTATTTCCCAACCGAAAAAAAAGGGCATGGCGACCTTCCTTGGGTTGATAAGGCACGGAGTGCATTTACGTCTCCTATGATTGAATACGCCACATATTCCGCCATCGGAGGTATGGCTAAAAATTGTACTTTTTGTGAAGCTGTTAAATGGCAAAAAGAAACAAATGGTATGTGTTGCTCAGGTGGGAAAGATCCGTTATTTTCCCGTCCCCGGGTTCTTAGAATTCGACATCAGACGTTTCAGATCTTCGACGACCCCGTTGTCGCTGGCATAAGCAACAGGATTCGCGTACGAAGTCGCGGGCAGAAGCTAGTCTAATTATAAAACAACGAATTCGGATTTAACTTTTCGTTACATTATTATCTGAAAACTTTCGTCTTTATTAAACAAACGTTCGTTTCTTGATACTTGTTCTTTTGTCTCATTACAAAGTTTGTAAGTGAAGAATTTATTGAATGCTCGTTGAACAATGTGTTCTTAAAGTGATAACGACGTATTTTGTTTTAAATTTAAATTAATGTTTTTGTATGAATTGTTGTTTACCAACCAGTCCTTGGCAGTCGTTATTGTGACACATTAATAATAATAAAATGATAATATTTTTTTCCCATGTCACCAGCATGTCAGTCCGACTTCAGGACCAAGCCTCGGAACCTATCCTTCTACAGCGAGGTGTAAGACAGGGAGACGTAATATCTCCGAAACTGTTCACCGCTGCACTGGAGGATGTCTTCAAGGTTCTGGACTGGAGAGGGCTAGGCATCAACGTCAATGGCGAGTACATCACTCACCTTCGGTTTGCCGACGATATTGTGGTCATGGCTGAGACCATGGAGGACCTCAGTACAATGCTCGATGACCTCAGTGGAGCTTCCGAAAGAGTGGGTCTAAAATTGAACATGGACAAGACGAAGGTCATGTTGAATACCCATGTCACACCCATTCCTATCAAGATCGGAGGCTCTACACTCGAAATTGTAGACGATTATGTATACCTAGGACAAACGGTCCAGTTAGGTAGGTCTAATTTCGAGAAAGAGGTCAATCGTCGAATCCGACTCGGCTGGGCAGCGTTCGGGAAACTGCGCGGTATCTTCTCGTCCAACTTACCGCAGTGTCTCAAGACGAAAGTCTATGACCAGTGTGTGTTGCCAGTGATTACATACGGGACCGAAACGTGGTCGCTCACAATGGGCCTTATCAAAAGGCTTAAAGTCACCCAAAGGGCAATGGAGAGGGCTATGCTCGGAGTTTCCTTGCGTGATCGAATCAGAAATGAAGACATCCGCAAGAGAACCAAGGTCACCGACATAGCCCGAAGAATTGCTAAACTTAAGTGGCAGTGGGCAGGGCACATTGCTCGCAGAACGGATGGCCGCTGGGGCCGGAAAGTTCTGGAGTGGCGACCGCGAACCGGAAGACGATGCGTTGGAAGACCTCCCACTAGGTGGACCGATGACCTGGTGAAGGTTGCGGGAGTCCGGTGGATGCGAGTCGCAAGGGACCGGTCAATGTGGCGACACTTGGGGGAGGCCTATGTCCAGCAGTGGACGTCTTTCGGCTGAAATGATGATGATGATGATGATAATATTTTTTTATTTATTTTCTCTCACAATGGTTTTGTAGCACATAACAGCTATTGATTTTTTGGTTGCTATTCCGGAAATCTATCAAAATTATAATGTTTCCTTTTAGCACCCAGAACTGAGCCTCGAATTTGGCACCCTCAGTACCGTCCATCAGTTCAACGAACAAACAATAGAATACGTGGGACACGATACGTGCCCCATCGTTTGTGGAACAGCACCGAAATAATACCTATTATAATATTCATCGACGATTCAAAATTTCAAAATATCTCTGATTCCGAATATTGGAAACTTTACACCGAAGTATAGTTTCCAGACAGTCGTAGGTAATAACAAACACCCTTCAGGTCCCAAGTTCGTAATAAAAGCAATCAAACTGGCTAATTTACGTCGAATTTTGGGAAAACAATAGCGAGTGTTTGGCAGGAATGTTTGGCCAATAGGAGCGAGCCCAAAAGCGCTTCGGATAGTAATCCACTAATCAAAGGCATTGTTAGGTCGCAGTCGGCGCCTAGATTTGCCTAATTACCTACTCGAGTCAGTTTCTCGTGACATACTAAAGGTAGTATAAGCGAACGTTCTTGGAAAATTAATATACTTAAAGACCAATTATAAAGTGGAAATATTCTACAAACTGGAAGTAGTTGAATGTGGTTTTACAAAATTATTGGCAGAAATTCGAATAAATAAAAAATAACCTTATTGTGTTTGCTTACACACGGTTTAAATATTTTTCTTACCGGCAGTAATATGAAACTGATGTTAATCTCCAAATTCACAGGCTTCTTCACTTTTTTACGAATCAATTGATTTTGTCCAACCACTAAAGCCGTAGCTACCTGGATGGCTCGGTGGTTTTGATAATTTGAATTTATTTAGCTCGTATTACTCAAGCTTAATTTCACTAACAAGGAGTAAATGATCGGTTGACAGAGGAGGATAGAAGAAAAACATTTTTGCAAAAAATAAAACCGACTCCAAAAACACAAAAAAGGTGAAAAATAACTTCATTTATTTTATTTATTTATTTATTTTATTTTAAAGAAGGCTTACAGACTAATAAAGAAAATGTTACATATAAGTGTAATATTATCAAATCGCTAATTACAAGCCTCCACACGTAGACAAAAAAAAAGACAAAGGATATTAAAAAAAAAAAGAGTAAGTACAGAAGACAATTAATCACTAACAAATATTTGTAAGAATTAGCTAAATTATCGGAATTAGCTATCGAAAAAGTTTTGTGCGATTTGCTGTCGCAAGGACGCCACACTGGTGCAGAATAAGTCAATATCAAGGTCCTTAGAAAGTCTATTAAAATCAAGTGCACTCCTTATTGAAAAAACATTTTTCACGTAATTGGTTGATGTGAAAGGTACACTTAATATTGGTCGCTGACGTAATCCCATTAGGTTCGTGCGCAATGCTAAATTTGCAATAAGTTCAGGACAGTCAATATGGCCATTTGCGACACCCATAAGTATAGTTGTCTCCAATATGACGCCTCATGTCCAGAGGAAGGAAGTGGTATCGTTTACAGCGGTGCTCGTAGTCAACTGAGTATTGCTGTGCTCTATTAAGTCAAGGTAACGTAGAAATTTTCTTTGGACGCCTTCAATACGGGACTTATAAATCTCATACTGCGGGTTCCAAACCTGAGATGCGTATTCTAAGCGGCTACGTACGAATGAACAATACAAAATTTTCAGAAGTCGGTGACCTTTGTTTGATTGATTTACTTAGTTTTTTGTCACCGACTTCTGAAGCTAAAGTTATTTTTCACATTTTTGTGTTTTTTGGAGTCAGTTTTATTTTTTGCGAAAAAGTTTTTATTTTTCACTTTTTAGTGGTTCACTTGTGCTTACCCCTTCACAGCGTAGCGGCATGATGTTATGTTATGAACTGGTGTAAACAATAGATAGACATGAGATTTCAGCAATCCCAGTCCATTTGCTATCATTTATTGAGGAGTTCCGATGCCTATCTCCGAAGTTCTTCATCAGATCTTCACCAAATTGAAATGGGACCACTTTAAGAAAGTACTCTTCCAAAACCTACCCAAATCACATCAAGTGTGCCTATAAAATTTTAAGAGTTCTCTCAATTTCTCCAGGATCCCATACTCAGATCCCGACTTGATGATTATGGAATCACCTGAGAAGTATACCCTTTCAAACAAAAAAATAATAATTCAAATCGCTGCAGCCATCTTCGAGTAATCGGGGAACATACATAAAAAAAAAAACGAGTTGAGAACCTCCTCCTTTTTGAAGTCGGTTAAAAATAAACGTTACGCCGACCTCAAAGTACATGGGTCTAAAGCAGGAAGAAAAACAAGCATAGGAGGAGGAAGGAATGGGCGAATAATGCACCACACGAACCCAATGCGGATTGGTAGATGTCACATGTTTTCGATAATTTGGGTCTAGGTCATGCCAGTCCCCACGATAAAGAAGATTTCAGATTTCATCATGAAACATTCATAATCACCCAGCTCGCCGCACAGTTGCCCCGACAGTATGTATCAACTTATTTTATATTCCCGGGGGGAGGCCAGGTTTAGACTATTCCGAGACTATCTAAAATAGATGCCATCGGATATATTTTAGTAAATTTAATTAATATTTAACCCTGATTGACGAGGCTGAGAGGTCCCGATGCTGTCAGGCAGTTTCGTCATAAAACGTGTTCAATTTAGGGGCTATTTTGATACTTGAATTTTATTGAAGTGCACTTTAGAGCAAGTTTGGTATGTTTAGATTTCTATTCCTCATGTTTATATTGAGAAGCTTATGTTCGGGCACAAGAATATGTAATTTTCAAGCGCATAACCTCGTCATTCATTAGGGACTCAAGTAACGTTGGTGTGTGAAATTTGGAGTATTTGCAGCAACTGTGATTATTTCCGTGAGTGATATTTATGTTCAGAATTGTGGGCTTTCAAAGTTACTATTCCAGTAATCACCGAAGCGTGCGTGGCTGTACCTAAAGTACAGCCACATTTCACTAATTTTAAGTCCCATAATAGTCGAGGGCGACCCTCTATTGCCACCAACCGGAAAAAAAACAGATTTTGTGGCTGCTACTGTGAAATTCAACCCGAGCGGCTGTTATTATTTAGCCACGAGCTCCACCTAATTCCCAAGATTCAAGCTGAAACAATTAAGTTTCAAAACTCGACAGTGAATCTTGAAACGAATAACGTACGAAATCCAACTACCCGACGACTGTGTCCACAACAATGTGACAGGACGACTGTCGGCGATTTCATTTAGTACAGTTGCTCTCAAAGTTTGTGCGACCCCGCACTTCTACACTCAGCTAAGAAATTAAACTTAAAACGTCTTTTAGTTTGGCGCAGGTTAAGATGAAAGTTGGTGAGTGAATCTTTGAATGAACTATTGAGTCCACTGACGGTCCGTTAATTTTCACCCGTATGCCTTAAGTGATAAGGTTGAAAAGTAGCACTCGGTAAATTTGGTAGTACTCCGGATATACTGTAGGTAAAGTCTTTAGTCTTAAACAGTAATGCCCGTTTTCACTAATTAATGTCTATTCGGTATGTACTCGTAGCGCCGAAAGTCAGTAAAATTCAACAGAGTGCTTTTATTTAGGCACTCATTTGGGTGTCACATAGTGTTGGCGAAAACAAGTAACTAAGGCAACAATTATACGCCATAGGATCTGAAAGCGGTTGTCCTCTCGCGCCTGCATGAATGGCGCGCGGAGGCGCTACGCCAGGGGAAAATCCACTGCCGCGGCAAACCGCCGTTCAGCGGCCAGACCTCCGGCGTGATCTCATGGCGACATGGAGAGAGCGACTGTCGCAACCCCGTGCAGGGCACGCCACGATAGTGACGATAAGTCCCTTCTTTGAGGAGTGGCTCAAGAGACGCCACGGCGTCCTCACCTTCCGCCTGACGCAGGTCCTCACCAGACACGGCTGTTTCGGGAGGTTCCTCCATCGAATCGGGCGGGAGGAAACGCCCGGGTGTTTCCACTGCGAGGATCGACTGGAGGACACGGTGGATGGAGCACACGGAGGAGGTTTGCCCCGCATGGGCGGAGCACCACCGTGTCCTCGTAGCGGCGATCGGCGGCGGCGACCTCTCGCGCCACCTAGAGCGGTAGGAGTCATTTGATGATTTCCTATCCGAAAAAAAAAGGTGACAATTATAGAAGACCTAGATTTTATTAGGACCAGATTTCAGGCTAGAAACTAAAAAAAACATTGTAAATCAATATTGTTGTGTAGTAAATATCCATTCAATTAAAAATAGTATAAAAGTTCATAGAAGATATATTATTTTCCATTACTCTTTAAACCAACACAAGATAATCTCTTTTCATAACAGCAGCAGTAAATCTTTGAGCACCACAGTCTACCCCGATCGTGTGACGTCCTGAAGAGCTGAACAAATGTTTGTTCCCCGTTAATTAAACCTATATTGCTTACTTCGTGCTGCTTTTCTCGGAAAAATAAACTCACCACTGTTTTCATAGAACCAGTCAACTCTAAAAAATAAATAACAATATCTACGCTGTTTGGGTATGGATCTAATACTAGCAGTATGTGACTGTGTCTGTTTTTATGGGAAGGCATGAGTTTTTATTAGTTCTGGGGTATTTTTTTCTAATGGCCGTTTTCTATTACTTACGCCTAACTGTTGGTTAATTTGCCCATGTCCGTGGCTATCGGTGTTTCTATAAACAGAGTTAGCTTGAAATATCCTATCCGTGTCACGTTCCTGTCACATTATTCATAGAAATATCAAAGAAAGCTTGTAAGTTTTGTTTCTTACCGTCCGTAAACTCAATGTCAAACAGGCGGAGATAGCAATCTTAAAATGTCAGAAAATGACAATGACAAGCCTAGTTTTCTTTTTAATTTATTGCTGGACTGGAAGTTGTAAGTTGTATAGATTTTATATTAGACCATCATCGAAGACATTTATTCTTCTATGTTCTAGAACAATAATTATAATCACGAGATGACGGGAAGCCGGGCCTGAAAATTTTTGGTCTGCTTTTGGTCCTCGTGGCGGCAAAAAGCTTGGTAAATAAGTATCAGCAAGGCAAGGGCAGTGCTCTCGGCTTATTATGTAATCGCGTTTTCATCCTTGACACCTCCGAAGGGTCGCTAAGCCAGCGATGCTTAGCCCTGGCGTCAGTCTAAAGCCCTGACGCAAGAAGATACAAACCCTATACTGATATTATATTACCATTATGTTGAAATATAGTACCGTTATGTTGAACACTCACACCACACAACTGATTTATGTCCGTGACATCACCATCTCAGGTCTAGTTGAAAACCAGCGTCGGGCACTAGCTGCTCAGCAGTTTGCTGAACTGGACCTTTTTGGCGCAGCCGTGAGACGCACAATATTATCTGTTTTGTATTCTGTACAGTTTAAGTTTATTTATTTACTTTTTATTGTCTAGTTTTAAGTTTTACATTTAATTGTATTTAATTTCTATTTTAGTTATGTTGTGTGCACTTGCGGCATAAGCCAAATAATATGTTTTCTTTCCATGTTCCAAGAAAACGTCATTACTCGCTGTAAGTGCTTGCACGCTCCGACGGCTAGTTACCCTCAGCCCTCTTATTACGAACTTACCATCCGAGGTCGGTAACTTCAGCGAGCCTGGACACTTCGACGGTTGGTCCCACAGCCCTCCTCTGCAATCTGCGAGCCTTGGACTCGAAAAGTTCAATTTTACACTAGAAGAAACTCTTGGACCTCTCACTTCTTTGGATCTCCAACTTTCTTTACCTCGGCTTCCCTGGCCTAGTTTGGGTTAGCTAGCTCCAGCCCCGTATGGCTCATAATAATAAATTATTTTATCTCGTTCCCTTGTCATTTTTCATTTATACCGTGCCTTCAGTTAGGTTAGTGGGTAATCTTATGCAGTTTCCTTTTCCCAGGAAAATGTAACGTTACAGTATGCCTGAGTGGTGCTACGCCGTAGTGGATCGGCTACGAGTGCTACGAAACGTTACGAGACGGTCACGCGAGTTCCATGATTTTTCTTTCACCCAAAAAGTGCTCAACGGACCTAAGGAAGTTTTCATTTTAAAAGTTCTCACTTCAAAAAATCCGTTGCAATAACAATGCTTACAGAAATCTCTACATTCAAGATGCGTTTCTATGTCGAGACTGGCTCAGACGTGGTAACAAGCAGCGCTTCTCTCGGAATCGTATCGTAGCTTAATGAAGCATAATAAAACACTGTTCGGTACAAAATGTCAGGGGAACGAAACACGGTAAGTACTGAACGGATCTATTACTCGTCGTGAACTTCAGTTTAAAGCTCAAAAGATAATTTCGTTTGTTTATGCTGCGCCTATAATGGGTCACAGTGTGGGGAAAGCAGAAGGTCGATATGGTTTTGTTTTTTTTTTTTGTATAAATATTTGTTTAAACAAACGGTGCTTGATTCATTATCTAGCCAGAAAGAAACATAACTGGAATAAACTTAAAATGTCACTTACGGGATATCTTCCGCGATTTTTATTAATATTTAGCTATTATGGAATAAATTAAGTCAAAGTCATATTGTTATGACGATGGTCAAACGCCCTGAAATAACAGAATAGTGGATGTATCTCTATGAGAAAATACTTATCGTTTACTATTCAACATAATGGTTCAGACGTACCTACAGTTGATGATGATGATGATGATGATACTGTATGTACTTGTCAGTCTCACCGTAATCTAACCATTTTGGCAAATTGTTTATCGGGCTTTCGGACACTACCAATTATAAAATTAACTGATTTTATCGAAATACAATAAATTTATTTATTTTCTCTCTTCACAAAGGTCAAAATAAACATAATTGTAATAACCGTTACATAATATAAAAATGCTTAATATATGTTCTTTTGTCAGAGACGTCCATACCAGGTTCCTGTGTGACGGATCCCCAGGCTTTCTCACCTCGATTTAAATGTAGTTTACATACAATACAATTGCTAATTAGAAATCAACACCAAATCCTCAATAACTTGTTCTGTCATAAAATGTCAATAATAATTTAAATACTTGAGCCACTGTAATTCCTACACTGTAACCCAACGCTACCCACTCCACGTTTATTTAACTGTACATCTTGATGAGAAACAAGACGGTCGGCCATTCATTTTAAATGACTATTTCTCTCCATTAAAACATGGGAAGACATGGCGTATACAAAATAATTAATTATACCTTGAAGATTACGAGTTTCGCTGATATTTTAAAGGTTATGGCTGCGAGAGTTTTCGAGGGGTCGTCCAACATGTTTGAAAATATTTTGATGAATAGTCTGGTGAGATTTTGCTCCGGACTTGTTTTGTATCTGTTAAGTGGAAGTCAGTGGAACACGGAAATTAACTTAAGTGTTATTTGTTCACAGTTGAACAAAGAGAGTTGATGTCTTATGTAACTGGGAGTTTTGCAAAATAATAGTAAACTTTCTTATTAACCTATAGGATATGAGTTTTTAGACTTACATGGTCACTAACACAAACATTAGAATTAAGAACGGGAAAACCCCGGGAATATCCCGTTCTTAATTCTAACCTATAGATAATTATTGTGTAGAGTCGAGGGCTTTAATTGATAAGCCACTTTCACTACTTTCCAATTTCCGAATATTTCCGACTAAACACGGCTAAAATACGAATAGTGGCAAGTGGTTTATTAAATTATTGTGATATAACATACATCCATTATAAAAATAAGCACCCCGTACCAAAATAATTTGCCTAAACACACTGGTTTCGGAGACGTAATTCTTTCAATTTGTGAACGATTTACAAAACTACCGACCGTTGTTTAACTATTAAGGTCCATGTTCACCGAAAAGATAACTGTCTGATTATCTAAAAACAGCTGTCAGTGTGACATGTTCTCATACAAAAAATTGTTTTAAACAGCTGTTTTAGATAATCAGACCGTCATCTTTTTGGTGAACATCGACCATAGCGCTGGGCTATTTTAATGCCATAAGTTTAAAAAATTCTAAAGTTGCTTATTTGTTGCCTGTGGCTACAGTCGTACCTATGAAGCTTATTATTGCGTTTTAACATCTGACTCTTGCATTTTCATTAATTCGATGATTTGTGGTTGATTATTTTTATTTAAATCAAAACTGACAAAATTGATTTAAACTTTAAAATTATTATCTAGGATAGCCTGCGGAGTGTGCAAATCCAGTTTTTCTCATTTTAGTCCAGTGCATGTCACTTCATTTTTAAAGACCTATCCATAGATACCCCACAAGTATGGGTTTGATAAAAAAAATGAGTTTCAGTTCTAAGTATGGGTAACCCCAAAATGTATTGCTTTTTTCTATTTTTGTGTAAAAATCTTAATGCGGTTTACAGAAATCTACTTACCAAGTTTCAACAGCATAGTACTTATAGTTTCGGAAAAAAGTGGCTGTGACTTACGGACGGACAGACAGACAGACAGACATGACGAATCTATAAGGGTTCCGTTTTTTGCCATTTGGCTACGGAACCCTAAAAACACGTAAGCTCTAAAACTTGAATTTTCTTTGGTGGATTTTACAGGGTTTTGTAATAAAAAAATATCAACAAATATCGTGGATGAATTCGGCATAAAATATTTTGAACACCAATTTCACCGATTATAATATTCTATTAGAGCTAGTTGGGCGATGTGTTAGGTACAAACATGGTAATTAAATACAAGGATTCCCGTGGACGGAGATGATACAAAATGCCTATGTACATATATCAGTTACTACTTCGTTGTTGTAATTAAAGTATCAACTACAATTCGTCGAAAAGACAAATAGCCAAATTTCTCCAGATGCAAGTACCTAAAATGACAAAAATAAATACCTACCCTTACCTTTTTTATGTGAAGACTACCAAATCAATACATTAATCCGAAAAAGACGACACCAGTTATGAATATAACATCAATGCAACTTGTTTAATAATTCAGTATTAATCTGGAATCTGAAGCACTCGCCAAGTTTTCTCCCCTAGCACAAATAAATTGAAAATGGACCCTGTACCGGACGATATCCGGGAGAATTGTGAATATTTTATGACTATGTAACTTTATGGATTTGTATCTAGTTTCCCCTCTTAGCTCCCTGGGGTAGGCAGACTTTTGGCCACAGACAGACTTAAGGATGATTTATCGTACGTCGCCGTAGCGAGTGTAAGGCCCGGTTTCCACCAAAGCGGAGACGAGCGGAGCAGAGACGAGAAGTAATAATAATCATAATTAATTCGTTTATTTTCAGGTAAATAACAGCCATAGCCAAATAAAAATGAACATCAACCAAAGTCAACTAACATCCATACCAAAGGTACAATAAAATAAAATAAAATCTAAACTCAATCAATTAGAATTAAATTAAATCAAAAACATATTCAACCAAATAAATCAGATAAAATCTAGAATCTAAGTCAATAAACTAAAATTAAATTAAATCAAATCGAAAACCGACCAACCACATCGGTTGAAATTCACATCGTGTTTCTCGTCTTTCTTGTGATTGGTCGAATCTTACACATCTCTCTCTCGTCTCCGCTTTGGTGGAAACCGAGCCTAAGGCGCCGTCGCACTGTGTTGTATACAGGGTGATTGGTAATTGTGTGCAGGCCTTGAAATGGGGAATACTAGACCTTATTTGCAACAATTTTGACCCGATGACTTGCAGTCCAAACTGGGTGGTTTTTGAGAAATCGAACTTTTAAAGTTTTCCTTGAAATGCTCCACAATTTCAACATAAAGTGCCGATTGTGAGAAATCTACGCCATTCAGGATATTAAACTGATAATTCTCAGCTCATGAACAAATGTATCCTCCGAAAACCAATGTATCAAAACAGTACATCTACCTTTGGAAAATAGGCGCCTTAGAGGTCATCTCTGAAAATTTCTTGACAGTTTTCTTGTTTTTCGAGGCCGGTTTCTCAAAATAAATGTATGACACTTGTCGTGCCGATTACAGAACCGACTTTTTTGTCTCATGAGCTTTCCAAAATGGTACAAAAATACCCTCTTTGGAGTTTGTTGTACCTACATGAGATTGTTGTCCTATTCCAGATAATTATGATGACTTGTTCCTACTTAAATAAAAAATACTTCAAAATAAACATAATTTGAGCATTGTGCATTTGTTGTAGGTTAGGTAATATAATCTAAAGAAAGCCTAGCTAGTAGGATTTGTAAAAGAAATTAATATACTGCATCTATGTTCAAATATTTTTTTCTTGAATCAATTCAAAAGTCATAATTCTACTATGTTATAAATACGAAAGTATGTGAGGATTGACGAATGGATGATCAGATTTGGATGTTTGGCATACAGATGGTTAATAATCTGGATTAAAACATAGGATACTTTTATCCCGGTAGTAAGATCCCATGGGACAACAGGGTAGACGAAAAAAAAACTAAAACAAAAATTATTTTCCAATACTTGACGGACTGAATAGATTGATAGATTTGTAATTTTACGAGACTGTCGTCATGCTTGTTACGGAACTCCACGTGGGCGAAGCTAGAATGTGCTCGTATATTATATTTTCTAAAAGTTTCTGTGAAGACCGCCCAACAAACAGACTTCGCCATGATTCAATAACCGTTGCCTTTTACCAGTAAGGGACACTTAAAAATAAATATTTATTCACGAGACTATTCTTTGCAAACTCATCGCGAGTCTTCAAAACAAAAACAAATAGCTCAACAAACAAACTTAGGGAACGGAAAACGTAATTAATATAACAGACTTTAGACGTTCATTAATTCAGTTTTTGCATCATATTTTATCTTTACCAGCATTCTTGTTTGACGGGAGAGAAGCCATAGCTTACCCACTTGGCCACGACCTACGCCCAAGCGGCAGACGCGTGAGGAAACAAATGAAATATAATATTTATGAGCATTCCAAAAGTTACCGCAACACGCCGCCGATACAGTATTCCCGCGGAACCAGTGACACACGCTCGTTACACAAGCCGCATCGCCTGAGGACGTGGACGGAGCGTCATATTTGGATAAAAAGCACTTTATGACAGTCTATTCGTCTTCGGGAATTACGGTGACGTGTCTTTATATTTCAGCTTAGGTATCAGTACAGTACGTTATTGTTGAGGAGTTCCTGACTTTGTAGATCCGGAATTGTTACGAGTATGTTTGTGATTCATTTATCTCTTTACTGCCCTTTCTTAAGTCAAAACATGTCGGTACTTAAAGTCGATTATGTGACGTCATCATTTCAGTCGAAATACACTGCTAAATATAGGTCTCCCCCAAGTGTCGCCACATTGACCGGTCCCGTGTGATTCACATCCAGCGGATTCCCACAACCTTCACCAGATCTTTTGTCCAGCTTGTGTGACCTTCCAACGCAACGCCTTTAGCCGGTTCGCCGTCGCCACTTCAGAACTTTTCGACTCCAACGGTCATCTGTTCTGCGAGGAATGTGCCCTGCCCACTGCCACCTAATTCAGGCAATTCTTTGGGCTACGTCGGTAACCTTGGTTCTCAGCGCTCTGGTATAATTAATACGAATCGTCCTCCATCAGGTTAATCCTCAGAAAGAGAAAAACAAGTAATGAACATTCTTTATACGTTAGTGGGTACAAGTCAATTTTGTAGTTACAACAGATATAACATTACGTGTAAACAAAATTAATGTAAACCTACAGACTAGAAATTTTGGATTTTAAGTATGTGATTATAGCTTACTGGATGACGAAAATTTCTGCGTTCTGCTCAGGTTCTCAAATAGGGGCCTGAAAATGCGGCAAAATGGTTCCAGTAAAGGATGGTACGGCAGTGTTTGCTTCCGGCTCGACTTGGCGGGGGCACTGCCGTGCCCCCCGATTTTAAATCAAACTAAGTCTTAATCCCGCTTTTAAAATTCGAACGAAAAACAATTATAATTATATAACCCGTCCACTCCAAAACAAAATTAACGTATCCCTGAATCACGTCCCAAGTATGAACCCTTCAATCCTTACTTAGGTCCAATTAACCCAATTCTTTCTACAAAGCTAATTAATCGCTAACGAAAATGGGATATCGCACGGTCGATTCGACCCTCTAGAGGTAATGACGTGTAAAATTAACGTTCTCCAGTTTTTGACAGTTTTCTATTAGCACGGAAAATTAATAATGCCAGCCTGCGACGGTTGTATTGATTTCTATAAAGATTGGTTTATGTGAGATTTATTGTCTTGAGTACCTTATGTTGTACACACATTATGTTACTTAATACGTAGTGTAACATAATAAATAAAAATATAAATAAAGTTTATATTTTTATATAAATAAACTTTACATTTTTATTTATTATTTAATAAAGTTTATGGGTAAAACAAGTGTAGGTATTAACAAAAAACTTGTGATTGGATCCTCCTTTTAGGCAGATAGTGCCTGTGTTAGGAGAGTCCGCTCTTTCATGGCAAGTCGTGTTAAATAAAGAGCGAAACGTATCATTTTTATGCTAAAACTATTTAGTATAATATTTTAATTAAATTAATACTAACTAACAATAAATTAACTACATATGTGTATGAGTAGGTTTGTGTGTGAGAGAGTAAGTGAGTGATAACTTTACGCCTGTAAGGGTACCAAAGGTGCACCTTGTAGTACTCCCACATATCGCCAGTTATATTTAAGTCCCATGTAAAAGAAGACGAGCCTATTGCCATCAACCGGGCACAAATACAGACCCCATGGCTACTGTTGAGAAATTTCTGGTGGAAAAATCCAATACCACTTTGCCCGATCAGTTGCACTGGCGACCAACGAGGCAGTACGTAGTGTAGTGATGTTATTTTTTGATGACATAACATAATACTTTATTACGCCTGCTTTCCCCGAATGGTTGGGTAGGGGTTACCTATGTACCTATCTCTATTCTACCCGCATTTTGTTAGTACGAGTGGCGCAGTGACCGAGCGATTGGGCGCAGCACTGTGTGTAGATTTTAACTGTGGTTAGATTCCCGCATGGAACAAATATTTGTATAGTCTAACAATTTGAAGCTTTGCGTTGAAGAAATCCATTTGATCTTTGCTAGATACCTTTAATTTCAGTAAGAACAATCCACACTCGAATTACCGCAACTTATTATGTATGTTCATGCTAATTTTAACTGCAATTCGACAGCAGCGTTTCAAAAATAAGACATCATTAAAAACACAGATTCCGCTTCCTTTCACCCCATTATACCAGCTGACTGACTTATTTTAAGGCTGACAAATTAAACTGTCGTCCGATACTGTCCGTCTGATTGACAGAACATTTATGTGTTAATTAAGACCAGCTCATTTACTTTATTGGACATTTTACGAAACAAACTACTGATTAACTGACAGATCGTTTCGTTGATTATTCAGTGGGGAGATAGGAAAAGATTGATTGGGTGTATAATGATGCAATTATCTTGCGATTTCCAAAGATATATATCATCACAATTAAAACATTATCATTTTTTAAATCATTATTTTTATCTAACATGATGAATGGCAGCTTGATACGAAAATGATTTGTTTTGACTCTGCTGTAAAATTCCAGTAAAACCAGTTTCAGTCATAGTTTTGTTTATTTTAGCTTATCAGAAGTTTACATCAAGCATTTCATTCATACTCACTGTCTCAGGTCTCTTTAATAATCCAATGAGTGAGAATTTTACTTTGAAACTTAATGTATTTACTATTATAATAGGTACAGCAAGCATAAATTTCCATCACTCCTATTTCTCTCATAATCACAAACATTCCACCATTGCAAACAAATATGACTGAATTCATGACTCTATCAGCAAGTGGAGTTCACATAGCTGAATTTTAGGCCAAACTTATTTAATAAAAAATTGCCATCAAAACGCTAAGAAGAAGAAGAAGAAGAAGCAGCAAACAATTCCAGATCCAGGGTTGGTCTCCACGAGCACGTTGAGATGATTTCCTCATCGTGATAATGCACCCTGTTTATCATCGTTCAGTTTGTAGAACAGATCCCAGAAAGCCATCCTATCGTGAGCTGGTCTGCTGCCTGAACTAAGTTCAGCTCCGATGTTCATGTAGGTGTAGGTGTCTCTTGTTATTGGTGTCCATTTCACAGGAAGCAATTCAGTTGTCTGTGGTGTTGGATCGCTGAAACCAAAAATCATGGGACTTTAAAATATCTTCAACTATGAAAATAGTAAGTGGATCTTTTAATTAAATAGAGGCCCTAGCACGAACGCGGTGTAAACATAAATACGTCGATAATTTTAATTGAATAAACAATTATCCTGTAGCAGTTGAATTGGTAAAATAAGCATAATTAGTATCATCCATAGATAGGAATAAATTATGAAAGTGTTAAAGTATGTAAAGCAAGTATTTTTAACGTTAAAATCGACGTGTTCACGACTACACGTTATATCTACATCGCACATTCGTGCAGTTCTTAAATAATTACATTGTGATCGCCTGTGTTAACCTATTTTGCTGTATATCAAGTTTTACTTTAAGAATCAAAGTCTTAATTAAATTATCAATAACAACATAGTACGCTACCAACCTGAATTTTACGAAATTAGTCCACATGGTAGTCATCCGTTCAATAGTAACCTCATCTTGAGGAGTAGGGTCGGGTCTGTGGTTCATTTTGAACAAATAACTCAATTCATCAGCATGAGAGGCACAGCATGAGCCATCATAGGCATCATCTTCAACGACGAGGGCATTTCTCCCACCGATATACGAAAACATATAGTAGTAAATATTTCCTGCTCTGGCGTCTAAAAATTTCTGGATAGATCTTTGCACAGGATGAATATAAGTGAAATCAGAATCAAAGTTTATAATACCCCATTTTACGTCTTCACTTAGACTTTCGTCTCCAAAATAGAAATGTGATATCGCGTCCTTCATTTCTTGCAACTCTTCACCACCAAAATTAAATATGCGTTCCAAATAATTTGATACAATGTCCAAATTTTTAAAATACTCAGCGTCTCTATTGAAATGAAAACCAGCCAATTCATGTTTATTGAAACCAATCAATATTGGCATATTTCTCACTTTTGGTGTTCCAGCATGAAGCCACGAGTTAGTTAGAAAGGGTTCCACCCCATCAAATTCGTTTTCAATACATGGTTTGAACATAATACCTAGTTCAACTGCGGTTGCCACTACCAAATTCGAATTAGTATTAGCAAGAAAATAAATGGCTTCATTCAAATCTGTGGTTTCAAAGCCTAAGCGGTCCGCTATTTTTAAAGGAACCAATTTATCAGGTTCGTATAAAACTGTTGCGGCTAAAGCACTACCGCTTTGTATGATCACTTGATTGTACAATGTTTCTTTTGATGATAGCAAGTGCAGATCTATGGAATGTCCCCCAGCACTTTCGCCAAACAAAGTAATCTTACTGGCGTCACCACCAAACGCTTCTATGTTATCCTTTACCCATTTTATAGCTAGAAATTGATCTTTCAGACCCTGATTGCCGGGTACTTCAGGAATATCAAGACACATGAAACCGTAAGCACCAACGCGGTAGTTGAATGTGACGACAATAACGTCATGTTGTACTAAGTAGGTTGGTCCATAGACGTCTTTGCCAAAATGTCCTATATGGAAGGCGCCTCCGTAGACCCAGATCATGACTGGAACACGGTGGTTGGACGTAGCCGTGGTTGGTACGTAGACACTCAGGTGCAGACAGTCGGGTGAACCTACAAGACTGCCGTTGTGTTGAGGGCAGATCGCTGAGCCATCGTATGCTTCGAATGTTCCTTCAAACTTGGGTTGTGGTGTTGATGCCTGGAAATGAATAGTGGTTATTGATCAAACAAAATGCCATAACGCGGGTAGGTATAACCAAACGACAAACTAGGAACTTGGAAGAAATAAATATTACGTAATAAATGTAAACAATCATCACACAATAAGTAGGCTATTGTATTGGGGTCATCCTGTAAAGATAGTGTGTAAGTTTAATAGTAAATAAATACTTATCCCTTCCTCACTATTATATAGAGTATTATAATGGTAGATATTTATTATTTTTCGTTGTAAATTAAGTCCAAGCCCTTCGTTTAATTTAATGTAGTACCTATTATGATCATTATATTTTCATGAAACTGAGAAGACAGGATTATTAACATAATTTATTTATTTTATTTAAATACATATTTAATAATTAAACAGTAGTATAAAGTCTTGAATTTTCTTAGATTTTAACCTAGATACTACCATTGGTTTCATTCGAAGTTTATAGCATAGCATAGCGTAATCAGCCTATAATGTTCCCACTGCTGGGACATGCGGCCTCCTCTCTATGAGAGGCAATGGGCCATAATCCATCAGTGTGGGTTGGTAGATGTCACATGTATTCGAGTTTTCCGTTCTATGACTTGCTGGTTTCCTGTTTTCCTTCACCATTTAATAATAAATTAACAGTTAAGTTTATAGAATTCATGTGACCGTTAGTTGTTACCGACTGGCAATTTAAATAAAAAAAACTACTTACTCCAAAAGGATTTTCTGGGTCCACTTGAGCGTAGGGTATTCCCAAGAACATTGCATAGTCTCCATCATCAGCTTTCAACCCTCGAATTAGCCCCACATTAGTATCAACTAAAGGATCGACTCTTGGTGAACATCCTCCATAATTTAATATTAATAAAATTGAAAAAACTACACTCCCCGCCAACATGATGAAGTGTTGGAATATTGTGAAGGGAATTGAGATTTTTCATTGCATTTTATAAAAAAGATAATACTATAAAACAGATAGTGGTAAGATAAAATATGATGTGACGACTCACTCCAAAAGTTCATACACATAAGCGAAGGTATAGTCGCCAACACATCAAGCAACTACAATAATATGTCACATTTTTTTACTAGATTTTCAACTTTATCGCTGAAGCGTTAGGTTTAAGGCTGAGGCTACATTGGGCCGCGACGCGACCTGCGACACATGAGCGATTAAAACAAGTTAATGAATGCTCACGTATATGGGTCCACAGTACATCAAATATTACTAGCGATCTTTGATGTTTTTATGCGATAGGAACAACATTACTGTAATCACGGCATCGGCTACATCAACATATCAGCGAAATTGAAGCGAATTTAGTAGAAAATGTCTCACTTGCACGACTAGTTCAATAGTGCTACTAATTATGCGCGTGGCTACATTATGCGTATAGTAAACCGCGATGGATGATTTGATCGCATTTAAAGTAAACGATCGATTCAAATTGAGTCTTTGTTATGATAGTGGGTCTGGGTAGATTACAACTGTACTTCAGAACGTAGAAAAACCAATATTCGTCAGTTATATTAAATGGCTACATTTTTTGATCGAATTTAAATGAATGAGCGATTTATTTTGCGAGAAGTTCAAAGTTACTGTTTTGGTGGGTCCGCTGTCAAGTGACTACATAATCACGCTACGGACATCGGACTGGGGTGCGGGAGAACGAGGGCAATACTTGTGCACTCGGCGCTCGCTCATGACACTGCGACACGTTCAAATCAGTTTGTATTGATCGCTCTTCTAAAGAGGTTTATGTATGAATCTACGATGATGGGCTTTAAGTTGTTTGTATCCGAAATACTACACGTCCTGCAATACGGATGGCTAAACATGGAGCACACAAAAATAAAGTAGTTGGCGCTCTTTATTTATTTCGTGAATCCAACACAATCTCTTTTTCAAAAATAGTTCATGCTTGAGGCAAGAGCTTTCAAGCAAAAATACAAGGTTTGGTTTTGACAAAGCCATTGAAAATAATACACGTTACGTTTACACAAAGCTACTGCAACCATATTAATTTATTAGTTTTTAGATTCCTATTGTATTTTACCTTCTAAGATTCTGAATAAAGATATTATTATTATTTTTGGAATGTGCTTTTGCTTCTCAGCTTACTGGTACTTTCAACTACATTTACGGGCCTAAACCAAAGTAAATGCAGCGTGTGGTGTGTTATGTTGAGGGTGTGTTGTGATGCGGACCTATTTCGTTTTCTTCTATTTGCATGAACTTTCTGACAATACGACATGTGTTTAAAATTGCAGCTTTTTGTAAGGTGATATAAAGTGTTTCTTTTAGTTTTAGTACTTTGAGGTTAGGTGATTTGGGATAACGCCTGTTGTGGAGAGAACTATAGGAATGACATAAACTTTTTCCTGGCGCCATATTCTTGTTACTTCCTGTTTGAGCTCTGCATATTTACTAATTTTTTCGGTGATTGTTTTTTGTATATTGTGTGTGTTCGGAACTGCGATATCTATTAAATAAGTGACTTTATTTATTTTATCTTGTAATATTATGTCCGGTCTATTATAGTGAATTGTTCTGTCGGTGAGAATGGCGCGATCATAGTATAGTTTATGAGTATCATTTTCGAGGGTAGCTTGAGGTGTGTAATTATAGTATGGAGTGTTTGTGTCTTGTATGAGTGTGTATTTGACTGCCAATCTTTGATGAATAACATTTGCCACCTGATTGTGCCTATGTGTGTAGTCGGTCTGTGTGAGAGTTGTGCATGCTCCTGTTACGTGCTGTATGGTTTCTGGTTGCGTGTGACACTTGCGACATTTATCATTAGTTACTGAAGGGTCTTTGATTATAAATTTTCTATAGTTTTTAGTGTTGATAATCTGGTCTTGTATAGCAATGATAAATCCTTCGGTTTCTGGGAATAAATTACCTATTTTGAGCCACTTATTTGAGGCAACTTTGTTAACATGTGATTGTTCTAGGTCATGAGGATGTCGGCCATGAAGAACTTTTTTCTTCCAGTCCTCAATTTTTTGTGTTTGTGGGTCTTCGTTAGTAGTGTGTGGGGTATCTGATTGGTCATATAAATTAAGTGGGGTGTAATTGTGATCATTTTGGACTATAGCTTTATGGATGTTGCTAGTGTGAGACTTCGTATGAAAGAATGTTTTTAATCTACAAACTTGTTTTCGCCATAGGTGCTGGATGTCTATTAGGCCTCTCCCTCCGTTTTGTCTTTTTATGGTTAGTCTCTCTATGGCAGATTTTGGATGTAAATTATTATGTTTAGTAAGAGTGGTGCGTGTTGTTCGTTCTAATTGTTCTGTGTCTGTTTTTGTCCATTTAATAACTCCGAATGAATATGTCAATATGGGGATGGCAAATGTATTTAAAGCCTTGATGAGATTTTTTCCAGACAATTTGGTTTTACATATAGCGTTGAGTCTCCTCTTGAACTTTACAGTAAGTGTCTCTTTAATCCTAACGTGATCTAGTCCTTTCAATTGTGTGTACCCTAAATATTTGTATAAGTCAGACGGTTAGATTGCTGTTATGGTGTCTGTGTTATTTACTGCATAGTTGCCGGGTCGTATTTTGCCACGTATGGTATGAAGTGTTTTACATTTATCCAGACCAAATTGCATATTAATATCTTGGCTGAACTCTGCTGTAGCTTCTACTAGTTTTTTCATATCTTTTTCGGTTTGTGCATATAGTTTAATATCGTCCATGTAAATGAGATGTGAGATTGTTGTTTGTTCTGTGGTGTGTTTGAGACAATATCCGGCCCCGCAACGCTGCAGTAGATGAGACAGAGGGTTAAGTGCGAGACAGAACCACAGGGGACTTAAAGAGTCACCTTGGTAGATACCTTTCCTGATAAATATTTCTCGCGTAGTAACATTATTTTGATTACAGTTTATTTGAAGTGTGGTTTTCCATTGTGTCATTATGTTGGATAAGAATTCTATTATTTTTGAATTTACTCTATAAATTTTTAGTATCTGTATCAACCAAGAATGAGGAACACTATCGAAGGCTTTTTTATAGTCGATATAGGTGCAATGAAGGTTTCTATTCTTTGTGGTGGCATGTTTATGGATAGTGGAGTCTATTATTAACTGTTCTTTACATCCCATGTGGCCCCGTCTGCATCCCTTCTGCTCCTCCGCCATTATGTTGTGGTGTTCAATGTGTTTGTTAATTTTCATTGTTATTGCTGATGTTAATATTTTATATACTGTAGGTAGACATGTGATCCGATTGTACTGGGAAGGGTGTGGTGAATTTTTAGTTTTAGGCAGCATGTATGTTATACCTGTTGCAATAAATTCTGGTGCATTTTGTTGTCCTAATATGATTTGTGTTAAGTTACTTGCTATTGGTTTGTGTAATGAAGTTAACTTTTTGAACCAAAAATTGTGTACTTTGTCTATACCAGGAGATTTCCAATTATGTAGCCGGCCTGTTATATGTGTGATATCGGCCGCTGTAATTTCTACGAACTCCATTTCACGTATTGCTCTCCATTTTGTTTCTTCCTCTGTTATCCATGTCGCTTCGTCATTGTGTTGTGTTTGTTCTTCCCAAATACTAGACCAATATGTTTCTAATTGTTCTTTTGTAGGTTTCTCAGTTGTGTCTGTGTTAGTGTCGTGATTTGTGTCAGTGTTTGGTTTATTTAGGTTTCTATAAAATATTTTTTCATTGGTGGCAAATATGGCGTTATCATTTTTGCGCTGTTGTGCTTTTTTGTATCTTCTGAGCCTATGAACTTTAAGCGCTAATTTTTGTTTTATGGTGTCTAAGAACTCCTCTGGTTTTTTGTTGTTATGCTCATGCCTCGTATGAATCACGTGGCTTTTAAAAATGGCCTCAACTCTACTAACTACTTTACTTGATCTGTTGTTGTTAATGTATTGTGTAAGTCTACCAATATCTGCTCTTAATTTTTCTATGTCTTTTTCTAACCTCTGTTGCCATGCTGGCTTGACATTCTGTTTTGGTCTGGTGTTTGCCGTGTTTTGTGTGATTTTAAAGTTAAGTTCTTCAGATATGACTACTGCAGTGCAATAAATAAGTGTGTGTATATCATTAAGCTGCGTTTCGTCGGAAGTAAATTGGTTTAATATGGTTTCATTAAATAAGTTAACTAATCGGAAAAGTTTATTATTATTATTAACCTATCGACTATGTGAATGCCGCGAACTACGACCTCCCCTCGCGCGCCGCGCCAGTCGCGTGTGTCGCCTGTGTGTGCTCCCTCTATGTAGCCACCTTGACACGGAATCACCGCGAATGTTTTAAGATCCTTAAAATGCAATGAACTAGCGAATTCTCAGCGAAATCGCTAGTTGTCTCTTTTTATAGTGTAGCCGCATGAATCGCTCTTGCTATTTCGTTGTGGAGCATGTGTACTGTAGCCACGTCATCGCCGAATATACGCCGAAATTTCGCTTGTAATGTAGCCATACCATGTTTTTCTCGTTTCGCTCTTCCAGTCGCATCGCAAGTCGCTGCCTAGTGTAGCCTCAGCCTAAGGTTTATTGGCAAACTGACAGTTTCGGACAGCATCATGTGCTGGCGTCGATACGTGTACGTGTCTACATAATGCTTATTGTACATTACAATAAAGGTGTTTTTTGTAGTTTAACTAAGTTAATGCATTGTTTTTGTGCATGCGGTAACACTTCATAACATACCTTGTCTAACAATTCATAGCTGATTATTATTGTTGGATTATGAGTACACAGATAGACGACTGTGGGACGTTGTATTTCCTTGCAACTTTTGATGTTAATAAAGTGATTATTTCTTCATCAGAAGATTACTGACATATTTAATGCTTAGTTTGACAGGTTAAAGTAAGGCATTCTGTAAAGTCTGCAGGAGTAAAAAGGTTCTCTTTAGACAAAAAAAAAGGTGCAATGTTCTTGGGACTCCCCTATACAGCTATTAATATTTTGGAGTGCGTATGATTTATGTTATGATTATAATATCAATTAGGTACTTCAACAAAAAATTAGGTATTTCAATTATCCGAAGAGCATCGAGATAAAAATCAAATTAATATTTTAATCAGTCATTTGGTTTATGCAACAAAACAAAGAGATCTAGATCAAGTTAACAAATTGATTGTGAAGTGATATTGTAAGTGCCTGTTTTTATTTTATTGATTTTGAATCAAATGTTGTTGTTGAATGACGTTGTGAATGATAATTAATATTTTATCATCACGGTAGTTCGATGCCCCCATGGAAATCACTTTCTAAATCCATGCGGTCGAAACCGCGGGTATAAACTAGTACATTATACTCCAATGTAGGTAGGTACACTTCTAAATTATCTAAAATTTAATTATATCAGAACTATCATCTTTTTCATCTTCTTCTATAACAAGCTTGACACTCAATTACACTCGCGTCTAAACTAAGAAAATAATATTATCAGGACGTAGCAAAAGAAAATCTATTTTCATTATACCCGAGAACGATATTGTTCGAGATCATTATGCTTGGGAACAGTTTGTCGTCGGAGAAAAATAAGTAGATATCCGGCCGAGGGCGATTCATATTCATAATGTCTTTGCGAATAATTAGTTTTCATTATTCAGAAGGCCGGGCTAGTCTCCCGGGTGAGAAGGAGACGGGTAAAAAATATCTTGGGACAATTTTGTTGGGTTTTTGAGTTTAAACTCGGGAATGGAAATTAGGATTTACATAGTTTAGGCACATTTAGGTTTACGTCAAATATTCCGAGAAAAATTGTCGACGCGATTCTGTAGGGAAACACTCGAGACTTGAAAAGAACCTCCTCTTTTTTGAAGTCGGTTAAAAGAAACATGCGGGGCATTCTTTGGGTACTGCAGATAGAATTGAAAATTAAGTAATCTATATCTGCTACGGGTTGTGGCACTAATTTGTGCTACGCCGTAGCGGATCGGCTACGAGTGCTACGAAGTGTTAAGTGACGGTCACGCGAGTTCCATGATACTTGTTCATCCAAAAAGTGCTCAATCTAAAGAAGTTGTAACTTTAAAAAATGCTAAATATTGTGTATAAGCCTGATGTGGAGCGATGACGTGGCCTAGAAAGGTGCACGCTAGCCTAGAAGAAACCGACTCACTCGAATTTGTGAGATCTAGATTATAATGATCGGGAAACAGAGACGCAGGCTGTGAATTCAACTGACTTGCGGTTCGCACATTAATTAATGTAGAAGCTTTGTTCAGGTTTATAGAATTTCATACAACGGTGACGCTTCGCCATATCTTTGCTCGTATAAAGGAGATGGGGGAATTATATTGTGTAATTCCAAAGCATACTCTCTGACAGACTGAGACTTAATAAGAGAGTGACTGACTGCCTGACTGGGAGATAACGCACTGAAGTATTTGTGAGTTTAACCGAGCCATTACGTGTCGCTTGTTTTACAGATAGCTGCGTTAAATAAAACCACGTGAATTAAGCAGCATGTGGCCGAGGCTGTTTTGATATTACGTATCCGGATGTTTCTAATAACAAGAATTATTTTTTTAAATGTTAGTTTTCTATGTCCCACTGCTGGGTTAAGGCCTCCCCCATGGCATTAAAATTTTGTTTACAATTTGCCTTCTCCGGCCAATCCGTTAAGAATCAGTCCAAATCGCCAGTCCGGTGTTTCTTGGGACTGCCTCGGTTACGACAACCTTCTTCAGGTCCACACAAGGACACTTATACAAAAAAAAACAGCTGCTACATACATTTTTTGCTGTTCTTATAGATGAGTACAACTCAAACTCAAAGCATTTATTTCAACTAGACCATTACGGCACTTTTGAATGTCAAAAATACAAAACAAAATCAAAGCTACAGTCACAGTCACAAGGCATAATAACTTGAGAAAGTACTGTAGTTGTCCATTCCCTAGCGTAGATCTCTATGGAGAAGAATGGGCAAGAAACTCTTTTAAATCAATATATTGTTACGATTCATGTTGTGATTATACATAATTGTATAATACTAAGAGATGAAATCTATACAATCCAAGGATATTTTACAGTCTTCTGCAGCTTCCACAATAAGTTAACTGGGAATCACTTAGTTTGCTCCAATGGTTGTGGAGCAGGACCAGCATTGAGCCAAGCATTTTTATCATCAACGTAATCCCCCAACTTATAATACTCGTATGCTTGCCTACATAGTGTGCGTTTTATACAAGATTTAAATTTCGTCTCATTCAGTTGTAGAATGTGAGGAGGTATTTTATTGTAACATTTTAAACAGTACCCCATGAAAGATGAATCTACTTTAGCAAGCCTGAAACCTGGCTGAACGAGTTGGTCCCTATTTCTAGTATTATAGTGGTGTCTGTCACCTCTTTTACTGAATAAATGCAGATTTTTCCGAACATACATGATGTTTTCATAGATGTATTGGCAAGGTACTGTCAAGATATTAATTTCCTTAAACGGTTCTCTCAGAGATTCGCGTCTACGTAATTTGCATATGGCTCTGATGGTTCTTTTCTGCAGAATGAATATAGACTCGGTGTCTGCCGCACGTCCCCATAGTAAAATACCGTATGACATAATACTATGAAAATAACTAAAATAGACTAGCCTCGCAGTATCAATTCTCGGCTCAATAACAAACTCGCCTACGGCTCGTGTGTTTATTCGGCCTCGATTACAATAACAAACTTCCCCATTTGTATCAAATTGTATTCTAATTACGTCTTGTCGGCTACAGGCACTTCTTGAACTAAACGTGATTATGTAGCATTATTTGTTTATTGACACGTGCGTCTGAGAAATAAGTAACAAAATCAAAATCACTATCGGGTATTGTGAACTGGTAAAGATAAAGATTAAAAGTATAATCTTAGATCAGATAGTAATAATTTAATTTTCTGAAATCACATAATTTATTTTGCAGCTTTATCAATCTGATTTTTTGTAATTTTGATCAGATATGTGGCTTTAAACTTTTATGGCTTGATTCACGATTTTTACCATGGGGGTGGGCAGACACTAGAATGCCGTCTTCCATGATCCTTTTTGTTTATTTTTCTGATGGGAAATCATCAACTGACTCCTCCCGCTCTGGGTGAAACGAAAGGGAGTATCAACTTTTATTGAATAAAACCCATCCCATCTCGCTGTTGGTGATTCTCAGAGGTCTTTATTTTTCTTTGGTAATGCGTGACCTGATTTTAAGATAAGATATTCATTTCACAACGACAACATTTCTAACTGAGCAACGTTTAAAATGAAGTTAAATGATTTTTGCAATTCTTCACAAGAAAGATGATCGTAAAATCTGTTTGTTTTGTTTTTACAGTTACGAATAAATCTGTATATATAGGCTACAACTCTTTGTAAACGTGTAAATTGTGAAGAATATGCTTTGTAAATACTTTATCGTCATCGTTCTTGCTAACGTCATTATTTATAACAAGACAAGGTTGGAGATCCGGTAGGTCCCGTTTCTGGGTTTCATTAGGCATTTGTTGCCAACAACGCTCCGATTCGAGCAAAAACGATGGGCCCGACCACCACAACGAGGCGTCGCTGATACAGCGTTCACCCCGCGAGAAATGAGATCCGCCGGGTTCTCCTTGGACGCCACGTAGCTCCACGTGTGACCGCTGCTGCTTTCCTTGATTTCATTAACACGATTACGTACGAATTGATTAAGTTGATTTGAAGGGGTGGATAACCACCCTAGTACGATCGTGGAATCGCACCAAAAGCGACACATGTTAATGTTTAATGTAAGTGAATTTTGTACCTTAGTACACAGTCTTGCACCTAATAAGGCCTGACACAGCTCAAGACGTGGGATAGTAGTGGGTTTGATCGGTGCAACCTTGTTTTTCGAGACTTAAGAGCTGAACACGCAAAATCCACGAGTTACACACAGACTGAATGTAGACGCATACGCACTTTGAGAAGCATCTGTGAATACATGGATTTCAATTTTTACACAAAAATCATTAAGAACCCAACGGAGAATTTGTAACTTATTAAAACAGGGTAATGTGTTATCAAATGAAGACCAGAGATGTAAGATCTCTGACGAAACTTCTTCGTCCCAAGAGCATTTATTGACCCATAATTTCTGCATAATCAACTTAGTTTCGACAACGCATGAATTGGCTTTGTCAGCAGAATACCTTATCTTTCTCTATTAACATTGAACTTCATGAGAAAGTTACCAAACGTCTTATTCTTTCCGTTGTAAGCCAAATATTCGACCTTGGGCCTTGTAGGGCACAAGGCCTAAGGGGGTCGAATATTTGGCAGTAATTCCCTTACATAACTCTATAGCTTCGCTTATAGTACCAGCCCCGCTTAATAAATCGTCACAATAAAAGTCGTGAGCTATACTATATTTGCCGTTATTATCGCTGACTGTGGATGCCAGGCTGCTCAAACATTTTGTCGCAAGATATGGCGCTGATGCAGTCCCCTGACAAACTGTATAAAGTGTATAGGTTTTTAAGCGATGCGATGAATCATACCAAAATACAATTTGCTTTACCGAGCGTTGACTGGGTACAATGTCAATAGATCTAAACAATTTTTCAATGTCTGCCGATACTACAAATTTGAATTGGCGGAATCTGAGGAGAATCGATAAGAGATCGTCTTGGACTGTAGGACCGACCATCTGAATTTAATTGAAGGAAATTCCTGTGGTGGTGACGGCAGAAGCGTCAAAGACTGTACGAAACTTTGTTATTGTACTGGACTCCCGGCGTACGCCATGATGAGGAAGGTAGTAGTTGGCATTGTCACTGTATGGAAAAAGAACTTTATTTTCAGTCATGTGACCAAACTGCTCGTATTCTCTCATGAAGTTACTTAAATATTGGTTCTCGTTCGAATTTTCGCTCAAGCGATAAAAACGTCGCTTAGCCATCTAAAAAAAAAACATGTTTATTTCAATCACAAAAGGCTTAAAAGTTTAGTTAAGATTATCAGGTCGATGTCCGTTTTGAGATTTGTTAAGTTTAGTTGAAGGTCGTCGAGTTTAGAATAAATGGATCTAATATTTTGTGACACAATCACCATTGTGTCACAAAATATTATTATTAAAGCAGGAGGGTTTGGTTTAACCTGGTTAGTAAAGTCGTTGAGTTCACCGTCGAATACTTGGGCTATTTCATGATTGTCTATGTCTTTCAAAGTCTGTAGGGTGTTAGCCATAATTGTATGAGTGAGAATTTTACTTTAAAACTTAGTTTATTTACTATTATAATAGGTACAGCAAGCATAAATTTCCATCACTCCTATTTCTCTCATAACCACAAACATTCCACCATTGCAAACAAATATGACTGAACTCATGACTCCATCAGCAAGTGGAGTTCACATAGCTCAATTTTAGGCCAAACTTATTTTATAAAAAATTGCCATCAAAACGCTAAGAAGAAGAAGAAGAAGCAGCAAACAATTCCAGATCCAGGGTTGGTCTCCACGAGCACGTTGAGATGATTTCCTCATCGTGATAATGCACCCTGTTTATCATCGTTCAGTTTGTAGAACAGATCCCAGAAAGCCATCCTATCGTGAGCTGGTCTGCTGCCTGAACTAAGTTCAGCTCCGATGTTCATGTAGGTGTAGGTGTCTCTTGTTATTGGTGTCCATTTCACAGGAAGCAATTCAGTTGTCTGTGGTGTTGGATCGCTGAAACCAAAAATCGTGGGACTTTAAAATCTTCAACTATGAAAATAGTAAGTGGATCTTTTAATTAAATAGAGGCCACTAACGCGGTGGAAAGGTAAATACGTCGATAATTTTAATTGAATATACAATTATCCTATAGCAGTTAAATTGGTAAAATAAGCATAATTAGTATCATCCATAGATATGAATAAATTATGAAAGTGTTAAAGTATGCAAAGCAAGTATTTATAAGGCTAAAATCGACGTGTTGACGACTACACGTTACATTTGCATCGCATATTCGTGCAGTTCTTATACATTATGATCGTCTGTATTAACCTGTTTTGCTGTATATCAAGTTTCTTAATGAAATTATCAATAACAACATAGTACGCTACCAACCTGAATTTTGCAAAATTAGTCCACATGGTAGTCATCCGTTCAATAGTAACCTCATCTTGAGGAGTAGGGTCGGGTCTGTGGTTCATTTTGAACAAATAACTCAATTCATCAGCATGAGAGGCACAGCATGAGCCATCATAGGCATCATCTTCAACGACGAGGGCATTTCTCCCACCGATATACGAAAACATATAGTAGTAAATATTTCCTGCTCTGGCGTCTAAAAATTTCTGGATAGATCTTTGCACAGGATGAATATAAGTGAAATCAGAATCAAAGTTTATAATACCCCATTTTACGTCTTCACTTAGACTTTCGTCTCCAAAATAGAAATGTGATATCGCGTCCTTCATTTCTTGCAACTCTTCACTGCCAAAATTAAATATACGCTCCAAATAATGTGATACAATGTCCAAATTTTTAAAATACTCAGCGTCTCTATTGAAATGAGAACCAACCAATTCATGTTCATTGAAACCAATCAATATTGGCATATTTCTCACTTTTGGTGTTCCAGCATGAAGCCACGAGTTAGTTAGAAAGGGTTCCACCCCATCAAATTCATTTTCAATACATGGTTTGAACATAATACCTAGTTCAACTGCGGTTCCCACTACCAAATTCGAATTAGTATTAGCAAGAAAAGAAATGGCTTCATTCAAATCTGTGGTTTCAAAGCCTAAGCGGTCCGCTATTTTTAAAGGAACCAATCTATCAGGTTCGTATAAAACTGTTGCGGCTAAAGCACTACCGCTTTGTATGATTACTTGGTTGTACAATGTTTCTTTTGGTGATAGCAAGTGCAGATCTATGGAATGTCCCCCAGCACTTTCACCAAACAAAGTAATCTTATTGGCGTCACCACCGAACGCTTCTATGTTATCCTTTACCCATTTCATAGCTAGAAATTGATCTTTCAGACCCTGATTGCCGGGTACTTCAGGAGTATCAAGACACATGAAACCGTAAGCACCAACGCGGTAGTTGAATGTGACGACAATGACATCATGTTGTACTAAGTAGGTTGGTCCATAGAAGTCTTTCCCAAAATATCCTCTATGGAAGGAGCCTCCGTAGACCCAGATCATGACTGGAAGACGATGGTTGGACGTAGCCGTGGTTGGTATGTAGACACTCAGGTATAGACAGTCGGGTGAACCTACAAGACTGCCGTTGTGTTGGTAGACTTGAGGGCAGATCGCTGAGCCATCGTATGCTTCGAATGTTCCTTCAAACTTAGGTTGTGGTGTTGATACCTGGAAATGAATAGTGAATGGTCAGAATAAGCCCCAAAATGCGCCTTACATGACGTAAATAGGCATAGCCTAACGACGAATCATGGACTTGTAACAAAGATGTATTAGTAATGAATGTAACATCACAACAGCAAGCTATTATCCTCAATGTATAATGGTAGATCATAATATGTATTTTATTTCGACTGCCTCGGACACCATGGCCTTTCTTACAGTAAGAGTGCAGGTCAATAAATTTTTCGATGCCCTATAACGCTTTTTGATACTACGAGTAGTACATTATTTTCATTTCTATTATAGACTTAGTGTGTATATATTGTAAATATTTTGGCTTTAGATTTTATCTTATAAAATAAACTAGCTGACCCGCGCAACTTCGTCTGCATCACATAAAAGAGATATTGACCTTTGCTTGATTGATTTAGTATTTTATCACCAACTTCTGGAGCTATAGTTATTTTTAAACTTTTGTGAGAAGTCGGTTTTATTTTTAGCAAAAGAGTTTTTTACTTTTGACTTTTTAGTGGTTCATATGTGCTTACCCTTTCACAGCGTACTGGTGTGATTTTTTGTTATGAACTGATGTAAACAATAGACACACATGAGATTTCAGCAATCCCAGTACATTTGCTATCTTTTATTGAGGAGTTCCGTTGCCTATCTCTGAAGTTCTTTATCATATCTGTACCAAATTGAAACGGAATCACTCAGAGAAAGTACTCTTCTTAAAACTACCCAAATCGCTTCTTGTGTGCCTATAAAAATGGAAGAGTTCCCTCTAGTTTTTCAGGATCCCATAATCAGTATCCTGACTTGATGATTATGGGACCACCTGGGAAGTATACCCTTTCGAACAATAAAAAAAATACAAAATCGGTCCAGCAATCTTCGAGTAATCGGAGAATATCGAATTGAGAACCTTCTCCTTTTTGAAGTCGGTTAATAACGACGTTATGGTAGGTGACTCAAATATCCGGGTAGCCTATAAAAGATTTGGCCGAGTATCGTAAATTTGCTCCTAAGAATTGAAGAATTCCGTTACTTTGTCATGGATCCCATAATCAGAACCTTACCAAACACTCATCAACCTAGCCTTGAAGTACACCCTTTCCAGTAAAATAAAAATAAAACAGTACATGTCACGGTAATAGGCTTATCCCCAATAAATGGAACTTAACACACCTAACTGTCAAAATCTGGGAGTATTGTACACATCTGCGTACCCCCTCAGAGCATACAGGCGTGATGTTCTGTCATGATGTTGTATAAACAAAAACATCCAATTGATTGCAGCAATCATTGCAGATTTGCCGTCTAATTTTGAAGAGTTCCATTAATATCTCCGAAGATCAGAATCAGATCTTAACCAATTGAAATGGGAAGCACCAGCTTTCAAATAAAAAAAGAATCATCGAAATCGGTTCACACAGTCGAAAGTTCTGAAGTAACAAACACAAAAGGAATAAATATTCCCCGTTTTTGCAGCAATTTTCATTTATGCTCCGCTCCTATTGGTTGTAGCGTGATGTTATATAGCTTATAACCTTCCTCGATAAGGGGACTATCCAACACAAAAAGATTTTTTCAATCAGTAGTTCCTGAGATTAGCGCGTTCAAACAAACAAACAAACTAACTCTTCAGCTTTATTATACTCGTATTTGTATATAGATTTTATTAAAAACATACGTATTTAATGTTTAAACTGTAGTTTTTAGTCTTGAATTTGCTTATATTTTAACTAGGTACTGTCATTGGTTTCATTCGCTTGTAGGCATTTTATGGCATAGCATAGCATAATCAGCCTATAATGTTCCCACTGTTGGGACATACGGCCTCCTCTCTATGAGATGCAACGGGCTATAATCCAGCACGCGGGCCCAGTGCGGGTTGGTAGATGTCACATGTCTTCGAATTTTTCGTACCAGGACATGCCGGTTTCCTCACAATGTCTTCCTTCACCAATTATCAATTATGCATATTTTTTTAACATGTTTAAGGAATTCATGTGGCCATTAAAAAAAGAAAAAAACAAAAATATTTTATTTCAGATGAAAAAGTCCGCAAGGCAAGGTTGTTAGTAACAAGAATTGGCTGTTACTGACCGGGAATTTAAATAAAAGAAAAAAAAACTACTTACTCCAAAAGGATTTTCTGGGTCCACTTGAGCATAGGGTATTCCCAAGAACATTGCATAGTCTCCATCATCAGCTTTCAACCCTCGAATTAGCCCCACATTAGTATCAACTAAAGGATCGACTCTTGGTAAACATCCTCCATAATTTAATATTAATAAAATTGAAAAAACTACACTCCCCGCCAACATGATGAAGTGTTGGAATATTGTGAAGGGAATTGAGATGTTTCATTACATTTTATAAAAAAGATAATATTACAAAACAGATAGTGTTGAGATAAAAAGATGATAAAGTTTCTTAAGAGTAGAATTTGAAGTGCATATTTTCGAGTCCGTACACTCAAACGCTGGAACAGATACCAACACATCAAGCCACTAGGAACAATATGTCACATTTCTTTAATAAATTTTCAATTTTATCGACAAAACATTTGGTTCATGGTTTATTGGCAAAATTTGATGTGATAATGCTTATTGCGTAACAGTAAGGTTGTTTTTTTGTAGTTCAAGTACAGATTTTAAAATGTTTTTGTGAAATTATTTAAAATTTAATTATTTCAGAACTATTTTCTTCTTCTATAACATGCTTGACACTCAATTACACTCGCGTCTAAACTAAGAAAATAATTATCAGGACGTAGCAAAAGAAAATCTATTTTCATTATACCCGAGAACGATATTGTTCGAGATCATTATGCTTGGGAACAGTTTGTCGTCGGAGAAAAATAAGTAGATATCCGGCCGAGGGCGATTCATATTCATAATGTCTTTGCGAATAATTAGTTTTCATTATTCAGAAGGCCGGGCTAGTCTCCCGGGTGAGAAGGAGACGGGTAGAAAATATCTTGGGACGATTTTGTTGGGTTTTTGAGTTTAAACTCGGGAATGGAAATTAGGCTTTACATAGTTTAGGCACATTTAGGTTTACGCCAAATATTCTGAGAAGAATTGTCGAAGCGATTCTATAGGGAAACACTCGAGACTTGAAAAGAACCTCCGACTTTTTGAAGTCGGTTAAAAAACATGCGGGGCAGTCTTTGGGTACTGCAGATAAAAGTGAAAATTAAGTAATCTATATCTGCTACGGGTTGTGGCACTAATTTGTGCTACGCCGTAGCGGATCGGCTACGAGTGCTACGAAGTGTTAAGTGACCGTCACGCGAGTTCCATGATACTTGTTCATCCAAAAAGTGTTCAATCTAAAGAAATTGTAACCTTAAAAAATGTTAAATATAGTGTTCAGACAACGTGTAACGTTAAATGCGGTAAACCTCAGACACCTCAAATGATTTTTACTTCAATTGACCTAATTCGGAGAGAAAAAAAAACGTAAAAAAAAAAAGATTTCATGTGCTGTTTTAGTTTTACTGACAATTAGATTTACTGGCAAGAACTATTATTATCCCGCGTATGAGAAAAAATAAATTGGACGACAACCATTTTTGTGTTTGTTTGTTTACCTATTTTGGCGGGTTTGCGCACGTGATGGCTTGACCTACTAATAAATAGACAGGGCAAAATTTTTAATGAGGATTTTTTTTACATGCGATCTATATTAAAAAGTGGTAATTGATTCTGCTCGTAATTCTGATCATACTATTTTCAGGTTTTGCGCATTTAACGTTACACGTTGTATATAAGCCTGATGTGGAGCGATGACGTGGCCTAGGATGGACCATGCTAGCCTAGAAGAAAACGACTCACTCGAACTTTGACAGATCTAGATTATTAGGATCGGGAAACAGAGAAGCAGGCTGTGTATTCCACAGACGCACCCACTGGCTGGCGGTTCGTACATTAATTACTGTAGAAGCTTTGTTCAGGTTTATAGAAATTCATATAACGGTGACGGTTCGCCGTATCTTTGCTCATTTATAGGAGATGGGGGAATTATATTGTGTAATTCTAAAGCATACTCTCCGAAAGACTGGGACTCAGAGCGTGACTGACTGACTGAGAGATAACGCACTTAAGTCTGAGTTCAACCGAGCCATTACGTGTCGTTTGTTTTACAGAGATAAAACCATGTGAATTATGTAGCATGTGGCCTAAGCTGAAATTATGGCATTACGTACCCGGATGTTTCGTATAAGAAGAATATTTTTGTAATGTCAGTCTCCTATGTCCCACTGCTGGGTTAAGGGAGACAGTCCAAATCGTCACTCCGGTGTTTCTTGGGACTACCTCGGTTACGACAGCCTTTTTCAAGCACACAAAAGGACACTTACACAAAAAAAAATCAGCTGCCACATACTTTTTTTGTCTACACTATCTACACTAATACTATAAAGAGAAAAAAAATGTATTTTTGTGTGTATGTTTGTAATGAATAAACTCAAAAAATATTGTGCCGATTTAAAAAAAAAAAAACACGATTGGAAAGCTATATTCACCCTGAGTAACATAGGCTATATTTTATCTCCGTACTCCCACGGGAACGGGAACTTAGCCAGTGAAACCGCGTGACGTCCGCTAGTTGTTCATAAAGATGAGTACAACTATCCTTGAGAGATTTTCTTCAATATTTTTAATTACGTCTTGTTGGCTACAGGCACTTCTTGAACTAAACGTGGTATGTAGCATTGACACGTGCGTCTGATAAATAATTAACAAAATCAAAATCTCTATCGGGTATTGCGAACTGGTAAAGATTAAAAAGTGTAATCTTAGATTCGAAAGTACTAATTTTATTTTCTGAAATTACATAATTTATTTTGCAGTTTTATCCATCTTTTTTTTATTTTTTTAGATCAGATATGTGGCTTTAAACTTTCATGGCTTGACTCACGCTTTTTACCATGGGAATGGGCAAACAAAAAAGGATCATAGCAGACTATGATCCTTTTTTGGTTATTTTTAGGGTTCTGTACCTCAAAAGGTAAAAACGGAACCCTTATAGGATCACTTTGTTGTCCGTCTGTCTGTCTGTCTGTCTGTCTGTCAAGACCTTTTTTCTCAGGAACCCGTGGAGGTATCAAGCTGAAATTCATATCAAATACTCAAGTCTATGGTCTCTTGGAGCTGTGAAAAAATCAAACTTCTAAGTCAACGCGATCAAAAGATACTCCCGTTTATGCCGCAAATTTTCGACACTCGCAAGGGAATCAAAACCTACAGGGTACTTCCCGTGAACTCAGAATCTTGAAATTTGGTACGAAGCAACGTCTTATAACACAGATAAAGGAAAAATTGCGAAAAGCATAAATTTTTAGTTACATCATATAATAAAAATATTTTTAATAATTTTAAACTTATTACCCCTTTACTCATGAACGCGTAGTGGTATTATATTGAAATTCTTAACAAATACTCAAGTCTATAATATCTTTAAGCTGTAACAAAATCAAACTTCTACGTCAACGAAATCAAAAGATACAGCAATTAAAGCCGCATATTTTGAAACTCGCAACTACTCGCAAGGGAATCAAAACCTAAAGGATACTTCCAGACGACCTGGAATCTTGAAATTTGGCATGAAGCAACGTTATAAAGTACACATATAGGAAAAATTCCGAAAATCTTAAATTACCATAACTTTTACTTATATACCTACAGGTTTGTACGGAACCCTCGGTGCGCGAGTCTGACTCGCACTTGGCCGGTTTTTTAAATAGGAAATAGTCCGGTCAAATTAGACTTTATGGTGTAAAGGTGGAACATTTCAAGGAAAACTTCGATTACAACTTTTTCAACTTTTTGAACCGTTATATCTCAAAAACGGTGGCTCCTAGGAAAAAAAGTGTTGAGACATTTTTATAGATAATTATCTGATCTGCAATTTGGTTCCAGCTATTTTTATGATAAAACTTACCGTTTTGGTGAAAAACGTTTTCTTGAACTTTGACCTTGAATATTTTTTTTCCAGACGTTGGATTCATTTGGATAATTGACAAATTGTGTGTAATGGGGTTCCCAACATTCATGCCAATTTTTAGCTAGGTGCGAATTAATGTAGCCTTGAATGTCTATTTTGACCGGAGTAAAATGACTTCTCCCGCTCTGGGCGGGGTGAAAGGGAATGTCAGTTTTTTACTGACTAAAACCCATCCATGTTCCTTTGTGTTCCAGGGCCGCGGTATCTTTTTCGAACAGTCCCGCAGCCCCGGCAGGTATCAGCCCTTGCAGATCCCTCCCTTTGCTGACATCTCTTTGAGGCGCGCGTAGAACACGAACGCGCACGAACAATCTGCTATGATCCTTACACTCCTTTTGCTTCGACGTCGTTCATTTATCTAGTCATACATGCAAACTGTTTGCGAGTACTACGCACTTGACCATTCTAAAGATCATCACCAGTATGGCCTTCAAATCAAGGCTTTCTACTCACATATCCCTTTTAAAATACCAATACAGGCTTTCGATTTGCCCCTACTTTGTTCATGCCCAAATACATAAAATACACTTCAATTTTGAATCAAACAGACAAAATATGCTAGGGTATTGAATACAACATAATGACACAAGAGACGTTGACTTGCAAAAACAATTGAACTTCACTGATGAGAACATTGTACAACGTAAAACAATTGAGTAAGTCAGTACTTATAAACTCAAATGCTTTTGTTTCAACTTAGTACAGTCAGGACCATAAATACTAACAGAAAATGAAATGGTATGTTTATTTTTATTTTTATTGTACTCTATCACAATGCTGTCTATTTGACCCAATGGTTGACTGGTAGAGAATGCCTTGTATCATTAGGTCCGCCTATGTACCACTATTGTACATGAAGTTTAAATAAATAAATAAATAAAATAAAACAGTGATTTGGTCAAAGAGTGATTCAAAGACAAGTAAATCGAAGCGAATTTTTATTTCAGTGTTTTGCAACTTTAAGAAAGCATTTATTTCATAAAACCGTGGTTTAGAAAATGTTATGTTTGTAACAATACACTATTAAATCAATATTTAAGAGGAAAACCGCCTTTGCACCTTGCATGGTAAAACCATTATGCCTTCGGCGAGAGGTATTAGTAGGTACATAATTCACCACGTGGGATCGCTGGATGACACAAATGTCTTCGGATTTTTAGACCTAGCACGGTTTCTTCACGATGTTTCCCTACACTGTTTTGAGAGCAGTAGTGTTGACATATTTGACCTATAGTCGCGGCCATTGAGCCACTACTGGTCTTGACTGTATCAATATTGTCTTCTAGATATTTGAATGGCTTATATTATTGTGCTTTAAGACAATAATTATTTGTATTGTCGTGTATTGTGCTGCGACCTATTCATTCCACATTTTGTTAGAGGCCTTACGTTTTAGAAATCGTTATAGCTCTTGAAAATTGCTTCGGGATTTTAATTACCACTGTGAGTTTCCTATTGTTTTAGTACACTGTACTTACAAACAAAATATGTAAGTAATAGAATTTAAGACAAAGGTTATTCAAGGGAAAATAATGGGTTCTTAAGAGAGCGCATCCAAATTTATATAATTTGGCAATATTACTGTATGGAAATAACAACGTTTTCCCCCCGTAGGGTAGAAAACGTATATTTAGGTTCCAGCCGAAGCTTGACCCACTACATTATTGTGAGATAACCTCTTGGATTTTACGTGTGGCAACACTGGTTTACCATTGGGCACCCTACTATACCGAGAGCGTGACGTCACTTCCTAGCCACTCGGTCGATCGCAGCGGCGGTGCAGGCGCTTGCGCTTCTTCAGTACTCACAAGCCAGCAAGGATGTTAAATCCTAGTGGGTCAAGCTTCGGCTGGAACCTAAATATACGTTTTCTACCCTACGGGGGGAAAACGTTGTTATTTAGGTGTCCGAGCCTTCGCTTGACCCACTACATTATTGTGAGAAGTGTTTATTTTCTGCTGGCGCTGCGATTGTACAGGGGGAGCCTAATGCTGTGACAGACATTCCAATGAAACACACAAAGACCAAAATCACAAGTCTTTAATGTTCGGAATGTTATATTTCGAGTGAACAAAAAACAGGTTAACTTTCGACTAACCAAAATAATTCAATGTTTTAACTTAGTATAACTCAGTAAACAAAATTAACAAAATTTGTAATGAGACTTCTTCATCACAACGGTAAATCTTCTAACTAATTATAAGTATTATGATTCTACTTATTCATAGAACAAAAATTAGGAACGATTAAGAGATCACTTTAATTATAAATCACAATGGCGAAAAGCAATTAGCAATAATATTAGCATCAACGTTTTGCCTACTTCGACGACTTTTGGTTTCCTTAAAGTAGTGCTTTAGGAAAGTATCTCTACTTTTCCAGTTACCTCGTTTTATTACTTCGTCCAAATCTAGGTTGTAGTTTCTCCAGTTTGCACTATTTACTGCAGATCGAAAACTGCCGGGTGAATCGTAAATATGGGCATCCTTTAAAACCGTTCGGATCCATCCTGCTATGACTGTGCGAGAGGCAGGACCGACTTTACTTCGTGTCGTAATAAAAAGGCTACACAAGTTATCTCGACTTGATCTACGAGATTCTGACACGGTTATCAGGATACGAATCCAATGTACTAGATCAAATTTTTGATCTTCATTATGAGATAGTTTCCAGCCAGACTGACGAAAGGTTGCACAGTCAGTCTTCGAACCGAACTTGGGCCATAGAATTAAGTGATTGTCTACTTCCTCAAGGCCTTCTGAGCTGATGTCGAGGAGAGTAAGGTCATGGATTCTCCTTCCAGTGGCGAGGAGAAGAAGAACAGCTACGTGCCGCGACACTTGGAACAAACTACTACTGTCAATAGTGTAACTACGGAGGTAATTAATAAGATCAGTAACTTCCCAAGTATTGGGTTTTCTGGAAGGAGGTTTACTGAGGGTGATGGCTTTTAGGGCTTGACGAACTAGTTGATGGCTACTGAGCTCATTTGTTCTTGTAGGATTTGCAAACATTGCGACCACTGATTTGTGAACCGCTATAGTACTGGGGGCGAGTTTAACATCTGAGTGTAGATGACAAATGAATTTTGCAAGATCACTGGCTTCTGGATTGGTTGTGTCACAATGTTGCTTAGACCATTGTCGCCATCTATCCCACGCGGGTTTGTATGTCTTTAAAGTTGACTTACGCCAGGACGATTCTAAAAGCTTTTTGTCCTTTTCAGGCCAGGAAGAAACTATATTGGACCAGCCTGAATTTTCCAGACCTGCAAAGACAGACGGTTTACTGCCACTGGTGCCCGGCCCGTGGTTAGGTCTATCAGGTGTTTCCTGACGTTCCAGATCATCATTGGAGGGCATAAAGCTCGTTGCCTCAGCTCGGCTTTCCAAAAGGTCTTCTCCCATTTGGGTACTACAAATAGGTAGACTCCTTTGCTCTTTCCGAGGTGGCGCAGGACGCGAGGCACTAGGGCTGGTGGAGGGAAGATCCAACCGAGTCTGAAGTTCCACGGTCGGCTGAAAGCATCCACGAACACACAATGTTGATCCTCCGCGTTTTCGCTGACATAGCTCGTTACTACGGCAGATCGTTTGCTTGCAAATAGATCTATTGTTGGTGTGCCGAATTTCCTGAATATGACTTTCAGAATGTCTTCTGATAACGTCCATTCTGGCGAGTCGTTGTCCCTTGAAAGACTGTCTGCGATGAGGTTGTATCGACCCGGTAGATAACGAGCTATGAGGTGTATTCGCCATCTCTCCGCAAGCTGGAAAATTTGAAATGTCGTCTGTAGGAGTCTCAAAGACTTGGTGCCTCCTTCCTTCGTTATGTACGATACAACTGTTTTGTTGTCCGTCTGTACCATAACTGTTTGTCCGCGAATTTGCCAGCCTTTTATTTTCAATACTTCCAGGATGGTCCACAGCTCTTTTTGATTGCTGTGCCATTTGAGTTGCTTTTGATTCCAGAGCCCACTCATGTTTTGTCCGTTTACTGAAGCTCCCCAGCCGAGAGCTGCTGCGTCCGTGCTTACGAAGGTAGTCGGGTCTTCGTGATGTATCGGCGACTGTCGCGTGATATTTGTTCTCCACCACTCCAGTGCCTCTTTCACCGATTCCGGTAAGCAATGGCGTTTGTAGCAGTCTTTCTTTGTCAGCTTGTTCGCTTCTATCTGAATTCTTCGGTTGTGAAGACGCCCATACGGCACGATGCAAGAAGCGAAGTTGATATTGCCTAACAAGACTTTTGCAGATTGCCAAGTCCAATGTCCTTTTTGAAGTGTATCTTCTATTATGCTTAGGTTTTTCATGATCTTGTTGTCTGTAAGACTTTTGGTGTTGTGATATGTGTCCCAGGTTAGTCCTAGATATTCCACGCTGTTGGTTGGTCGTAATACAGATTTTTCTGGATTTATGCACCAACCTAGTTTTATTTATTTATTTATTTATTTAAACTTCATGTACAGGAGTGGTACATAGGCGGACTTAATGCCACAAGGCATTCTCTACCAGTCAACCATTGGGTCAAATATGACAGCATTGTGGTAGAGTACAAAAATCAATGAGAACAATGCCATTTTGTTGACAAATCGAATTAAGTACATAAATAGTATACATACTAATACACATATATTACAGATAAGATGAAATAAACTAATACATATTAAAATACATACAAATAGTTCAAAATACGAGAAACCTCATAATAATAACTACGACTACCTTGTCAGTAATTTAGTCTGACTTCAAATAGTACTTCCGAACTGTTCGTTTGAAAGCCATTTTGCTTTCAGTTTTTTTAATGCCAAGGGGTAGCGCGTTCCATAGCTTTATAGTTGAGACAGCATAAGAAGCGGACATAAAACCAGTGCGATGTGAGGGAATTTCAAGGAGTAGGTTTTTGGAAGCTCTAAGGTTACGACTATGTGAACTGCCCAACACTTTGAAATATTCTTTTAGATAATCAGGAGCACAAGGATCGGTCAAAATAGTGAAGAGCATACAGAGAGATCTGAGGGACCTTCTGAGTCGGATAGGCAGCCACTTAAGCTGAGAACGGTATGAAGATATGTGATCGTACTTACGTAGGCCAAAAATAAAACGAATGCAATTATTGAGAATGCGATCCAATTTGTTTAAAAGTTCTTGGGATAAATCAGAGTAACAAACATCAGCATAGTCGATAATGGGAAGCACAAGAGACTGGACCAAAGTTAATTTGGTGCTAGAAGGCAGAAAATGTTTGAATCTATAGAGAGACCGCAGCGAGTAAGTGACTTTCTGGCTAACCTGAGCAACCTGCTTATTCCAACTAAGTGCTGTACTTTTATGAGCTGATTTACAACGAAGTAGGTTTGAGTCTGTAGAACATCTGGATCCGTATGCATTAGGAGAAAGTCGTCCAAGTAAACTATCATCCGAATTGATTTCTTTCTGAAATAGTTAGCAAGCCAGTTAGTAACATTAGCGAATGTACAAGGAGCTGTTGATAAACCAAAAGGCAGACAAGTCATCTCATATGTAACACCAGCGTATACTAATGCTAAATATCTTTGATGAGATTTCGCAATTGGAATATGGAAATATGCCTGGGATAGGTCAATTTTAGTCATATAATCGCCAATATTAAGACATCCCGGAATTTTATGTTGGTTTATGAGTCTAAATTTAGGTGCACGTAAATAAAGGTTTAAATTTCTGAGGTCAAAGATCGGTCTATTAGATCCGTCTGCTTTCTTTCGTAAGAACATAAATGATAAGAAACCTGTTTTAGTTTGACATGCGCGTAATGCACCAATTTGTTTTAATTTACCGATTTCTTCAGACATGTCTGTCGAAGATCTGGTTTCATATCGGGCGCAAGTGTCTTTATCCAACCTAAAATTCGGGGGACGTCGTACAAATGGGATTCTATATCCAGATATAATTGATAAGATACAACGTGGAGCACCGAGTGCCTCCCATTCTGTGAGTTTATGACTAACCTGTCCTGCCTGAAAATTATTGCTTTTTCCCCTCATATCCTCCTTTATTTTTTGCATTTGCCGCTGCTGCTGGTTAAAGCTACGCGTTGACTTTTCTGGAATTCGGCGGTTTTGTTTCCGAAATGTCGATCTTTGCTTAAATCCTTGTCTACCTTTATGCTTAGAGTTTGCAGGCGGATTCGGTCTTTTGAATTTTCCAGGGAACACCTTTGGTACTCCTCCTTGTTCTTTTATTAAATCAGACAGCTGGGATTCAGCGAAAAGGTGAGTACTAGATGGTGGAATAGCGTGTAGCAGTTCACTGATTGTTTTATTTTGAGGTTTGTATAAAGCTCGCCTTTGTTCTATGGTTTCGGCTCTTTTTCCACACGTATATTGCAGCAGAGAGTCTGATATTTTTCTAAACGGCGATTTTTCTTTGTTTAGAAAATTCTTACTAAGATAATTTTTCACATCAGGTGGAGCACTAGCATACGTTTCCTCAAATGCTATTCGCTGCTGTAATAGGCCGTGGGTTATGGCTCCCAGACACAGGTCGGTTTTTTCCAGGGTAGACACTAATTGCCATGGAGGAGTTACTGTTGCTAAGTGTCCATTAACTTTAAGTGATGTGAACACAGGCGATGCCTGAAACATCTTTTGTACCTCTGCGTAACGGATGTTGTGCCAACCGTCGGTGTCAAATTTTTGGCATTTCATACCTGTTTCGACCATTTTGGCGGATGCTTTGCTAAGTTTCGCTTCACTTTCCTTAGTTTCAGGTGCGAAATCAAGCAGGGGTTCGTCATGATCTTTTGGCTCTTCGTCCTCCGCCAGGGGTGGTGCAGTCCAGAAGTCTTCAATGTTTGAACCCCTTTCACGAGCTTCAGAGTCGTCTTCGGAGCTTGCCAGACTACGGCTTGTAGAATCTTTAGGTGCTGGGGAATGTTCTGGCGTGTGACGGGTTAGGCCATACGTGATTTCACACAGCCTACCCAGAATCTCGTTTTGTTGCCGCATATACTCCGACAGGGACTCAGCAGAATGACTATCATCTGCGAGTCTTTGTCTCTTTCGGTGCTGCACAGGGTCCGGCGTTTGCTGTCGCTTGGAGGCAGCAGAAGTGCTCGAGGCGATGGATGCGTTTTCCTCGTTCGCTTCCGATTTCAGAATATCAGATGCCTCTTTGCGTGATATTAAGTGTTTCTTCAACCCTGGGAGCATAGTTTCAAACTTATTTTGTGGCCCGTTAGGGTGGACTTTCACCATTATGGATAGAGGCTGGTAAATGAGAGCTAAGCCAATTGGCCACTCTAAAAGTTTTCTTTTTACAGCCTTGTATCGGCGTTCACTGAATGTTTTTTCACAACCGAAGACTCTGGCAAGGCGGAGCGTTGGCACGGCAAAACGTAGACGCGCCTCAGTGTCGGGAGTGAGAGTTTCGCCGAAGAGGTCTTTTGGTGTAACGCTCTTGACCACCCAGTCCTTCCAACCATTAGGATACAGAGCTTCTAATGTGTGTATGAGCGCATGAAAATGAGTTTCATCTGCAGGCGGGGGCTGCCAGTCTATCAGCTCTCTCATAGTCGTTGTCATCTGCAGACAAACGAAGAGCATAAGCGGAATGTAGACAGCAAACGAGCGGAAGCGTCGTTGTTAGCAGTCAGCCGTCTGAACAGACGACGTCGTCTGTTGGCACCGGCGACATGTCGGCTGCCCGTGTCGTCTGAACAGCCGACGTCGTCTGTTAGCACAGGCGACATGTCGGCTGCCCATGTGGAATTAACAACCAGACGACAATGTATGTATATTGCGATGAAAACTATGGCTTTCCTAGTAAATCGCGATATGGTTGTATGCGCTTCTGTTATAGAAAGCATAAAGCGAGCATGGGGCTTTCCCGTTCATAAAGCGCAATCAAGAAGCAAGCATGGGGCTTTCCCAAGCATAAAGCGCAATCAAACATTAAGAAACAGGGCTTTCCTGTTATGAACAGAAATACGTTCATAATTGGAGCTTACCTTAATAAGTTTGTGTAGATTCGCACTTTAAATAACTATTTTTCTTGTTCACTTCTAGTCACAGGTGTTTACACGTCAAAAATCCAAGACGTACTGAAGAAGCGCAAGCGCCTGCACCGCCGCTGCGATCGACCGAGTGGCTAGGAAGTGACGTCACGCTCTCGGTATAGTAGGGTGCCCAATGGTAAACCAGTGTTGCCACACGTAAAATCCAAGAGGTTATCTCACAATAATGTAGTGGGTCAAGCGAAGGCTCGGACACCTAAATAAGAAATTTATGGCTGACTGGTGAATTGGAATATTAAAACCAACTAACGAACTTTGTTATAGTGAATTGCAATTTATAACACTGACTTTCATGTTGTAACCATTTTAGGTATAGAAAAGGCATTTGGAAAGTTTCCAAATACTTTTATTACATCTAAAACTGATTATTCGGTGTAACGAGATTAAAATTGCACTTCACAATAATTGTTTAAGTTTTTTTTATTTATTTATTTAAAGTTCATATACAAGAGTGGTACATCGGCGGACCTAATAATCTAATTTGGTAATATTTATGTATGGAAATACAGTAATATTACCAAATTAATCAAAACAGCGAGCTATTTCGCGACATTGCCATTATTTTTCTAAAACATGTTTATTTTCTTTCTTAGCCTGAGCCGATAAATATATGGAAAAGATGTTGTTATGTGGAATAATCGCAATTAATGTTTCTAAAATTACTACCATTGTACGGTCGAACAAGCTATTTGGTTTAAATTTTACAATGTAATATGTGGGTTAAAATGTAAACCAATTAGCTTGTTCGACCGAACATGTAGTTAAGTCATATCTTACAGTGTGCCAAAAAAAAAAAATCTATTATTTTATGTAGAGAAATAATAGATATATAATATTCTGTCTACGCATATTTGAGCCAGTATAAGGTTGGCTAAAAAGAGTAAATGAAACCATGAATGCTGTCGATAAACTGAGCCTTTATTGTATGAATACACGATTATATACTAGTCCATTATAATATGATGTCACCCTTACATGTCCCTCACTATAAAAAAATAAAATAAAAGTACAATTTTATTTTATTTGCTCTTATAATCGAATTGTTTCTTATTGATTAACATTGATTAATATGATTATACAATTATTATTTTAATATGATGTCACCCTTACATGGTCCACATTTGCGCTGTTGGAACCTGCTGCATTCTGGGCTATAATAACTTCCTCTTTTGACTTAGTAGTACCCATGTTGGATAGTATAACTTTCGATTATCTTTCCAAAATATTGGTGTAATACCCAAGCTGAGTAGTAGCCAATTGACTCAGTATTGCAACTCATCTTGATGCCTTTTTACAACGATTGGAATGTAGAATTCGATATCCGCGCACCCGACTTCACTGCACTTCGGCAGGGTCGCCATATAAGGTTGGCGTTAAAGAGTAAATGAAACCATGAATGCTGTCGATAAACTGAGCCTTTATTGTATGAATACACGATTATATACTAGTCCATTATAATATGATGTCACCCTTACACCAGGGCTGTAACGATGTTTACTGAAGCAATATGGGTATGAATATGCAATACCTAATTGTTCAGGCTACTCAGCTAGATTGTTAGTACAAACAATATTTACTAACTACCAGCCAATATTAGGTTATAATCAAGAGGCAAGTCTGGAAGAAAAAACACGCGGGGCAGTCTTTGGGGATTTCACTTCTATCACAGAAGTGAAAACTAAGTAATCTATATCTGCTACAGAAGTTTTCTCTCAAATATTGCGCAAAATAATTTTGTGTCTCTCCAGGACTGCTTTGCATGAGGTCTTGGATGTTGAGCAAATTGGACTTCGGTTTTTACATCAGGTTTTTTTCAGTAGCTGGGGAGATGTCAATAGGCTCTCCCTAATAACACGTAGCAATAAAATTAGGTTTTATTATCTTGCGCGCTTAGCACTTTTTGGGTAAACAAAAAACATGGAACTCGTTTGACCGTCACCTAACGCTTCGTAGTACTCGTAGCTGATCCGCTACGGCGTAGCACCACATAGGCGTGCGCGGGGCACAACTCGTAGCAGATATAGTTTACTTTGTTTTCAATTCTATCGACAGTCCCCAAAGAAAGAAAGAAAGAAAGAAAAAGCATTTATTAGCCTGACATGACAAAACATAAAAAAAAATATATAAAAAGTAAACATAGTGTAAAAAAATAACAAAATCATAAAAAGACTGCCCCATATTTTTTTGTTATAGAGATCATTAATTTATCGCGTCAATAGGCTAGTTTCCACCATCAATAAATTGCAAAACTAATTAGTCCGTCAGTTAGAGTATTGGAAAATAATGGACACGTATTTTTTGTTTTTGTAAATCACTGAGTACTGACAAAGATAAAACGCATCAAAACTCGGGAGTGGGGGTTCGTGACGTCACAACGCACTAAAAACTATAGCACGGCGTGATGTATTGCGAATTTTAAAAGCGTCGTATCTTCGTCAATTTTGGTTAATGTATCAAAAGAAAAAATACGGGTCAAATATTTTTTTATAATCTAACTGACGGACTAATTAGATTTTTTAGGACACAAGCCTATTGTGGTTTAATTGAAACTAAAATCACTCTGGTTATTATGAAATTCCCATCACACAAATCTCCTTCCTGCATCTCCACTTACCTTAACCACAACAACAACAGAGCATCGAATCCAATTACAAGCAACATCAGTTATATTAAGATCATAAATCGTGCTGGGGTTTGATACCCAGTTATTAATTCAGTTGAGAGGCGCTGCGGCTGACAAATGATGACAGAGTCACGTGCTTACTGGACGAGCATTGTTCCAACACCTTATTACTATTTGTTTATAGTACAAAATAAATAGCTTAACCAGCTCTGGTTAAGGTGTAGTTTTGTGTTTGATATATCGATCTACATCGATCTGGTTGCGGTGAAGTTTTGGAACGTCTTAATGTAAATTTTGATGCTATAAATTGCTGAACTTAAAATATACTTAGATATAAGCTTCCTTGATGGTCTGGTGGTCGTAACTAAGAGACTGCAGAGGGTGAGGTTTTAGGCTAGATGCCCAACTTAGACAAATTTTTATTGTAGTTTTTCTGCTTTTTCAGCAGCAGACTGGAATTTTGTTCTGCTGTGTGTTTGCTTAAATAGGAGACTAAATAATAGATAACATCACGTATGTAAACCCCGGAGGGTTAGGCAGAGCTGTGTTTAATAAAACACCTACATTTTGCCAGTTATAAGTCCCATGTAATAGGGAGTGAACCTATTGCCAGCAACCGAGCACAATAGGTATATATAAAATATACTATTAAAATAGTATTTCGAAATTGCAATAATTTATGTTTGTGAAGCAAGCTAATCCTAATCTTGATCTGTTACGTAACATCGTCTGATGTACTTAAAAACCCGCAAATCTATGGATTATCTGACCTGGAATCTACAAGAGTTTATCTATTTTACTCAAGGTCAGACGAGGTTGACTAAAAAATGTAAACACATGGCACTTTGTATCACAGAGAACAATGTCACATCTTAGACAGGTTCTGTCTTTATCTCAAAAGAATAGATTATCAAATTCCGATATTTTATTAGATTAGTGTTTTTTAAACAGATAATATTTGATAGCAGAAGAATAAGATTACAACGGTCATTCTCCAATTTGGCGTTCTTTGCCTAATTACCGTAACATTTTTTATTTTTCACTAATTTGACTTAAACACATTAAAATAATATGAAAGAACTCAAAGATACGAATTCAATAATTAATGTGGCATGCAACAATTAATAGTGGTTTTCTAGTTAAAGAGACTTAAAAATTTTATGAGTATGGTAATTAGAAAAAAATATATATTTAATGCAATGGTAATTAGAAAATATCATCAAGTCTATATGAAATATGATATAATGAAATGATAATAACACATTACAACGTACGGAGGCCAAAGTATTGTCTCCACTTACATGATCAACTTGGGTGTAACTTAAAAAATCAAGTATTAAAAAATAAGAACAACGGTAATTAGAAAAGTTTTTTAACAAGGCTACAGTAATTATATACTCAGGTGCTTCATTGGCGGTACACTAATGTTGGAGACGTGCAACTGCTGATGGACCGCGGCACACACTGAGGAGACGCGACGCGTACGGTAGTAATGTGCCAAATACAGTTAATTACGGATGTGCACCCGAGAACAGAAGATGTTACGGCAATGATAAGTAACGATTGGACATGCGGTTACTTAATGATTATTATTTATAGGCTCGTTTTATTGAGTCGATATTTTGCTATGCGATACACGTTGCTTGATACCGTTTAAAGCGTTGAATGGATCAAAGTAAATCTGTACGTTATAAAAATTACAAGCAAGTTTTAACATTAAGTTGGTGTGCGGACACGACACGGTAATTAGAGAACAGAGGTTCTTTGAACATAAAATCAATAAATTTAGTCTTAACTACTTAAAACAGAAGCCAATGTTTTTGTTTACAGCTAGATATGGATGCTATCTAAGATATAAAAAAATGCATGATTGAATATGATAATATTACGGATTATGCAAGCTCGGACACGTAAAACTTGTTAATCGGAGAATGGCCGACAATACCTGAACCTATTAAGTATAGTCACCAAAAGAAGTAGAAAAAAAACGAAAGTAAATATCCAATGCTTTTTAAATTACAGCAACAAACAAATTCATAAGGAAAGTCTAATTTCCCATTTTCTGGCCAAAAATTGCATCGAAATCAGTTTCCAAAAGTACCCAGCACACCCGAGGTGAAATTGGGGGTGTATTAATAACTTATAATAGGGACGAGGTACAGGTGTTCAAAGAGCCCAACTCCACCCAACAGTCGTCCGTTACAGGGGATTTGTAAACTTATTGTCTCCTTACAAATTAATAAAGCAGTACACTTTTTGTTTGCTTCTTATTAACTAAGAAACTGGAATTTATGTGCGTTGTTTTTGGAGAATTTGCAGTTAGTAATTATGTTTATTTCGGAAGAAAATATAAGGGGAAGAAAATTTCGTCATTACATAAAGGAAATTGCCTATTTTTGCATTAAACTCTACTGTACTATTGTGAGGTTTACAGGATGAAAAATAAATTAAGTACTTTAGTTTAGTTATAAACCGTTTAAGCTTAAAACAGTGTTTAATTAATTTAAAAATTTCTTGCTTCTAATTAATTTTATAGCTTTTATTTTTACAGAGACTTACTCTTTAAATAGTGATAATTATTCTAGAAATTCCCTCAAGTATGTCTAGACAACGAGTTAATGGACAGCTTTAGGAAAATGTTATTATTAAAATACTTTGAACCTATTTAACTACTTGTCTGGGAATTGGTAAACGGGGATTTGTTCAGTCCCAGTTGGACCTACATAAACCATCCCAGATGGACTAGATGCAATAAACGAACAACATAGAGCTGTGAAGCTGTTTTGGGGCCTACTATTCAACACTAAAGCTGGGGGCTGAGCTGATTCATATTTTTTTCGTGTTCTCGGTTGTGGAGGTCAAATAGGCAGTCTCTTCATGGAAAATACTGGCATTCTGCTTAATCCGGGTAGACTTCAAGGATACCCTAACATAGTTAGGAAAAGGTAAGTACGATCCTCAAAACTTGAAGGATAATTTAACTATACGGCACCGTTGGCACAGTGTCGCAGTGAACAAATACTTGTATGGCCTAAAGATAGTTGTTCTAGGTCTAGTTGTTTACGTATGTGGGTTTAAATGTTTGTAAACGCACTAACGATACAGGCGAAAAAAACGTTAACTTTACAAACTCAACACTTAAATAAAGGGTGTAAAACACCTCTTCACGAAGCCGAAAGGCACTTGTTCTCCCCATCATTGCCATAATTTTTTTGCTCTACAGCATACCTGGGAACCTTCTAGTTACGGAGATATGAGGGGTCAAAGTTACTACTTTTTGACAAGTTTTTTTTTTAAATACAAGTTTTTTTTGTAAGATTTTGACTTTAGACACGTCCACGACCAAATGCCAATTCAATCCATCCATCAGCACAATGTTTTAAGTGCGTTACATTGAGTTCCACCACAAAACATGATTTATAACCTCAAAAAAAAATGTTGCTTCCCAGCAATAATTTTTACGTATTGTTACTTAGTTTGATGTACAGAATGCTTGGTTAACGGCTTTGTGATGAGGTGGTTTACACCCTGTATCTCCGCTGAGAGGTAATATGGAGACATTTAAGTGTTGAGTTTGAGAAATTAATGTTTTTTCAGACATGTCATCATCTTCATCATTTATCCCATTTCTTTCGCAAAGGGTTGACCTACAATCGCACTAGATCGCGAAATGGGGATGGGGTCAAAGGGTTGACCTACAATCGCACTAGATCGCGAAATGGGGATGGGGTCAAAGGGTTGACCTACAATCGCACTAGATCGCGAAATGGGAAAGGGGTCAAGGGAGGCTTTTGCCCTGCAGTGGTACAATAAAGGCTTATTAAAATAATACATTTTTGGAGTCGTCTCGTTTTGTCTTCTTTTCCTATACTTCTCTCGGAAATAATAAATTGCTTACTAAATAATGCAGTCTAGGTTTTATAACTAAACTATTTTATAAGCTCCAGGGGGCCGTGTGGTACGGCCATAAATTAATACTTAAGACTTAGCTTTCTAATGAGTACTTAGTGGTGTAGGTTGCAGTCATAATTTTAAGTCGTTACAATTATGAAACTAGTTTGAGATGCTCGCTTGATAGTGTTTTGTGTGTGTGTGTGTGTTATAAATAAGTATGTTTTTATGATTATTGCTGTAATGGTTATTGGTGCTAATTTGAGAATGAATGTAATTATCTTTATGTTTATTGTATATTTTACAGTAAAAAGGGTATAAAATACTTTTAAGGAAGCCGAAAGGCACTGGTTCTCCCCGTCATTGCGATCACTTTTTTGTTCTACACCATACTTGGGAACTTTCTAGTCACGGAGGCATTGGGGGTCAAAGATCCAATTTTTTTACTAGTTTTTTTTAATGTATATTTTTAATGTTAGATTTTTATACACTTCCACGACCCCCATACTATTCAATACATCCATAAGTACAATTTTTTGAATGCGATACATGGAGTTCTATCGTTTTTTTCGCCCCAAAAAATATCCGTTTCCAACCGGTAATGTACAGAATGCTTGTTTGACGTTGTCGTTTACACCTTGTATGTAGAGTACATCGATGGCTTCCTGTCTCGAGTAGCAAAACATCAGAAGACGTGGCAGAAATGGGGCCATCGCTCCAGTCGGAGGCGGAAAAATCCTGGCTTGTAAAAACAAATAAAGTAGTATACCGTAAAACTTTTTATTTGATCATTTATTTTCAGGTATGTGACGGCTTTTAATTTCAATCTCCCATTTTTATTACTTATAACTAGAAATTAAAGTACCACTTTCATTTTCAGTACACTGCGCGGTACTTTTCGGCTTGGAACATATTTGTATGAAGTGTGGCCGGATTCTTTTTCCGCCATTTTGTTTTTTTTTTTCAAAGTAGCGGCCACGCATAAGACCTGAGAAAATCCGGCCAAAAAGTTCAAACCCCACTGGAAATTCTCCTTTTAATTTGTGACAGTTTTTATAAAAAACTGACTTTCAATTTAATTCCACAGATGGAAACGTTACGTCATCTGACATAGTAAAAATCTACTTCCTGTGAATTTTAAACGAACTACATAGAAAATGGATAAAACAAGCTTTTTTGTCTCACACAAAACAACGTCCACATGAGTATGGAGCAACTTCCGGACCCCGCTTGCAATAAATTAATGAGCAAGTCTGTAAGTATCACTAATTAGTACACACTGGTGTACCGTTGCTGATAACTCTGAGGTTATATGAGACTGTTTAGTTAACTTGTTGTTATAATGTGCTTCGGATACTTTAGACCAGTCCACTAGGAGTTTACCTGTTGAGTTGGTATTAACTTGCGTACGGTGTATTAGAAGTCTTATAAAAAAAAATCCCTCCGGCAAGCCGCAGGAGGAGGTAGATTTCGAAGAAGGTGCTGGAGCGTCCGACTATTGAAAATTTGTATAAAGAGTTGTACTTATAATGTACAATCTACAAAAAAAAAATATGATTTCAAAATCGTTGTCCTGTAATGGAAATTTTACCCTTTTATAATTCTCTCATGAGAGTTTAGCATGGAAACGCCCTCAAATGTTTAGTTATAATTTTTTATTTCGAAAACTATAAGTTTTATCGCTAAACTTTGAAGGTAACAATTGTAAAGTAAACAATTTGCTTTCAAAAAAAAATATTTGCGACGGTCAAAATGTTTACTGTTTCGGAGATATGATTTTTTTTCGCAAAAAATTTGGAATTTTCAACCTCCTCCCCAATTTAGGGGTTGCATCAAAAAAGTTTTAATTTAACGACGTCCGTATTCGTACTAAGAATGATAAAAATGAGAAACGGTTCAAAAATTTTCCATAGGAAAAAAGTTATGGCCAAAAAACTGATTTTAGAAAAACCGCCCCCCCGCCGCCCCCCATGGACGAATTTCGCCCATTCACGAACTTAGCCTAAGTTTTGACCGTTTCGATTTTTTGGCCAAGTTTGAAAGCAATCGGTTCATAATTGCGACCTGTAGAGTGTGGCTAAATTTTGCTTGTCACCCATATACATACGTATTCATATATATCCCCGTAGGTGAGAGACCAATAGGTAGATTTTTTTTTTTTCAAAAAAAAGAAATCTACCTAATAACAGCCTTTATTTGCAATCTAGTCTAGTTAAATGATATTATATATTTAATAAGGAAATTTTATTCTACAGACATCAGTTTCTGAGAATTGGATTGACTGGAATCAGACCCCAACAAAGTTGGTAAAAGGTTAAGCAGGTGATAATGATACGGCTAAGAAGTCGACAAAACTATAAATACCTACATGATAATTATTGCATGTTGAATCCGACACCAACATAGTTGGAAAAAGGATGCATTGGAAAAAGGAGCAGATGATGATGATGATAATGATACGGCTAAGAAGTCGACAAAACTATAAATACCTACATGATAATTATTGCATGTTGAATCCGACACCAACATAGTTGGAAAAAGGATGCATTGGAAAAAGGAGCAGATGATGATGATGATAATGATACGGCTAAGAAGTCGACAAAACTATAAATACCTACATGATAATTATTGCATGTTGAATCCGACACCAACATAGTTGGAAAAAGGATGCATTGGAAAAAGGAGCAGATGATGATGATGATAATGATACGGCTAAGAAGTCGACAAAACTATAAATACCTACATGATAATTATTGCATGTTGAATCCGACACCAACATAGTTGGAAAAAGGATGCATTGGAAAAAGGAGCAGATGATGATGATAATGATACGGCTAAGAAGTCGACAAAACTATAAATACCTACATGATAATTATTGCATGTTGAATCCGACACTAACATAGTTGGAAAAAGGATGCATTGGAAAAAGGAGCAGATGATGATGATGATAATGATACGGCTAAGAAGTCGACGCATCAATAAATACAATATAATATGCAATAAGTCTAGGTGCAACAGCCCGCCATTGGTCATAGGTACGTCCAATTCAAGTGTTCCCTGGCAAATTGAAGCCAGGCTTATCGATGAGCTGTGGTCAATTTGGGACCTTTTGCTGGGCGATGTGAAGTCAGTCTATCTTCATCTAGTCTTCTTCTAACTGTTCACAGACTTATGTCTTTTTAAAATAAGTTTTGCTAACTGTCCTAAAAAACTGTAAAAAAACCCTCATAGAAACCTTACTCGCAGTTTTTCAACGTGGCTTAAGACGCATGCGGAGCATGCGTATTTCATACAAACGTAATACCAAAATAATTTCTAAATTAAACATATTCCTAAGGTAGTGTGTATTTATTTCGATTGAATTACAGAATATCTAGGTTCCCAAATATATATTTTGATTGGACACTGATTTTAACAAGAGTTATAAGAAAAATAAGTTTTCTATAGAAATTTTAAATTCCTCATATCTCGTCTTTGTATCATTTTCCTCTCAAAAAATATATTTGGGAACATCGATATTCTGTAATCCAATCGAAATAAATACACACTCCCTTAAGAATTTGTTTGATTTACAAATAATTTTGGTATTACGTTTGTATGAAACACGCAAGCTCCGCCGGCCCCTTAAGCTATTTTTCAAAACACTAGTAAAGAGTGGAACAATTGATCGGATAAGGTAGTGAAGATAATAGGAAATATCCTATTATTGTTATTTTTTGGATAACACTATCGAACTGCAGAATCAGTTGCTACTCCACAAGTGGTCTTTATCTTTATGTAAACCTGTATGTCATTTATACATAATGTTATCAATTGAAGTCGATTTTACTGTCGGTATGTTGCATTGTTCATTTATCTACGTATCGCAATTAATTTTGATGGAATTTCCGATTTCATTGCGTGTATAATAACTAATTAATTATGAAATAATAAAGAAATCTCCATACATATACATTTTTATACACGCACACCTTTCTGAAGAACGAACCAGACAAGTGTATGTCCGTCTATGTATATAAGCAGCAGTTCCATGTTATTATAGTACAAAGTGTAAACAACCTCAGCATGAAGCCGTCAACCAAGGATTCTGTACATCAAAATAAGTAATCCTACGAAAAATGATTGTTGGGGAACCTTTTTTTGGGTTTAAATTTATGTTTTACGGTAAACATTGTGCTAATGCATGCTTTGAATAGTAGACGGGCCATGGAGAGATTTAAAGTTACGTCATGACCTTAAAAAATAGTATAAAAAACACATGTGAAAGTTGAAACTTTGACCTCCAATATCTCCGTAATTAGAAGGTTCCAAGGAATGGTGACTGTAGAACAAGTAATGATCACATTGACGGGGAGAACAAGTGCCTTTCGGCATCGTTAAGAGTTTATTTACACTCTTCATGTATAGTATACGTAAGTAGATAATTATATACTTTGTCACCTATTTCCTTTATTGCCATCATTTTATATCCAATCAAGTTTGAATATAATTTTCTTCTTCATGAATTCTCAGAATCTCGTTCCTCTATTTTTAATTTCGATTAATTACTGCTCTCATTGTATTAATTAGTCGCATCAACTTCATTAATGTCCTAATTCATTTCAATTACAATCTAATTTACGTTAATTCTTCAAATAAAGATCCCTAATTTTTCATTTTCGATTAATTTTTCGTCCTAATTTTGTAAATCTGTTCATTTTGAATTTATTTCAACTGAAATTAATATAGGTAGTTTAATTTACGAATGGTTTAAATAATTTTGACGTTGGCATAATATAAATAAATAGGCTTCGTAAATTCTGCTGGTAACTGAAAAACATTGATTGAATGGTGAAATAATCTAGATTCACGATTCATAAACGCTAATATTATAGGTATCCTTGAAGCCTAAAAAATGTATGGTGAATCCGTTTATTTTGGTTGTTACTTTATTCCACGCACAGATAATTCAGTAATCCATTCACAAGTTTATTTCGGACATTCGGGTTTATTCGGAATTCTTTCGGTCATTGCAGTATTGGTAGCAATTCTATTCATTCGAGATCATTCATCCCGAAAAATTTTTTTTTTTAATTGCAGCCATCATATTCCAGTTTGAAAAACTAAACAACATTAAACTGTCATCCTTTCGCATAGTGTGGTTGCGATATAATTTTACCCTGTATGCATTTCTGCGCACTTAGGACTATCAGCTCAGCTCTATCGAAATACCAATTGGATTATATTATCTTTATCTAAGAAAGACAACTGCTGATAGCAATTCCCCGCCATCTTATCTTCATAAAAAAATATTGCATGTCTTTGAAAATCTACTTTTTCAATTAAGGCATCAAAAAGCAATTTGTGTGGAGTATTGAATTGCGTTCAATTTTGTGACGAAGCTTAACTTGTAATAGAAGATGGTAGTTTTCAATTTCGTTATCAAATCTCTGTAATCTGAAAATGACAAAAAGAAAAAGATTTTTATCTTTCATTTTAAAAAATATCTTATAGATTCTGTTTTAGATTATTGCTTGAATTGCTTCAAAAGATCGTCACGAAAAAGATACAATAAACTACAAAAGATAACGCGTTGTTTTATTCTGCTTTTTGCCAGATATGATAAAAGTCATGCCAGGTAGGTACTTCATGTTAATCTGCAATATATGTAGTTATTTATATATTATTTGGTTAAGACGCCTGCGGAGCATGCGTATTTCATACAAACGTAATACCAAAATTATTTGTAAATTAAACATATTCCTAAGGTAGTGTGTATTTATTTCGATTGAATTACAGAATATCTAGGTTCCCAAATATATATTTTGATTGGACACTGATTTTAACAAGAGTTATAAGAAAAATAAGTTTTCTATAGAAAATTTAAATTCCTCATATCTCGTCTTTGCATCACTATTCTCTCAAAAAACATATTTGGGAACATAGATATTCTGTAATTCAATCGAAATAAATACAGACTACCTTAAGAATATGTTTGATTTACAAATAATTTTGGTATTACGTTTGTATGAAATACGCATCCTCCGCCGGCCCCTTAACCTCAGTCCGAATGAACACAATATATTTGTTTATTCTTTCATTGACCCGCTACCGCAGGAACGCTGAGTCCCTGCAGTATAGTGATTTGGTTAGGCAGGTTAAACCAACATGAAAGTTTAACAAAAATATTAAAAATGGAAAGACAAACAAAACACTAGTGTGACGTTGAGAATTTCTTCCCCGGACGCATGGGGCCGATTCGACCCCGCTCGTTCCACCTCACATTCCGTTTATATCTGCTACAAGGCCCAACAGTGCCATGTAATTTCACCCACTGTAGCCAACTCAGGGATTTTCTTCCTAATCTACCGATTATAGTTAGGGATTTCAGTGTTAGGCACTTATTTTGGGATTTTTTTATAACACTCCACTGACCAGTTTGTATGAATTTCAAATTAGATTAGAAGAAAGAAAACTAGGCTGGTGATAAATTTTTATTTAGGGAACGCTAGTATCGGCCTGGGAGTATTTAAAATGGGTCGGAACTATTTTTAGGAGCTGAAGAAAAGCTGAATAATAATCAGCTACTATGTTTCTCTGGACTTTGTGGGCACAAACAGTATTCGTTAGAATATTCCTTGAAAGCTACGTTGGTACGTATAGGTAAAATATTCAAGCTACAAAATAGGTAATGATTACCGCACTCGACCATAAAATCCCGAGGCCCACGTGAGTTCACACAGCATGCACTGACGAAACATCCTCATGGAACACATTGATATCTCTATTTCTTTCTCTTCTCTTAGTTAAAACTCTCTCTAACAGACAAAATGTTTAATGTGTGAAAGATTCTTCAATTTGGTAGATGGACGAAAAAACATCCAATGTACAAGTAGGTTCCTACCTACGTAAATTAGTATTTAATTTGTCATTTGACAAACGTAGAGAAAACAGTAAATGTAGCTTTAATTCATCAACCTAGTCAACAACCAAAATCTCATCATCATCATCATCATCAGCCTATCAATGTTCCCACTGCTGGGACACAGGCCTCCTCTCTATGAGAGGGAATGGGCTATAATCTACTACGCGGGCCCAGTGCGGATTGGTAGATGTCACATGTCTTCGATTTTTTTGGTTCTAGGACATGCCGGTTTCCTCACGATGTTTTCCTTCACCGTTTTGAGAGCAGCGGTGATGAAATAAATTACACAAAGTAATGCGCCTGTCTGGGTTCGAACCCACGACTTACTGTTCGTAAGTCGGGGCCGCCACCACTGGGCCACCGCTGCTCCAACAAAATCTCACTTCACTTAAATCTAACACAACATAAGGGCTAGTCCACACAATTCACCTAAAACTACCTTCCATTGTCTATGTTGATGACTTGTATAATTAAGCACGGTTTCCATTAGCGCATTGTTCCAACTCACGCCGACTTTCGCTAGGGGTAGTTTAAGGGCCGCTGATAGATGGAGCCTTTTGACGCCTCGGCCTTTTTTAGTAGTCGTCTTAATGGATGGCTAAACGTTTTGTGTTAATTTTGTGTGTTTGAGCCTTTATTTTTTTGGGAAGGTTTTTGTGTGGGTAATTATGTGGGGTAGGTAGGTCTTGACGGCAGAAATTGATTGTTGTTGGTGTTAAAACATAGTGTAAAAACGATATACGGTGAAAGTGAATTCAAGGTAAACCACATGTAGGCTTTACAAGCTGTGAAGGAAATAAATAAACAGATTATACAGTATGTTAGTTTAAACGAGGGACTTATTCAAACCCGCAATAGTCCATGCTTACATGATACTAATAAACATATGAACAAAAAGAAAACACTAATACATAACAGATAGATCCATACCAAAATCTTCGCCTAAGTTTCGCAACGTGTGCGCCATGCGCTTATCGCAGAACATGTGTGCGGGTCAATGACCTTTCTAGGCATAATCCAACTTTAAATCTGGCTTTGGACAGGCAAATATCTAGGTAACTAGGTACTGACCGAATGTTCGCAGTCGTTGATTGACACCTTTCATAATAATAAACGGTTCCTCGCACAATATCACTAGATAACACTTAAGCACAAACCATAATCTCAATATTCTTCACTGGAATGATGATAAAACGTAATTTTTGGTTATTCAAGAACATTTTTACAGGACACTCTTAATATTGCGAAGTAAGTGGGGTTGTTTGTTAAATGCGATACGCGGAAACGCAATATAAGACATGCGGAAGTAACGGCGCTCGCGCATACACTGAGGTCAGCGCGGGGTGGCGCGGGGGTGTGCCCTGTCGGTGCATCGGCGACATTACAAAGGAAAGGGGCGGAGTTTGCGCACGGAGCTCAGGACCGGCACGTGTTTTGCCGCGTGACACGTACTTGTGCGCTCAGTGTCCATGAGTAATGTATGTTATAGGTTTTTTACATATTTGGATTGAGAATCGAATACTGAATACCTTCCCTCAATATGTCCCTCGTTTAACCTAACACGCTGTATACATTGTGTAACGTTCAGAGTCGGTTCTCAATTCGACACGTATATTTTTTTTCTGTCCGACGCAATTATTGCAAGGTACGTGGCTTCCACCCTTTTTTTTAGGATGGGAAATCATCAAATAATTTCTCCCACTCTGGGCGGAGCGGGAGGGAGTGTCAGACTTTTACTGACTAAAACCCACTGTTCCTTCCTCGCCTTTTATGTTCCGGGGCCGCGGTATCTCTTTCGAACAGGCCCGCAACCCCGGCAGGCTGCGGCCCTTGCGGGCCCCTCCCTTTATGCTGACATCTCTTTGAGGCGCGCGTGGAACACAAACGCGCCGTCGACACGGCCTGTCGTCGTTAGACGGACGGACGGCTAACTATAGCCCATAGCTAACCGTCCACAGGCCCGCGTCTATGGTGGCCGGTAGCCACCACGTGGCTCCCGACGCCCGGTACGTCTCCCGCGGCGGCTGGGGCGAGAGGCTCTCTCCCTTTCGCGTTCCGCCACCTCCTTCGCTAGCATGACTGCTTCGCAGAAGGAGGTGACGTCTTCCCATTCCGTCTAGCTCCGGACCATGGATTGAACCAGCGCCGGACCGGACGCGAGAGGTCGCCGCCGCAGGGCCAGAATGCCTGCTACGGTGATATCGGTCGCGTACGTCAACGAGGAAAACAGTAACAACATACGTGTCGCTGACGTCAGCGTCGCAGTGTGGCGCTCTACAGAACGCATTGATACTCGTACAGCGTAGCAGTTACGCTGATGTTGGTCGCGTATGTCAGCGATAAATACACTGGCAACATACGCTCCGCTGACGTCAGCGTCACAGTATGGTGCTTTTGAGAACACAATGTATACTGATACGCGCGACCAGGAATGTATGCGTAGCAGGAATTCATACTTAAGACTTATTTGCTCCATCAGCCATCAAACAAAAAATAAATTCAGTTATTTTGAAAATAAATGATCGGTTTGTTCTGAAACGATGACACAGCAATGTCTTTTCAAACCCTACTCTGTCATGAAGACAAAAAACTTATAATACAGACCCAAGTTAAAATGACTCGTGGACAATAAAGAAATAGCTCGGGTAGCGACACGTCAGTCCTCGCTCACCAGAGGGCGCTAGTGGACCAACAAATTTAATCTTAGCCGGGAACAAACAATACACCTTTGTAAACCACTGAAATTCCGAGACCCATCCATCGGCAGAGTATTCTGGAGAACGCAGCGATAACGTTTCCATAAATCTATTTGAGTCGGATGGCCGATGGGGCCGAAAAGTTCAAGAGTGGCGATCGCGAACCGGAAAGTGTTGCGTTGGAAGGCCTCCCATTAGGTGGACCGATGACCTGGTGAAGGTTGCGGGAATCCGCTGGACGCGAGTCACACGAGACCGGTCAATATGGCGACACTTGAGGAAGGCCTATGTCCAGCAGTGGACGTCTTTCGGCTAAAATGATGATAATGATGATGAAATCTATTTATTTCACCTACGAACCCGCTCTGGGCTCACTTGGTGGATAGTAGTTCACTTTATTTGTGGGTGAAAGAATGGGAACATTAGAGAAATAATTATCTGGCCTTCCTTGCACATCTGAAGGACTATGAGCATTTTATGTTGTCAGTTCCAGGCATTTTACTTGTCAAGTAAAATGCACCAATGTGGCAACTTTGCTACATTTATTTTAGTTCTGTAGTTTTCCTCCAGCACAGAATGACCATGTGACTGAGTGCTTTGCTATTTTTGAAGGTTTTCAAAAGTGGCAAATCTATAATGATCCCTGGTGAGTAGCAAGTATAATTTCACACTCAAAATCACATTAAATCTATTTCTGGAAACAGAATACTACCCCCAATAGCTAAAAGCTTCGCACCTTCGGAAACTGCTAAACCCTTGTCAAAGTGACCAGCAATCAATATTCGCGGAACACGACACTAATATTAACTTCTTAACGTTGGAGGGGTGTTAAGTAGGTATTGTAGTTCTATAATTTTGATTGTCTATTGGTTTTTGGGTACTGGTCTAATCTCTGAATGTTTAAGAACGTAAATAGGTGAGAGAATATTCATAAGTTACATAAATGGCAGCGGATTTTGAAAAGCCGTAAGCAAGTTAAAAAAGGCATGTATTTAATGCGGCAACTAAGTAAAATGAATATAGGTTTTAAAAAAAATAGAGTGGGTACCATATATAATGGGTTGGCAGCTAATAAGGAGTATCGTAATAAGTAATAGGTAGCATATTAATATATCAGTAATAAGCTCCGTTTTAATTTAAACTAGCATCAAGATTTTCTTATGGGAACTGAATTAATATCTAAGCGGAAACTTAATGGCGAAAATAAAATAGAAAATGGGCATTCATTACTACTGGGTGGTTTAAAAAAAAATAACCACGAAGGAAGTCACTAACCTAACCTGTCCGTGTCGGGGTGCCCCAAGTCACGAGCTCGCTTCGCTCGCTCTTGCATCCTTAGTCAAATAATAATAAATAGTTGGTAATATATTATCTTTGCCACCCTACTAACATTATTAGTCGCCAAGTCATTATTTATAGCTCCTCGCCTAATATTTTATTTGACTGGTATAGTTTATTTGCTACCTAAACGCAGCTGCTAGTTTTTAGTTTTTATAACACCTTTAATTTTGAACCTTACATAATATAATAGTCGCGGAAATATTTTATCGCTGGCAAATTATTTTATTTGTTGCAAACATTTAGTCGACTTTTAAGTTATTAGTCACTCGGAAAATAATAAGCTGTTAAAAAATACACAAATAAAGAGAAATTCAAGCACCAGTGAATAAACCTTGTCAAAAACATTCTTAATTTTTATGAACCCATATTGTGACGCGAGAATAAATGAATTGAATACAATTCTGTCAACGTAATTCCTAAAAGTATTATGATGTGTAATTGGTCACTGTTATAGAGGGAATCATATAAATCGGTCTATACGTAACGTTCTCGCTGATGCAGATGGGTTACCTACTCCTTGTTCCTACAGAGAAGAGGTTTGATGGAGAAAATGATGGATTTCAAAGTCATAGTTACAGTTTTTAATACGTTGGTTTTAGTAAAAGTCAGTTTTGAGCGTGTTATGTATATGGCAAGGTAAATTATTAAGCAATATACTATTTATTTACTTCTACTGAAAATCATTGAAACATAGTGGGTTATAGTAAGGGAAACTACAAGGAATATTTTAACGTTTATATTTATCACAGCAGACTCTATATATATATATATAAGCCTATATCATTATATATACATATATGTGACATAGTTTATCAACAATCAACAATAACTATACAAGCTTATATCATTATATTTATATATACATACAGTATATCCACAACAAAAATATAAGCTTAAATCATATCATTATATATATATATATATATATATATATATCTATGTATATATATATATGTAGCATATACCTTATCAAACTTATCAAAGTCTCATGTATTTTAATATTTATTAGCTTTACAAGGTATAAATAAATTTGAAACAAAAACAAATTCAATCAATTCTTATAATCACAATTATTCACAAAAAACAACATATTTATAATTACATAATAATTCCAACAAAATAATAAGGGTACTTAACTCTGTACAGATGTGTTCCAGTGGGCAGCCAAACAAGAAGTGACCGGACAATCACTGTGCTTGGCTTTTATACCTTACCAGCTAACCGACATTTGTCAATTGATCAACTTATAACCAACTATAAATTGTAGACCAAAAATATTAAAAATGTTAGTAGAAAATCAAACAGTATTTTTATAGACTGGATTTACACTTGAAACAGTATTTTAATTGATTTTAACGGTAATTTTAATAACAGAAGTCATCCATGGCTTCCGTTGACAGTTGGCAACATTTAAATATAACCTATTTTATCACGGCCATACTGACTTGTAGTTCGCTCTCGGACTACATAAATAAAAACTTAAAACTAATTATCACTTATTACATATGTAAGGAAAAACTTAATGCTAATACATATTATTCATTGTTATAGTCCAATTTAGCATATCAAAAGGACGAAATAACAACGGTCAGTACTTTGACATCAATCTAAGCCCCTCACCTGCTGCACATGAGACGGGCTAGAGCAAAGTAACTAACTTCAGCAGTTCCAACCAAATTTTTATTTTCTCATTTTATTTTGTCACATCTGACATTCAATACATATTTTTTAATATAGATACAATATAATATAATATTTCACATGAATCACACAAACGTTACATTATTCAACATCATCAATCCATTCTCCCGACCATATTCTTAATTTATCTTTAGCTACAGTTATATTTCTTAAATTTCCTATTCCCCTTAGAGAGTACCTATCATTAGGTAAGATAGCTGTTATCTCATAAGGACCTTTAAATCTGGGACTTAATTTATCATGTCGCCTGTGGTCTTGGTTTACATAAACTGTATTTCCAACATCAAAAACATTATTATCTCGCCTTACTGTATCAAATCGAGTTTTAAATTTATTTGCCTCAGAACATAGACGTTGATAAGCTAGTTCACGATCTGCCCTCACATCTATATTATCTTCGGGAATATTTAAGTCATTCAAATGAGCTTGGATAGAGGGGATATTAGCATTACACCCTATAAGCAAACGAATAGGTGTGAAACCCGTAGAACTCTGAATAGTGGTGTTAATAGACTGTTGTACCTTCCACAACCCGCTTGGCCAATCTGACGAGCCATTACAAGTAGTATTTAGCATATCAATCACTGTAGCGACATATCTCTCTACCTGTCCATTGCCTCTTGGTGTGCCCGTAGCAACCATATGATGTTCTACTTGTAACTCTCTAAATAAGGAACGAATTTGGTTAGAACTGAAATTGGTGCCTCTATCTGTTATAACCACAGGCGGGGTTCCAAATATAGTAATAGTTTCCCTTATAATAGGCACTAGTTCGATAGAGTTAAGAGTTTTTAGTGGTTTTAGTAAACAAAATTTGGTAAACCCGTCGACTAAAAGTAAAATGTGTTTATATCCCTCACTTGTTTGTGTGAATGGACCTGTACAATCTAGATGTATCGTATGAAAGGGGATAGGGGTTTTATCAATGGGATGCAAGTATCCTTGTTTTGGTCCAGAATGACCTTTCCGTTCCACACATATTAGACAGTGTTTTAAATATTTTCTAACAAAATTGGACATGCGAGGAAACCAAAAATGTTCGCAAAGTTTTTTGAACGTTTTGGTAAACCCTACATGGCAGTTTTCATCATGGAATAATTTTAGAAGACTGAATCTATATAATTTAGGTTCGTTTGGTTGTACTTTGTAAAACAATAAATTATTTTGTAATAAGTATTGATTTTCGTCTAATTCACCAGCTATAACTTGGGCTATTAAATTTTGGGTTTCTAAATCATTTTGTTGGGCAATTTCTAACCAAGATAGTGGTTCTTCAATCAAATTAACCTTGCTGGACAACTTTAGAGATTTACTATTGGCTTGCATAGTGGCAGTCTGTGGTGACAAAGAGCTAGATACTGAGGCAACAGCAGGAATGGAGTCTTCCACAGGATTGCGGCTAAGAAAATCTACATGTCCTATGTATCTACCTTTTTTATAAATAATCTCAAAATTAAAATCTTGTAAAAACGTCCACCAACGGGCAACGCGGGGAGCTAAATCTTTTTTATTCATTGTGCTTTTAATGGAATTACAGTCTGTAAAAATCTTAAATGTAATACCTAGAAGGTATACTCTAAAATGTTTTAAAGCGTTATATATAGCCAACGTTTCTAGGTCGTACGAACAATATTTGGATTCTGCGGGTGACGTTCTTCTACTAAAATAAGCTACGACTTTTATATTATCAGTTCGTTGTACTAATATAGCCCCATAGCCCAAAGAACTAGCATCTGTATAAAGTTCAGTTGGTAAACAAGGATCAAATACAGATAATAATGGTTTACTAGACAAATGTTTTAAAACATAATTTCTAGCCGTATCCTGTTCCATTCCCCACTCCCATTTTTGGTTACTTTTTGTTAATTTAGTTATTGGTTCAGTTTGAGTTGCGAAATTGGGAATAAATTTCCGGAAGTAACTAGCCAGACCCATAAACTGCCTTACTTGCTTAATGTTTTTAGGGACAGGGGAGTTCACTAAATCAGCTATTTTAGTCTCACTGGGCCTAATACCTTCCTGTGTTATAATTCTCCCTAAGTATTCTATACTTTGAACAAAGAATTTACATTTTTTTATATTTATAGTAAATCCTGAACTGCATAATGCCTGAACAGTTTCATCTAAGACAGAAGGGTACTTTTGAAAGATGTTTCTTATTTTATCTTGTAGCTTCAAATCTAAATGATCGATTTTTGAGGTTAATTGAATTAAATCAGATGTATCAGTGGAAATCATATTAACTTCAGTCTTAGTTGGAACACACTTCCTAATCAGACGACTACCTAACGAGTCTGTTACAATTTCTATGTCTTGATATTGAACAGCGTTTCGACCTATTAATAAATCATACTGAAAATCATAGTCTCTAACAACATATATATCTAACTCTAAACAAACTGCTTCGAATTTAACTAACACGGTAATTAAAGCAAACACATGTATTTTATTTTGACCTATACCATTCAAGTAAATTGATAGTGGTGTAAAATGGCAGCCTAATCTTCTTGCAATTGATTCTTTTATCAGGCTACAATTTGCTCCTGTATCTATGAGACAATCAATTGGAATATCATTTATGACAACTCTAGTCAATTTCAGTTTGGATTTTCTAAAAAATTAACCTCTTTATTTGGTACAATAGTTATGGATGAAGAATTACTTTTTTCAGCTCTTTGTTTATGATAGCAAACAGACTCCGTGTGCCCATTTTTTTTGCAATATGTACAAACTTTTGGACCACTAGGCTTAGGTAATTGTGTGGTTTGACTGATAGGTGTACGAGAGTTTTGTTTATTTTTGGAACATTGAGACTGTATGTGACCAGTCTGGTTACAAAAAAAAACATTTCCTTTCGCCGCTCAACTTAGGTCGTTTTGTTTCAGAGGGCCCGCCATTAGGATTTTCTAAGGGTCTCTTTTTTGCCTTTACATATATTGAAAGGAGCGATATAAGGGCAGCAGTAGAAGTGATACCACTATTTAGTGAAGCCATCTTAACGTCGACATCAGAAATTCCTCCACAAACTAATTCCATTAATTGGTCATCAGTAAAAGAAATTTTTGTATTACGAAGTAATCGAATTTTTTCTCTACTGTATTCACTATAAGAATCTGCCGCATCAGATGTGTATAAGACTGCCTTGCTGAGTTTCTCAGATAAGTTTTTCTTTTCGGGAAAAGCATCGATGATGTCTATACGAAATTTTTCCCAGGATCTACCATCAGTTGGTTCCCATGATTCAAACCACGTCAAGGCAGATCCTTTTAGGGCCTTACCGGCTTTAGCTGCTGTCCTGATACTGCTCCACTTCAAATCCGCCCGGAGAGTCTCGATGCTGTCACACCAACTCTTCGCTCCACAGTCGTTTTTATCCGGATCGAACACCGGCAAAGCGATGTCATCGTCCTTCTGTTGTGTCGTAGACACAGCATCTCGGATAGCTTTAAGAAGATTACCAATTGTCTCAGCGTCCATCCTGAAACACGGGGTATTATTAGTAAATGTGATGCAAGGGGCATCCCACTTCTGATGTTATGTATATGGCAAGGTAAATTATTAAGCAATATACTATTTATTTACTTCTACTGAAAATCATTGAAACATAGTGGGTTATAGTAAGGGAAACTACAAGGAATATTTTAACGTTTATATTTATCACAGCAGACTCTATATATATATATATAAGCCTATATCATTATATATACATATATGTGACATAGTTTATCAACAATCAACAATAACTATACAAGCTTATATCATTATATATATATACATACAGTATATCCACAACAAAAATATAAGCTTAAATCATATCATTATATATATATATATATATATCTATATATATATATCTATGTATATATATATATGTAGCATATACCTTATCAAACTTATCAAAGTCTCATGTATTTTAATATTTATTAGCTTTACAAGGTATAAATAAATTTGAAACAAAAACAAATTCAATCAATTCTTATAATCACAATTATTCACAAAAAACAACATATTTATAATTACATAATAATTCCAACAAAATAATAAGGGTACTTAACTCTGTACAGATGTGTTCCAGTGGGCAGCCAAACAAGAAGTGACCGGACAATATTTTTTTTTTTTTTTTTTTTTTTGGATAGGGCATCTCGCAGTTCAGTCTACTAAGACTGGCTTCTGCTTAACCGGGCAAGTCCTGTGGATGCCTTGAATTTAAGGCCTCCAGCCAGGGCAAAAATGACTAAAAACTAAGCGACAGCGCTCTAAGGGCACCCCCTGTGGGGTACGGACCTCGGCTTAGGGCGTCGCTGGGGGCAGCAAAGGGACAGGCTGGATCTGGTTGTCTTTATTTAGGGACTGTTTTATTGCTAAAGGCTCAGCATCGCGGGCTGGCTCAGGCAAGGGTCGGGGAGGGATTGAATTGGGATTACGCGCCGGACCTCGGCGGCGAGGTCGGAAGGTTTTCGGTTTGTATTTGTACAATCTACGAACTGTACTGGTATCTTTCCTACTCTCTTGCAAGATAGTGATCGGATCGTCGGGGGTGACTAAGGTGTGACGCGGACGTTGGACTGAACTAATACGCGATGGGTCGTACCGGGCGGCCGATGCGATTAGGGGGTTCCTATGTTTGATGGCAGTGTCGAAGTAACGCTTGGACAGGCGTTTCATGAACTGCTTAACGGTAGGGATTCTAAGGTCTACGTGTAGACTGTCGTTACGGACGTACGGGGGGGCACCGGTGATCTTACGGAGGAAACGGTTCTGCAAGGTCTGCATCGTGTGGATATGACGCGGGTGGGCATGAGCGAATACGATACAAGCGTATGTCATGATGGGACGGATGACTGCGGTGTAAAGACGCAACTTGCACTTGAGTGACAACTTGCTCTTCCTAGTGATCATGAAATGGAGTCGGCCCATAGCAAAGGCAGCTCGGTCACGAGCTGCTTTGATATGAGCCTTGAATGACAGATGGTCGTCAAGAATAACTCCAAGATATTTGGCTTGCTTCTCCCAAGGGATAGGCTTGCCAAACATAGTGACGGGGGGACCTGGCGATCGCTTAAGGCGTGCCTTATAATACAGAACTGCCTGGCTCTTGTCAGGGTTAACCTCAATCCTCCACTTACGGAACCAAGCGCCGAGCGAGTCGACAGCTGTTTGGAGGATGCGACGGATGTTAGTCATAGAACGGCCGGTGTAGTAAATTGCCGTGTCGTCGGCAAATAGGGCTAACTGAACCTTCTTGTTCTTGGGGATGTCACTAGTGTACAACGTGAACGCGAGGGGAGAGATGACGGAGCCCTGAGGGACTCCGGCACGGATAGGATGGGGAGAGGATAACGTCTTACCCACACGGTAGCGGAAGGTACGGTTTGACAGAAAGTCTCGTAGGATGAGCACGAGACGGTCAGGCACACCGAGTTGGTATAGCTTATATAATAAGCCATTGTGCCAGACCTTGTCAAAGGCTTTCGCTATATCGAAATACATCACGCCTGTCATCGCTCCGCGCTGGAAACCAGCGCTAACGTGTTCGACGATGCGGTGGACTTGATGTATGCAAGAATGTTCGGTCCTGAAGCCGAACTGTTCTTTAGGGATGAGGCCCTTTGTCTCGGCATAATCTCTGAGACGCTTATAAATAAGCCTTTCATAGATTTTGCCGAGAGCACTCAGGAGACTGATCGGCCTGTAGCTCGAAGGCTGGGCTTTCGGTTTCCCAGGTTTGGGAATACCTATAACAGTGGCCTCTTTCCACGCTTGGGGGAACATATTGTTGCTCAGGGCGCCATTGAAGATGGCAGCCAAAAGGACTATGAGCCGGGCGGGGAGGGCTTTAAAGACTCTATTAGTGAAGCCATCGGCGCCTGGGGCTTTCCGAGGCTGTAACTTATCTATGATGTCTTTGACCTCTTCCGGGGTGATGACGGGGAGAGGGTCATCGGGGTCTTCTACAGGGGGAAGCGAAGCTCTACGTTCGACTTCTGCATCCACCTCATCAAGGTGCTGCTTGTCTACTGGTAGAGTGCTCGGTGAACATTGGGATTCCAAACTGTCGGCCAGACATTCTGCTTTTTCAGAGTCGTCAAAAGCGACGCTCTTATCGGGACGGATGAGGGGTGGAGAAGAAACCTCTTCCGAGGTGCGCAACTTCCTCTGAAGCTGCCAGAAAGCTAGGTGAGTGGGCTCAAGTTCGCTGAGCGTTTTGTCCCATTGACTCGAACGAAACTCACTGGTGCGTTTCTTTACAGCACGCTGTAAGGAACGCATGTGAATCTTGTTCGCTTCGCAGGGCCAAGAGCTGTAGGCACGTATGGCCGCATTCTTCTCATTTATCAGTTCACGAATGTCGTCGGGAAGTATCCAGCGTTGATCGCTCATCGCTGGTACTTCTCGAGAACAATCCTTCAGTATGGACTGAACGTGTTCTGTAAACGAGTTGATTGCGGCCTCGGTGTCTGCGACAGAGACAATATGGTCGGGAATACCATCAAGAAGCGGTGACGTTTCAGATTTCAGCATATCGCTTACTTTCCTCCAGTCAGTGGTGAGAGTGGTGGGAGGGGGTTGGCTGGGGTCAATGATACCCGAGCGAGGAATCAAGTGCATGAGCACTGGACGATGGTCGGAATGGAGCTCGTGTAACGTCTCAATCAAGTGTAACCGAAGGTTCACGTTCTTGAGCAGCGCTATATCGAGCACGTCAGGATGATAGCTGGGAGTGTCGGGATAATAGGTGTGCTCGATAGGAGCGATCGGGTCAAAGTTGAGAGACAGACCTAGATCGTAGAGGACTTTCCCTCTCGGGTTCGTCATTCTACTGTTCCAGGCTGGGTGTTTGGCGTTAAGATCGCCCGCGATGATCACGGAGTCACTTAAGCCGAAAAGGAGGGTGAGATCATTAACCAGGAGGTTGTGATCTTCCGACGTGTTAGAAGGGGCCAAATAAGCAGACACTAAGTGGATCGGTTGATGACCGGTCATAGCTAGCCGACAGATTGAAGCCTCAAGTAGGGACTTTAAAGGAGGGGGGTCGATAGGGATGCAGTGTAGTTCCTTGCGAAAGTAAATGAGAGTACCACCCTTGTGGCAACGTAACCTATCATTGCGAACTAAACGGTAGTTCGCAATCTTGGGGTCGCGGTGGCTGGGTTTAAGGAAGGTCTCCTGGATGAGGAGTACATCAACGTTGTGGTCACGGAGGAAAGAGGCGATCTCGTCGCGTTGACCTCTCATGCCGTTGGCGTTAAAGTAACCTAATCTAAGGGACCGGGGTTGGGTGCAAGAGATACCGGGTGTAATATCCATTACGGCGCGAAACTAAGATTGCTTAAGGCTGACTTGATGACCGGATAGGCATCAATGATATCAACTACTTGTTGAAGGTCCGTTGCAGCCCTGAGTTCGGCCACCATGCGGTCGGCCTCAGGGGTGCAAAGGGGCTGATACTTCATCAAGTATTTGAGGTTAGATTCCTGTGAAGCAGGAGCGCGGGTTGGAGCGACGGGAGCGCGGGTTTGAGAGACGGGAGCGCGGGTTTTAGGAAGAGCCTGAGGGGCGACCACCGGAGTGGGCGCTGGTACAGGGTTTTCCATTAGACCGGGCATGGGGGGGTTGGGTTGGGACTTCGCGAGGGCTGGGAACGCTTGCTGATGGTTCAGCATGTTCCATGGGGAGGGCCTCTGCGGGCTGAGACGCTCGGGGAGGACCTTGGAGGGGACTTGGAAGGAAGAGGGAGCTTCCCTCTGCTGGCGTTGGTTGGCGCGATTGGCCAACTTTCCAGCGGACTGTTTGGGGGCTTTGGGACAGCCCCTGTAGTTAGCCGGGTGGCCAGACTGACCGCACAGGACGCAACTAGGCGGCTCTGTGCAGAGATTCCTGTCCTTAGGACGGGTGCAGTCTGCCGTGGCATGATCGCCGAGGCACTTTACGCACCTATGCGGTGCGTAGCAGTGCTTTTGGCTGTGGCCATAAAGCTGGCAGCGATGACACTGCCCGACGATTTTAAGCTTTTTAGGCCTCTCAATGATGATGCCCGAGAGCGAGCATACTGACCGGACTTTGAAGATGGGGTGGTGCCCTTCAACTGGGTCACATATTACGAGTACCATGTCGTACTCGTCACCCCCTTGGGACCTATTCTTGTGAAGGCGGTGGACCGCCGAAACGGGGATACCCTGGGAGGTGAGATCCTCCAGGATATCTTGGGAGGGAATCTCCTTGGGGATCCGCTTGATGACCACACGGGTCGGCTTCTCCTCAGGGAGACTATACGTGTGAAAGGCGACGTTCCTTCCACGAAGCGCGTGTACGAGACTTCTAAAGTCCGTGGACGTGGGGGTCTTCACCTTGATACCCTGAAGGGTAGAGGTGGCGTTGGTGTAGTTGATCTTGCGATCAACACACATCTTGGAGATTTCTGTCCATCTGGATTTCTCCTGGATGTACAGAGCCGGGGGTTTTAACTGCTTCTTTGAAGAAGGAGCAGCAGAAGTGGGGGCTGGCTGAGAAGCAGCCATAGGGCTTGCAGGGCGGCTGACAGGAGCCGCACCTTGCGGTGAGGAAATAGCCATAGGGCTGGACGGGCGGCTGCCCTGGGAGGCAGCTGGGAGTGACCGGACAATCACTGTGCTTGGCTTTTATACCTTACCAGCTAACCGACATTTGTCAATTGATCAACTTATAACCAACTATAAATTGTAGACCAAAAATATTAAAAATGTTAGTAGAAAATCAAACAGTATTTTTATAGACTGGATTTACACTTGAAACAGTATTTTAATTGATTTTAACGGTAATTTTAATAACAGAAGTCATCCATGGCTTCCGTTGACAGTTGGCAACATTTAAATATAACCTATTTTATCAAGCGCATTTGACAAAAAAAAATACAATTCACCATTATTGTAATCAAATTATATTTCGTCGAGTTATTACACGTAAGCAGGCCGTCGCCATTGCCACCGGTTGGCAAGCTGTATGTCTTGGCGCGGTCACTCGCTGACAACACTGACCACTCGGGCTGCAGCCATGCTAATTAGTTTCTGCCCTGTAGTGAATATGCTATGACGTGTCTCAAATATGTATTGGGAAGATAGGTACTGTTTTGAAAAAAAAAAAAAAAAAAAGTGAAGCGTGGGTCGCCAGTCTTACCAAGTGGTATCGTATTACCCAATATTAACTGTGTTGTGCAGGTCAGATAGGCAGTAGCTCCATGTAAAATACTGGTCTCACAGACCAACACAACATCGAGCCTATAATCTCCGAAGGGTTAAGCAGAGATTATACATCCGAGATAGTACATCCACATTTTTGCACCTCGAGACCAAACGCTAATTTAATATACCTTCGCTTTCACTGACTCCCTCGCAAGCTCGGGAGTCAAACCACCCCGGGTATATTATGGCTTCGTTTAGTCCCTCGTTATAAAATATACTATTTGGCCCTGCTAATTGCCCCAAAATGTTGGAGTTGGTTTACTCTGGGTTTGCTTGCAATCTGACCAGACTGATGCAGCTGAATACCAGTATCATATACTCGTACATCTGAGATAGTACATCCACATTTGACCAGCTATGTTTAAATTCTATGTTATAGGAGGAGAGGCTGTTGCCTTCAACTTGGCACCAATTAACCTGATGGAAAAGCCCAATAATATAACACTTTGATCGACCCGCGAATCGGACCCAGGGCCTCCATAAGACAAACGAGACTGGCTAAAGAAATATCAAATCAGGATGCACTTTCACATTATTATTAGTGTCCATTCCTTTTTCGTTCGTTCGGATGAGTGGCAAACGCCAACCGGAAGATGATGCGTTGGAAGACCACCCACTAGGTGGACCGATGACCTGCTGAAGGTGGCGGGAATCCGATGGATGCGAGTCGCACGGGGCCGGTCACTGTGGCGACACTTGGGGGAGGTCTATATCCTGCAGTGGACGTCTTTCGGCTGAAATGATGATGATGAAGATGATTCCCTGTTTCACGACCTAACATGAACAACATCAGCAAGCTTGCACATTTTATGCATTAATATCGGCACGTAAGACTATTTTAAGCAGTGCCGTGTACACAGATCACAACAGAACATAGTGTAGTGCGCTGAGATGCGCTAATCTCTACACAGATACCGCTTCAAGACAACGTAGACGTTGTCGTACCTATTTCTGGAGACGTCTCTACGAGAACATTGTCTTAGTACCTACGTGTGTTTGAATTGAAATTAACTCTGATATATGTTGAATAGTACTGCTCGTGAGTTTATGAACTGAATTAATCTAACACCTGTGAAAGACTTACTTTTTACCGTTACCGCGGCCCCGGAACGCAAAGGGCGAGGAAGAAACATGGATGGGTTTTAGTCAGTAAGAGTCTGACACTCCCTCCCGCTCCGCGAGTGGGAGAAGTCATTTGATGATTTCCCATCCTAAAAAAAAAAAAGGTCCGTTTAAAGACATGAAGTAAGCAGTAACTTTGTGCTCTTCTATCTTGATGTAATGTTCTATTGCGTTGCGCATTTTGTGTGTACATAAATTTATAAATAAAAAGGTACAGGTAATAAATAAAATACAAGAAAATAACTTTACACTTCAGATGAGCGTTGTTGAAGAACTTATGTAACTGCTTGTACATACTAATATTCCGGTGATTAGCTTTTTAGTCTGAGTTCTCTTTGAGATCAGAAATTATCCCATGGAGACACAATAAATACATTGTATGAAGCATTTTGTTGAAATAAAAATATTTTTCATTTTCATTTTAATTTTTTTCAAACGTAACAAAACATCATGCCTCTAATCCCTGATGGGTTACACAGATGTGTACCAAAATACACGATCAAAGTATTTTATGTCCTAAGCTAGGTGCTGATTTACTTGTCTATACTTCACTTGTTTTCCAAGTTAAAAAACATGCGGGGCTGTCTTTTGGAACTGCCGATAGAAGTGAAAACTAAGTAATCTATATCTGCTACGGGTTGTGGCAATAATTGGTGCTACGCCGTAGCTGATCCGCTACGATTGCTACGAAGCATTAAAAAAGTCACGAGTGTTCCATGATTTTTGTTCACCCAAAAAGTGCTCAACGCGCCTAAAGAAGTTTTCACTTCAAAAAACCGCCTAAAACTCTCACATATACCTGACTCCTCTATCTTAGATATCCTCCTTGTTCACTTGCCTATCGCAAATGCAGTGCTAATTCTGTCAACACTCAACGCTGCATTTCAGCGCTGAGTACCTCTCTACCTACCTATCGCTGGAGCATCGATACCTATAATTGAATCATGGCGTGTAGGATCTACATTCGATATCTACGGTTAACCTTCTAGAGTATGGCTGGCCGACTAACCTAGATTTTGTGGGGTAAACTTATACAGTCCTAATATACACTGAATTTCACAGCGCCTGCAGAATTATGAAGAAAGAGAGTAGACGCATTTATTGGCGTATATACTTAAAAACTTCTTAAAGTTGACTGTTAAGTCTAGTTATTGCAATCGCGACTGATGAGCATGTTGGATAGTTCCGTCAAGAATTTCTCTGGATTTTGCCCTGGTTGATGACAATCGGCCCTTTCAGTTGGGGCTTATCCATAACTGTCAAAATGTGGATGTAGGTCTAGTACCTACATCCACATTTTGACTTATTATGACTTAGAGGTTTACAGTAGGGCCAATTTAATAGATCACAGTTCTAACTTAGAAATGTGATCTATTAAATTGGCCCTACTATAAACCTCTGGTTGTTGAACTTGGTTGTTGTTATGTCATGTAATAATTACATGATATAACATCACCCCAGAATAATTATTATGGGGTTACCATTCTGATTCTTTATTCTTCTGATTCGGTATCGTAATGGTTGGAATTGGAAGGTGGTTCTCAAGCCCATGAACTGCTGCAAGGATAAATTTATGGAAAATCATGTAGCTTGACACTGGTAAGTTACGGTCTAAAATTTTGTAGTTTGCATCTTATTCCAATGATAGGTAGATACTACAGATGCGATACGATTCTGAATAGATTATGCAATGATAAGGATATTGTAATACATTACCCTGTGATAAAGATAAGATATTTCCCATTATTTTATCTTTTGTCATCTTACTGTACGCCAAAGATAGACGATCCTCTCTATCTTGAGATAGTATGGACCAATCTTGCTTGTAGGCAAAATGAAAAAAAAAATGAAAAATGTGTCGAGGACAAGTGCCTTTCGGTTTAGTTAAGGGTACTTCTAAACCCATTATCTAAGATGGAGTATAAGTAAGCAAATAGCATTAGTCTAGAACCTCTCTGTTTCAAATCACATAATATTCCATTGTCCACAAGGCATAGGCTAGAAGAGAACCTACTAATTCCGACCACATTATACGTCAGGGCTCCACACTAGACGCAATAGCTATAATTGAATCCAGTGGCGACGGATCGCATCTGGTGAATTGCTTACACTTAGCAGCCTGTAGATAGGTGGTGTTGGTGTCGACACGGCTATTATGTCCACATTGTATCTATTTATTTATATATTTATTCATGTACACACAAAATACTTAAAAGGATATATTAACATAGAAGAGCACAAAGGTCTATTATGAGATGGCTAGCTTTGATTTTTTAAGGCTTCTAGAGTGGTGGTCAATGGATGGTTATGAAGTAAATAGCTGGGTCAATAATTTAGTTCTGAGCGGTTTAAGTTTATGAAAACGAACTATTTCGATTGTTGATCAAAATAGCGCTTGATAATTCTTATCGCGCTGACGATCGGTTGCACATGATCGGTCGCTAGGTCGTTAGTCTTGAGCATAAGTGTAGTATAATCAGCCTATTAAATTCCCACTGCTGGGACACAGGCATCTTCTATATGACAGGGAATAGGTTATAATCCACACACAGTGCGGGCTGGTAGATGAGTCTTAGAATTTTTGGTTCTAGGACATGTCTTGAGTGGTTTAAAAATGAACTGTTTAGTTAGTTGGTTGATCAAAGTAGCACCTTTTTTTCTTTCGGATGGGAAATCTTCAAATGACTCCTCCCACTCTGGGCGGAGCGGAAGGGAGTGTCAGACTTTTACTGACTAAAAACCATCCATGTTCCTTCCTCGCCCTTTACGTTCCGGGGGCGCGGTATCGCTTTCGAACAGTCCCGCAGTACGATTCAATTAGTGGGTATCGAAAGGTCTTGGAAGAGTTCTTGTTTAACAAATTGATTAAAATAATTAAATTTTGTCGGTTGATTGCCAGAAAAGATCGACCCAATTCAACCTGATGTTTCCGTAGGATACTTTTGAAAGTCGGTTACCAACTAACAATAAATAAACTTCTGTCACAAAGCTATTAGTACGGGATATCCTGTCTCTCTACCTAGCAACAGTAGGGCAACAGTTGCCTGACAAAGCAACTGCATAATAAGGTCAATCGAATTAAGATGCACTCCGCGTCTTCCTGCGGACCAGTTCACTTTGTGCACTCTAATTCATCATGCTAATTGTCGAGCAAAATTGAATTTTAATTGAAACGCCTTTAAAGTTCTGAATTAGTTTTTCTTGAATAATAATGCAGGCGTTAATGCGCTGGGTTCTTATTATGATGAAAAGTCGGTTATGAGTTTGCGATCTTTTGTAATACAATGCAATGCAGATTACGCCCCTTTTCCCCATTCAGTATTAGGACCGCCATACAATAGGGGTCAGGAATTACTGATTCTGTTTTTGTTTTCTGTTTATTTCCATCCAACAAGAACTGAAACTGAAAACTAGCGGACGTCACACAGTTTCACCTACGTAGATCCCGTTCCCGTGGGAGTACGAGGATAAAATATAGCCTATTTTACTCGCTGATAATGTTGCTATTCATTGCTGAAAGAATTTTTCAAATCGGTCCAGTAGTTGTTTAGTATTTGCGTTACATACAAAAATTCAAAAATACGAAAACAAATCTTTCCTCTTTATAATATTCAGAGATTATTAAATTACACACAAACAAACGCTCGTTTTATTTATATTAAAACATTGAAACTGTCCACTCGTTGACCTGTTCAGTTCCACTCATCATCATCATCATCATCAACCTATAATGTTCCTACTGCTGGTACACAGGCCTCCTCTCAATGAGAGGGAATGGGGCTATAATCTACCACGCTAACCCAGTGCGGATTGGTAGATGTCACATGTCTTCAAATTTTTGGTTCTAGAACATGCCGGTTTCCTCACGATGTTTTCCTTCTCCGTTTTGAAAGAATTTCCACTTGTTCCTCTCAATGACTTAATGATGTTCCTCTTAATGATTAAAAAAATTACTTTTTCATCCCAAATGTCAGTCACAAAAACTACTCTACTACTCTTTGCACTAATCTCCCCGTTCCACCTCATATTCATGGCATGCTAACAATTTTCCAACCAAAATATACGAAACAACAATATACTAAATGATACTCAAAATATAAAGAACTCCATCGAACAGTAATACTGAGTGAGGAGCATTCGCTATTGATTCGCAGTATCTGCTTCTAATGGATTCCTGCAATCTAAAGCCACTTGATGACAATGAGTACTGGAACCGTCTTGTGCTTCGTTTACACGAAAAAAATGCGGGGTAGTCTGTAGGGACTTCTTTCTGATAGAAGTGAGAGCTCGTAGCTGATCTACTATGCCGGCTACGAGTGCTACGAAGTGTTAGGTGACGGTTACGCGAGTTCCATGAGTTTTCTTCACTCAAAAATTGCTCAACGTGCCTGAAGAAGTTTTCACTTATAAAAAACGAAGAGTAAGAACATTGAGTTGGTTGTGTTTAAAGCTTAGTAATCGTCGATGCATTGAGATGGTTTAGCGATTTGTACGTATTTTTGTGTTGGAAAATGAGCGGTACAGCAAGTATATAAGGTGTATCTGTTCAAACACGAAGTCTCTTAAGGCGTCATTTTACTCATCATTATGAACAACAAAAATCAGCTGTTCCATACATTTTTACGAGTTATGCGAACATATCATAAGGAACAGCTGATTTTTTTTCGCGATTCATGGTTTGGTCCCATACTAAAAGTTGTTCAAATGGCTGAGTACAATGAGTCTTTAAGGGATTTTGTGTATGAACAGATACACCTCATATATTCATTGTTAAGTGAGCAAATTGATAGCTAACTAAAATAGTCCGTGTTATTATTCAATTCACATCTGTCATTCTCTGTCGGTTCTATCAAATGATGACTTCAACACGGTTAATTGTAGTGATATGTGGTAATTTCTAATGATAATTATGACACTATCGTTTTCCAATTGATCAAAGCTCGGTTATTATAGCGTACGAGATTATTCCGGCTTCTTATTTGTGCATTTTGAAGTCTCTATAAATTTTCATGCGGATGTCTATGTCTTGTTTCACAAAATGTTGTAATATTTACGTGTTATTCAATCAAACTCCCATAAAAAAACCCACATTTTCAACCGACTTCCAAAAAGGGGAGGTTATATCAAGACCAAGTTTTAAATGTGCAGAGAAAATGTATGACGAACGTACTAGTGAATCTAATCTACGTACCAAGTCCGTTTTACAAGTTTCTGTAAACGTACAATAATTTATTTTTTTCAGGGATCGTTAAAATTTTCGCAAATAAATAATTGGGATAAACATTTCCTGGTACAGGGTGCTACAAGTTACTGGGGTGTCAATCATCACGGTAGACTGATACACGCAACACAACTCGCAAGTACATTCAGGTACATTACACCGTCAAATCATCCGCGACGTGACACCTGTTAATGATGTGACATCAATTGCCAATTTCGAGGCACATCGTAAATGTGGACGTTTTGCTACACCCGGTAAATCTGTTGGTTAGTTATGAGTATACCATACTGATGCATACTGATGGAATTGCTATAGATCATTCAGAATGACATACATTCCTATTATGCCCGTTGCACAAGTAGGTGTTGTCAGTGTGTTCTGACCAGTTTTTGGATGAAATACGTTAAACGTATTTCATCGCAAATCAATCAATCAATCACAAAGGTAGCGAATGTTGCTTAGTTGAAAACTGAAAAAAAGACCCCGAAAATCATCAGCTATTTCGTTAGCAGCACAGTAGTTTTTTTCATTATTGTTTTTAATGACTAATTATGGCGACACAGTTGGCGTAGTGGCTGAGCGATTAGCTGCCGCGTTGCGTGTACGAGTTTGATTCCCGCACGTAACAAATATTTGTATGGCCTACAAACAACCTTTCTGGGTCTGGCTGTGTGAGTTAAACATGTTTGAAAACGCATCCATAAAGAACTAATTAGAAATAAAAATTTATAAAACAATAATTATTTTAATGCCTATTACATCTACATTGATGTAGTTCTGTTATTGCCGCCGTATCGATAGACGTTTAATTTGGAGCAGATCCTCATTAGTAGATTACGTATACAACAATAGGTAGGAATAATGATACTCTTATCACGTAACATTAACTCATTGGTTCAATCAACTGTGCAGTTACGGTTAGTGATATCCCAGGCCAATAGCGAATGGATTTATCGGTTAGTCTGTCCTAACCTTTTATTCAAGCTACTGCCTATCTGATTGACATCAAAATTCTAACAAAATCGAAAAATTTTAAGTTATTATATTTTAAAAGATACCTACATCCTACTTATTTAAAGATCTGTGACAGTAAAATCAGTTTTCGTTTTATGCTTTCAGATTATAAAACATTAATAAACACTGCAAATAAATACGTAATTTCTCGTCACTAAACGAGCACAAGTAACTCGCCTAACTAATGAGATCATAATAAATCGTTCAAACGAAGCACCACATTGGTTATAACGGTTGCGGGCACCGGCCGGTAAATGGTAAATAATTGCATTCGGATACGAGAACAGCATGGGCTTCAATTAAATCGAAACACTTAGAAATCGATTCAATTCGAACCGTTTCAATGCGATGCTCGTAATCGAATTAAATCGGATCTCACTCGGTTCTGCTCGATCGTTTTATTTTTCCTTCGCCAATGTATATCCACTTCGATGCCGCGTTTGTAATTATTTTTCTAATTGGATACAAATTAGTTTCGTATGGTAAAATCTTTTTGTAATATAAATTAAATTGTGCGGTCTGGATTTTTAGCCGTCTGTGTTCGATTAAATTCCAGTTACGTATGTTTTGTTCATTTACTCGTGCATTTTACTGCCATGGTGAATTTCCTTATGTATAGTTTTCTAGAATGTTAATTTAAAAGCTTCTTCAGTACTAGCTCACGCATACTTACATAATACCCTGTTTTTCTCATAAGGAGGAGAGTAGAAACTTCGAAATGACACCAGCAACATTCCTTATATTTTGCTATTCCTTGGAACTCATGGCTGTGAAGATCAAACGGATATATTTGGTTTTTTATGTAGGTACAAACGCCTACTAGAATTGGTAACGAGCTAGTCAAAGTTACTTGTGAGAAGTATCTATCTACTAAATACAGCCGTCTGTGCCACTTTTGATACAATTTAACAAATATATAATTGCTAAAAGAAGCTCCCGCTCGGGTTATTCTTCAGTATAATAAGCCATACTTGCCTAGGTTGGTCCGTGGATAGGTTTGCCGTGTATGATGGCCATCACATACCGAGTTTTCTCTGTGCCTCGGAAAGCACGCTAAGCCGTTGGTCTCGGCTGTCATTTGTAGATCTTTGATAGGTTCGTATTGTACATATGCAGTCACTGCTTGTAAAATACTGGTATTCAGTTACATCTGGTAAGTCAGTGTGCCGACCCCAACCAAGTCATATACTAACCAACTCCTCCCACATAATCAAATTAAAATAAGCAATGCAACGAACTTATTCTTATTCCCAACAAAATAACAAAGTTTATCAATTAACATTCTTTTATTCTAAATGAGCATTGATGCTGGCCACAGCTGGGCTTAACAGCATTGTTGGGCTCAAGGCGTTTGTCAAACAAAGGCGAGTAACTGGTTCAAGGACACCTTCGAGAAAAGGGTTCTGTTTGTCTTGTAGAACCCAAAGATCCTTTGGATTTGGCCAAAGTTGGGGACATTAAAACCGAGACATAATGAAGATTTCATTTGTGATGTATTTTGAGCGAGGGTTAATTGAAATATGATGTAAGAACTGAGAAAGTATCTTGGTATTGCTAGGTTCTACGAAGAATAAATAAAGGGTTTAAAAAGACTCCTACCGAAGCCAGAGGGCACTTGTTCTCCCCGTCATTGCGATTATTTCTTTGTTCTATACTATACCTGGGAACGTTCCAGTTACGGAAATATTAGGGGTCAAAGTTCAAGTTTTTTTTTTAAATAAATGTTTTTATGTTAGCTTTTTACTTTAAACACCTCGACGACCCCCGTACTATTCAATCCATCCATCAGCACAATGTTTTGAGTGCGTGACATTGACTACTACCGTAAAAAAACATTTTTCACCCAAAAAATAAGTCGTAAGTCGTCGTTACTAAGTTTGATTCTCGCCCTCGCCTAATTAATTAGTTTACTTACCCACCCTTTATGTTCCGGGGCTACGGTATCTTTTTCAAACAGTCCCGCAGCCCCGGCAGGTTTCGGCCCTTGCCCCTCCATTATGCTGACATCTCTATAAGGCGCGCGTGGAACACGACCGCGCCGTCGACTCGGCCTGTCATCATAAGACAGATGGACGGCGAGCTAGTCGCTCACCGTCCACAGGCCCGCGCCTACGTTGGCCGGGGGCCACCACGTGGCCCCCGACGCCCGGTGCGTCTCCCGTGGGGGCTGTGGCAAAAGGTTCTCTCCCTCTCGCGTTCCGCCACCTCCTTCGCTAGCATGACTGCTTCGCAGAAGGAGTTGACGGCTTCCCATTCCGTCTCGCTCCAGACCATGGATTGAACCAGGGCCGGACGCGAGAGGTCGCCGCCGCCGATGTCTTATAACACTTTTTATTCCGATAGAAGATCCCATGGGATAATTATCAAACTTCACGTGGGTGGAGCCGCTGGCTGAACCTAATTCTGTTATAATTTCTTACCAACCCCTTCCAATCACGAAAACGAAAACAGAACTTCACATTACTCACTCCTCCAGCCCAACAACCTTTTTCCAAGTTTTCCCCAAAACCATCCAATAATGAAACGGAAAAAACAGAAACCGAACACATCACACATGTAACAAATCAATCCTGTCTCACTAGTTGGGAGAAATCCGTGGCGCCCCGTGCAAATTGGAAAAAGTAATTGAATTTAAAATGTGTACGCACTGAAAGGGTTGAAAAAGCGATGTGCACGGTGATAATTTAATAGTAAGCTGTTATCTGCTGACTGGGGAGGGTGTTTGTGATTTCTGTATGCTGGATTACTTAGCTTTGTAATTGGAGGGGCAACTTTTGTTGAGCTAATTGAATGCTGCAGTTCAGGGGTGCTTGTTCTTCAGTGGATTGTATAAAATGTTACTGAAGGCTTTTTCCGCGTTTTATTTGATTTATAAGTTGGTTGTTGACTGCCTCGTTAGTCTAGTCGTTGCAAACATGAACTGCCGAGCATGTGGTCCTAGATTCGATCAACAGGTAGAGCATAGCGTTTTTGAAAAAATCTTAGTAGCAGTCACAGCGTTTGGATTTGTGCCCGGGTGATGGCAATAGAGAGCAGCGGTGGCCCAGTGATGGCGGCCCCGACGGAGAGCAGCTGTGGCCCAGTGGTGGCGGCCCCGACTTACGAAAAGTAAGTCGTGGGTTCGAACCCAGACAGGCGCATTACTTTGTGTAATTTATTTCATCACCGCTGCACTCAAAACGGTGAAGGAAACCATCGTGAGGAAACCGGCATATCCTAGAACCAAAAAATTCGAAGACATGTGACATCTACCAATCCGCACTGGGCCCGCGTGGTAGATTATAGCCCATTCCCTCTAATTGAGAGGAGGCCGTGTCCCAGCAGTGAGAACATTATAGGCTGCTGATGATGATGATGGCAATACGCTCGCCCCCTAATACACAGGACACGCAAAACTTGCGAAATGTCATTGAGCTACTAAATATGTACACCACCGCCTAACCCTGGGGATTTTAGGCGTGAAGTCATGTTATAAATAGGTTGCTTATTGGATACGAGTGTAAGTTAATCTTCATGACGTCTGTAACCACTTAAGGCCTGAATTACTGTCACGCTGATGGTCGGCCGCGCACTGTCGGTCACGTATGAGTATACCTTGCGTTCTATATATGGCACTATGGTCTATGGTGCTGGTCACAGTATGCTGCGACGCTGTCGTCAGCGGCAACCGACAGCCGCATTTTGTTTTCATTGACGTCACCACCGACCGTACGTGACCGATCGTCAGCACAACAAGAATTAGAAGCTAGCCGTCCGTCCGTCTAATGATGACAGGCCGTGTCGACGGCGCCAGAGTGTTCCACGAGCGCCTCAAAGAGATGTCAGCATAAAGGGAGGGGCCCGCAAGGGCCGTAGCCTGCCGGGGCTGCGGGACTGTTCGAGAGAGATACCGCGGCTCCGGAACGTAAAGGGCGAGGAAGGAACATGGATGATTTTTAGTCAGTAAAAGTCTGACACTCCCTCCCGCTCCGCCCAGAGTGGGACCCCCATTTGATGATTTCCCATCCGAAAAAAAAAAATGGTTCGGCAGACATGTGACTACCCCACATTTTGTCAGTTATGTTTAAGTCCCATGGTGAACCTATTGCCATAAATCGGGCACAAATCAAAATTCCAAGCTGCTGCTTAAACTTTTCTGATGGAAATACCCCAAAACTTTGCCCGACCTGAGAATCCATCCCAGGACAGATATTATAAGCGTTTTATTACAAAAATACAAGTCACATAATGACTAGCATTGCATACTTGTAGTCTTATGAAAAACAAAATAAATAAGAATTTGTAAAAAATTAGAATGAACGGCATCACGTAAAATCAACAAAAACACAATAATCCACAACGGCACTTGTGCACTTGATTTTAAATTCCTTCAAAAGCTCAACAAACAACAATTAATGAACACACCATTATCGCATCTAAATTGCGTACAAATAAAGCCTAATCTTCTGCAAACATTCGTCGTTTTGTGTTAGCAAACAAAAGCAAATCTCGTGAAAAAGTAACATTGAACTAACAAAACATATTGTACACAAAGTTCACGCGGCTGGGACTGAACAAATATTCCTTTCGATCTGAAAACAATTATTATAAGAAAACATGACAGAAACCCACGTATTTTTAGGAGTACAATATTAGATAAGATGGTGTGGGATTTGAACCAGACTTTTCAATCAACAAATTGGCCCACTCTATGTCAGTGGGTGAAAATAAAGCTGGCAATCATACGTATCATCTTCATTGTAATACTATGACTTTTAGCCTTTCAATGAAGAAGTAAATATATTGAAGATAATTAAAATTTACTGTATAAAATATCCCAAAGCAATTTTATCTTCACACAACATAAAAGTCAAGGCATTTTCAGAGACATAGCTATACTACAATATATATTAAGAGCATTCTTTAAGCTATTTGCAGCAGTAGCTTTGGAAAAATATTGAATTTTTTCTCGGAATATCTCTTCACTTCATTTTATCCTTGAATTGAATGCTACTATAAATATTATTTTCCTGAAATGTTATTCTCAAGTGAAATAACATAAAATTTCTCATATTTTAAACAAGATCGATAAAATATCAATAACAAAAAACCGTTTTAGTAAAATAATGCAATTTGAAAAAAGCTTGTAAAAAAACTTTTTCGAATAAAATTGATATACCACCTCCATGCACCCTATTGAGATTACAAGCGTAGCAGAGATAGCACGGACTGGCACGAAACACTACACTGACGTTCGAATTTCGAACGGCATCAGTGCGGTCGTGGCTGCCAATCGTACCCAACCAAAATGGCGGCTAGAACAGGTGACAGGTCGAAATGGAGACGAAGAAAATGCTCCAAAAGTCCTACAGAGGATGACAACGACTGTGCAAGCCTCGCATGGCTTCTAAACTTCAGATTGGACGATTTTGTGAACATCAAAGTGCCGGATGATGAGCCCGTGGTGAAAGAACCGAAGGTGGATATTCCTGATACGCCGCCAGCGCTGAAGAAACCGCCGTACACATATCCTGAGCTGATAGAAAAGGCTTTGAGGGAGAATGGAGAGTTGACAGTGTCAGCAATATATCAATGGATCTCGTGAGTACTTTTCACAAGTTTTTTGTCAATATATTATTATTTATTATCACCTTTGTTATAGGATACGTTGTTTCTTTGTACCTACGTTTTCAATCTTGTTGGTCATGATTTCATAATCAAAGGATTTCATAATAATTTATAAAAGGGCGTTGCACAACTATCTGCAACGTCCTATCATATTTGTCTGCTAGGGTCCTCTCTTTAATAGTTTTTCTTGAAAATACTCTTCTAATAATAGAACTAAATGCTAAGAATGTTGTGTTAAAAAAATGCGTCTCTTGACTTGTAAGCGCTTACTCGCTGCGGTACAGTACGACGTAATTCTGCGTCAAATTGCCTTGCTGGTGTGTCATACTTACTTCTTTACGCCATAATATGTCACAGTCTCAGCAGTGTTCTAATAGACTCAGCTTAATACGTAAGCTCTTTGTTCAGGTGTCATTTGAAATAGAACAAACGTTGGTTGAGACGATGAGTAGAAAGCAAGGTTTAGCAAGGGCTAGTTTTGTTTGTATGTGTGAATCACGAAGTTTTCTAGTACATCATTTAGGTCCATGTTCACCAAAAAGATGACGCTCTATTGTCTAAAATCAGCTGTTTAAAACATATTTTTGTATGGGAACACGTCACAGTGGCAGCTGTTTTTAGATAATCAGACGGTTATCTTTCCTTCCTCGACCGGTTATCGGTCCTTCGTTCGATTCCCAGGTTGGGCAAATTGTTAATGGGTTTTTCCACCAGGAATTTGTCAGTAGCAGCCATGGAGACTGGATTTGTGCCTGATTGATGGCAATAGGCTCGCTTTCTGTTACGTGGGACTACTGGTGAAATAAGGGTATACTGTTAGGTGGTGGTGATTGTGGCACCTCTACCTAACCAATAGGCTTGTTAACTGAAAAAATCTAATTAGTCACGTCACTTAGATTATCAAAAATTTTTGACCCGTATTTTTTCTTTTGTCACATAAACCAAAATTGACGAAGATACGACGCTTTTAAAATTCCCAATACGTCACTGTTCGGTATCATTCTTAGTGAGTTGATACCGAACAGTGACGTCACGAGCCCCCACTCCGAGTTTTGATGCGTTTTATCTTTGTCAATATTCGTTGATTTACAAAAACAAAAAATACGTGTCCATTATTTTCCAATACTCTAATTGACGGACTAAATAGATTTGCAATTTATTGATGGTGGAAACAAGCCTATTGGGATTAGGCGTGATTTTATTTTATGTTATTTACTTGCTAATGGGTGCGCACAATGCCAGGACAAATAACTCTGATACTATAATTTGTGATTATAAGAACTCCATGAAAATAACCTTTGTTCCTTTATTCTCAAATCAATCCAGTAAAACCTTTTCCACCCAATTTCACATAACAATAGCTGAATATCTAATTAGGGGGACAAAAGAAAATGTTCCGATGTTACCCGGTACCATTCTGTGAGGGGTGTCATTTCTATTTGTTGGTATTATAGTTTAATTTACTGGCTCATTGTTCGGGTATTGTATAGTGAATGGGTTATAGTTGATTTGGGTTTATTGTTACTGGACTAGCTTATGTTTGATGCCTAATTAGGATGCTTAATTGAGCTTCTAATTAGAAGCCAAATTAAGGGACGTTGAGGTAGGTTCATCATCATCATCATCATCATCAGCCTATAATGTTCCCACTGCTGGGGTACGGCCTCCTCTCAATGAGAGGGAATGGGCTATAATCTACCACGCGGGCCCGAGGTAGGATGTTTTATAATAATGTTTGGTTGTGTATAGGGGTTGCTACTTGCTTTTCTATTTGCTTCCACCAAGATTTTCCATTTTATGGTCTGCATATATTAGTTTTGTCTTCTAGTGATTCTACTATTAAGAGTTGGCTCACGGTAATCATGAAAAGATCGGGATTTTCATATAATCATGGCATCTAGCTTCTCAAAGCTGCGGCCTAGTCACAGGTCTATTGTTTTTCTTTGTTTGTTCATGTTTAAACAATTCTTGTACTCTAGACAAGCATTGTTTGTTCATGTTTAAACAATGTACTCTAGACAAGAATTGTTTAAAATTAACAAATAAAATGCACGTGAAATGTTGAAAACAAGCAATCAATGAGCATTCTGAAATGTATGCATTAACCTGTCGTGTTGATGTTTACCAATATACCTGCTAATCAAACAAGATTACATGCTAAAATCCAATAAAAAACTTCCCCTTTCATATTGCAGGTTTGTTTGTAATCTTTTATCATTATACTGCATGCTACCGGTATGTTACACGCTGAACCCAAATAAATTGGAATTCGGGAAGGAGGATGATAATTATGTTATACATCACTTCATATTAAGTCCTGCACCGCGTCTGTCTGTCTCTTCGCGATAAACTCAGAAACTATTGCGTCGATTTTCATGCTGTTTTCACTAATAGATAGTGGTTTTTGAGAATGGTTTTAGTACAGGTCTCTCAAAGTGATAATGCGCATAGAAATCTTCGTCACGGTTCGATAACGGTCGTATTCCCCGAGCGTCGGAAGACGATATGTTTATAGGGTGATTAAGTGCATTTTCTTCAATGATTCGGGTATTTCCGGGAATACGACAATAAGCGAAGATCTGCATGCGCATTATTAATTTGGGAATACTGTATATAACTTGTACGCGGGCCAAACCGAGGGCATTAGCTAGTAAAATATGTGTAGTCATCCAAATTATACGTCTCCCACTGCTCTGAAAAGTCATCATCCTAGGTCTTCTGTCGGATGTTACATAATTCCCATTTATTCAATTACATGTTATTCAATTACTATTTACATATTTTTTATAAGCTTTTATTTAACTTATCTTGTTAAGTATGTATTGGCCAAATCTTGCAACTGAATTTCAAATCAGTTCCCCTTAACAGATTTAGCTGAAATTCTGCTCACACTTTTGGTTCTGGTGACAATATATGTAAATAGACATGATTTGATCGTGTAGCTAGGATCACCTCCTAATGAAAAAACTCCTCAATGGATCATAGCAAGCCCACGAAACATTCGTGTTGATAGATAAACCAAATTATTGTTTTTCTAAAGCTTGTTTTAATAACCCTTTCTTTTGGCTTTCCCGTAGTCGAGTAAAAAACAAAATGGTTAGAAAATGGGCCATGAGAGACAATCAACGTCTGACACTTTTATCGAAATCGCTTAGCTTAAACCTCTACCAACCCCACTTCTACCACAACCGTAACGATCATTTCACAAACACCGCTAATCGAACAGATTACCACGAATCACAAAGCGCCCCTCTAAACGGTAGTAAACATTATCGCGATAATAAATTAATATCGTTCCCCCTCGGTTACGCGCCGATAAACATCGCGATCCCGCTGTTAACCATGTCAGCAATCGCTGATAGTGTAATTATATCGTCGGTGATTAGTTCTAGTGGGTGATTTGGTGTAGATTGCTGAGTTTAATGTAGATATGTATGGAGAAAAATTTTTTAAACACGTAACCGTGTTCACAGGTTGTGGGTTCAAATCCAGGCAGTCACTTTTCTTTGTGGAATTTTATTATTTCATCACCACTGCTCTTAAAACCGACATTGAAGATATTGTGAGGCCACCGAAAATGTCGTAGAACTACAAAAAATCCAATCGGTCCGCGTTGGGCCATCGTGGTAGACACGGTCCAGTCCCTCTTACAGAGATAGTAGGCCTGCAATGTGGCCTCAAATGGAACTTTATAGGCTTATTGTGCTTGGTTTCTTGGTCATATCACCTGACATCATAGTGAATTGTATGGTGAAAAAATTTATTTTGTCTAGCAGCATTGCCGATGTTCAATGAAATGAAGAGTTTTATTTATTTCTAAGTGTGGTTTAGATAAACCATGCATTACTAATGTATAGATGTCTGTAATCGCAGGTAATAATTGTTTATCAATAGGGTTATCTTAGTAAACAATGGTTTAGGCTGCTTGAAAACCCCTGCCCTTGCGTCGAAAACAAAGAAGGCACAACTAATCGCTTCCGTGTCCATTTTCACCCTAATTTTACATTTTAATCTCTTAAACTAATTAATAAACAGGTGCATAGCAAAACATCCATCAATATTCGTCATAGGGGTTGTTTTTAAACCGGCCATAAACCTACTGATCCGGTAACCTCAAAGCATAACCAACTTTAACCTCTCTTCGCAAGATTCAAAATTCCCAAAATGAAGGTTTGTTTTCGCCTTGTAATCCTCAAATTCAATAAGCAGGTGCATAAGCCGGGTTGTAACAGATAATTCTTGTATCGTGCAGCGGTGGGTCTCGGTTGGCGGGGCAATCGATCTCTGTGCCAGTCGGGGACGGGACCGGCGCCCTAGCTGCGGAGTCGCGTGCCCAATGTCTCTTGTAAACATAGCACAAGGTACCAAGCAGGTGGTGCGTAGTGCTATACAGATTTGGGGCTAAAAGGCGTTTATTGTTTTTATATGGGATTTCAGTCCCGCTTCACTTGGTTTTTGGGCTGGTCATGGCCATAATTATTATTATTTTGTTAGGAAGTGGAGCTGAGTTTCCTTATAAGGATAATACAGGTTATAAACAGACTCACCACGAAGCCATCAACCAAGCATTCTGTACATCAAACTAAATAACTTTACGCAAACACTATTGCTGGGAAACGACTTTTTTTGGGATGAAAAATCATGTTTCGTAGTAAACTCATTGTAACGCACTAAAAACATTGTGCTTATGGAAAGATTGAATAGTACCCGGGGTCGTGAAGGTGTTAAAAGTAAAAGAAAATAGAATGAAAACTTGTTTAAAAAAAATGGAATTTTTATACATATGGTGTAGAACAACAAAATTATTGCAATGCCGGGGAGAAAAACTGTTTTCGGATTTGTTAGAGGTTTTTTTACATAATATAACCTCCTAGGTCATTACCGAAAACGTCCAAGTAAATATAAAACTGCAAATTTTTCTGAGGGTCCATTCCCGTATTTCTAAGAACGCATTTTAATTTCAGTCGCGAATCTGTCAATATGTCATTGATTGAGACTATTTGAGACTATATATGGAACTTGTGTAATTACGAGATCTGGCCTTCATTAGCTAACACACGGCTATATATTTCCATGACGACACTGTGATAGGTGATTTCGTCGATCTTAGGCGTGCCGACGGCGTTAGGTAATCTAATTTGAACTTTCTTGATTAGCTTATGAAAGCCTGATGAAGTGTTTGAGTAAATTTGATACGTCATTTTGTCCGTTAGAATGAACTTACCAAAATAACAACATTATAATCATAAGTTGACTGACAAGAGATTAGTGTATATCTCTTAAATTGCGTAACACATTTTCGATCGGAATCTGAAGGAATTATGCAAGTTGTTGCTTTGCACCCTGGTCAAGTTGTGCTACGGACCATCAAACTGAGGAACTTTCTCCCACTCTCGTAATAATCAACGGCTCCATACAAAATTCCAATACCTACTCGACCAAATGTATGAGACAGCTGATTATTTTTTTACGATTACGCTGGTGGTGCCATAGAGAAAGTTGTTCAGTTTGATGATCTGTAGCACACACTTGATTTGGACAGGATGCAAAGCAACACGTTGTGTTGGGGAAATTGCATTCCAAAAATGTTTTAGGAGTAGCCTGTATCTCGTCGATTAGCGCCATGTTTATGGCAATGCTCTATTTACAGGGGTTCTAAACATAAGTGACCAAAATACGGGCGTGATGTATTTTTAGTCTTAATCCCTTGCGTCATATTTGGAAAATTTGTCTGCTCGACAATATGACGCGATAAATGTTGTTGAATTGTCAAAGGCATTGCCATTATAATGGCCGAATGCTGAAACGTCACTCAAAATATAAGAAACACTTATATTCCACAGATACTCAAAATTGTCGTTTGGCCATACAGAACTTACAAGTTTAGGAGTTGCTCAAATGTGAAGCTGCATCCCTTAAATTTTGAGTAACATTTCAGTATTCGGGGGTAAGTCTGTTAACGCAATAACTCCTCTGGTTAATTGAATAGGCTTTAGAAATCACTGGTATTAGCTTTTATAGCAGTGAAATTTTGTTTTCATTTATTTTGAAACAGTGGCTTTAATCCGTCAATCAGTACAAAATCTGTTTAATCCTGTTTCATTTTGTGCGATTTTAGACTGAGCTGTAAGCAAAATATCAATGCCAATTACTAAATTGGGCATTTTTGTCTGTATTACCTCCGGTTAATGTGGGCGTTTCGGATCATATTAATATTACCAATACCCAATGACGTATTACTTGACTACACTGAAAGCTTAAAAGTTATTTTTGTGAGCTGTATGGAAAAAAAATACAAACTGTTTGACTTAGGTCGCGTACCCACTTTGTCGTGACGACAGATAATCGTGTAGTTTTAAGTGTCGTGGCTTATGTATTTAAATGGAGGTGTTCAAATATAGGATGACGCGATTACTATCGTCAACGATTTTTGCCCACTAAAAACCACCGATAAGGGGCCGTTCAAGTATTACGTAAGCAGATTTATTACAATTATTTACTCCCCCCTCGCCCTTGTCAGCAAAAGTAACCAAAGCTCTAAGCCTCCCCCTCCCATGCTTAAGTAAACATTGGTATATGCATTTTTCTTTTAATATACCTAAGTTTTCTGTTTTTTTTTTTATTGATTCTTGAGCAGCAGTTATAATTCTAGAAATAAGAAAATAAGCTTATGGTAGAGGACTTCAACAATTCAACAACAATTACTGCTGACATAATCACCATCTATACCCGCCACCCCCCATGTCATCAAAAATAAGCAAATTATAGACCCCCCGCCCCCTTATAGTGCTTACTTAATACTTGAACGGTCTCTAAATAATCGTCACGACATAGTGAAAACGTGACCTTGAAGGTTGAGATTAGTGCCTAACCCATCTAGTGATGGGACACATTTGCCTTCCAGCAGAAAATCTAGGTTAATAATTCTATTTACTTACTATTATTTCCAGGGATCGCTTCCCTTTCTACAAAGCAAATGACGAACGCTGGAAGAACTCCGTCCGACACAATCTATCAATCAACCCACACTTTCGGAAGGGCGCCAGGGCTCCGCAGGGAGCGGGCCATCTCTGGTCCCTGGCCGCCAATGCGATAGACCTGCTGCCACTCAGGACCCCAATGTTTGAAGAGAAGAAGACTGTCGATGTTATTGAGAAGACCAGGATCCTTGGGTTCCCTAAGGTACATGTAAGCATTGATTTTAGTTTTTCGGGTTCCGTCCCAAAGGGTAAAATAGGACTTTATTACGAGTACTAAGACTTCACTGTCCGTCTGTCTGTCACCAGGCTGTATCTCATGAAAAATTATAGCTAGACACTCGAAATTTTCACAGGTTATGTATGTCTGCTGCCGCTATAACAGCAAAAAAACAGAATAAAATTGTTTTTATGGCGTTTTTAACTCCCACGCAAAAACGACGTGGTTTTATAAGTTAGACGTGTGTGTGAGTGTGTCTGTCTGTCTGTGGCATCGTAGCACCCGAACGGATGAACCGATTTTGATTTTGTTTTTTTTTATTTTTTATTTGAAAGGTGAATTAGTGAGTGTTTTTAGCTATGTTTGATAAAAATCAGTGTAAGATGCCCGCCGCCACATAATGGCGAATTAACGAATTATTTTCTATTTAACTTTTAGTACATTGTGCCGGTGGTTTTTTAAATATAAATTTAGTTTTACTTATTCTTCGATATTAATAACGGCAACAAGTAGACACTTGACACGGAGCCTGGATCTATGCCTGATTTATAGCAAAAGGCTTGCCCCTAATACATTTAACTTTTTAAGTATCGAAATGTGGGTCTAAAAGTGCAGGTCTCCCTAACCTTTTGGGAATTACAGACGTCGTGATGTTGTGTGAGTATGAAAGTGTTACGTAGTTCCGTCTCTGCGTTCGGAAGCTGATTGAATGGACGCACATACAAGGTGGAAATATATTCTTCACGAAGCCGAAAACCAAGCATTTTTTGTATCAAACTGAGTAACTCTGCGCAAAAATTTGGAAAAGTTGGAACTTCGAAAGTTTGAACCCCAATATCTCCGGAACAGGAGGTTCATTAAAGAGGTTATTTAGAAAAAAATGACAAAAAAAACAAGTCTCTTTCGGCTTCTTTAAAGGGTCTATTTACACGCTTTATACGAAGTAGGTGTCATTCAGCTATAGTCTACAACATTGCTGGGTCATAGGTTTCCAAGTCCCTTCTCTCAATGCCAAAATCCACCACGAATGACCAGTGTAAGTCCCTTGTCTACGAGTTTAGTCCATCACACTCTGTTTTCTCCGGAAAACGATGCGTTGGAAGACCTCCCACTAGGTGGACCGATGACCTGGTGACGGTTGCGGGAATCCGTGGGATGCGAGTCGCACGGGACCAGTCAAAGTGGCGAAACTTGGGGGAGGCCTATGTCCAGCAGTGGACGTCTTTTGGCTGAAATGATGATGATGATGGCTCTGTATTCTCTATTTTCTAACATCATCATTTGCAACTGAGTTGGGTGTTGGCTTCCAATCTAACCGGATGCAGCTGAATACCAGTATTTTAGATGGGGCGACTGCCTATCTGAAATCCACAACCCAGTTAGCACTGGATTATGCGATACCCCTTGGTAAGACTGGTTGTTAAACTTTCTCTTTTTTCTTACATACGTTATTTTAATACTGTGGGTAGACATAAAGCCTTGGCCTTTAAGAAAAACATTTTAATGAAGCACATGTTTTACTGTTTTACAAAATATGATACTGTTAAGCTTTTCACAACAAACGTTATGTAAGTAATAATGTTTTATTTCCACGAAAACACTCCGTCAAAACATCCTTCATTTTGCATAACTAACGTGTCTCTGTGTGTGTGTCTGTCTGTCTGTGACATCGTAGCTCCCGAACGGATGAACCGATTTTTACAGATTGTAAATTACATACAGGGTGTAAACCACCTCATCACAAAGCCGTTAACCAAGCATTCTGTACATCAAACTAAGTAACTTTACGCAAAAATTATTGCTGGGAAACAACTTTTTTTTTGAGGTTATAAATCATGCTTTGTGGTAGAACTCCATGTAACGCACTTGAAACATAGTGCTGATGGATGGATTGAATATTACGGTGGTCGTGGAGGTGTTAAAAGTCAAAATCTGACAAAAAAAACTTGTATTTAGAAAAAAACTTGTCAAAAAGTTGTAACTTTGACCCCCCATATCTCCGTAACTAGAAGGTTCCCAGGTATGGTGTAGAACAAAAAAATAATCGCAATGATGGGGAGAACAAGTGCCTTTCGGCTTCGTGAAGAGGTGTTTTACACCCTTTATTTATTCAACAACTACCTCAATATATGGGTATCAAAGGGCTTGACTAGTAGTAGAATAATGTACACGATATTAAAAGGGATTGGGGAATATTATACTTCACATAGAAATTATGACCGTATGTGTCGCGGGTTTCATTTTTTAATTTAATGTTACTTGTCATACCTGTGCCTCGGTGACTGCCCGGTGGTCTAGTGGTTGCAAGTGTTGCTGCTAGGCATGAGGTCTAGGGTTCAATTTCGAGGTCGGGAAAGTTGTGATTGGAATTTTCCATCAAGAATAGCTCAGCGCAGAGACTGGATTCTGTGTGTATGTGTATTTTTATTCGTGGTTCCTCTACCTAACCTTTCGGAGATAACAGGCGTGATGTTATTTTTTCTTTGATAACGATTTAAATTTGGTTAATGTCATATTAGTAACATATTCAGCCTACAACGTTCTCACTCCTGGGACACAGGACTCTTTGTGATAGGGTATAGTAGGGCCATAATTTACTTCGCGGGTTGGTGGATGTTGATGTAGTAACTGTGAATTCTGTAAATAATTCCAGGTGATCGTGCTGGATGAGGCAGCGATTGCAGCTGCCAGCATCATACCGGATCAAGACTTATTTACCGGCAGCACAAGTAAGTGTTATTTATTTTATCCATATAAGCAAAAAGCACAAGTGTTATATTTTATCAGATGTATTCGTTGGCAGCTAGACCAACAGGATTTATTTACAAGTAGGACAGTATGTTGTGTTCAAGAGGTCTAATGTTCGAATCAGACCAAATTATCATATTGGCGCAAGATGTCTGCTTTCGCAATACTTTTCGACTGATATGAGCATGTGATACAGTGGAGGATTGAAGAAAATGTCGTGATAAAAGTTTTAAGTCAGAATTTGTGGATGGCAATCAGAAGAGTAGCCAAAGAAACGATGGATGTGCTGTGTTATAGATGCTATGAATTTAAATTGGGATAAAGGCTTTTCAATTAGTCATCCAATAGTTACCCACTCTTTCTAGTAATTATGGTGAAGTATTTACACTAGGGATTTGTCACAGGGTCACAGCCCCCTTTGACTTGTCTGTGAATAGATTGTGATGTGAAGTTATTTTGCTGTGATTTTCATTAATCGTTCTGTTTTTTATTTCCAGTGTTCTTAAACCCGGTGTCGACGGAGCAGGTGGTCAGGGAAAGTGGTCTCATCACGGTGGATTAGACGATAATGTTTGTGTCAATTTAGAAATATTATGCGGGGGCCATTTTGTTGATCATCATGCAATATCACGCACGAATTGCTTTGAGAAATGTTTTGCTATAGAACATTTATGGTTGGAAGACTGTACCTATTCCTTGTTTTTGTTTAAAAAATAGTAAAGTGTAGTATTAGAGTTTGGGTGTATTGTGGCACAATAAAGCGTCCTAATTTTCACCAATAACAAAATTTTGCTGAAAATGAGGACGCTTGATTGTGCAATTTATTGATTTTCCACAGCATAAAGATTTAAATCGGCTCTCTTTAGCGCGATTTGTGTTTCATAGGTGGATAGGGTAGCACGATATTAGCTTTTTTAAATATAACGCTTTTTTATCGCGTCTATCAATTTAACTTCTGATTTGTAGCATATGTTTAGATACTGTTACTGTTGACCTGCATCATGACACTATTTCGAAACCAATGGCTTCTATTTCTTTCGATATAAGTTTAATCTTGGCCACGGGCCATTGGTTTGGTACCATTTACATAATAGGACTATGGCTAAAGGGTCATATCAGACATAATGCAAACATTCCCGAGCAATTTGAAAATAAGACTTAATTATCATTGTTTAATACAGCGGAGCAGCGGTGGCCCAGTGGTGGCGGCCCCGACTTACGTTCAGTAAGTCGTGGGTTCGAACCCAGGCAGGCGCATTACTTTGAGTAATTTATTACATCACCGCTGCTCTCAAAACGGTGAAGGAAAACATCGTGAGGAAACCGGCATGTCCTAGAACCATAAATACGAAGACATGTGACATCTACCAACCCGTACTGGGCCCGCGTGGTGGATTATATAGCCCATTCCCTCTCATAGAGAGGAGGCCTGTCCCAGCAGTGGGAACATTAATAGGCCGATGATGATGAATACAGTGATAGCCTAGTGACTGACCGTGGTGTCCGTCGCACTGCCAAGTCGTAGGTCTTTAGTTCAAACCCAAGGACCTCTGACTTTTCAAACCAAACCGGCTTGCCAAAGAGATATTTCTCTGCATGTAAAGCCAAGTCAGAGGCAAACAACTCTGACACCAGATTAGGCGCTAACCACACGATAAAGTAGAAACCATTGTTTTGAGTGCGCGAGACGGAGTCGCGAGCATGCTCGAGGTGACGCTTGATGTCCGTGTCCCAATGTTCATATTATAATTTTCTTTTTTACACAATGGTAATACTGAATTGCAGGGAGATTTTTCCTTTTTGTTAATCGTTATAATATTGCTAGCCTTAAATATTTATTTATTTAAAAAAGAAAGTCAATAAATATAAGAAATTACAGACTTGCAAGTCACGTTAGGACCTTCAGACTAAGGTAGACTTTCAAATCAAACCATCCAACTGCCTTACGAAAGCTTTCTTAGGAGCTGGACGAGGTTCTTGATCGCTTAGTCCACAGTGAATAGGTATTTATTATGTTTTGCTTAGGAGTTCCAAGCCTATGCTTAGCTAGCCCATGCTAGTGTTCATCTGCATTTAAGCCTATAGAGACACTGCAGTATTTACAATTTAGTCAAACTCCAACCCGTTAGCATGCGACGTGATTATCAACAAATTGGCTCCAGTGATTGTTAAATATAAATTAGTAATTAATATACAATGGAATGCGTTAGAATTATTCAGCGATCTCATACAGCTAGTTTGTATTGTAAGGCTATGTATTTGATAGTGATTGGTTTTAATAAAATATTAATTTAAAACCTAAATGTGTATTGTTAAACAACATCAACCAACACAACCTGTCGCAAATTTTAGTTTAATGTGTTTTGTGAACTATTACAATGCAATGGGACACTAGAAATTATTATTTTTAAACCTAAATAAGTCCTTAACAGTAATATTAATCAATTCTGAAACTGGCAATGGTGAAACCGAAAAAATAACACCTTGATCTAGTGGGCGCAAGCGAACCTAATAAGCATGAGGTTTTGGGTTCGATTATCTGGTCGGGCAAAGTGTCATTGGGTATACGAGTATCTGTCACCGTAAAATTGTCAATCAAACACGTTAGATTGTAATCTCTCTAGCGAGGCTGTAAACTCTCGAAATATTGCCAACTGAACATACGGAAGTATCTCTGGCCCCTATAATCGGGACTTGGGGCACCCTCACGTTAGGTTAGTTAGGTTCCTTTAAACCCTGCACTCGGAAATAGGGGCCGCTTTTTAGGGGAATAAAAATTGTTTTAAGGTTGGGTTATATTAATCGGTATTTCTCAGGAATGGTACATTATCTTTTCATGAGAGTGGTAACACTGGGCAAGGGGGACCCCTCCTTCCCTCCACACTGCATGAGTTCAAAATCAAAATATTTTATTTCATATAGGCCTCTAGCTAGGCACTTATAAAACGTCGAAAATGGTGCACGGTTCGCGTTGGTCGATTCCATGGAGAAGAACCGGCAAGAAACTCCATGGTTACTCTTTTCAATGACTACCATTTCAGTTGACTACCATTTCAGTTGACTACCATCGCATGCATTTCACGAAAAATGATGCGTTTTATTGTAAGCAGTATGTTCGTTTGACAATATTTCGAGAGTTTACAATCTAACGTGTTTGACAATTTTACGGTGACATATCCATTAGATATTTCTCAGTAGCAGCCACGGAGTCTGGATTAGTACCCAGTTTATCGCAATAGGCTCTCCCCCTATTACATGGAACCTAAATATAAGTGGCGAAATGTGGGTACACTCATTTTTCGCTATTAGGTACACGTCTTGCCTATGAAGGCAGAATTTATAAATTAATTATAGCTTGCACTAAAGTGAGACAAAACCAAAAACCCAAAAGACATGAATCTCATCATCATGAACACTGTTGAGATACGTGTTTAGGCAGGAAAATTGAAAATTAAAAACTGGAGCAGTGATATGCGTATGTATTCCGTTGAACATAGAAGATACAATTGACAATGTAGGTAGACTTAAAACTAATAAACTAGCACTAAACGCCTGATGAAATCTTCATTGCAATGAGTAGCACGAAGTTGAAGAGTTGCTAGCTTGCAGTATAGCTTCGATTTTATTGATGAAGTCAGATTAGGTTTCTAAATCTGAACATGCCCCCGGGCGTTGAAAGGAAATCTTTCAACCAGAATTTTCATTTAATGGCAGTGGGCATATCTTGCAGCATGCACGCCGGATGGTTCCACTCGCAGTCCTGATTTCGGCCACACGACTGATCCCGTCACGTCCTGGGTAGACTGCTGTGATCCGGCCTAATCGCCATTTCAATGGCGGTAAATTGTCTTCCTTTACTATAACAAGGCGATCAGTCTCTAAGACCGCCTTTGAAGACCTCCATTTTGTCCGCTGCTTTAGTTCAGAGATGTATTCTTTATTCCATCTCGACCAGAAGTGTTGACGTAATGCCTCTATTCTCTCGTACCGTTTTAAGTGAGTAACGGAAGCAGCTTCAAACGATGGCACGGGCAAGGATGTGAGTGAGCGCCCTATCAGGAAATGTCCAGGTGTCAGCGGCAAAAGGTCGTTAGGGTCCGATGACAACGGCGTAAGCGGGCGCGAGTTCAGGAGTGCTTCGATTTGAACCAGTGCTGTGTACAGTTCCTCATAAGTTAAATGACAATTTCCCATTACTCTCTTTAAATGAAACTTCACTGATTTGATACCTGCCTCCCATAGACCACCGAAATTTGGAGCGTAGGGAGGAATAAAAATGAAGTTGATCCCTTCAGCGGCCATGTCACCAGACAACGAACTACTGTTAGCCTTCAAAAATTTACCGATTTCGTTATAAGCGCCTACAAACGAGGTTCCGTTGTCGGAATATATATGGGTAGGTTTACCTCTACGAGACATAAAACGACGAAGTGCTGACAAATAATTTTGACTGGTTAAGTCACCCACCAACTCAATGTGAACTGCTTTCGTCGTAAAACAAACAAAGAGTACGATGTAAACTTTTACAAGTCTACAACCACGACCTTGACGAAACGCAGACAGTATGGGTCCAGCGTAATCAACCCCAACACATTCAAATGGATGACCACCAGACGCTACCCGTCGTTCAGGTAAGTTTCCCATAATGGGATTAATTGGTTTAGCTGTAATGCGACTGCAAGTGATACAACGATGATAACATGATTTAGCGAGGTTGCGACCACCTATTGGCCAGTAAGTATCTCTTATACAAGCCAGCAGTAGCTGAGGACCTGCATGCATTAAAGTTTTATGATTAAATTCAAATAATAGTTTAGAAAATCGATGAGTGGACTGTATTACTAATGGGTGTTTTTTCTCATATGAAAATGATGAATTTTGTAAGCGACCACCTACACGAATTAATTTATTTTTATCCAAAAATACGTTAAGTTTAGTCAAGGGACTACCTTTTGGTAAGCATTGATTTTTGATTAATAATTCATATTCGGGAAATGATTCTATTTGAGACAATTTCACAATTAAGTTTAACGCATTTTGTAATTCATCTTCACTAAGATGTAAAGTGGTCGGTGGTTGTTTTTTACAAATATGAATAAATCGTAACATGTATGCTACTGTGCGTTTAAGTCGAGAAAGGTTTGAAAAACGATTAAAATCAATTAAAGTTATCGGAGTCTTAGAAGTAGTTAATAAAGAAATCTCAGTTTTAATTTCTGGTAGCGTTTCCACTGCAGTGCTTGGAAAAGCAGGCCACTTGCTTGTTTCCTGGGTTAAAAAATTAGGTCCCGACCACCATAAATTACAACTCTGAATTTGACTTACATCAATGCCTCGAGATACAAGATCAGCGGGGTTGAGATGGGTGGGAACATGTCTCCAGGTACAACTATTAGTGTTAGTCTTGTCAACTATTTCTGCTACACGATTGCGCACGAATGGTTGCAGCTTACTTGGCAACATTTTTAACCACCCTAACACTATTGTAGAATCACTCCAAAATGTACTACTTTGAATTGGTGCGCCAAGTGACTCAATCACCTTTTTATATAGCCTCACTCCAACCAAGGCAGCACAGAGCTCGAGCCGAGGAATTGTAGTTGGCTTGATAGGAGCCACTCTGCTCTTTGCTGTAAGCAAACGCACCATAACTTCATTATTGTTATTAATACTCCTAACATAGATGCATGCACCATAAGCGGTTTGCGATGCATCACAAAATATGTGTAGTTCTATCACCTTCCAAGAATGACAAAAAACTAAACGTGGGATGCGTAAACTATTCAAAATATGTAATCTTTCAACAATATATTTCCATGTCTTAGCGACATCTAGTGGTAAACATTCATCCCATGATAATTTGTGTAACCAAAGTTTTTGCATTATTACTTTCATTGGAATAATACAAGGAGCTAATAGACCCAGAGGGTCGAATATTTGGGACGTTACTGATAGAACGTTACGCTTTGTTACATTATTTGATATTGACGTATTATTAATTGAAAACCTGAGTTCATCTGAGTCTGTTAGCCAGTTAAGACCTAATGTTTTACTTGGCTCATTTGAGCCAATGTTTAAATTTAATGATGAACTTGTGACTTGATCGGATAAAACCAGGATATTGTTGGACTTCCACTTCCTAAGTGGCATACCAGCGGCTGCCAACTCGGCGGTGACTTTCTGACGGATATTTGTGACGTCAGATATTGTATCCCCACCTGTGAGCAAGTCATCAACATAAAAATCGTGGATTATAATATCAGCAATCTTTTTATCCTTACAATCTAAGCCAACTTGTTTTAAACACCTAGTTGCTAAAAACGGGGCACTTGCTGTTCCATAAGTCACAGTGTTTAGTTCATAGGATTTAATAGGCTCTAAAGGGTTTTCACGCCACATTATTCTTTGCAAGTGTCTGTCATCAGGGTGTACGATCACTTGCCGATACATTTTTTCTACATCAGCAGAAATAATGTATTTATGTTTTCTGAATCTAAGAAGTAAGGACATTAAGTCGTCTTGGACAACTGCACCCACCATTTGTAGGTTGTTCGATGAAACACCTGAAGTAGTGGGACTACTGGCATTGAACACTACTCTTAACTTTGTGGTTACGCTATGTTCTCGCAGAACACCGTGGTGTGGAATGAAATATGCCAGTGTTTTCGAATTAATGGAACACTCAGACATGTGTCCTAATGAAACGTACTCTTTCATGAAATCGCAATAAAGAGATTTTAAAGCTGGCTGACGTTGAAATCTACGTTCAATCGAAAAGAGACAATGTTTTGCTCTAGCCAGTGAATCACCTAAAATATTTGGTGATTGTTTGAGTGGTATTCTAACACAGAACCGGCCATCTGCCATTCGAGTGGTGTTATTTACAAAATGTTCTTCACACTTAGCTTCTTCATCGGAATATGAAGATGACTGATTGGGGACTTCTTCCAGTTCCCAGAAACGCGTTAAAAGGTTTTGAATGTCATCTCCTGAAGTGGGGTTGTGAGAAGAACTAACATTGAGTTGTGCAATGTTAACTTTTAGAACTGATGGTGACCGTGTTACTTGGACACCTTTAAGTAACGGACCTGAAACTAGCCAACCTAGCCTAGATTCAAATAATATTGGTTTGCCTTTACCTAAGTCGATTTTTTGCTGCCCCAGTAGGTCCCAGAAAACATCTGCCCCTATTATTAGATCCACTGCCGATGGCGTGTGGAAATGAGGATCAGCTAAACAAATATCGCTTGGTATATTTAAATTATGAATGGATAATTTATGACTTGGCACTTCATCCGTTATGTATGGTAAAATAAAACAATAAAGATTGGTAGTGAAATTTTCACTCAATGATTTTACAGGAACACTGCACATTTTACTAATGTTTGTTTTAGAATTATTAATGCCTTGTACAGATTCATTAACCTGTACGGTAGGTAAATCCAATAAATCACATAATTTATCTGTCATTATGCAAGAAGTACTGCCAGTGTCCAGTATAGCCCTAGCGAGATATTCGCGGTTATTCTTATCATAGACTTTTATTAATGCAGTAGCCAATAGTACTTGACTTTTATTGTCAGGATATGTTGTAGCACATGCAGAGAGTGTCACATTTGTATTGGGATTCTTATCAACCGAGTTAACTACAGGAACAGTGCTGTCAGTTTGTGAAGTAGAAACATTGGGCGTAGATTTTTGTGATGCACCTGCTACATGGACCAGAGTGTTGTGCTTACGCTTACATATCTTGCAACCAAGAGATTTGCAATGGTTTGCATAATGACCAGACCGAAAACAATTAAAACATACCTTGTATTGAGGAAGAAGCTCAAGCCGTTTTTCGTTGCTGAGACCAAGAAACTGTGGACAGTTGAGTAAATTATGTTTATCACTACAATGTGGGCATGACACCGCAGAGGAACTGGTATTATTTTTATTTTTCTGTGGTGGTGTATCACTGCTCACTGATATCATGGTTTTGTGCTTGTTGGATTTAGGAGTACTATTATGATTAGCCTGACTGCGAGACAAATCTAGTGTTTCAAGCAAAACTGCACGATTTCTCAAGAATTCTAGAAAGATTTCTAATGTGATTGTTTTATCTTTATCTATATGAGCTTTTTCTTCCTCCCACTGTCGATAAGTCCTTGAATCTATCTTGTGGGTAACTACATAAATTATTAATGTACTCCAAAACTTAACTGGTTCTCCTAAAGATTCCAACGCACGTAAGTTTTTGTTTAAAGTATCAATGATGTTTTTAATATTATCTGAGGATTCTTTATTAACCACTTCAATGTTAAATAAGGCTGCCACATGATTTTGAATGAGAAGCCGTTTGTTATCAAACCTTTCACATAATAAATTCCATGCAATAGAATAATTATTAGCCGAAAATTCAATAGCACGTATGACTAAGGCGGCTGTCCCTTCCAAGGAAGCTCGGAGGTAATGGAACTTATTTATTTCATCAATTTGGTCATCCAAATGTATTAAGCTTGAAAACGTGTCATGGAACTCTAACCACTTGTCGTACGTTCCGTCAAACTTAGGTAGTTGAATGGTTGGTAGCTTGACCAGCCTATTGTTACTAACGCGAGAAAACTTATCTTCATCAACTATGTTATTCTGTCTGCCGAGTAATTCCTGTGCCCTCGCGACAGCTTTGAAATATGAAGATTCAAATTCACTACGTTCTGTTAACTGTGAATTCATATCCTCAACTATGCATTCCAACCTTAACTGAACGTCGTCATATTGCGAATAAACAAGTTCAATCTTACCGAGGCGTAACTGCAGTTCGTTCATCTGGGCTTGCGTTAAAGAATCCTTTTTATCTCCTCTAAGTAATTAGAAAATACCGTTAATCGACCTTTGTAACTTGCTCGTTTTTTAATAAGCTCCTTTTCTTCCTTATCGGTCATTCTTTGGGAAGCAGGTAACCAGCTGAAACGTGACAAGTTTAAATTTTAGTTAATGTAATATAATATAGGTATCTTTAATTATATTTAAACACTTAAAAGGGGGTTACTGAATCGCTTATGTAAACTTTAAACATACAAATTTGCTTTAACTTAAGATTACTGTTCTAATGTGAAATAGAAAACAAAATCTATAGGCGATAGATAATGCAAACACCGTTAAAATAATAATCTGCTTACTAGACTATGGACAATAACATTAATGTGATTGCTGGTTTTACTATTCACTTAATATTATATTATGAACTTTTACTCAAAAGTTAAAATGTAACGGAATACAATACATACAATGTGGGTAATAAAAGTAAGATTTCTTATGATATTTATTGCAAGATAACAAAGGAAACTGCTAATTATAATGGTTAACAATTATTGTAAACCTAGTTTGCTGCTTGATTACCTTTAATACAATAGATTTACTGCAAATTATAACAATAATTTGGTAACTTGAATAGAAATCATACATGTGTAACTGAACAAAGAAATTGGATATCAATGTTGTACTAACCTTTATAATTCCATAAAAAACGTTTAATACTAGGTACCTGAATATGAGTAATGGGTTCTGGAATAAACGTAAATAGGAACACTGTACTGTACTGGACTATGCTGCGCTGTGACCCTTTGACCTTAGCCAGCTACTCACAAAACTCCAAACTTCAGTATTTCTTCAGAAATTTTATATTTCCTGGATTTATCCTTATTCCTAGATCACTTATCCGGTTCGATATGGACCAAATTATGTTGAGATACGTGTTTAGGCAGGAAAATTGAAAATTAAAAACTGGAGCAGTGATATGCGTATGTATTCCGTTGAACATAGAAGATACAATTGACAATGTAGGTAGACTTAAAACTAATAAACTAGCACTAAACGCCTGATGAAATCTTCATTGCAATGAGTAGCACGAAGTTGAAGAGTTGCTAGCTTGCAGTATAGCTTCGATTTTATTGATGAAGTCAGATTAGGTTTCTAAATCTGAACAAACACATTTTGTTATTTCGTCTCATAAACACGACACTTGTCACACAAAACACTACAAAGGACATAATGATCGAGTTAAACAGCAGCTCTCAAAAATGACTGCGCCTAACGAATAGGCTTTACACGTCACAATAATACTTAGCGTGTACTTAGCGAAGATTTACAACATACAGAGGGTCTATCTGAATATTACATTCCTAGACAATGAACAGAAAAGTAGCAGAAGGCCATATGCGTGTGGTGTGAAGGCCACATCATAGATAATGAAACGAGTGAGCAGTAATACTTTCTTCTTGTATATTCACAATGGTTATTTATTTTAGAGAAATAAAAGTAATTAAGAAAGTAGTAATAAGTTATAAAATCTTCGACAAAGTTTTTCACTTTCACAGCTCAATCTTAGTCAAAAATGTATGGTTTCCCGCCCTTTACTGTCATTCGCTCGCTTTCACAACTTTGGCTCCAAATGGCGATGGCTTGGCTTGGCTTGGCATGGCTGTGCCGTGTACACAATGGCGTGGCATGGCTTGGCGTTGGTCAATATAATACTGGAGCGTTACAGTCGGCCATCCTGTAACAATTGCTCCCGCAATGGAGCACACAATTTTCATTAGCTTTCTAATAGATCAACCAAGTCTTCCGTCTCCAGCTGGTCATCAGAGCTGCTGGCACTGTCAGATACAGGAGCTATGCTACGATAAGGTCGCAGAGAGTCTGCTGAAACAAGCCCCGTAAAGTTTTTATAACCCCTTAAACCCTTAATACTCCTGATCCTGTATCTGTCATTGCCAACAACTTTAGTTATTATATAGGGGCCTGAATACAAGTCATCTAGCTTTGTGTTGACTTTAGAAGCAGTACTAGTAGGCGCTTGCCTCCATAAAACCAACTCTCCTTTCTTATAAACATGACAATTTTTGCGACGCTTATCAAAATTATGTTTCATCCTATAGCGCTAGCTTTATTTATACGTGCACTGGCCTTGCCACGCTTGGCCTGGGTTGGTTCAGTTATTCGGCCTGGGATGGTTACATCACACACAGGCCTACTACTACGCGCAAACATTCAATCATAAGGTTTAAACCCGGTAGTCTCTTTAAAGTATTATTTATACCCCAAATCACATCGGGTAGACGATTAGACCAGCTATTAGCTGCCTCACTAGGGTCAGTTGCGCGTAGGGCATTTAGTATGGTGCGATTAGTGCGCTCAACTTGCCCATTGGCACGCGGACACGCAATTGCATTCAACGTATGTTTATATTGCTTATCTGACGCAAATTTCTTAAAATACCTACTAGTAAATGCCTTGCCATGGTCAGTTACTACTCTATCCGGATAACCAAATAAGGAAAACATTTTTTTGAGGATTCTAATAGTTTCTACAGAATTAACTGATCGACTACACTCTGCAATAACAAATTTTGAAAAAGCGTCAGTAATGACTAGCATATATTCATAACCTTTCTTTGTCCTACAAAACGGACCTAAATGGTCGACATGTACCATTCTAAACGGTTCATTTGGCTTAGGAATCGGGTGTAACTTGCCTTCCTTTCTGCCATGATTTACGAATGAACCGTGTCATTTTAGGGAACCAAAAATCACTTTTAATCAAGTCTGTGCATCGTCTTAAGAGGCCTGCGGAGCATGCGTTTTTCATACAAACGTAATACCAAAATAATTTGTAAATCAAACATATTCTTAAGGTACTGTGCATTTATTTCGATTTTATTACAGAATATATAGGTTCCCAAACACAAATTTTGAATGGATACTGATTTAAACAAGAGTTATGAGAAAAATAAATTTTCTATAGAAATTTTAAATTCCTAATATCTCGCCTTTATATCATTGTCCTTTCAAAATATTTGTTTGGGAACATAGATATTCTGTAATCCAATCGAAATAAGTACACACTACCTTAAGAATATGTTTGATTTTCAAATTATTTTGGTATTACGTTTGTATGAAAAACGCATGCTCATGCCCCTTAATCCCACATGCCCTATTTCGTCATGGTGCATTTGAAGAATTTTCCACCTAGCTGCCCCAGGCACTACAAGTCGATTACCACTAAGCGTCTTCCTATACAACCTATCCTGTATTAGCACGTAATTGTTTATTATATCGCGATCAGTCGACCCGGCTTTTAATTGGTCAATAATACTTTTTAATTTATCATCTTGATATTGAACTGTATAGAACCAATCAGTGACTTCTAAACGATTAATATTTACAGTGTCGATTGGATTCCTACTTAACGCATCGACATGTTTCATTCGTTCACCAGGCCTATATTCTACACTTATATCGTATTCCTGAATTAACAGCCACCATCTCGCGATTCGCGGTATAATATCGCGTTTAGTGAGAGTGGCTCGGACGGCGGTACAGTCGGTGACTACCTTCACGTGTTCACCTATTATGTACACCCGAAATTTACGCAACGATTCCACTACTGCTAATGTTTCTAACTCGTAGCTATGGTACATAGTTTCCTCCTTAGACGTCACACGTCTAGAATACATAACGGGGGGCAAAGTACCGTCAGACTGCTTTTGTAATAAAATTCCTGATATTCCTAATTTGCATGCATCGGTATGAATTTCTATATCTAATGTAGGATCATACAAAGCTAACACTGGTTTAGAGCATAAACACTTTTTTAACTCGTTAAAACTATCGACCTGTTTATCACTCCATAACCACGGTACATTTTTCTTAGTCAATTCTGTTATAGGGCGAGCTATAACCGCGAAATTATATATGAATTTTCGGAAGTAACTGCAAAGGCCTATAAATTGGCGTACCTCATGCACATTTTTTGGTGTAGGAAAATGCGAAACTGCAATTAATTTTGGCTCTGCCGCCGGTTGCACACCTTCATACGAAATTTCATGTCCTAAATAGATCACTTTCTCATGTAAAAAAGAACACTTTTTCATATTTAATTTTAGATTTTCCGAATCAAACTTTCGCAACACCGATTCTAAAATGTTTAAACCAGAACTAAAATCGTCCGAAGGTAGTAATAAATCATCTTAGAATGCAAGAATTTCACCAGTTGAACTGTGAGTTTGTGACGTTTGCGAACGAATTGAATCAACAATTTTACTGATCATTCGCATGAAAACTGAGGGTGCATTTGCTAAACCAAACGGAACGCGCATGTACTCATAATGACCCTGAGGTGTTATAAACGCAGTTTTATGTGTGTCTTCGGGTGCGACTCGCAGCTGGTAGTAACCTTGAGCCATATCGAGGCTCGAAAAGTATTTCTTACCGGCTAACTTGGAAACCTGATCGTCGATGTTTGGTAACGGATATCTATCTTTTATAGTAATCGAGTTAAGGGCACGATAATCAACACATAACCGACTATCACCGTTCTTTTTTTTTACCAAGATAACTGGAGAGGCATATTCTGACTCGGATTCTTTAGAATTAACTATTTGTTGTTCAGTGTGCGATAACCTATAAGGTTGACGATATATTGGCTGCTGCGTGTTATGTTTTATTTTCATATTTAACAAATTGGTGCAACCAAGATCTTTTGTGTTAATTGCAAAGGTGTGTTTATATTGTAATAATAAATGTACTAAACTATCACGTTCATTTTCATTTAAACTCCCCATACTGATTTCAGATATAGGTAACCCGCCTATACTATCATCACTGATTTTAGTAGTTGTTAAAACCGAAGCATACGGGACGGTAAGGTCACATGGATTAGAAGAATTAGTGACTAAATAATTTGGTTTATTTGGCAAATTATCGGGCAAGAAAGATAGTGATGGCTTGGCTGAACTCACCCGCTTGGCTTGGCTTGGTTGGATCGCTGATTCGTCGAGCTGTCTGCTCGTGCGAGGATCTGGCCGGCTTCCCACTCGATGTCTTTGGTGCCGGTGTTAATGATCTTCATGAAGCCACCTCCACCTCGAAGTAACGTGGCCGGTAACGAGTAGGAAACTCCCTGCAGTTCATAGTGACGCGGTGCTGTGCAGACATCATCTTCCTCGTCATTGCCCAGCACTTGAACTTTGATGATAGAGACACCGGGCGGCAAGGATTCTTTGCTCGATGTCACTACGTCGAATTTCTGAATATCTTGGACTACTTGAAGTTCAGCAAAAGGGTCAGGATCCAATCTTAAGGTGACAGTTCTTTTAGTCACCTCCAGCGACACACGATCAGCGTTGATAACTGGCTGACCAATCAGTAAATGAATGTCCTGCATGTCTGCCTCTGTTACATGTGCAATACATCTCAAATGAATTTCATCAATATCTAGGTCAAATTCTACTTCTCCGCGGCTTGTAAGTAAACCACCAGAAAAACCCTTTAGAATGGTGCTTGAAGATTTAACTTTGAGTCCCAAAAGACCAACAATATGTGCATTTATAACATTTACCTGGCTTCCTGTATCAATGTAAGATTTCAAAAAAATCCCATTTACCTTCACAACCTTTTTGTAAATATCATTGTAATTTTGCACTAGCTTAATTTCCTTGACGTTGCTCTTCGATTCGGCAGACGACTTAACATGTATAGTTGAAGAGCCAGGACAACGCGTGGCAATATGACCTTGCTGACCACACTTGAAACAAATACGTTGATCAGGTAATGAGCAATTCCGCAAGATGTGGCCAGTCTTCTTGCAACGCGGACAGGGGTCGGTCTCAGGGTTCACTTTCTTGTCCGGATTCGGCAGTTGCCTAGCTTCCTTGTTCGGCTTGTCACGCACTTCGAATGTCGGTACACGATAATCATCGATGGCACAGAGAAATGACTCGTACAGTTCATCTGGGCGCTTGCATTTGAAAGCCCGTGCGCTTGTTTGTAATGAAGGCGGTAACCCTCTGATTATACACGAAACACTAGCATCGTCAGACAGGTTACAACGAAAGCACATAGCAATTTTATCCTGGTAATATTTAGTCATTGTTTCGTTGGGTAACTTCTTCCTGTTCATCATTTCGTCTAACAAAGCACTGAAGTCACGATATTTAGGAAATGCTCTTAAAAGCATGCATTTCCATTCGTTCCAGGAATAGTTATATTCATCAAGTCTATTGTACCACTTACGTGCTTGCCCACGTAGTTTATCTTGAAGGTGAAATGATTTCACTTGGTCGCTCCACCCATGTATATCTCCCAACTGGTCGATTTTCTTTAACCATACCGACACTGTGCAATCTTCTCCTTCGGGGTCAAATTCCGGGATAAGAGACGCCGCACGATGGCCCTTGAAATGGTTGAGCGGCAAGGTTTCGTCGTTGAGTTCGTGTATCGCCCTACCTACTTCATTTTCCAGCATTCTTTTGAGCAGTTTTCTAGCTGGTGGTGGCGGGAATTCTTCATCATCACTCATATGGCCTTGTTCTTCTTCACTCCAGCCAGGCGGACGGACTCTACGGCCAACAGATGTAGTAGGGTGATTACTGTTCATATCTCACTTCTGAGTGAAACGAGTGAGCAATAATACTTTCTTCTTGTATATTCACAATGGTTATTTATTTTAGAGAAATAAAAGTAATTAAGAAAGTAGTAATAAGTTATAAAATCTTCGACAAAGTTTTTCAGTTTCACAGCTCAATCTTAGTCAAAAATGTATGGTTTCCCGCCCTTTACTGTCATTCGCTCGCTTTCACAACTTTGGCTCCAAATGGCGATGGCTTGGCTTGGCTTGGCATGGCTGTGCCGTGTACACAATGGCGTGGCATGGCTTGGCGTTGGTCAATATAATACTGGAGCGTTACAATAATCTTCTTCTAATATATAAAATTCTCGTGTCACAGTGTTAGTTACCATACTCCTCTGAAACGGCTTGACCGATTTTTATGAAATTTTATAAGCATTTATTCAGTATGTCTGAGAATCGGCTACTATCTATTTTTCATACCCCTAAGTGATAAGTGTTATCCACCCCTAACATTTTTTAACTAGAAATAATTTAGGTAGATGGCAAAACAATGTTTGGCGGGTCAGCTAGTACACTATATAGTACAAGGGTCACAACACGTTATCGTAAAACGGGGTAAATAGAAATATAGACTGTTTATTCAATTGTTAAAAGCGTGAAAGTTGGCAATTTCGCAACTAGCTGTCAAATATTTACCTATTTTAATTAATTAGGGAATATTCCTTTATAGAAATAAGAAATAGCAAACAAGAATATTAATAGTGAATTTCAATTAAAACTGTAGATTTTTTTCATCTAAAACTGATTATCGGTGTTACATTATTGCATTTCATGATCAACATTTTCAGTTTTCTAGTTAGCCATATTTCTTATTTGCATACAGTAATATTGCGAAATTAAATTCAAGTAGTAAATTTCAGAGGGAGACAGAAAATTCTAACAAATGTTGACCTTCTCTACCCAACTGTCCTGTGGTCTGAGGGCCTGGCTTGACATTGGTCTGACATGACGTCAGTTAGGGCCACATGTCGCGGTTTCATAATAATATACATCACCCGCCTTGCTACGGCTATCTTGAGTGTAGTGGCATTCAAACAGTAGTGCTAGTCCGTTTTGCTGTAAGTTTTCTCTGTTTCACTTAAACTTTATGAAAGTCAAAATTTTTATTGCTGGTACTTTTGCGTATTAAGAAAATATTTATTTCAAGTTGTATTATCAGAAGTTAGTTTTCAGTCAGTTTGATTGATCAAATTATATAAGAAAAACTGTGTTTACTTGACATGACATTACATGCCTTCACACATAACTTTTTTACCGTGTAGGTACAGCCTATATGGTCTGTGGTAGGTACCCATTTTTTCTTAAGCTATCCAGATATTTCTTATTGTAGTTAAATAAGTTAAGTCTGACTTACTGTATCTTCTGGGCTATAATCCTATGTCTAAAGAATGTCTGCTACAGCTGCGGTCTACCTTTCTGACATGCGTCCTTGCATTCCATTGTGTACAAAGTATGGTTATGAACTTATCTTTTCTTACTTAATGTGTGTTATTAGAGAAATTCTAGTAAACTGGGCCTTATACAGTCTTGTCAGCAATTTAGGGTCTTTTCTGATTGTATGTTTCTGATGCCTATTAGGAACTGACACAATTTCGGTTCTAGAGCTGTCTAAGTTCCGATAACAGCCGCATCAGCCCGTAGCACGTCATATTGCTATGTAAAAAAGTGTGGTGTTGTGTCGCCCGCCTATAGCTTGCGCTAGTTCATAAAAAGCGAAAAAAGTGATGGCGGGGGATTTTTGCAATGCAGTGTGGACCGCAAAATCTGCGTTAGCCTATAGTGTTTGCAGATCCTATTTTTTTTTACCTTACTCTCAAAGGGTTATAGTTGTCTATTTTGGTTAGGGGATACCTATATATATGTCGGAGAAGCAGCATCCTTCTCGACATCATCAGTGTTCACGGAGTCTAGTGGGCGTCATTTTGGTGAAATGCGAGCACAAAACAAAGTATTCACTGTTTCACACAATTTAATGGCAATATTTTACAATAACTAGTTTGCTTAGCAATTATATTCGAGCAGCAGGTTCGCTACACCAATCTAACTTCATCACCAGCGATCCGCCTGGATCCTCGATCCACCACCGTTCTCCAAAACCATCTCCAAGCAATCCTTGCTCTGTCACCGCATGTCAAGCCCATCAATACAGTAAAGATGGCGCCTCGAACCCACTCTAGATATTTTATCCTCTGCTCAGATTAGACACTATACAATGCAATGACTTTTAAAGAAATAAGTTGGATTTTGAACAATATTAAAATGTAGTAAATCAAATCACATTAAATTAGGATTTAACAAGTTATTTTAAATTAGCAATCGATTGATCGTAAGCAACCAACAATCAACTCTTCGTTTACTTCCTCTGCCACCGACATATATATATTTGTGTCTTTCTATGGGAAAAAGCAGATAACTTGAACGTAATATGCTACCACTTTGAAGCCTATCTGCACCATCAATCTCTAAATACATTTAACGGAACACTTCTTCTTTTACTTCTTGCTCTATCCCACTTTAGGCGGGGTGGGCTCTTCTAACTTTCTGGCGCCAGGACAGTCAGTCCAGGGTTGTGAGGTTGGACTGTTCTTCCTTAAATAGGAACTTTGTCATGCTAGTCTAGTTACATCGTCATCTGCCTAGCCAAAAGGCTTGGCCGAACATAGTTGGGAAAAACCAAGTATGTTCGTCTTCCAGTCTAACCGGATGAAGCTGAACACGAGTATTTTACATGGAGCGACTGCCTATCTGACTTCCACAACCCAGTTAGTACTGGATATTACAATGTCTCTTGGTAAGGCTGATTGTCAGATTTTTTGGGCCACTCACTACCTGGAACGATTTCAAAGTTACAAATGACAACCGGTACCAAAAGCTTATCGTGGTTTCCGAGGCACGGAGGAAACTCTGTACCTTGGTATGGGTGGTCACCCATCCACAGACCGACCTAGGCAAGCACGGCTTAACCTAAAGATCGTTCCGAGCGGCTGTTATGATTTAGGCACGAGCTAGTCTAGTTACACATGTCACTCAATAGATAGCAACAAACGCTGCATTAATTTCTTTTAGCGTTACATTTGTGGTGCAAATGAACCATAAAACTACTCAAAATTTATCAAAATCCTAATTTACATTTACTTGGTAAACAAAAATAAACCTTAAACGAATATTGAATAAAACTTCTGACAGATTGTAACGCCATTTCTCCAAGTAACCCAATTTCTTTAAGTTGACCCTTGAGACAGTGTGGGCCAAAGCAATCTGCGTTCACTTTCCTTTTTAAGTCTTGAATGACTCGCTAAAAATACTTTCGTATTTATTGTAGTACATCTTTTAGATTAGATACTGTGACTTTTAGTTTAATTATGTAAAAAAGTTTCTTATTCTTATTCTTATTCTTTATTGCACACACAAAAATTAACAAACAGAAATTTACACAAAATTAAAATATATAAGTTAGTAAGCTAAGTTAAGTTAAACTAAGTTAAGCTAAGTTTAGTTTTTATCATTTGTTTTCTCTTTTCATCTTCATCTTTTACAAATTGTAATTGTTTAGAAGAGAGGATAGGCTTGGAAAGAGAAAGAGGAGGCATTTGCCTAACTGTGGGACACTCGTTTATCACATGTACCGCAATATTGTTTGTGTCAGTGAAGGAAAACATCGTGAGGAGACCAACATGCCTGAGGGATATTTATTGACGGTATATAAAGGCAATCCAGAGGCCCATGGATGGGTGGAATAAACATTCTGACACCATGTTGGGCATTTACCACACGATTAAGAAAGAAAGAGACTACGTTTACTGAACACATTTGTACTCAAATAAAAATACATCGCTGCCATCTTCAAACGGTTGATATAAGGACCATGCATTCAATTGTTGTGCATCAAAAAACTATCTATTTCTAATCTTTCTATGCCAATACTAATACAAAGTCTTCGAATAGTTCTTAATGTTCTGTGGACTGCAGATAATCCACTTTATTGAATGACGATTTGATTTCCTCATTCAGTACCGGGTAAAACGGGGTGAATAGAAATGCAGGGGTGAATGGAAACGAAACTTTAAAAGCGATTTTATCGCTGAACTTGTATTGTATGTTGCCAACCAGGTACCTTTATAATTAAGTATAATTTAGTAGAATTTACAATAGAGTACTTGTTGGTACCGTATCATGTGAATTTAACTTTAAAATCCATTCCAAAGTTTTGTATAATTTTCTTCTACGTTACGGTTTATGGGCCTCTTCTCGTCTTTCCTTAATTTAAAGGCAATCACAAACTTTATAAAATACAAAATTTCCTCAAAGCAAGTGAGTCTATTAATGCATAGTAAGTGGCTAACTCTAAACAGAAGAGGTAATTTCTTCTATTGTTTAGAATTCTGGTCTCGCGTCGGAATCTTCTAACGACCTAGTAATTACATCTGAAGAGGTTCCCTTAAAAAATAAATAAATTTCTAAAACAATACGTGACCAAAATGGCTATTAGGGATCCCAGTTTTATTTTCAATCGTAAATTGTTATTGCTTTTGGATAATAAAACAATATCTAATGTTTTATTGACGCTTTACGAATGGCCAGTGATTTTATTAAAAACTAGCGGACGTCACTCGGTTTCACCAGCGTATTTCCCGTTCCCGTGGGAGTACGGGGATAAAATGTAGCCTATGTTACTCGTGGATAATGTAGCTTTCGAATGGTGAAAGAATTTTTAAAAACGGTCCAGTAGTTTTTAAGCCTATTCATTACAACCAAACAAACAAAGTTTTCCTCTTTATAATATTAGTGTAGACTAAATGCGAGTTGCGCCAAACACAAGCCGCGTTTGGCATATCTCGCCTTGTGAAGCTATGGTACGGCCTTGGGTGGACGCGATGGAGAAACGCGTGCCTAGAAGAAATGGATTCACTCGAACTTTGATGATATCTAGATTATAATGATCGAGAAACAGATAAATACGAGTAGATAGGCTGTTCGCAGAACAAATGAGCAAGCAGAGCGCTTATAGCAGTGTGACCTAAGTGCGTTTATAAAGGAACTTGTAGCAATTCGGCACCACCTTTGCTATCTTCCCACTTTACTAGCTGATCCCGACCGTAACCATGCAGTTGTATGGAGTTTCATAGATCTTCCACCGGTTTTTGCTACTTAGACCTTCTGATCAGGAGGGCAGCTGAAGTGACGCTTACCGGTGCACTGGTGTCATCATCATTATGAAATTTTACCCAAAAGACGTCCACTGCTGGACATAAGCCTCGCCACATTGACAGATCCCGTGCATTTCACATATTCCGTATATCCAATACGTGCCTTGAACTTAATGTAACAAACAATACAAATTGAACCAAGACCTTTACTGAAAAACAAAAGGCGGTAACACATTGGAACTATCACAAAATGCCCAAATTCATTGCAGCTAATGTTCGTAGGCGGGGCATGGAGTCGTACGTTAGCACTCGGGGTCATCTCGCCTAATTTACTGCACACCCCGGGTAGGCCGTAATACTCTCGTTCCCGTACGGTTATGGTTCATCCACCGCTATTATAATGGACCAAATTGATTTACAATAGCAGCACGGGTTAAGATTTACTAGGCTTAAGTGTTAAGCCGGATCAGAGGTCAGTGATTTGGCTAATGTGTAGGCAATTGGAATTGTTATTATTGTTGTTTTATACTTGCATGTGCTGTATTACTTGTTAAAGGACATGGCTAAATGGAAGTATGGGCGCGGCCCCCGTAATGTATAAACATGGAACCTTGCAATAAGTAATGCTGATTATGTGAATATTAGTATTTCATAAGAAAAAAGTGTCAGAAAGTTGTAATATCTTTACAATACCGAAAATATATTCGGGTAACTCCTACGTCAATAGGTATAAAAAACTGCAAACAAATGACATATTGCTATGAACTTTTTCCTAGGCGTTTGGACATTTCTGCTGAATGATTTACGATATTTTTAACTAGCGACACACCCCGATTTCGCACGGTGGTACTTCTTTCTACAATCCGCACAAAAATCACTCCCGCCCGACTTTAAGAATATATGTATTTAATAATGTTTCCTACTAGCAGAATTGTTTATCTATCACAAGTACAAAAATCTATAGTTGTTTGGGTCAGTCTGGTAATATTACTCCCTATTTTCAAATACGTTCATCATATCAACCATTTATTTATAAATTGTCTGTAAAAACTTTCATTACTTATTTCAACTCATTATCCTACACGAATCTAGGTATGCCTAAACCTTTCGAAAGAACCAATTGCAATCTAACTACTAGCAACCCCCTCAAAATCTGTTTGTTGATACATCCGTAGGCAGACAGACTAACAGACGAACACGCAAGAGGGCCTTAATTTAGTAAGTAGGTACCTACGTGGTGATTGATGAATCTTGCCTAAACTACGTTATCTAGTTTAGGCACTGAGTACTAATCTGTCAGCTACCGAATGAAAACACTGTTGCAACTCGCACTGTTGTGTCGTAGCAACACAACATCATAATAATGGTGCAGGCATGCACACATTATGCGCATACATACACATCAGTACCCAAGGACTTATGAAGATATTTTAATAATACAACAAAAATACGATTTATTTATTTATTAGTTATTCTGTTATTCTTACTAGAACATCATCTAAAAATGAAGCCGGGGCTGACAATGTGTTCAGGGGGGTAACCATGACGTCTTAAAGCAAGATTGTTTTAATCTTATTCCAGAGTGGGAAAGAGACGGAGCTATAGAGAACGTCTAGCGCCATCTCTTTCTCACTCTGGAATAAGATTAAAACAATCTTGCTTTAAGACGTCATGGTACGCCACCTGGTGTCTCGCCCAACCCCTGATCACTGTCATGACATGACAGCAACAGCCCAGAGTTCTGTTCCCCACAATACAGATGCAGTAATATGACAGTATGTCATCTAGAGGATTATTTGTTGATTGGCTTTCATATAAAATATACACGTAGTATATTCTTTGGCTGATATGCCTTGATTTTATTCGGCCTCTTAAAAGTTGAGGTCTTGATCCCCCTAAATGAATTACTCTTTCAAGATCCGGGCACACTTCGATATCATAAACACCATTTGCTCTAATATGCTCTCCGTAGTACGACCGGGCTTGTTTAACCTGATATGGTCCTAATGCCATCAATAATAATTGGCAATGAAGAAGGTATATGCCGCCGCAGTCTTTGCGTGGCCACACCGGCAGTTTATGCATCGCATGATGATTTGATTGGTAGTCCGGGTCGAGTAGCGAGAAGTCAGTAGATAGGCAAGCACACAATAAGTCCATTAAACAAGCGAGGGTCAAATAAACGAGGGTTTTTGAAAATCCGAAATAAAATAACACAACAAACAAGCAAAGTGAGCAGGCGTCTGTTGTCTTTTGATGGTCTGTTGTATGACATCTGATGAGATTATTCTAATCTATGCTGATGACATCTGACCATAGAAAATACACTAGCAAGTGTCGTTTATTTTTTTTTCATAAATGGCTTGAACTTCAAAAATCAATATAAGTACAGTTTCATTTGACATTTTGGAAAACCGATATGAACCCTCCGTAACTTGCAGTAGCGTTATTTCCCCTTGACCTGTCATGTAGGTCCAATCAAAAAAGCAATTAATAATATTCTTTTTTTATATTTAACAGTTCACGCAACTCTTAGGAAATTATTAAATACTAAATAATTCATGAATGATTTTTTAAATATTACGAGTTAATGTAAGATTCCTATACTTGCTTGGGGTATTCATTTAGCCATCTCCTTTATTCGTTTTGATCTTAGTGATTGGGATTTTAGTTATTCTTGGAAAATTTTCATGATTTGAGTATAAATCCAAATGCAGCACAACTTATAGTACAAATTGATTTGACTAGCCATCTGGTCTGTTACTATAATTATGTCCTAATGATAGCCCTCCGTAGATAGTCTGCTACTGACAAATAATGATACCTACTCTTATTGCCAGTGAAAGAATAAACGCAGAAGTAAATTAATACTCATCTGGAATTGACGCACTTGACAAAATTAGCATTCTATTCAAATAAATTCAGGCAACAATATGTCTTTCAGAACAACAATAATAATATGATCCCAACAAAACAAATCCAGACAAATCGAAAAAAGAACACAATCCTCTCACATCCAAGCTATAAAACAATATTCTTACATATTGGGCAAGTTAAAACATCATACTTTATTCCACTTAGCTACTCCGCATTGTCGGTTATAAAAACTTTTTTCATTATCCTGTGTATAGGGAGCTTATTGAAAATAACAGTGTCGTAGGCTTCCTTTGTTTTATTGTAAATTGCTAGTCGCACAATCTCGGAGTCCGGGAGTACGGGAACCGAAGTGCTTGTACATCTTTGCGTTCCGTGATTTGACGGGGATTTTTGCGGTGTACCGGACTCGAATTCGGTGAAGGATTTCGTTAGATTTTTTTTTTAGTTACTCTTTATGTTTATCTTTGTGTGCTAGCGTTGACATAACAAAAACACATAAATGCATAACATAATTATAATAAGCTAGTTTCCACCATCATGTAAAAAAAAATAAAAAAAAATAAAAAATTAAATCAATAAATTGCAAAACTAATAAGTCCGTCAGTTAGAGTATTGGAAAATAATGGACACGTATTTTTTGTTTTTGTTAATCACTGAGTACTGACAAAGATAAAACGCATCAAAACTCGGGAGTGGGGGCTCGTGACGTCACAACGCACTAAAAACTATAGCACGGCGTGACGTATTGCGAATTTTAAAAGCGTCGTATCTTCGTCAATGTTGGTTTATGTAACAAAAGAAAAAATACGGGGCAAATATTTTTTTATAATCTAACTGACGGACTAATTAGATTTTTTTAGGACACAAGCCTATAGTAAAGTTTGATTACTAGTCGTAAAACATTCACACACTAATATAAATCATGCTAAAGTAAAAGGCAGTACCTAAGAAAAAATAAATAGTGGCCAAGTTGCATATTTTAATTTAAGATCTAATAGGAAGATGGATACTCGTAGAAGTATAGATGTTATTCATCTATACTTCTTCTAGTTTATTTGCGGTCCAGAATGAAATAATTTCCGGGGAAGGCTCTTGGAATCTTCCAAAGAAGACGGCAGCTCTACATTTTTTGTCTCTGGTAACGGATAACACAACACTCCGCCTATAATTGCCATTACTCCAAAAATGATCCCCGAAACAGTTTCAGGCAGAGAATTAATCGGCGGGGCACTAATCTGACCCACTCTGGATAATACAGACAAAAATCCCAACACAGAGTTCCTAATAGAAGTCGGAAACAACTCGCACCCGTACAAGAACACAATAATAAAAGACATAAAGAAGAAAGTGTTACAAATACAAGCAAAAGCTACCCTTTCCCGATTAGCGGATTCGGGTATAATGACGACTATCATCATGAATATTCCTGATAGAAAGCTGGTTGCCATTAAGAAGCTTCTTCTTCTAAGATATTGGAGTAAGAATGCAGTGATGATGGTTCCTGGTATGAGCAGTGCTCCTGAGATAGCGACGTTTACGTGGATGTCTCCACTCATCTTGCCGATGTATAGTGACACTCCGTAGTACCCCATCCCACATACAAAGTAGATGATGGACATACACAACAGGTTGATCGTGAGCTTCCTATGGCGGAAGATATGCCAGAACTTCAGATTGGTTTGTTTGTTTGAGGACTGTGCTGCATGATACCTTTCCAATTCTGTTTTGATCGAATCCGTTGGTTTGCGATTGCTGAAATAGAAACCTTGATATAAAGATTACGTAGCACACTCCAAAATCAGTTCAGAGCATCAAGTAAAGTCAACTATTTGACAAAAGTGTGGTCCTTCCATGTCATAAGCTTAATACGTTCACTGCGGAACAGGCCCATATCGGCCTGCCGCGGTACTTCAGCTGGTGCGGACGAAGAAAACTATGTCCTTCTCGCTTGTGCGGAACGATTATCTCAGGTGTTTGTAAGAGTTCGACAAAGATAAATATACTATATATTTCAGCTTGCGGTCAAATTGTAGGTGTTCCCCATCTAAAACGCACTGACGGTGAAAAATATACGCTTGCGGCAGTGGGCCTATTTCGGCCCGCCGTCCCAACAGGCAACCGGCGACATGGCCAAAGTAAGTACAGTCGAGTTTTAATGCATTTTTTGAAGGCGGGGATTTTAGAATTCTAGTGGTTAAAGGCTTTAACCAGAAGCGTGCAATTGGAAAATGACCGTAGTTAAAGCCTTTAACTAGCAACGTTTGAAAGAATAAAAAACTTTTTACATTTCTTTTACGATAATTCTGTTTATTTTCGATATCCCCTAATTTTTCTGTCCCATCACTACTCCAAATACTTTTTAGTGCGGTTCAGGTCCATATCGGCCTGCTGCTTTCCCTGGTGTATTTCTCATTTCCTGTCTGAGAATAATAGGGCGAATCGAGCCTAAGGAAGTTGGGTTCAAGGTCATTCTAACAGTACAAACAAATTTTGTGAACATTATGTTTTCGCAAAGTTATAGCAATTCAATCTATATTAGTGCTGGTAGGTCGAGAAAGACCTGCCACGCACTGGTGGAAATATCATTGGGGGCGCATTTCAACCCATCGCCGCACCAGATGAAGGTTTATGATTTTACTTGCTGCAGCCAAGTTGTTAAATCTTGGATGTCGCCCATATCGGTTCATTTCAAGATTTGTGCCCGACTGGTAGCAAAATGCTGGCCCTCTATTACATGAGACTTATACAGATGAAATGTAGGTGTTCTATTAGCCACACCTGTACCTACTGTTACGGAGATTACAGACATAATGTTATCTTATATCATCCAACTGTTTACTAAAATAAAAAGAAATAGACACTTACAATTTCTGAATCTTTTCCATCACAACCGTGGCCTTCGCAACATCTCCACTATCCATCAACCACTTAGGCGACTCCAAACTAATGCACCCAATCAGCACACACAAGAACATCGGAAGCGACACCATCAACTGCAAGGTGTCACAATGCCTCATAATATACGACAACCCTGCCAGTGACGTATGGCCCAAGTTTATCGGGATATGGTAGAGCGCTGACACCATTTCCCTGTATTTGAGGCCGCAGTATTCCACGCAGAAAACATAGCTAGTGACGATGGCGCCACCTATTCCTATGCCTTCGATGCATCGCATGAAGATGAAGGATGCCGCTGTTGGCATGGTGCTGACCAGACAGCCTGCGACGGCAATGGTGAGGCAGCTCAGCGAGAAAGTGGGACGGCGGCCGTATCTGAAAATTGATGTTATAGAGGAGCATAGTTAATAGTTACTTTTCCTTATGAGCACGCTTCGTCAGGAAGAGTCAGTTGTTCTGTTCTTGCATAATATCAGTGCCTGTAAGGCATTTTGACTCAACTAAAGATAGGATCAAAAATTTAATTAATTTTTAATTTTGCCATGAACTATCCCTACCCTTGTAATTAATTGTACCTAAACTATCCCAGACTGTGTACTTATTCAACTTCATGTTTGCGAATACTTGGAATATTCCACGTAATACCCACGGTGCGGCGTTTACATCAAAATTCAGTTCATAGTAATTGCCAGATGACAATGTAAACTCTCGGATGGTGCTTAAAGTAATTAATTGGAAACGTGTGCGGACGTTCATCAATATTTTAAAATTAATTTTGAGTGACGAGACGCTTTTTCTGACGGGCATATCGAGGATAATTCAATGAAGGACATGGTTTATTACCACGAGGCCTGCTAAAATTGGTGTGTATTCAATAGGAAATTATATTTGTTGAGTGGTTTTGCTTTCTTGTGGTTAGAACGAGATGTGTGATTATCGGTCCTTATAGGACCGATAATTTCAAAGAATTCTGACATCGGTAGTTTTTGCTTTGCTAATTCACAACCTTACAAAAACATCGCTGATCACACAGTATATTTATTTTTGGACTTCTATAGGATAATTTAGACTGCTTCAGGCTGCTGTTATGTACATTTCGGCAGAACATGCAACATTTACTATCGTTATAAACCACAAGTTTAGAGATTCTCAGTACTCACTTATCAGACAGGAATCCGAACAAAAAAGCACCAAACAATGTCCCAACATACAGCATGCTTTGAGAAAAGCTGACAAGCCACGTCTTTTCGCAGACAATCCCGAATTTAGTCTGCATGGTCTCCGTAAACACACTTCTATCCCAAATAGGCTCCGTGCAAGGACACTGATTACCCGAAGAGTTAGTCGCTCCCTTGCAAGTAAATTTCATCGGAGGAGACAGGAATATCACACTAAGAACATGCCAGAATACAGGCATCTTGGTCAGAAAAAGAAAGAAAAAGAAACAGTAATGATAATAGGTCAAGCGGTCAAAATATTTCTCGATAGGATTTTTTGAGGGTTGCATTTTAATTTTGTTAGTTTGAGATGGTAAATCGCTTTGGTTGTGGTTGCGATGTCATGTTGGTCACAGAGTATATAATCACTACGTTTAATGTTGGTTTTACCACAGAGTACATTATACTATATAGAAATATTATTTACCACAGAGTACATTATCTATACTTATAATATTATAAAGCAGAAGAGTTTGTTTGTTTGTTTGGTTGAACGCGCTAATCTCAGGAACTACTGGTTCAAATTGAAATTTTTTTTTGTGTTGGATAGCACATTTATCGATGAAGGCTTTAGGCTATATAACATCACGCTGCGACAATAAGGAGCGGAGCAGGAATGAAAAAAATTGCAAAAACGGGTTTTTTTTTTCCTTTCGTTTCTCTCTCTTATTTATGTGACGCAGACGAAGTTGCGTAGGTCAGCTATAAGCTATAATTTATCTTGGAAACTTGAACACATGATGCAGAACCGCAACAGACCAGCTAAACTATAAGAGATACAAATATGACACCATAGCAAAAATTGTTCCACGTGATGAGCATTTTCTGCTGAGAGAATAAATTTGAAGATCTGGAACACCTGATGTGGAACTCCAACAGCCCAGTTATACCATAACACATATAGGAATGACGTCTTAGCAAAAGTTGTTCAATCTGATGAGCACTCCCTGTTGACTTATAAAAATCGAAGGTCAGAAACATTTGATGTGAAAATTATTGCAAAGCTATCACTAATTTCACTGTATAAAATAACATAAACTGGGAGTACCTCCACGCGGTGAAGGCTGTAACAGTTTAGGACTGATTTTCGATGACGATTGTATATCAATGAAAATTTGACTCTACTGGCCAAAACTCCCATTTATTATTTAATTTTATCGAATAAATATGTCTTAGGGTTTATGTTATTTGAGTGTTGAATTTCCTTTTCCATTTATCTTTGTGACTCGGTAGCCTACCCGGTAACACAGGGGAGCAGTCAATTAGATTTTAATTGATTAGATATCTTCACAACAAAACTATAACCATGCCTAGAAAGAGGTCAAATCTGTCCCAAATGTTCCAAAGGAGTTACAAGATTGAGGGTCATAAGATCCCAATAATCTACCGAAGAGTGTCAGGAGAGACTTGATGCTGTTCGAGAACACCAGGCTGCAACTTGCTCCGTGGAAACCTCTTCGGATCGCGAAGCACGCCTGCGTTCTTAGCGTATTTACGCATCTACATCCAGATCTCTAGAGACTAGTGAAGAATAGATGCGCGACTGGCTGATCGTGAACGTCATGCATTGTCTCGCGAGTCGGAAACGTTTACCGATACAGAATCACGCTTGAGTTCTCAGTGTATTCGCACATCTACTAACAGGTCTTTTGAAACGAGTGATGAACATGATGCGCGACTAACTGCTGCTCGAGATTATCATACATTGCCCCGAACACGCACACAACAAAATATTCGTAATCAGTTAGAAAGTGAGAGAGAAAGAATTGCTGGAGTACGGCATGAAGAGACAGAAGAAGAGCGCAACGAACGTTTGAATTCTGATCGAATTCGACATTGTCTGAACAGAATGTCGATATCATCTGAAGAATCGGATGTGTCTCAAGATATAGCCGTAGGGCATGGCGACCTTCCTTGGGTGATAAGGAACGGAGTGCATTTACGTATATACTCTTATGATTGAATACGCCACATATTATGGTTCAAAATTGTACTTTTTGTGAAGCTGTTAAATGGCGAAAAGAAACAAACAGTATGTGTTGCTCAGATGGGAAAGATCCGCTTTTCCCTTCCCCGGGCTCTTAGAATTCGACATCAGACGTTTCAGATCTTCGATTTTGACGACCCCGTTGTGGCTGGCATAAGCAACAGGATCCGTGTACGAAGTCGCGGGCAGAAGCTAGTACTATGTAGAAATATGGGTTTTACGGTGGTCGTAGACAGAGAAAACTATAAACAAATTGATAGCATTTGTCCCATTCACACAAGAAAAAGAGGGAGTTACGCGTATATCGTGTAAAAAAACGAGACAGAATGATAATGTTATTTGATTCGCGACGTGTGCCAGTTTTTTCAAGGTCATGTTTGCACACCTAGTGTATAACCCGATGCATTAAAGAAAGGAATCTTAAATGGCAGCCTGTACTTGCGTTGACAGATAGTAGGTACAGTTAGCATATAAAATTTCAATTCAAAGTTTTTTTTTTCAAATTAAAAGTAATTAAAACAACCGGGTCGTATTAATTTCAAACTAGCTTCTGCCAGCGCCTTCGCCCGTGTGAAAGTTGAAAATTTGAAAGATCCGTGTTGCCATCTATTATCATTAGTAAGTTAAATGTTGTTTTCATTGAAAACAGTACCCACTTTTTTCGGGATGAAAGGACTCGGTATGTCCATTTACGGAAATATACGACCAGATAAAGAAGATAATAATGAATGGACAGTTGTACAGAGAAAGAAGCCAAGATACAAGTTTGCAGGAAGTAAAGGGAAAGCTGCTTCGAATTCTGAGACGAAATTTAAAGCTGCGGAAGTTAATATTCCATTATTTATATCTCGTGTTGCTAAAGAGGTGACGGTCAGCGACATCACAGAATACATACTATCTAAGACGCAGACGTCTGTAATGATTAAGAAAATCATGATGAGAAAAGAACGAAATTATAATGCCTATAAAATCTTTGTACCACAACATAAGCTCACAACGTTTTTGAATGAAAGCCTATGGCCAGAGGGTGTGTCGTTTAGGCGCTTTATTTACATTAATAACGTTTGCGATAATAATAGTAATAACAGGATTAAATCGAAACAAAATAACAAATAATGGATATACAACCAAATACGAATTTTGTATCAAATTTTATCAGTTTCAACTGTAAGTCAATTAAAAGATCGTTAGACTGTGTTAGAAATTTGTGTTGCTCCGCGGATATCATAGCATTACAAGAGACGTGGTTATTTCCTTACGACCTTCAGGTACTGGGCACTATCGACCAGGATTTTGCTTATACTGGCACGTCAGCGATGGATATTTCGGAAGGTGTATTTAGAGGACGACCTTACGGAGGTGTGGCAATATTGTGGCGGAAAAGCTTGTTCAATAAAGTGACTGTTATCGATTGCAAGAATCCGCGTATCAGCGCAATAAAAGTATCAATGAATAACAGCGCATTTCTTGTATTTAGTGTCTATGTCACCGTAAAATTGTCAAATACGTTATATTACAATATAACGTGTATCTCTCTAGCGATATTGTAAAGTCTCGAATTATTGTCAACTGAACTTAGGGAAGTATCTCTTGCCCCCATAAACGGGACTTGGGGCACCCCCCCGTTAGGTTAGTTAGGTTCCTTTAAACCCTGCACTCGGAAATAGGGGCCCCGCGAAGCGGGGCTCCGTCGACTACGCTTTTTAGGGGAATATGAAGTGTTTTAAGGTTAGGTTATTATTAATCGATATTTCTCAGGAATGGTACAGTATCTTTTCATGAGAGTGGTACCACTGGGCAAGGAGGACCCCTCCTTCTCTCCACACCGCGTGAGTTGACTACCATCGCATGCATTTCACGAAAAATAATGCGTTTTATTGTAAGCAGTATGTTCATTTGAAAATAATTCGAGACTTTACAATATCGCTAGTGATATTACAATATAACGTATTTGACAATTTTACGGTGACATCTATATGCCAACTAATGCAATAGACAATTTACAAGATTTTACGGCATGCTTTGGAGAGGTTTGTGCAATAGTTGAACACTATTCAATAGAAGCAATCTACGTATTAGGAGACTTTAATGCGCACCCGGGCGAATTATTCGGTAACGAACTAATGAGTTTGTGTATGGACCAACAATGGACCTGCGCGGACATGGATATACTAGGGAGTACATCAAATAACTATACATTTTTTAGCGAGGCTCATGGGTGTGTAAGATCGCTCGATCATTGTGTTACCAGTCAGTCTGCTAAACAAACTATTAAAAATGTATTCATAAAATCCGATACTTTTTGGTCAGACCATTTTCCGCTTGTAATTGTGTGTGAACTACATGCAATAATATCTAAAAATAGTCCGCTTAGCATTAACAGAAAAAATAACGTTATTTGGGGCTGCAGAACTAAGGAACAAATAAAAAATTATGGAAAAATGTGCAATAATAAACTTAAATTAATTGATTTTCCTGTAGAATTACGGCAATGTAGTTATGACATTTGTAATTGTAAGAAACATAGATATAATTTAGATAAAATATATAATAATATAATAACGGCACTAACTGACTCGGCTATTAGCACTTGTGAGACTCAGTCTCACGCGAATAGGGAGAAAAAGCATGTAACTGGTTGGAATAAGCATGTATGTGAAGCACACAGGGAGGCCCGGAGTAAGTTTTTACACTGGGTATCTCAGGATAGGCCACAATCCGGTACTGTATATGAGGAAATGTGTGAAAGTCGTAAATTTTTTAAAAATAGACTAAAGTGGTGTCAAAATAATAAAGAACAACTAAAAATGGAAATAATTTCAGATTGTCGAGCCTCAAAGAATTTTAGTGACTTTTGGAAGGCGACTAACAGCCTAAACCATAAGTCTGGTCTCCCTGTGAGCGTGGGCGGTGCTAGTGATAGCAGAGATATAGCCGAACTGTTTAGAGAACATTTTACCACGAAATCACCGCTTGGTCCATCATCTGGAGATCCTGGGTCCACCATGACCGGTGATCTGTATCATGTGTCAGCTAAACAAGTACGTAAAATTGTGAGTAGTATGTCTTGTGGCAAGTCACCGGGTCATGATGGCCTCAGTATTGAGCATTTGAAGTACGCTGGCGTCCATCTACCACGTGTGCTCGCGGCCAATTTCCTTAGCAACAGTGGTGGCTAAGGTGTTGGACAGTGTGCTTGACTCAGAACTTGGCAAACACCTTCACATTCACGATGCACAGTTCGGTTTTCGCGCTGGACTTTGTACTGAAAGCGCAATCCTGAGTCTCAAACACACTGTTCAATACTACACGGAAAGAAATACACCTGTGTATGCATGCTTTCTTGACCTCTCCAAAGCCTTTGACCTTGTGTCATATGACGTATTATGAGAGAAACTCAAGAGGACTGACCTGCCTACACAGGTGCAACGGATTTTTCATTTTTGGTACCAAAACCAGGAAAATCATGTTAGATGGGCTAACAACTTCTCTGATACGTATAAGTTGGAGTGCGGTGTGAGACAAGTTGGTTTGAGTTCTCCTAAGCTCTTCAACTTATATGTGAATGAGCTTATAGTTGAGCTCAGCAGCACACGAGTAGGATGTTGGGTGGACAATGTGTGTATGAACAACTTTAGTTACGCAGACGACATGGTGCTGCTGACCCCAACTGTAAGCGCTATGAGACAGTTGCTAGCCATATGTGAAACATATAGCCATAAGCATGGTTTATTATATAATTGTAAAAAGAGTGAGTGGATGGTTTTCAAGGCCTTAGGTAAGTGTCCGTCAATTGTGCCTGCGATAAAGCTGAATGGTACTGAACTGAAGCGGGTAAAACAGTTTAAATACCTCGGACATTACGTTACCGAGGACCTTGACGATCAAATCGACATAGAAAGGGAACGTAGGGCATCAGCGGTCAGAAGTAACATGCTGGCTCGCAGGTTTGCGCGTTGTAGTGGTCAAGTTAAAGTCACACTATTTAGAGCCTACTGTCAGACCTTCTACACGTGCAGCCTGTGGTTCAGGTATACGCAGAGACGCTCAATGCCCTACGTGTCCAATATAACAATGGATTTAGGATGTTGTTAGGGCTACCCCGCTTTTGTAGTGCCTCTGGTATGTTTACCGAGGCTAGGGTAGACGGCTTCCATGCCATCGTACGCAAACGGCTCGCATCGTTACTATGCAGAGTCCGGGATAGTACTAACAGCATCCTACAAGTCATTGCGGATAGACACGACACAAATATCCTAAAAACATTTATTCGTGCTCAAATTTTATAATTAGACCACGAATAGATGTACGTAATTTTTAATAAATGAATGTAATTTTTAAATGTAGGTATATAGTTATGTAATTTTTCTAATACCTTTGTAGTTAATATTAATTTAGAATGGACCTTGGTCTGAAATAAAGATTTATTATTATTATTATTATTTCTGTACACCTGACAACTTATGCAACATAATTTCAGGAGGATCCTTATTATGAATTTATGATGTTGGCTAAAATAAAGAACGAATATAATTTTGAACTTATTTATTATTCTGCTTACGGTACGCGCGAGAGTGAGTTAGACGGCACTAGTGTGCGAGCGAGAGAACATGATAAGCGCCGCCATTTAAGATTCCTTTCTTTAATGAACCGGGTTATAGATATGCAAAACAATTTTGACAGTTGAGTCGCTTGTTTTCTTGTCGGCGTGTTATTTGGTTTAATTTAATTAAAAAGTGCACAATTCGACGATAACACGTATGGTGAACAATTAGTGCAGTGTTAATAATTGCTATTTTATGAAAACATGGTGGGTTGTAGTGTTTTGGGGTGCAAAAGTAATAGTGAAAGGAAAATACCGGATTTGTCCTTTCATTCGTAAGTCACGTAATGCGTTAATGCCAATAAATAACCTTTCATTATAATAATTTAGTGTGTCTATCTATATCTATATCTAGCATCACGTCAAGTATAAAGTTATCGATAAATAAACCAAAACATTGAAATAAATAATTCATAACCTAAAACCTCAGTGTTGCCGGCTTTTGCATATTTATTCTCCCACCAATGTGGTAGTTACATTTTATTTTGATGTACTTTAAAGTAAAGTAAAAAAAGTATTTGAATGACACGTTTCAGTTTGCCGAATAACGACACAATATGTCGAAAGTGGATAGAAGCAACGGGACGAACGACTGCAAAAAAGTCATCAAGAATTTGTAGCATTTTGAACAAAATGTGTTAGTTAAAAAGAATAAAGTGTTCTTATTCCGAATGCATTATTGGTAAATAGGAATTACATTATTCCTATTTTTATTTTGTCTGTTTTTAATGTCCCGAATACGTAATATATCTAATAGTTAGTATAATTATTAGCCTAATTTCTAAAATATTTTTTTTTGTCCATTGTTTAAATTGGGCAGTACATCAGACCCCACTAATTATAGACCCATTTCAGTACTACCCACATTTAGTAAAATTTTGAAAAATCAATTTTGGCACAAATGCAAAGTTTTTTCAATAAACATCAGTTATTGCATAAAAAACAGTTCGGTTTTAGAAGGGGTCGTTCAACTACTGATTGTGTTGAACTTTTAGGACACATTTATAATGCTTGGGAGGACAAATGCGATGCTTTGGGATTTTTTTGGGATTTATCTAAAGCTTTCGATTGCGTTCTTCATGAAACATTCATCAGGAAACTAAACCACTACGGAATCCGTAACGCCTCTCTGGATCTTCTTACGTCATATTTGAGTGATAGGATTCAGAGAGTTGATGTTAACGGGAAAAGATCTCCCGGATCCGTAGTAAAAATGGGGGTACCCCAGGGCTCTATTCTTGGTACATTTTTGTTTCTTATTTACATAAATGACTTGCCTTACCTCATAAAGGATAATCATGACGTAGTATTGTTTGCAGACGACACTTCTCTTTTATTTAAACTCAAACGTCAGCAGCCAGTTATGGATAATGTTAATAGCGCCCTGGCAAAAGTCGCTAATTGGTTTAATGTTAATAATCTACTCTTAAATGAAAAAAAAACCAAATGTATTAAGTTTACGATACCCCATGTAAGACAAGTGGAAACTACTGTACTAATTAAGGATGAAGAGTTGAAACCGGAAGATAGCACAGTGTTTTTAGGCATAACTTTGGATGCCAAGCTTCAGTGGGGCCCGCATATAAACAAATTGTCGAAAAACTTAGCTCGGCAGCATACGCCGTTAGAAAAATTCGTGACTTAACTGACTTAGACACAGCTCGTTTAGTTTACTTTAGTTATTTCCATAGCGTGATGTCGTACGGTATTCTCTTGTGGGGCAATGCCGCCGATATTCAAACAATATTTGTTTTACAAAAAAGGGCAATTCGTTCAATTTATAAACTAAGTCCCAGATACTCCCTCAGAGAAAAATTTAAAGAGATTAATGCACTTACTGTGCCCTCACAGTTTATTTAGGAAAACCTTTTACACGCACACAAAAACATTAATTTGTTTAAAAAATAGAGTGATATCCACAACATAAATACGAGGAACAAACACAAATTTGTTGTTCCTGCAACGAGACTCAAAAAAATAGGGGGTACGTTCAGATGCCAATGTATACGTTTTTACAATAAACTTCCGAGCCATATTCAAGCACTAAGCCGCCAGCTCACTTATAGTAGGAAACATTAAAACCTCTATTCCGACAACATTGTCCTCCATTAGCTCACTTAGAGATGAAAATATGGAAATTTATGATGATTCAATAGCCCAAATTGACTTTGTAAGTAGAATGCTTTATTTATAAAAACTATTTAACTTATTTCTAGGAAGGTGTCTCGTTTTTGATAAATAATCCTGTCACCTGTGGATGGCGGCTACTATCAGGGGAAACGTTATAGTATCTACTGTATGGTGATAATAGGTAATAACTTGGAACCTATTTGATCAATCAATCGCTTCACTGTTTTATTTGAGAACCGGCGCCGGCAACGGAGGCACTTCTTATTCCTTACATCATTGCCACTGTTTGTTAATGGTAATATTATTACAATTTTATAATTTCAGCGAAAAGAACAATCTCCTTTGGAATTAATGGAGAACAGTCTACTCCGTAACAATGTTACTGAACCTAAAACTGTAAGTAGATCTAAAATGAAATCCAAGTGCAGCGGAGGCACTTCCTATTTCTTACATCATTGCCATTGTTTGTTAATTGTAATAATATATATTTTTTTATTTCAGCCCAAAGAACAATCCCCTTTCGAATTAATGGAGGACAGTTTACTCCGTCACAATGTTACTGAATCTAAAACTGTAAGTTGATCTAAAATAAAATCCAAAAATGTTTAAAAAAAAAATATTAGGGGTGTAATTTTTGATACTTTTGTAGGATAAGTCACCAAACTACACACCGCGGACGATGCGAAAGAAGTTGAAGCGGACTCTACAACAATCTGCAGAGAGGCTAAAAAAATTGAGGGCTCTTCGGGAAAAAAGTCGGCAAGAAAGTTGCAAATTTGGAGAACGTGATTGCCGAACTCAAAGCAAAGTCTTTTTATTACACGACTGCCCAAAAAAAAGAGTGTGTGTTTTCAGGGTTCATGTATGTATGTATGTATGCTTGTGAGTTTCTATAGTCCACCATAACTTCTAAACCCCTAAACCGATTTCGATGTGCGTGGTATCGTTAGAATCCTTGTGTTAGCCCGGGTAACATAGGCTATATAAAAACTTTGAAAATAATAGGGTTGCCATGATTCATGAAGAAACACCAACTTAATTTTTTATTATTGTTGAAAATTCGTTTACGTATATAACCATCGTCCAGAACTCTTTGAATAAATTACAAAATATAGAACAGATATAGCATTCATTATCTATTCGTTCACAAATAATTTTTTTGCTCGTTATTTGTTTTTATTAGAACACGTGGTTAGATTATCTTGTTGTGGACTTGCGGATTTGTTATTTTAAAAACCTTGGGTATATTTCTGAAAAAAATCTATTTAGTCCATTAGTTAGATTATCAAAATATATTGAACACGTACCTATACGTTCTTGTCAAATAAACGATAAGTGACGACGATACAGCTGCAGCACGTTGAAATCTCGCGTGACGTCACAACTTGTAACAACCTTTTATCTGAACTTTGATAAGTAATAAATAAATTGTTTATTTTATTTATTCATCTTTAATTCAGGTAGAACCCATACATTCGTTTGTATTCCTTAGGCTATGTTAGTGGTCTTCAGTCTTAATAGCAACAACGCTCAGAAGACTGCTGTCGCTGCCCCGCATCCGACGCAGTAGTGAAGCGGATCTCTTGCGAATGATCGCAAAGATTATGACCAAATTTGTTTTCTATATACTAAACCCACTAAACTGAGTAGTTTGTTGGCGGGATTGGCGCTCATTAATGTAATAATGAGCGATATTATAATTAAAATACCCATTTAACCAACAGACACACGGTATTAACTTAGTAGGTACAGAGAGTTGAGCCAGCGCGGCAAACACCACCCATGCATCTACATGCAGGTAAGTACTATAGCATGAACGATGCACCAGTATTTAAGGACCTATCCCGGATTGAGTGAAGGAGTAATGAGAACACAAGGATAATGGAAAAATAATAAATGAAGAAAATAACAAAAAATAATTAATGAAAATTTTATTTGGCCTTAAAATTAAATTTCAATATTTTGTATTCTCTTACCTCGCCCTAATAACTTCTCGAAGACGGTTCTTCATTGACCTAATCAGCTTCTGAATCGATTCTTGCGGGATACCTTCCCACTCCTCTATCAGAGCCGATTTCAGCTCATTCAAACTTGAAGGAGCAGGTTTTCTTAAACGGACTCTCTTCTTCAGTTCATCCCACAGGTACTCAATGAGATTCAAGTCCGGGCTGAGCCCTAGCCAGTTCAGTGTGGCGATACCAACTTCTTCGAGTTAGTCAGTTGTGGCACGGGAAGTGTGACAACAAGCGTTATCGTGCATAAGGAGGAAGTCATCACCGGTATATCCCGCATAAGGAACATGTTCTAGCAGAATATCGAAAATGTAGCAGTCTGAAGTTAGACCGCCTCAAAGAAGCTCCGTTTTACCTTTGAAGGAAATCCCGACCCACATCAAACAAGAACCGCTCCCATAAGCCACTGTCTCAGTGAAACAGCACTGCGCAAATTGCTCCCCCGCGACCCTTTGGTCGCTGCCGTGCAAACATATTCTGCACTCGTCGGAGAACAGGACTCGCCTCCATTGCTCAACCTCCCAATCAAGACGGTAGCGAGAAAATTGAAGGCGTGCTCGTCGGTGATCTGCCATTTGGGGCCTGTAGTAGGCCTTTTGGAGTCAAACAAGCTTGCTTAAGTCTTCGACGAACTGTCCATTCGCTGGCAGCTGCCACACGAACATTTCGGAGCTCCTGTTGGACGTCGACACCAGTCAAATGTCGATTTTGGAGAGAGGTTGACATGATAAAACGTTCATCCCTCTCCGATGTGCACCGGCGCCGTTCAGATCTTGGTCTCGGGATAAAGCCACCAGTCTCCCGAAAGCGTTTAAATATACTTTCGAAATACAGGACCGGCTCATGTGGAGCTGACTTGCCGCTTACCACAGCCCGATAGTTGAGCCCTTCTTGCAATAGAGCGACGATTTGTGCTTCTTCTATAAGTGTAGTATCCATTGTCGTGCAAGTTCAAGGGTCAAAAGTAGCGGGGATGTGTACCGATCAACGTGTGAAAGCCGACTGATAAAAAGAATCCGATAACGCTTGCTTCTATACGGGGTAACAAAATAGGCCGCAACTCGCAACGTATCAAACAATTGAAACATATCGTTATCCATAGTTATTCACGTAATCCGGGATAGCTTCTTAAATACTGGTGTAATTTTGTATCAATTTAAAGTTAACATTTTAACCCTTAAAATGGTACCATTTTATTCTTCATAACTGCTTAGTCCGCATGGTGTCGGACGTAAAGAATAGCACCATCCCATATCTTCCCGTGGGTGTCGTAAGAGGCGACTAAGGGACTTACCAGAGAATGGGCAGCAGCGTTCTCTGTGCTTTTGTAATAACCGTTCTGCGATCGCCAACCCGCCTGCCAAGCGTGGCGATTATGGCAAACCCCCCCAAAATGAACACCGCATTGAATAAATGGCCCCTAGTGCCCGGCAGCCCGTCTACCCTCGATTACGGCAGCGGTCGAGGTTATGGCGTGGCAAGGGGTGCTAAGAATCCCCGGATGTGATCCGGCTGCCTATACCAACGACTGGACCTGGCAACGTATAACACGCGCACACTCCGGACCGACGAGAAGATAGCGGAACTCGAAGAGGAGTTGAGCAGGCTGCGATGGAGTATTGTGGGATTATCTGAAGTCCGAAGAGAGGGGGAGGACACGATAATCCTAAAATCCGGCAACCTGCTTTATTTCCGAGAGGGTGGTGACCGCCAGTCCCAGGGTGATGTTGGGTTTATCGTCCACAAGTCCCTCGTGAACAACGTGGTGAAGATCGAGGGTGTCGACCAGGGTGGTGTACCTTATACTCAGAATATCCTCAAGATATTCGCTGAAGGTCATACAGGTCTACGCCCCGACCTCGGCACACCGGACGACGAAGTGGAGACCATGTATGAGGATATCTCTAAAGCCATGCATGGTTTCAAAACTCACTTCACCGTTGTCATGGGGGACTTCAACGCAAAACTGGGCAAACGAGACAGGGATGAGCTGCAGGTGGGGCAATTTGGAGTTGGACGTCGGAACTACCGGGGCCACCAACTGGCTAGTTTTATGGAGAAAGAGGGCCTCTATATGATGAACTCCTTCTTCAAAAAGCGTGAGCACAGAAAGTGGACCTGGCAGAGCCCAGATGGTGCAACAAAAAACGAGATTGATTTCATCATGTCAACCAAGAAGCAAATGTTCAATGATGTCTCTGTGATCAATTCGGTGAAAACCGGGAGCGATCACCGCATGGTAAGAGGCACATTGAACATCAATATCAAGCTAGAAAGGTCTCGACTGATGAAGTCTACGCTCCGTCCAGCACAGATCCAAATCCAAAACCCCGAAAGCTTTCAGCTCGAACTCCAGAATCGTTTCGAGTGCCTAGGGAGCTCAGTGGACGAATACAACGATGGGTTCGTGGAAACTGTCCATACGACCGGGTCTAAGTTCTTCAAGACACGTCGTACAGATCAGAAAAAGAGGTTCTCCGATCAAACTCTCAAGCTCATGAAGGAGCGGCGTGAGATGATCCTGCAGTCTTCAGACGAGGCGTTGAAATACCGGCAGCTCAATAGACAGATCTCTAAATCCTTGAAGAGCGACCTTCGCCGCTTTAATACCGAGCGCATTAAAGACGCAATCGAACGGAACAAAGGCTCCAAGGTATTTTCAAGAGATCCGGCTATTGGGCAGAGCCAGCTCATGAAACTGAAGACCGACGATGGCAGGATCTTATCCGCCAAACCGGAGCTACTGAGGGAGATCGAGAGCTTCTATGGACAGTTGTACACGTCAACCAGCAAACCCATTGTCGACCTAGCAAACGACCCAAGAGCTAGACTAACCCGACACTATACCGAAGACATCCCGGACGTCAGCCTGTACGAGATTAAGATGGCTCTGAAACAGCTCAAAAACAACAAGGCACCGGGGGATGACGGAATTACGGCCGAACTCCTGAAGGCGGTTGGAAAACCGGTACTTAAGGCCCTTCAGAAGCTGTTTAATTCCGTCATACTCGAGGGGAAAACGCCACAGGCATGGTGCAGGGGTGTGGTGGTGCTCTTCTTCAAGAAGGGTGACAATGCCCGGTTGAAGAATTACAGGCCCATCTCACTTCTAAGCCATGTCTACAAGTTGTTTTCAAGAGTCACCACGAATCGTCTCGCGCGCAGGTTTGACGATTTCCAGCCACCCGAACAAGCCGGTTTCCGAAAAGGCTTTAGCACCGTGGACCACATACATACGCTTCGGCAGTTTATACAGAAGACCGAAGAGTACAACTTGCCTCTCTGTTTAGCGTTTGTGGACTACGAGAAAGCCTTTGATTCGATCGAGACCTGGGCTGTACTGCAGTCTCTCCAACGGTGCCAAATTGACTACCGGTACATCGAGGTGTTGAAGTGTTTATACAAAAACGCCACCATGTCAGTCTGACTTCAAGACCAAGCCTCGGAACCTATACTTCTGCAGCGAGGTGTAAGACAGGGAGACGTAATATCTCCGAAACTGTTCACCGCTGCACTGGAGGATGTCTTCAAGGTTCTGGACTGGAGAGGGCTAGGCATCAACGTCAATGGCGAGTACATCACTCACCTTCGGTTTGCCGACGATATAGTGGTCATGGCTGAGACCATGGAGGACCTCAGTACAATGCTCGATGACCTCAGTACAGCTTCCGAAAGAGTGGGTCTAAAAATGATCATGGAGAAGACGAAGGTCATGTTGAATGCCCATGTCACACCCATTCCTATCAAGATCGGAGACTCTACACTCGAAATTGTAGACGATTATGTATACCTAGGACAAACGGTCCAGTTAGGTAGGTCTAATTTCGAGAAAGAGGTCAATCGTCGAATCCGACTCGGCTGGGCAGCGTTCGGGAAACTGCGCGGTATGTTCTCGTCCAACTTACCGCAGTGTCTCAAGACGAAAGTCTATGACCAGTGTGTGTTGCCAGTGATTACATACGGGACTGAAACGTGGTCGCTCACAATGGGCCTTATCAAAAGGCTTAAAGTCACCCAAAGGGCAATGGAGAGGGCTATGCTCGGAGTTTCCTTGCGTGATCGAATCAGAAATGAAGACATCCGCAAGAGAACCAAGGTCACCGACATAGCCCGAAGTATTGCTAAACTTAAGTGGCAGTGGGCAGGGCACATTGCTCGCAGAACGGATGGCCGCTGGGGCCGGAAAGTTCTGGAGTGGCGACCGCGAACCGGAAGACGATGCGTTGGAAGACCTCCCACTAGGTGGACCGATGACCTGGTGAAGGTTGCGGGAGTCCGGTGGATGCGAGTCGCAAGGGACCGGTCAATGTGGCGACACTTGGGGGAGGCCTATGTCCGCCAGTGGGCGTCTTTCGGCTGAGATGATGATGATGAACTGCTTATAAAGTACTCAGCGCGAAATCAATTCCAAGTAAGTGATTCCATACTTTTGCTCGCGAGTGAAGTATAACAACTTGGTATTTATTACATTCAGTATATTTTAGTGTTTGTTTAGTAATTCTATTATTATCATTGCTTACCAGTCGTATTATTAGACAAATGGTTCTTTCTTTTGGAAAACCAAGAAAGCTCGTCAATTAACGAATTAACTTATAAATGAGTCGCAGAATTCACGTAAAAAGGGACTGAAAAATATGAGGGCGAGAATGTCCCAATATTGAAAAAAAAAATAACTAAAAAACAACGCCTCACGACAGTACCCGAATTTCAGTACAGTTCCATGGCTTCCGAAATCTTAGCGTCAGCTAAAATACCTATGGCAATCTAGTTTCGCATTGGTCGTTGAATAACATTTTATTTTATCACTAAAAGGTATGAAATAAAAAAAAATAATTAAAAAATAAAAAAACACGCCTGCCATGTTAAAAAAATATCTGAAAAGTAAAAAATAAGTAAATAAAAATGGAAAAAATAGCTAAAAACTAAAAAATAAGTAAATAAAAATGAAAAAAAAAATAACTAAAAAGTAAAAAATTACTTGCTAAACGAAAGGATAAACTATTGTACTGGGCCGTTACGATGGACGAGATGGCAATCAGAAAACTTGTTCATTGGGACTGGGAAAAATGCATTATTGTACTGGGCCGTTACGATGGACGAGATGGCAATCAGAAAACTTGTTCATTGGGACTGGGAAAAATGCATTGGTTTGGTTAATTACGGAGAAGCGTTAGATGGCCATAGCATTGCAGAAGCTAGAGAAGCCTTGGTCTTTATGGTAACATCTATCAATGATGGGTGGAAAATTCCTGTAGGTTATTTTTTAATTAACGGGTGCACCAGGGAGCAAAAGGCTCATCTGGTAATGCAATGTATAAATTTGTTATTGGACTGTGATATAATTATATTATCTCTGACATTTGATGGGTGCCCTGCAAATTTTTCGATGGCCAAAAGTTTGGGTTGCAGTTTGGACTCAACTGAAAATATTGCAGTTCTCGGCTCATAAACACCCTCGCCTTACGGCTCGTGTGTTAATTATATCGCCTTGTACTACAATAACAAACTTTCTCCACTTGTATCAAAAGAAAGATCAATTTTTTTTTTGCGTATTTTTAAAAAAGTTGTGGAACAACCACCCCAGAGATTTTTCGTTACTAACACATATTAAAAGCACACACATTAAAATAAACAGAGGTTAAGTAGGGTAAAAATACACAAGTGTGGCAACACTTCCTATTCAATCGATCTATCTCATGTGGCCATGCTTACCAGCTGTCTATAGTTTTCTCTGTCTACGACGGTGGTTTGTTAGTTACTAGATCAGTTTAGCAAGTTAAATACCTACCTTATTAGTAAAACTCCTTAGCTACAAATGAAACGAAAACTTTTTTTCATAAATTGCTACAAATTATTATATCAGAAAAATAAATGAAAAAAAAACTCATGAAGAAAAATTGTAATGGCTTCGTTACGACTCACTTAATTATCATAAGCTACGACATAATAATGATGTGATCAGCCGTAAAGAGAACTTTTACAAATAAGGAAAGTTTTCTGTTACGATATTAATATAATAACTCTTTGCCATAAATGTTTTTTTTCAAGTTTCTTGCCAGGACATCGGTTGCCACCGAGCCAGATTTTCAACTACGAACACACTGTCATTACGTTTGCTTCTTCAGAGTCAACATTCGTTTGAAGGTTTCCTACCTCAAAAATAAAAAGGAACCCTTGTCTGTCGGATATGATCCTTTTCTTCAGGAACGCTTAGAGAAACAGTTGCCTACGGTCTCTTTCAGCAGTTAAAGATCAAACTTCTCAATCAAACGAATCAGTACTTATATTTTTCCCGTTAGCCTAGAATCACGAAGGCAAGAAGCAATGTCTTACGGCAGATTTAAAGGAAAGAATCTAAAAACCGTAAATAATTATGTTGTACACGCTACCCTCGGTGTGCGAGACTAAATTCACACTTGGCCGGTTTTTAGCAGTAGATAGAGAAGAGCATGTATTTAGAAGACGACATTTTCGTTTTAGAAGAAAACACATTGGCTAAAATCCTAACAGGCGCCATTAAAACTTATTCCATTCAATAATAACAAAACCAATAACACAAATAAGGTTTGTATCAACTGTTACAAGGATATGCTCAAATCGCTAACATTTTGCTAACAGCTAAAATATACGTTCGTGAGATAATTCAGGGCATTAACTGTTTTACCGACATACTCTTTCGGTTGGAAATGGAACATTTAGGAGCTGTGTGTGAAGGGATAAGAGTGTAAATGGATTTCGGTAACGGAAAAGTTAATATTGTAAGGAAATTCGGGGACGTCTAGATGTATGAGGGCTAGAAGTGACAATCTGTAGTATTTGGTAAATACTGGGTGGAAGAGACGCCGAAGCACAAACGGCGCATCATTAATTACGAATTAGTAATTTTTCATCAGTAATAAAAAAAAATCTGTTGTTTGCAACAGCTGTTGTGCTAAAATTCTTTCTATGCTATTTCAAAACACAATTTACCTAATAAGTTCGGTGCAGTTGATTTTCTGCGTAGTCCTCACATCAGGCGGACGTGTATGACTAGAGGCATGAAATGAAGCAAAATGAAAAAAGTGAGTTTGTTGTATGGTGGGACTATAGTTTCTGCCACCATGGAGATAAGGCTTGAATTTATGCATGTATGTAAGTTCGCTAAGCTGGTATTGGACTGGTCACGTTTGCACTATTTTGGTCCACAGTTCCATTGAGCAGTGGACCAGAAAGTTGTAGTTTAATTGTAGACCAAAATAGTCACTTTCTCAAGCCCTGACATAGCTAGATGGCGTCGCGGTAGACCTGAACCTAGAAGATGGCGGGATGATCTGGACAGGACCAGTGACCAGTAGGCCAAGTTGGCCAAGAAACGAAATAATTTCAAGTCCCCATGGGAGAGGTCTTTGCTCAGCTGCAGGATGATGCAGGCTATCAGTATCACTATGTAATTAGTTTATCTGTTCTGTATCTAGGGACCAAACAACATCTTTCCAGTCGCATCCAGTACAGATGTATATCAGCGAATGGAAGACGTCCAAGTAACGCCTTTGATAATGTATGACGCGAGGGCTGCCGTAGTCAGAATTGATTGATACGATTTTAAGTGCCGCATATATGAAATCAGGTTTTTCTTTCATTCTTATGCTGTGTTTTAGTATATGTGAGGTGTGGTGGGTGTTTAAGTAGCCATGTTTTAGGCCTGTTTTTTGTGGGTTATGTTCCATTAGGTTTTAGTTGCGAACCTAAAATCTGCGGAATCCGATTACGAAGACTGAATAATTATCTGTATATTATTTTCAAAGTCAAAGTCAAAGTCAAAGATTTATTTGCCGATAAATATGGTTACAAAAGTTCTTTATCGAATGGTATAATAGTAGCCTAACATATTCAATCATAAAATAATGACATGCAAATTTTTGGTACAATGACAATCATTTAAATTTAAACTGAAATGTCGTAACTTTTGTCGTAATTGTACTCGTAGCTCGTTTTAAAAATACATAGTAGAATAACAAAACCTTGGTTGAAAATCATATGCTAAGCAAAACAAAATAATTAGTATACACAATACTTGACTCTTCAACTAAAGGAACTCTCTTGGCAAATCAAATACATGAAAAAGCGGCCAAGCGGAGTCGGACTCGCCCATGAAGGGTTCCGTAGCAGCAAGTAACATAATATAAAAGTTGTTGTAGTAGAAATTAAATGATTTTTTTTTAATATTTGAGTTGATTGAATTAAAGGTAAATTGCGGTTTACGATTTATGACGTAATAAAAAAAAACTACTAACTAGATCTCGTTCAAACCAATTTTCGGTGAAAGTTTAAGTGTTTTGCTCTTTTTACTTTTCGTTGTTTAATTAATTTATTTTCACAAAAATCACTCAAGTAAATAGTAGAGAGATAAATAAATAAAACCCATATATTCATTTGTTATTTTTATTAGATAAACATTGGTATTGGTTGAAATGAAAGATCTTATCACTTCGGCAAAAACAATCCGTCTCATTTTTCCAATATGTTCCTTCCTTACAGTGGTTAAGGTTCAATTTGGTGTGGCCTAAATGTTGGCAAAAAAAACTTGTATGCAAACTGGTTTCAAACATAATAATAACTATCCATACTCGACGTTCGAATGAATAAAACACAGTTCTTTACCTACCAGTTTTATTGACAAAGACAAAGTTTTTTGTTGGTAAGGATGGGCGAAAATAATTTGTCAAAGTGGGTAGGTAGGTATATAAATTGAATCGAAGTAAAATTAGAGGTGAAGTGAATTAACATGTTAGATAGTAAGAAATTATGACAACTTCTAACCCCATAATAATAACATCACTTCACCAGACTTTCAATACTCAATATGAGTTGTGGTTTAAAAAAGCAGACTATGACAATATGTATAACTTTAATGATTGCTAAGGTTTTTATTTGTTCACATTCACTAAACAAATATAATCATAATTATTTATAATTACATAATAATATGATAACGCATTTTTTCCGCTATTTAACCCCAATACCCGACAGAAATTCGGCCACAATTCCTACAAGACAGAAGACTACATTCCTTATACTTTTCCCCACAATATTTTACGCCCATCCTTATCCGATTTCAAAGGTTTTATCGTCGCTAAAAATCACTACATAATTATATTGTTCTCCTAATCAAAATTAAAGCTGTAGTAGGTTTTGTCGGTGTGAAGTGGCTGCAAAATCTTCCGCGCTGACTGCTGCAACGTGAACCAGCGGAATTTAGGTGATTTCTCACAATTTGTATGTGTCACCGTAAAATTGTCAAATACGTTATATTGTAATATCTCTAGCGATATTGTAAAGTCTCGAATTATTGTCAAATGAACATACTGCTTACAATAAAACGCATTCTTTTTCGTGAAATGCATGCGATGGTAGTCAACTCACGCGGTGTGGAGAGAAGGAGGGGTCCCCCTGTCCCAGTGGTACCACTCTCATGAAAAGATACTGTACCATTCCTGAGAAATATCGATTAATATAACCTAACCTTAAAACACTTCATATTCCCCTAAAAAGCGTAGTCGACGGAGCCCCGCTTCGCGGGGCCCCTATTTCCGAGTGCAGGGTTTAAAGGAACCTAACTAACCTAACGGGGGGGGGCCCCAAGTCCCGTTTATGGGGGCAAGAGATACTTCCGTATGTTCAGTTGACAATAATTCGAGACTTTACAATATCGCTAGAAAGATACACGTTATATTGTAATATAACGTATTTGACAATTTTACGGTGGCATATGCACACATTGTGTGCTGTTACGCGGGTGGACAAGAAGCCTTGCCACGATGATTGATGAATTTGCCTTTGGTTTTGGCTTACGTCGAAGATGTTCTACGTCTCCAGAATCCGCATATCGGTGGACCCATAACTGCACGGTTCTCCTCTGTGGATAAAAACAGTTTTATAATAATAGCTAAATAAATAATAATAAATAAAATAAATAAATAAATTCCTAATTGATATAACTTATATAAATACTTAGATACAAGATAATAATATACACTAACATAACAAAACATAATCTACGATTAATTACTATTTACGTTTTTCGAAGACTTTTCTTTAATCTGTTTATAAGCCCGTAGTAGGACATAAATGGTCTGAACCAAGTTAATTGTCATACGTAACCATCAAAAATGGTTTAAAAAAAAACTAATTTACGATATCATACTAGGTATTATATCTATGGTAGGCATTTATTGCACTTAAATTTAATTAATTAGGTAGGTAAAATATCAACGTAATATCTAATTGTTACTCACCGATATCATTCAGCGCTTTGCAATTTCCCTTCTACTTAGTGTGTCGAAGACAATTCAAATTGAGCATTTTCAGTAACATCCATCAACTCCTGTGACGTGTGAACTACAGGACAGGCAGGACACGGTATCAAGTGTCCCATCGTTTGTGATGTAAAAACTAACACCACATTTACACTCACAATCTCACTTGTTTTGCATGCACGTTTTGCTCATGCAGAACAACTATTTCTGGCTTTTTGAACATTGACAAATGTTGCATGGTTGGATCCACAGAATAAATCACAACCACAGGTAATCGTATTACCCAGTACTAACTGGGTTGTATGGTAAAATTGGTTGTCAGATTTTTTGGGCCACTGAATACCTGTAACGACTGTCAAAAATTTACAAATGACAGCTAGGACCAACAGCATAACGTGCTTTCCGAGGTAAGAAGAAAACACGTTATGTAATGGTGGTTACCCATCCTCAGACCAACCTAGGCAAGCGCCTGTTTTATTTAGCCACGACAACACGACACGACGACACGATGCATGCCTAGAAATATTACAAGGAAACTATTATCTACGTTTGATGGTCTGCATTGTAGGAGACAGCATTGCTGGGACATAGGGATTTCCAGTAATGGGATTTTTTTATTTATTTCCATGAAATTGATATAATTTCAAACGCGTTCATGAATAAATGCAGTACCTACTCACTAACTATAAAATATTCATCTCCTATTCGGTTGAAAACACGGCAGACTGCTACAGCTAAAATAAATCCAATTTTAGAATACTAAAATAAATTGTTTAGCACAAAATCATGTCCCAAAAGAGTTCCGTCTATCTAACTTACAAAAATAGGACAAGTAGGAGTCGAGCTCGCAGTTGTAGGGTTCCGTATCATCGTAGTAGTCCCCTTTCATCATCATCATCAGCCTATTAATGTTCCTACTGCTGGGACACAGGCCTCCTCTCTATAAGAGGAAATGGGCTATGGGCACCACGCGGGCCCGTTGAAAATCTCCTCCCTGCCCATGTCTTCGATTTTTTTGGTTCTAACATGCCGGTTTCCTAACCCCCAAGCCACTTCGAATTCATTTTTATTATTTGTTGTCTTAGCGGCAACAGAAATTCACATTCTGTGATTTCAACTGTCAACCGACGGATCATGAGATACAGCCCGCTGACAGACAAACGAACGGACAGCGCGGCGGAAGCTTAGCTTAAACAGGGTCCTATTGTCACGGAACCCTGAAAAGTGCTGCATATAGTATTTCGTTTCTGCTTTGATGAAACAATGCGACACGAACAGGTAAAAGTGCTTAACGGCACGTCACTAGCTACGATCCTATTGGTCCTAATAGGCACATCACTAGTGCATACAGTTAGTATCTGGTAGTTGGGTTAGTCCTTTTGGAAGCATTTAAAACAATTTATTTATAGGAGTTAAATTATCGGTGAGCAGTTCATATTGCTTTGTAGACTAAGGCACGTTCCCACTATGTCGTGACGACATAAATAATCGTGTAGTTTTAAGTGTCGTGGCTTGTGTATTTAAATGGAGGTGTTCACATATAGAATGACGCGATTACTGTCATCCACGACTTTTTCCTACTATGAACCTACGATAAATAAATCGTCACGACATACTGGGAACGGGGCCTTACTCGTATTATAGTTACTGTTGATGGTGACGTTTTGGTTTTTAAGCAACATTTTGCACTATAATTATTACATTGAGATTTCGAGTTTGAACCCAAGGCACGCACCTGAGTATGTTTTTTTGGTTTCATGCGCGTATTGTACAATTATAACTTGCTTTCAATGAAGGAAACATTAGGACGAAACCAGTATGCCTGAGAGATTTTTCTCGACAGTCAAGTCAGAGACCCACGGGCGGCATAAAAACTCTGACACCGGGTCAGGAGCCTAATTCTGCTATTTTAATAAATTCGTCACTCCAACACGATTCCATTCCCATCCCATTGTCATTATGCTTCAAGTTCGTAATCTGCTAAATTCACAATGTTCGGTCAATGGTCTCGTAATAAAATTGTGTTTGATGGCATTGTCGTATTGTAATTATTATAAAACCCTTAGTACAAATGGTTTTCGAAATCTACTACTAAATGCGAACATTTATTCATGCCAGATTTCATGCACGAGATTAATATTCTATGACATTTCTTTCAATGGAGTGTCAGTGGTTGTTCATTGAGAAGTCATAATGGAGGTCTAAAAAATTAGCGATGTAAAATCAGCAGTGTGAAAAAAAAAAACTGCAAAATTTGTTGCTTTTTTGTTGCTAATTAGTTGCCAAAAAATTTTTTTTGTTGCTCCAGCCTATCGCAAAAAAATTGCAGTAACGCTAGTTTTTCATTATGATAGCGTGGAAATCACTCGATGTGGAATTATCGATCAAGCGAATAAGGGTTAATTTGTTGCTAATTTGTTGCTAAAAGATGCAAAAGAAAAAAATAAAAAAAATCATAAAAATAAATTTTTGTTAAATATGCCAAAATAAATAAAGTCCACGCCAGCTTAACTCTCAAGTTTTTCGTAGAAAATGCTAAATAAAAATTTGTTGCTGCTCATACTGAAGCTACTCTGAGCACAGAGAGTCAGCAACAAAATAAAAACTGAAAGTCGGATTAGTTCGGAGATCGGTTTACGAAAAAGCCGGCCACGCCAGCTTAACTCTCGAATTTTCTGTGGAAAAACTATAGTAAAAATTTGTTGCTGTTCATATTGCAGCTAGTCTGAGTACAAAGAGACAGCAACAAATTAGAAACCGAAAGTCGGATTAGTTTGGAGATCGGTTAAAGAAGAAGCCGGCCACGCCAGCTTAACTCTCGATTTTTCTGTGGATAAACTATATTAAAAATTTGTTGCTGGTTAAATTGCAGCTAATCTGAGTACAAAGAGTAAGCAACAAAATATAAACTGAAAGTCGGATTAGTTTTCAGATCGGCTTACGAAAAAACCGGATACGCCAGCTTAACTCTCGACTTTTCCGTAGTAAAACTATAGTAAAAATTTGTTGCTGTTCATATTGCAGCTAGTCTGAGTACAAAGAGACAGCAACAAATTAGAAACCGAAAGTCGGATTAGTTTGGAGATCGGTTAAAGAAGAAGCCGGCCACGCCAGCTTAACTCTCGATTTTTCTGTGGATAAACTATATTAAAAATTTGTTGCTGGTTAAATTGCAGCTAATCTGAGTACAAAGAGTAAGCAACAAAATATAAACTGAAAGTCGGATTAGTTTGGAGATCGGTTTACGAAAAAACCGGCTACGCCAGCTTCACTCGCCTTTTCCGTAGTAAAACCATAGTAAAAAATTGTTGCTGCTCGTACTGCAGCTAGTCTGAGTACAAAGAGTCAGCAACAAAATAGAAACCGAAAGTCGTATTAGTTTGGAGATCGATTTTCGAGAAAATCGGCTACGCCAGCTTCACTCTCGACTATTCCGTAGAAAAACTATGATATAAATTTGTTGCTGCTCATGCTGCAGCTAGTCTGAGTACAAAGAGTCAGCAACAAAATAGAAACCGAAAGTCGGATTAGTTTGGAGATCGGTTAAAGAAAAAACCGGCAACGCCAGCTTAACTCTCGACTTTTCTGTGGATAAACTATATTACAAATTTGTTGCTGGTTAAATTGTAGCTAGTCTAAGTACAAAGAGTCAGCAACAAAATCAAAACTGAAATTCGGATAAATTTGGAGATCGGTTTTCGAAAAAATCTGCTACGCCAGCTTCACTCTCGACTATTCCGTAGAAAAACTATGATACAAATTTGTTGCTGCTCATGCTGCAGCTAGTCTGAGTACAAAGAGTCAGCAACAAAATAGAAACCGAAAGTCGGATTAGTTTGGAGATAGGTTAAAGAAAAAACCGGCCACGCCAGCTTAACTCTCGACTTTTCTGTGGATAAACTATATTACAAATTTGTTGCTGGTTAAATTGCAGCTAGTCTAAGTACAAAGAGTCAGCAACAAAATAGAAACCGAAAGTCGGATTAGTTTGGAGATCGGTTAAAGAAAAAACCGGCCACGCCAGCTTAACTCTCGACTTTCTGTGGAGAAACTATATTAAAAACTTGTTGCTGGTTAAATTGCAGCTAGTCTAAGTACAAAGAGTCAGCAACAAAATAAAAACTGAAATTCGGATAAATTTGGAGATCGGTTTTCGAAAAAGCCGGCTACGCCAGCTTAAGTCTCGACTTGCCGTAGTAAAACTATAGTAAACATTTGTTGCTGTTCGTATTGCAGCTAGTCTGAGTACAAAGAGTCAGCAACAAAATAGAAACTGAAAGTCGGATTAATTTGGAGATCGGTTCACGAAAAAGCCAGCCACGCCAGCTTAACTCTCGACTTCTGTGGAAAAACTATATTAAAAACTTGTTGCTGGTTAAATTGCAGCTAATCTGAGTACAAAGAGTCAGCAACAAAATAGAAACTGAAAGTCGGATTAGTTTGAAGATTGGGTAATGAAAAAGCCAGGCCACGTCAGCTTAACTCTCGACTTTTCTGTGGAGAAACTATATTAAAAATTTGTTGTGGTTAAATTGCAGCTAGTCTAAGTACAAAGAGTCAGCAACAAAATAAAAACCGAAAGTCGGATTAGTTTGGAGATCGGTTTTCGAAAAAATCGGCTACGCCAGCTTCACTCTCGACTATTCCGTAGAAAAACTATGATATAAATTTGTTGCTGCTCATGCTGCAGCTAGTCTGAGTACAAAGAGTCAGCAACAAAATAAAAACCGAAAGTCCGATTAGTTGGTTTACGAAAAAACCAGCTACGCCAGCTTAAGTCTCGACTTGCCGTAGTAAAACTATAATAAAAATTTGTTGCTGTTCGTATTGCAGCTAGTCTGAGTACAAAGAGTCAGCAACAAAATATATTATACCGAAAGTCAGATTAGTTTGGAGATCGGTTTACGAAAAAACCAGCTACGCCAGCTTAAGTCTCGACTTGCCGTAGTAAAACTATAGTAAAAATTTGTTGCTGTTCGTATTGCAGCTAGTCTGAGTACACTGAGTCAGCAACAAAATATAAACTGAAAGTCGGATTAGTTTGAAGATTGGGTAATGAAAAAGCCAGGCCACGTCACCTTAACTGTCGACTTTTCTGTGGAGAAACTTTATTAAAAACTTGTTGCTGGTTAAATTGCAGCTAGTCTAAGTACAAAGAGTCAGCAACAAAATAAAAACTGAAATTCGGATAAATTTGGAGATCGGTTTTCGAAAAAGCCGGCTACGCCAGCTTCACTCTCGACTATTCCGTAGAAAAATTATGATATAAATTTGTTGCTGCTCATGCTGCAGCTAGTCTGAGTACAAAGAGTCAGCAACAAAATAGAAACCGAAAGTCGGATTAGTTTGGAGATCGGTTAAAGAAAAAACCGGCAACGCCAGCTTAACTCTCGACTTTTCTGTGGATAAACTATATTACAAATTTGTTGCTGGTTAAATTGTAGCTAGTCTAAGTACAAAGAGTCAGCAACAAAATCAAAACTGAAATTCGGATAAATTTGGAGATCGGTTTTCGAAAAAATCTGCTACGCCAGCTTCACTCTCGACTATTCCGTAGAAAAACTATGATACAAATTTGTTGCTGCTCATGCTGCAGCTAGTCTGAGTACAAAGAGTCAGCAACAAAATAGAAACCGAAAGTCGGATTAGTTTGGAGATCGGTTAAAGAAAAAACCGGCCACGCCAGCTTAACTCTCGACTTTTCTGTGGATAAACTATATTACAAATTTGTTGCTGGTTAAATTGCAGCTAGTCTAAGTACAAAGAGTCAGCAACAAAATAGAAACCGAAAGTCGGATTAGTTTGGAGATCGGTTAAAGAAAAAACCGGCCACGCCAGCTTAACTCTCGACTTTCTGTGGAGAAACTATATTAAAAACTTGTTGCTGGTTAAATTGCAGCTAGTCTAAGTACAAAGAGTCAGCAACAAAATAAAAACTGAAATTCGGATAAATTTGGAGATCGGTTTTCGAAAAAGCCGGCTACGCCAGCTTAAGTCTCGACTTGCCGTAGTAAAACTATAGTAAACATTTGTTGCTGTTCGTATTGCAGCTAGTCTGAGTACAAAGAGTCAGCAACAAAATAGAAACTGAAAGTCGGATTAATTTGGAGATCGGTTCACGAAAAAGCCAGCCACGCCAGCTTAACTCTCGACTTCTGTGGAAAAACTATATTAAAAACTTGTTGCTGGTTAAATTGCAGCTAATCTGAGTACAAAGAGTCAGCAACAAAATAGAAACTGAAAGTCGGATTAGTTTGAAGATTGGGTAATGAAAAAGCCAGGCCACGTCAGCTTAACTCTCGACTTTTCTGTGGAGAAACTATATTAAAAATTTGTTGTGGTTAAATTGCAGCTAGTCTAAGTACAAAGAGTCAGCAACAAAATAAAAACCGAAAGTCGGATTAGTTTGGAGATCGGTTTTCGAAAAAATCGGCTACGCCAGCTTCACTCTCGACTATTCCGTAGAAAAACTATGATATAAATTTGTTGCTGCTCATGCTGCAGCTAGTCTGAGTACAAAGAGTCAGCAACAAAATAAAAACCGAAAGTCCGATTAGTTTGGAGATCGGTTTACGAAAAAACCAGCTACGCCAGCTTAAGTCTCGACTTGCCGTAGTAAAACTATAATAAAAATTTGTTGCTGTTCGTATTGCAGCTAGTCTGAGTACAAAGAGTCAGCAACAAAATATATTATACCGAAAGTCAGATTAGTTTGGAGATCGGTTTACGAAAAAACCAGCTACGCCAGCTTAAGTCTCGACTTGCCGTAGTAAAACTATAGTAAAAATTTGTTGCTGTTCGTATTGCAGCTAGTCTGAGTACACTGAGTCAGCAACAAAATATAAACTGAAAGTCGGATTAGTTTGAAGATTGGGTAATGAAAAAGCCAGGCCACGTCACCTTAACTGTCGACTTTTCTGTGGAGAAACTTTATTAAAAACTTGTTGCTGGTTAAATTGCAGCTAGTCTAAGTACAAAGAGTCAGCAACAAAATAAAAACTGAAATTCGGATAAATTTGGAGATCGGTTTTCGAAAAAGCCGGCTACGCCAGCTTCACTCTCGACTATTCCGTAGAAAAATTATGATATAAATTTGTTGCTGCTCATGCTGCAGCTAGTCTGTGTACAAAGAGTCAGCAACAAAATAAAAACCGAAAGTCCGATTAGTTTGGAGATCGGTTTTCGAAAAAATCGGCTACGCCAGCTTCACTCTTGACTATTCCGTAGAAAAACTATGATAAAAATTTGTTGCTGCTCATACTGCAGCTAGTCTGAGTACAAAGAGTCAGCAACAAAATAGAAACTGAAAGTCGGATTAGTTTGGAGATCGGTTTACGAAAAAACCGGCTACGCCAGCTTCACTCGACTTTTCCGTAGTAAAACCATAGCAAAAATTTGTTGCTGCTCGTACTGCAGCTAATCTGAGTACAAAGAGGCAGCAACATAATAGAAACCGAAATTCGGATAAATTTGGAGATCGGTTTACGAAAAAGCCGGCCACGACTGCTTAACTCTCGACTTTTCTGTGGAGAAACTACACACATCAAAAGTGTCTAGGGATCAAGCATTTTTATGCGGATTTCTTGAGATTGAGATGTGGCTTTGTAATAAATTTATGATTTAATAAATTTATATGGATCCTTTTTGGTGCATTTCATAATTTGAAACAGGAACTGTCAATCAAATTCGAGTAAAAGATGAAAATCAGTTGTCAATATTTTCCCTATAAAAACATACAACGCATTGAAGACATTATTAGTTCTACTGTTTCCCTACTACTGATTAAAACCAACGTTATTATGGAGCGGCGACGTCATTTAAGCAGGGAAGAAATGCTCAGAGCCGTGGGAATGATAGAAGCTGGTTCCCGGCAACGTACTGTGGCTTTAGCTCTGAATACAAGTCAGAGTGTTATCAGTCGACTTTGGACACGTTACCGAAGCACTGGTACCGGCTGAGCGCCATGGAGGACGGTATCGCTGCCCCACACGGAGACAAGACCGATACATTCAAATCTTAACTCGAAGAGCTCCAACAATAACCGCCATGATGTTAGCCGTGAGGCTTCATCACTCTTCAGGGAACTTAATTAGCGACCAAACAGTCAGAAACCGCTTGCATGAAGTGAACCTTCATTCCCGAAGACCGCTACGGGTACCACCTATAGCAATGCACAATCGTAGGATTCGATATCAATGGGCTCTTGAACACAGAAATTGGGCAGAAGAACAATGGCGTTTCGTGTGCTTTTCTGATGAGTCTCGTTTTGGTATGAGACCGGATACAAGACGTATACGACACTGGAGAACCCCTGGACGCCAACAGCGATTAAAATCCTGCCAGGAAGTCCATCCTAATAGTGGTGGAACCATCATGATATGGGCGGGTATTTGGATCGGCGGAAGAACTGAGTTGATTTGGATCAGAGGCAACCTCAACGCTCAAATTTATGCTGAGACGATTGTATCAGACGTCATCGTTCCTCTACAAGTGCAAATCGGTCCCTTATTTCAGTTAATGCATGATAATGCACGACCGCACACCGCAAGAGTTGTGAGACACTCTCGCCGCAGCTAACATCAATGTCCTGCCCTGGCCTGCTCAGTCGCCAGACTTGAACCCGATTGAGCATGCATGGGATATGCTACAGAGAAGAGCTCTGCCGAATATGGAGGGTATCCAGTCGCAAGAAGACCTTTTTTTGTTGTTGCAACGAACATGGGCGGCCATTCCACAGCGTGATTTGGATGAACTCATTTTGAGTATGCCAAACCGATGTTCTTGTGTTGTTAGTGTTCGCGGTAGAAACACGGATTATTAATTGTTTAAGTTACCCAATAAAATTTTAAAGAAAATTGTTATTTCAGACTTTTTTTCGAACTTTAATGTTAGTGGTTCAAATGTCAAAAATCCCTTTATTAGGAAAATGGCAAATTTCTTTATTAATGCAAAGGTGACTTGGTTTATCGTTACTGTGACAAACGAAAACACTTTATTTGATAAATCCTTAAAGAAAATTTTAATTAATATCAATCAGGAGAAAAGTTATTGCAAAAATATATGTTGATCCCTAGACACTTTTGATGTGTGTATATTAAAAAAATATGGCTGGTTAAACTGCAGCTAATGATAAAACTGAGTACATAGAGTCAGCAACAAAATAAAAACCGAAAGTCGGATTAGTTTTGTTAGAGTCACTCAACAGCTTTCTGAATCTCAGAGTTGGTTTTCTGTAACCGGCCTGTACCTTTTAGAAAAGCTTGGAAACTAAGCCCCACTGTCAAATCGTCAACACATACCTTAAAGTGTCTGTCTTTTTAATGTGAAAAGTAGTGTAAACAAAGTGCATTCATGACAATGTATACTTACTGTTTTGTGGGAGAAAACGTTAAATGCTCAACATGCTTTTTGTAGGTACGTTTCAAAAATGTCTTCTAATACCCCCATTTATTCATAATTTCCGGTTGTTCTTGTTCTCCACTCTTGGTGTTTTCATTCACCGCGGGCGGCGGGCTGTTATCAGTGTCAACTGTCACTGTCATAACAAAAGTCATCTTTTTCCTGCCCTGATACTTAGCCTTTTATGCAAATTTATCATTTTTTTTGTACTTTATTAGTAAGATCTAAATTCTTAATACTTAATTAGGATCTAGCCTAAAAGACTAATAAGCACTTTTGCACTTTTACACAAGTCCGTAGCACTTACTTTATTGACAGTAGTGATGCAACGAATGGATACAAAAACCAGACCATCCGGGTTTTTTAATGGTGTTAATCGTCATTTATTATTTCATTTAGATTCAGCCCGCGCTGTAATGATGCCGTTAAAAAAATGCGATTTATATCGCGGATCCAAATAAATCACGATACTAACCCTATAAAATATAATAAAATAACCATAAACAAGCATATTCTGAAGCAACGTCAAAAATAATTTTGACGTTGCTTTGTTTATTAGAGCCCCAAAGTTGGGTGCCATACGTCCAAATTGGCATCAGATTAATTATGCTTGTACTCGTATATGGTTATTTTATTATGTATCAATGATAGACAAGATTTCCTTCCGAGTAACCAATACTTACTCATAGATCATCGCTAATCGAGTTCCTGTCATTTCTCTTTGACATAAGCTATGGGCGAGCTCGTGTTCCACGCGCGCCTCAAAGAGATGTCAGCACATTGAAAGGCCCGCAAGGGCCGAAGCCTGCCGGGGTTGCGGGACTGTTCGAAAGAGATACCGTGGCCCCGGTACATAAAGGGCGAGGAAGGAACGTGAATGGGTTTTAGTTAGTATTAGCTTAAGGTACTTGCATACCATTTAGATGTGATAGTCCAAGTGTTTGTTTATAAAATCAAGGTGAATTGATTTTGACTCTTTCAGTTTGATCTTCCATTTTTGTGTCCAGTCATAAACTTTGTTCCCAGCTAGTTGAACTTTTTCTAGTACTTCTCTGTGGCTTGATCCAGTAGCCATAATTGCAGTATCATCTGCAAAGGTCGCAATGGTGCGGTTTTCCAGTTCTGGGATGTCACATGTGTATAACAAGTACAAAATTGGGCCTAGCACACTTCCTTGAGGTACACCAGCTTTTATAGCTTTTAGCTCGGAATATGCGTCCTCCTGCCGTATTCTAAACATTCTGTTAGTTGTATACGACTCTAGGATATCTGCAAATTCTGGTAGCATGCGTCTGAGCTTAAATATTAGACCCTTATGGCAAACTTTGGCAAAAGCTTGCGCGACATCTAAAAGTACGATGGAGCAGACTTCCTTGTTTTCAAGCCAAATTGATGATTTGGAATAAGTTCTCTATCTTCTATTATTGGTTTTAACCGTTTCAATAAGAGTTTTTAAATACTTTTGATAACAGAGAACTAGGTATATTCATACATATAATAAAGAAGGAGATATTTAATATGGCGTGGAGTTCAAAATGTATAGAAAACTGGTGAAGCAACAGTTGCCGTGGTTCCCCCTCCATAACGCTATTAATATTGCACACACAGTTCTGTCAAAACAATACTACGACCAAGTGCACACACGCGCCATCGTTAACTCTGTCATTTAAATATAAACCTTATTCTTTAACCACAGCGTACTTTTCCGTATAATTTACTCACACGAAAACAATTATCATTGTGTGTTGTTGGGAGACGAGGGCAGATATGACACAGTGCTTGACTAAATCGAAGAGTTTTCGATAAATATATCGATAATTTTTTATAAAGGTTTTGGAAATAAAGTAAATGAAAACAATATGAAACCTATAAAACATTCTTCAATTAATAAAAATATTTTAAAAACAATTACAAATCAAATAACACAGTTACACGTAGTTCAAAAACAAAATCAAAGCATTTATTTCAGTTAGGACTACAGGCACTATTGTTGTCAAAGACAAAAAAAAAATTTACCATAGACCATCGTCCCTCCAACCATCGTCCTTCCATGGATTACAAGAGTTAACAAGTTGAAGAAAAATCTGAAATAGTAATATAACAATTCGCAGTGCACTTTCTTGTCGATAGACTTTGTCAAACCTCCACGAGCACATCACTAGCTCACGCTCAAATACGGCGGACCAGAGCAGCGGACGCACCATGCGACATAACGGCTTAATGATGTTTCGTTATGTTCGCTGTACATTGCTTGTTTTGTTCAGTCACTCAGTGACAGACTGAGGTGGTTGTAAAAGAGCAATGTATTTAATGCAAACATAATACAGTCAAAGTAATACAAAAAAACTTAAATAAAGTAGTACAAGTCAGATATATTTTAGGGATTATGGTTTTTCGTGATTTTTATGACAAATATTGTAAAATACTTGTACCTACTTACCTGTGCTGTGGTAACTGATGCAATGACTTCTAAAGTTTTTGTCTTCCCTTCTATTTTTGCACTGATTCAGATATTTCTAATAAGCACATTGAGTTGATTGCTATATTGGAAGCTTTGTCCTATATACTGTCAATTAATGGCGATGATTTTGTGATTCTGACAGACTCCAAAAGCTCGCTGCAACACTTGGCTCGGCACACTTCTCACATGCGAGGTATTCCGACAGCCTACGCGTTATATGAATTGATCTTAAAACTTCAAGCTAATTCCAAAACGGTGCGCCTCCAATGGATTCCGTCACATATTCAATTTGAAGAAAATGATATTGTTGATTTACTCGCCAAACAAGCGTGTGTTGACGGAGTCCCTACGAATATTACTCCGCTATATTCAGACTATTTTGGAAAGGCAAAAAAAAGTGTTTAGATTTTTGGCAAGAGTATTTTGATGGAAGATCAAAAGAAAAGGGGATCTGGTACCGAACTATCCAGCCAGAGATCTCTCGGTCTCCGTGGATTGATTGTGATCTGAACAGGAAATTAATTACTATAGCTTTAAGACTTCGTTCCGGCCATATTCCTTCGAATAAGTTCTATCATTTAATGAAGAAAGTTTTGTCTCCAAATTGTGATGACTGTGGAGTAATTGATGATGTTCTTATTCTTATTCTTATTCTTTATTGCACACACAAAAATTAACAAACAGAAATTTACACAAAATTAAAATATATAGCTTATGTACAACGGCGAGCTTAACCCAGAATTGGGTTTTCTTACAGCAAACCATACTTGAATTGCGAGATTTGCAGGAGAGGATAAACCTATGTGCACAAACAATACAGTTAGAAACTTAAACTAACTTATTTTATACACTATATAATCTAATACATACCATACAATATACCAAATCATATATTTCATATCCTGATGGAGTGTGTCCGGAACGAAAATAGTAGACCTAATATGTGTTTGGACGATATAAAACGAATGCTATTGGCATTTGTAATTCCATCCTTGCTTTTCCAGTGTCCGAGAAAGCAAAAGAATTATATGAACTAGTAATAAGTAGATCGTAAGTTAGTGCTAAGTAGATCGTAAGTAATTTGCTTTTCTGTACTGGGCGATGTGGTCGCTAAGCGACAAAGCCCTTTAAATCAAATAAAAAAAACTATTTTTGCACGAAACCACCGAACAAGACGGCATAGCCGCCACTTCTTCTGTTTTTAATATTTCTGTCGGTCTAACGGGTGTAAAACACCTCTTCACGAGGCCGAAAGGCATTTGTTCTCCCCATCATTTCGATCATGTTTTTGTTCTACACCATACCTGGGAACCTTCTAGTTACGGAGATATTGGGGGTCAAAGTTACAAGTTTTTGACAAGATTTTTTTAACTAAAAGTTTTTTTTTGTAAGATTTTAACTTTTAGCATCTCCACGACCCCCATACTATTCAATCCATCCATCAGCACAATGTGTTAAGTGCGTTACACTGAGTTCTACCACAAAACATGATTTATAACCTCAAAAAAAAAGTTGTTTCCCAGCAATAATTTTTGCGTAAAGTTTCTTAGTTTGATGTACAGAATGCTTGGTTAACGGCTTTGTGATGAGGTGGTTTATACCCTGTATATGACGATGCTTCATGGGGTGGTTTCCCAGGCTTTGCAATCACAATGACTTCAGCAACCTTCCATGACATTTGGCATTAATTAAAGTTGCCAGCCTAACAAAATTACCCCAATTCAGGAGCATTTAGCTAAGTTATAATACACTAGCTGACCCACGCAACTTGGTCTGCGTCATATAAAAGAGAAAAAACCCACAAAAGGAAAATAAGTAGGTATTCCCCGTTTTTGCAAAAAAATTCATTTATGCTCCGCTCCTGTAGGTTGTAGCGTGAAATGGACTATCCAACACCAAAAGATATTTTCAGTTTCAATCAGTAGTTCCTGAGATTAGCGCGTTGAACAAACAAACAAACTCTTCAACTTTATAACATTAATCAATATATATCAGTACAATATTGTCACCGTAAAATAGGCTTGTTAACTGAAAAAATCTAATTAGTCCGTCACTTATATTATCAAAAAATATTTGACCCGTATTTTTTCTTTTGTCACATAAACCAAAATTGACGAAGATACGACGCTTTTAAAATTCCCAATACGTCACTGTTCGGTATCATTCTTAGTGAGTACCTACTGACGTCACGAGCCCCCACTCCCGAGTTTTGATGCGTTTTATCTTTGTCAATATTCGTTGATTTACAAAAACAAAAAATACGTGTCCATTATTTTCTAATACTCTAACTGACGGACTAAATAGATTTACAATTTATTGATGGTGGAAACAAGCCTATTGTCAAACACGTTATATTGTATTCTCTCTAGCGATATTGCAAACTCTCGAAATATTGTCAAACGAACATACTGCTTACAATAAAACGCATTATTTTTCGTGAAATGCATGCGATGGTAGTCAACTCACGCGGTGTGGAGGGAAGGAGGGGTCCCCCTTGCCCAATGGTACCACTCTCATGAAAAGATACTCTACCATTTCTGAGAAATACCGATTAATATAACCTAACCTTAAAACACTTTATATTCCCCTAAAAAGCGTAGTCGACGGAGCCCCGCTTAGTGTGCCCCTATTATTGATCTCCAAACTAATCCGACTTTCGGTTTCTATTATGTTGCTGACTCTTTGTACTCAGACTAGCTGCAGCATGAGCAGCAACAAATTTATATCATAGTTTTTCTACGGAATAGTCGAGAGTGAAGCTGGCGTAGCCGATTTTCTCGAAAATCGATCTCCAAACTAATACGACTTTCGGTTTCTATTTTGTTGCTGCCTCTTTGTACTCAGACTAGCTGCAGTACGAGCAGCAACAATTTTTTACTAGGGTTTTACTACGGAAAAGGCGAGTGAAGCTGGCGTAGCCGGTTTTTTCGTAAACCGATCTCCAAATTAATCCGACTTTCAGTTTATATTTTGTTGCTGACTCTTTGTACTCAGATTAGCTGCAATTTAACCAGCAACAAATTTTTAATATACTTTATCCACAGAAAAATCGAGAGTTAAGCTGGCGTGGCCGGCTTCTTCTTTAACCGATCTCCAAACTAATCCGACTTTCGGTTTCTAATTTGTTGCTGTCTCTTTGTACTCAGACTAGCTGCAATATGAACAGCAACAAATTTTTACTATAGTTTTACTACGGAAAAGTCGAGAGTTAAGCTGGCGTATCCGGTTTTTTCGTAAGCCGATTTGAAAACTAATCCGACTTTCGGTTTTTATTTTGTTGCTGACTCTTTGTACTCAGATTAGCTGCAATTTAACCAGCAACAAATTTTTAATATAGTTTTTCCACAGAAAATTCGAGAGTTAAGCTGGCGTGGCCGGCTTTTTCGTAAACCGATCTCCGAACTAATCCGACTTTCAGTTTTTATTTTGTTGCTGACTCTCTGTGCTCAGAGTAGCTTCAGTATGAGCAGCAACAAATTTTTATTTAGCATTTTCTACGAAAAACTTGAGAGTTAAGCTGGCGTGGACTTTATTTATTTTGGCATATTTAACAAAAATTTATTTTTATGATTTTTTTTATTTTTTTCTTTTGCATCTTTTAGCAACAAATTAGCAACAAATTAACCCTTATTCGCTTGATCGATAATTCCACATCGAGTGATTTCCACGCTATCATAATGAAAAACTAGCGTTACTGCAATTTTTTTGCGATAGGCTGGAGCAACAAAAAAAATTTTTTGGCAACTAATTAGCAACAAAAAAGCAACAAATTTTGCAGTTTTTTTTTTTTCACACTGCTGATTTTACATCGCTAATTTTTTAGACCTTCATAATGGCGCCATTATTATAGTAGAATTAACAAACTTGTCAAAATTTGACAGAACTTGATCATTATGAAATCAATGATCGAATACTCTGACACTATTGTAATAGCAGAATCGAGGCCCAGGCACTAAACACACGATAATGAAGAAAATTGCTTTGATAATATAACTACGGAAGTTAGATTTTGTGGTGCTTGGACTAAAAGTGGCCCTGTGTTACAATTTTGAAAAAGGGTACATGACAAAAAAAAATTGTCCGTCAGTCCGTCAGTTAGATAATCAACAAACGTTTGACCCGTATTTTTACTTTTGTTACATAAATCAAAATTGACGAAGATACGACGCTTTTAAAATACTCAAAACGTCACGCCGTGGTTTAATTTTTAGCTAGTTCTGACGTCACGAGCCCCGCATCAGAACTTCCCAGTTTTGATGCAAAAACAAAAAATACGTGTCCATTATTTTCCAATAAGTACTCTTAACTGACGGACTAATTCCAATATAGGAGAAGAATTCAGAAATAGAAAAGGCGTATTTTCTCTCAATGTGCAAGGAGTGTGCAATGCAGATTTGATGTTCATGAGTGTTGTAGCTCGTTGGCTGGGGTCTGCTCATGATGCCACTATATTCAACAACTCATTGCTGAAAGGTATGCTTTCATGTAAAATTTAGTTAACTTCCATTTTCATGTCTTCATATATTTGGTTCTAAATATTAGTTTTTTTTTAGTTTCATGCAGTTTTTTAGTTTCATGTAGTAACGTGTGGTGTTACTATTTAAAGTAATGAATGAATATATTTTTTTCCAGTACTATGTGAAGATGGGGTGTTTGGCAACAGGTGGCTCATTGGTGATAGTGCATATCCGTGCAATTCATATTGTCTGACACCAGTACTTAGCCCATCATCATCTAATGAGCATCGATATAATGATGCACATGTACTAACTAGAAATCCTATAGAAAGGTAATTAATAATTATTAAATGCTAGCTTCTGCCAGCGGCTTCGCCCGCGTGAAGTTTGATTATTGTCCCACGGGATCTTACTACCTGGATAAAAAGTATCCTATGTTTTAATCCAGGTTATAAACTATCTCTCTGTGTGCAAAATTTCATCCAAATCCGTTCAGTAGTTTTCGCGTGAAAGCGTAACAAACTTACATTCACATTTATAATATTAGTAGGGATCAGTCACACAAAGGTTTTTCCGCAAGTCACGAAATGAGTCACTAAAATCTTTGTATAATAAATATGAAAGCTCTAAAAAACAAATTAAGGAGCATATTCTTGTCACAAATGAGTTGGTTGACAAAGTGGACTTGCTGACTCTCAGCAACACGCATTGTACTTGTCGGAATGAACCCAGTCTTGATGCCCTCCAGCCTGAGGCAACGGAGGACCCGTCCCAAGCTGTGAGTGCTCAGAACTTCATCATTCATCAAAACCATGATTCACAAGTAGTACAGCCTGAGATTAGTCATTTTGTTTCACCTGATTGTAATGATTGTCATCATTCAGTTATGTTTTCTGATAGTATGGGTAGAGGGCTAGGTAAATTGATCAGTAATAACCTGAGTTACTATACCCAAAATTATTGCATGCCAGGGTCAAGCTACAAACAAGTAATGGCATCAGTAATAAAAAATGATTGTTATCTTAACACTACCATTACTCTATGTGTTGGTAATAGTTCTAATGTAAAAAAGGAAGATATCACCGACTGTGTTTCTGAGTTGCTAAAGTTAAGATGTAATAAAATCATATTGTGTGCTTTTCCATATTTTGAAAATTTAAGTAGTAGGAAAAACGATTATATACATATGTTGAATAAACATGTACATTTTTTAGTAGGTCACTATAGTGACAGGCTTATGTATCTGGATATCAACACTATAGTTGGTAATCTTAAGTCGACACGGGGTAAGGTGTATCTACCTATTGTATGTAGACACAAAATAGCTCGGCTATTAGCTTATAGTATTCACACAGACATAAATAGTATGTCTAAGTTTAGTTATATTATTAACACTGCGACGATTAGTAATTCTACTAATGTACAGGTGACAGGCACACATGAATATAGCACTAGTGCTATAAATATTTACAAACATTGTACTGAGGAGGATCCATCTGTCACCGTGGAAAATTCTCAATTAGGGTTTACTAGTGATAGGGTCATATCGTCTGAGGATGGCACAGGAGTCTCCGGCCTCACTTCAAATAAAAATTTAAACTAGAAAGTGAGACAACAGAAGGTACCATTAACAATATTTTTGTTAATCCTACCAACAGCAAGGTATCTTCTTGCACTCAATTAGTTAGTAAAAAAGGGCCTCAGCAGAACACCTTAAAATTATTCCACCAAAATATCCAAGGCATTTCTTCAAAATTATTAGAAATTGAATTGTTTTTAGAAAGTAGTAAGTTTGACATTATTTGTTTTACTGAACATTGGCTAAAGGATTACCAAATGCTTATTAATTATGAGAACTATATGGTGGGTAGCTGCTTTAATCGTAAAACTATGCTTCGTGGAGGTTCCCTAATATTAATTAAAAATAGTTTTAAATATAAGCAACGTAATGACATAGTAGGTCTCTCGGTTGAACATTGCGTCGAACTGTCCTGTGTTGAGCTAGATAAGCATGTAATTGTGTGTGTGTACAGACCCCCAAACTATCAAAACTTTTCCATATTTGAATCAATAATGGAAGATGTCCTGGCAAAACTTGCAGCCAGTAATAAATCTACAATAATTTGTGGTGATTTCAATATCAATATTTTAGAAGAACATTCAAATAGTGGTCGGTTATTAAATCTTTTTAAGTCATTTGACCTGACTAACGTTTTTGTTGAACCTACTAGAATCACAACATCTTCTGCTACTTGTATAGATAATGTTTTCTGCGATTGTGATTACTTAGATAAAGCCATAGTAAATTGTTTGCCGTCTGACCATAGCGGACAAACTGTAACTTATAGGTGTAATACACCATTGCAAAAAGTACAGATTAAATTTAGACCTATAACTTCTAGCAAATTAAATAGGTTTAATATTTCCCTACAGAACAAGTTAAGTGTTATGAGCCATGACGATATTAATATAAATCAATTTTATAATCGTTTCTTTTCAATAGTTCACACGGAATTCAACAAAACTTTTGAAAAGAAGACAAAAAGTATTTGCCCTAAATTCATATTTAGCGATTGGGCAACTAGAGGCATCAGAAAAAGTAGGGAAAGACTATTTGAGCTTTATGGCCTTAAGCCTTTTATTAACACTGAAACTTTTAACAAGTATGTTGCTAAGTATTCAAAAATTTTTAGAAATACATGCAAGGTTGCTAAAGCCCTGCACATTAGCAACAAGATCAAAACAGCAGAAAATAAAATAAAGACAGTTTGGAAAGTCATAAATAACGAGACTAACAGGAAGAAAATACGTAACACTAGCTACACATTAGATACAGCAAGTGGTCCTAAAAGCTCTAATCAGGAAGTAGCTCAAGAATTTGTAAATTTCTTTACAGAAATACCATTAAAAACTACGGAGGCTCTAAATTCCTCTCCTGAAGTCTCAATGGGTTTATTAAAGGCGAATGTGTCTGGCTGCCTGGCTGAATTTAAATTTAAACACATTAACCCTATGGTAGTTATTAAAGCTTTCCGGCAAATAAAAATCAAACTGACCGAAGATCTATGGGGAATGTCTATCAAAGTTTGTACATCCATACTTGAGACAATAGCCCCATACTTAGCTTTAATTTTTAATCTATGTGTAGACCAAGGAGTTTTCCCTGATTAAATGAAATACAGTAAAGTCATACCTCTTTTCAAATCCGGGGACAGTAAAGATACTAACAATTATAGACCTGTATCCGTGTTGCCAGTTTTTAGCAAGGTTTTTGAAAAAGTAATGCTTGATCAAATGCTCTATCATTTTAACACCAACAGAATCTTACATGATCAACAGTATGGTTTCACCAAGGGACGTTGTACAACTGACGCCGGTGTAACCTTATTAAAGCACATATTTACTGCGTGGGAAGAGTCCCAAGATGCCATAGGAATTTTTTGTGATCTCTCCAAAGCGTTTGATTGCGTAAATCACGACACATTGCTTTTGAAACTTGAGCATTACGGACTGGGTAAACTTGCACTTAGTTTGGTAAGATCATATTTGAATGATAGACAACAACATGTTCAGATAAATGGTGTTAATTCACAGGGTTTAAAAATAAAAATGGGGGTTCCACAAGGCTCAATATTGGGACCTTTCCTCTTTCTAGTATATATAAATGATCTACCCTATTTATTGAAAAACCAACCTCAAAATATGGTGTTGTTTGCTGATGACACTTCCTTAATTTTTAAGATAAACAGACGGGCACAAAATTTAGATGACGTGAATAATGCCCTACTTCAGGTCCAAAATTGGTTCACAGCAAACAATTTGGTATTAAATGAAAAAAAAACCAAATGCATAAGATTTGCTTTACCGAATGTTAAGGGTAGTGATTGTGATATATTATTGAATAATGAGAAACTTGAATTCGTAGATAAAACGGTTTTCCTGGGGCTTACGCTTGATTCAAGGCTACAATGGGGTTCTCATTTAACATCGCTTGCGGGGCGCTTAAGTTCAGCAGCATATGCCATTAGAAAAATCCGTCAATTCACTGATGTAGATACCGCTAGACTGGTCTATTTTAGTTACTTTCATAGTATAATGTCTTACGGTATTTTGCTATGGGGACGGGCTGCAGATATTGAGTCTATATTTATTCTGCAGAAAAGAGCCATCAGAGCTATATATAAACTTCGTAGGCGCGATTCTCTAAGGGAACTGTTTAAGGATATTGGCATTATGACGGTACATTGTCAATACATTTACGAAAACATAATGTACGTTAGAAAAAATTTGCATCTTTTTGGTAAAAGAGGTGACAGACATAATTACAGTACTAGAAATAGGGACGAATTAGTTCAGCCAGGCTTTAGACTCGCTAAAGTAGACTCATCTTTCATGGGGTACTGTTTGAGATGCTATAATAAAATTCCACAAAGTATTCTTGAACTGAATGAGACGAAATTTAAAACATGCATTAAACGCACACTATGTAAAAAAGCATATTACAAGTTGAGCGATTATATCGCTGATAAAAATGCTTGGCTTAATGCTGGTCCTGCTCCACATGGACAGGGGCGCAAAAATTGATAGCATTATATGGTATAGTTGGAGCTGCTGAAGATTGTACTTAACTAACTTTGCATTGTATAGATTCAATGTTAGTATTATATAATCGCATAGCCCATATTGTGTGAGTACTATGTACTAGTAAGCTATCATTCACTGGAAACCTACGGCAGTTCTTGACTTGAATGTGCCCTGGCGGTTGAGAGTATGTCATGCTCACTCAAATGTCTCGCTGATGGTGGCGCGTGAGTCGGACCATTTAGTTCCCTTCAAAATGGTTGAGCTGAATGGTGCTGATCCATGCGTCATGTGCGTGAACGGGCGCTGTCAGTTGTGACTGGTCATCTCTTAGTCGCCATGGTTTATTTGAATTATTTTGTTTTTGAGTTGTATTTTATTTTTGTTTTGCTATGGACACTTTTAACGTGCACATCTTGCTACATTGTTCTCACATAATATACCATCTCAACATGAATGATGTAACCAAGATTTTGTAACAATATTTTGATTTAAAAGAGTGTCCATGGAGTTTCTTGCCCGTTCTTCTCCATAGAGATCTACGCTAGGGAATGGGCAACTACAGTACTTTCACAGTTTTTATGTCTTGTGACTGGGACTGTAGCTACATTTAATTTTCATCTTTGTTTCGACAATTCAAAAGTGCCTGTTATTGGCCTACTTGAAATAAATGCTTTGATTTTGATTTTGATTTTGATTTTGACGAACAGACAATACCATGTTGCGTTTTATAATAACATGCTGAAGTCATCGCGGAAAGTTGTAGGCTGCAAAAACTAGTTTTTGTCAAAAGGTTAAAGAATCCGTTATAATTTTTTCAGATGTTTTGGCGTTTGGAAAAGGCGATTCCCTGTGCTCTCCTTAAAAATTCGTTTATCTCTGGAGACAACACAGGCTGTCATCATAGCGACATCGGTTTTACACAACATCTGTATGTTGCACAGAATAACTGAAGTGGATCCAGAAATCGACCTGCCGTCTGTATCCAGTAATCCTGAAGAAGTACAACATAGCCCTGAGGGTGTTGGGTTGCACAGCCATTCAGAGAGGCAAAATCTCATTAATAACTTTTCTTTTAATGTTTAATTAAGTAGGTATAATATTGTTGTGTGAATACTTGTAAATAAATAAAAGCTTTTAAATAAATTATTTCTTATTTCATTACTCAAAAATATGTATTTACTGTAACAAAAAAGAAGGTAGGCATAAAAGCTGGTTTAACACACGAAATAAAATTAAATAAAGTGCAAAATAGAAAAAAAAATCAATCTGGTTTGTTTTGCGATCTATCAATTTCATTCATCAGTTTTATATTATCAAGTTCAATTTTTTCTGTTTTCGCTCGAAAATAAGCAGCCATCATCAACTCTTTCTCTATTTGGGCTTTTAGAAGCTCGTCAGTGAGCTTTCGTCGGTTATTTTCTGCAACAAAAAAATTGTTACCCTCCACACCATCACCACCACCTCTACCACCAATAACACAAGACCATCGTCACCATCTTTGTTGTATAACTAAAAATAAAATTATACGCCATTGCATAGGTATGCGTTTTGTTAATTTTAACAAAGCGCCCTGCAGATATACAGTTCCAGACAAATTCTAGTCCGCGCGCGAGCTCCGAAAAATCATGAGTAAGCCACCGATTCCACGGAGCTCGCGCGTGGTCCATACTTTGAAACTTAATAGGAATACCTATTGTAAAAATTTCACTTACTTGTGTTTTTTGGTGTATTAAATAAAAAAAATTTTGAAGTGTAACTTGGTTGCTGTTCTTTAGTTAGGTCTCGGTGATCGCTAATCCACCAGCATTGACGTCACCACACTCTGTAGCATCAGACACTATCAAAACTGGTACCTCATCCGGCAGTGCAACCATGGCCTCATCTATTGAGTTAGGACCGGGGTGTTCACTGTCTCCACCAAACTCAACAGTGTACCCATTGCATGTTGCACCTAGCATGGTTGTTACGTGATCAAGGACCTCATCGGGTCCAATAAACGATTTCCCTCCCCCAGTCTGCAAAATGATTAAAAAATAAATAATGGAAAACAATTAATTAATGTTTAACCAGTTAACACTCGCGGAGATTTTAGCGCAAATCGCATAATTATTGGTGACGGTACTTCTAGGTAATCTCGCGCGATATTCTTCTTCTTTAACGTATCAATGGTAAAAAGTTACGCACAAAACTCAGCTACGCCAACCTCGATTACTGATGCAGATAATACGTAAAAAAATATAAATAAAATCTGGCACGATCCTCACGCATCATTCACGACGCTCTGCCGACGGTTGCTGCCGGTCGACTCACATTGCCATGCAGTTAAAATAGCTTGGTTTAGATTTTTGTTAATTTTAATTAGTGGTTAAGGAAATATCAACAACTGAAAACCTAAAAAAAAAAAAAAAAAAAATTGGGTGGACTCACGTAGATCTTAAGTTACTAATAATAAGCTTAGTTTAATGTAACGTGTCCAATGATGGAGCACGATCGTAGTTTTAATTTTTTCTTTTAAATCAATCAAACAATTAATAAAATGTAAACAAGAGCGCGGACCCCCACGTCTGCGGTAGAAAACTAATTATAAAAAAAAAAAAAAAACTGGCAAGAATAACAGTTTAAATTTAATAGTATATTTTCGAAAATCATTTCTATTCACAGTTTTTTTAATAATGGCAATACAACAATGTCATTCAAAAATTCAAACACAAATTACGAGACCATTGATCGAACCACTACGATGAATTTAGCAAAATATTATGAATTTTAAGTAAAATGGTGTGGTGCAAGGTGGGCCATTGTCTGTGGGGAGACGCTGCACGCGCACTTGAGGTCTGAGCCATTCATGAACTCCAATTGGCAGAGATTGTCTTTACTCCGGCCGACTTGGGTTCGAAGTCTGTTTAAAGTCGGCCACGGCAACGCGTGTATCGATATATTAATATTATCGTCGCGCGATATCGGCATAGAATCGATAAAAATTACGAATTGTTGATGCACATTAATAGTTACCAAGTTACGTCTATATTATGTTATACCTTTAAATTATTTTGTCGTATGTTCGCAGAGCGTTTTCTAGCAGCTTTTTTAAGATTATCCCGTTTCAGGCGTAGCTGCTCTGGGGTTCGATGTTCTCCAGTATGAGCCCTGAATGCAACGGCTATCGACTTCCAAGCCTCCTCTTTGAGTTTATTGTTTGTTGCATTCGTGGCCTTAGAGTTAATGACACTAATAATGGTTTTCAACCAAGCTAAGAAGCAGCATGACCTCATCTTTGTCCATGGGTTTTGCTTTAATCTGAAAATGTGCTTTTTGTAAATATGCAATCATTATGGCGTCAATGTGTGGCTGGCTAAACTAAAGAACTTTTGAATACATTTTATTCAGTCGACCGCTTGCAAGCGCGACTGCTGAGCGTGGGACCCTGGGTTCAATTCCCAAATGCTATTGGGTTTTTCCATTAGTAATTCCTCAGTAGTAGCCCGAAGTTTGGAAGTTGGAGGATACCCCCGTGCCTTGGAAACCGGTTGGTCCTACACCTTGTCTTGCCTGCGCTCGCACTTGTGCACTATTATCTTCCGCGCAATGGCTAATCTTTGCCAAGATTAGCCGCTTTGACCGACTAGGAAAGGACTATATATTCAGTAAATACGCTTCAATAGACTTACGGTTGCTCTTTTTTGAGCCATTATGTATCACACACCTAAAACCAAATGATGCGAAATAATATAGAATCTATGTAAATTGTAGTACTGAAATACATAAAAAGGATGTTTAATATTATTTTAAATCGTACTCGTGATAATAGTTATTACAGCCGAACGCAAAAACGAAACACTTCGGAGGAATGCGCTTACCAGCGGTTAGAGGTACTATCTTCCAATTATGTCTGATTGACGTTTGAAAATAATGTTATAGAAACAGCAGTAACAGGTAACGCTCCGTAGGCTCTTTACCTGCGACAGCAACCGACCGAGACCTGTCAGTACGTTATTGAAAACGGGCTTAAATGCTTTCACAAACAACGACTACCTATCTGAACTGAAAAACCCAAATATTGGGTTTTAAGATACCCCTTACCCAGACTGGTTGTCAGACTTTCAGGCGCATAGTAACCTGTCACGACTGTCAAAGATACGAAAACTGACGATACCAAGGCAGTACGTATCATTCTTTCTCTTAAGCCCGTTTTCAATAACGTACTGACAGGTCTCGGTCGGTTGCTGTCGCAGGTAAAGAGCCTACGGAGCGTTACCTGTTACTGCTGTTTCTATAACATTATTTTCAAACGTCAATCAGACATAATTGGAAGATAGTACCTCTAACCGCTGGTAAGCGCATTCCTCCGAAGTGTTTCGTTTTTGCGTTCGGCTGTAATAACTATTATCACGAGTACGATTTAAAATAATATTAAACATCCTTTTTATGTATTTCAGTACTACAATTTACATAGATTCTATATTATTTCGCATCATTTGGTTTTAGGTGTGTGATACATAATGGCTCAAAAAAGAGCAACCGTAAGTCTATTGAAGCGTATTTACTGAATATATAGTCCTTTCCTAGTCGGTCAAAGCGGCTAATCTTGGCAAAGATTAGCCATTGCGCGGAAGATAATAGTGCACAAGTGCGAGCGCAGGCAAGACAAGGTGTAGGACCAACCGGTTTCCAAGGCACGGGGGTATCCTCCAACTTCCAAACTTCGGGCTACTACTGAGGAATTACTAATGGAAAAACCCAATAGCATTTGGGAATTGAACCCAGGGTCCCACGCTCAGCAGTCGCGCTTGCAAGCGGTCGACTGAATAAAATGTATTCAAAAGTTCTTTAGTTTAGCCAGCCACACATTGACGCCATAATGATTGCATATTTACAAAAAGCACATTTTCAGATTAAAGCAAAACCCATGGACAAAGATGAGGTCATGCTGCTTCTTAGCTTGGTTGAAAACCATTATTAGTGTCATTAACTCTAAGGCCACGAATGCAACAAACAATAAACTCAAAGAGGAGGCTTGGAAGTCGATAGCCGTTGCATTCAGGGCTCATACTGGAGAACATCGAACCCCAGAGCAGCTACGCCTGAAACGGGATAATCTTAAAAAAGCTGCTAGAAAACGCTCTGCGAACATACGACAAAATAATTTAAAGGTATAACATAATATAGACGTAACTTGGTAACTATTAATGTGCATCAACAATTCGTAATTTTTATCGATTCCATGCCAATATCGCGCGACGATAATATTAATATATCGATACACGCGTTGCCGTGGCCGACTTTAAACAGACTTCGAACCCAAGTCGGCCGGAGTAAAGACAATCTCTGCCAATTGGAGTTCATGAATGGCTCAGACCTCAAGTGCGCGTGCAGCGTCTCCCCACAGACAATGGCCCACCTTGCACCACACCATTTTACTTAAAATTCATAATATTTTGCTAAATTCATCGTAGTGGTTCGATCAATGGTCTCGTAATTTGTGTTTGAATTTTTGAATGACATTGTTGTATTGCCATTATTAAAAAAACTGTGAATAGAAATGATTTTCGAAAATATACTATTAAATTTAAACTGTTATTCTTGCCAGTTTTTTTTTTTTTTTTATAATTAGTTTTCTACCGCAGACGTGGGGGTCCGCGCTCTTGTTTACATTTTATTAATTGTTTGATTGATTTAAAAGAAAAAATTAAAACTACGATCGTGCTCCATCATTGGACACGTTACATTAAACTAAGCTTATTATTAGTAACTTAAGATCTACGTGAGTCCACCCAATTTTTTTTTTTTTTTTTTTTAGGTTTTCAGTTGTTGATATTTCCTTAACCACTAATTAAAATTAACAAAAATTTACACCAAGCTATTTTAACTGCATGGCAATGTGAGTCGACCGGCAGCAACCGTCGGCAGAGCGTCGTGAATGATGCGTGAGGATCGTGCCAGATTTTATTTATATTTTTTTACGTATTATCTGCATCAGTAATCGAGGTTGGCGTAGCTGAGTTTTGTGCGTAACTTTTTACCATTGATACGTTAAAGAAGAAGAATATCGCGCGAGATTACCTAGAAGTACCGTCACCAATAATTATGCGATTTGCGCTAAAATCTCCGCGAGTGTTAACTGGTTAAACATTAATTAATTGTTTTCCATTATTTATTTTTTAATCATTTTGCAGACTGGGGGAGGGAAATCGTTTATTGGACCCGATGAGGTCCTTGATCACGTAACAACCATGCTAGGTGCAACATGCAATGGGTACACTGTTGAGTTTGGTGGAGACAGTGAACACCCCGGTCCTAACTCAATAGATGAGGCCATGGTTGCACTGCCGGATGAGGTACCAGTTTTGATAGTGTCTGATGCTACAGAGTGTGGTGACGTCAATGCTGGTGGATTAGCGATCACCGAGACCTAACTAAAGAACAGCAACCAAGTTACACTTCAAAATTTTTTTTATTTAATACACCAAAAAACACAAGTAAGTGAAATTTTTACAATAGGTATTCCTATTAAGTTTCAAAGTATGGACCACGCGCGAGCTCCGTGGAATCGGTGGCTTACTCATGATTTTTCGGAGCTCGCGCGCGGACTAGAATTTGTCTGGAACTGTATATCTGCAGGGCGCTTTGTTAAAATTAACAAAACGCATACCTATGCAATGGCGTATAATTTTATTTTTAGTTATACAACAAAGATGGTGACGATGGTCTTGTGTTATTGGTGGTAGAGGTGGTGGTGATGGTGTGGAGGGTAACAATTTTTTTGTTGCAGAAAATAACCGACGAAAGCTCACTGACGAGCTTCTAAAAGCCCAAATAGAGAAAGAGTTGATGATGGCTGCTTATTTTCGAGCGAAAACAGAAAAAATTGAACTTGATAATATAAAACTGATGAATGAAATTGATAGATCGCAAAACAAACCAGATTGATTTTTTTTTCTATTTTGCACTTTATTTAATTTTATTTCGTGTGTTAAACCAGCTTTTATGCCTACCTTCTTTTTTGTTACAGTAAATACATATTTTTGAGTAATGAAATAAGAAATAATTTATTTAAAAGCTTTTATTTATTTACAAGTATTCACACAACAATATTATACCTACTTAATTAAACATTAAAAGAAAAGTTATTAATGAGATTTTGCCTCTCTGAATGGCTGTGCAACCCAACACCCTCAGGGCTATGTTGTACTTCTTCAGGATTACTGGATACAGACGGCAGGTCGATTTCTGGATCCACTTCAGTTATTCTGTGCAACATACAGATGTTGTGTAAAACCGATGTCGCTATGATGACAGCCTGTGTTGTCTCCAGAGATAAACGAATTTTTAAGGAGAGCACAGGGAATCGCCTTTTCCAAACGCCAAAACATCTGAAAAAATTATAACGGATTCTTTAACCTTTTGACAAAAACTAGTTTTTGCAGCCTACAACTTTCCGCGATGACTTCAGCATGTTATTATAAAACGCAACATGGTATTGTCTGTTCGTCAAAATCAAAATCAAAATCAAAATCAAAGCATTTATTTCAAGTAGGCCAATAACAGGCACTTTTGAATTGTCGAAACAAAGATGAAAATTAAATGTAGCTACAGTCCCAGTCACAAGACATAAAAACTGTGAAAGTACTGTAGTTGCCCATTCCCTAGCGTAGATCTCTATGGAGAAGAACGGGCAAGAAACTCCATGGACACTCTTTTAAATCAAAATATTGTTACAAAATCTTGGTTACATCATTCATGTTGAGATGGTATATTATGTGAGAACAATGTAGCAAGATGTGCACGTTAAAAGTGTCCATAGCAAAACAAAAATAAAATACAACTCAAAAACAAAATAATTCAAATAAACCATGGCGACTAAGAGATGACCAGTCACAACTGACAGCGCCCGTTCACGCACATGACGCATGGATCAGCACCATTCAGCTCAACCATTTTGAAGGGAACTAAATGGTCCGACTCACGCGCCACCATCAGCGAGACATTTGAGTGAGCATGACATACTCTCAACCGCCAGGGCACATTCAAGTCAAGAACTGCCGTAGGTTTCCAGTGAATGATAGCTTACTAGTACATAGTACTCACACAATATGGGCTATGCGATTATATAATACTAACATTGAATCTATACAATGCAAAGTTAGTTAAGTACAATCTTCAGCAGCTCCAACTATACCATATAATGCTATCAATTTTTGCGCCCCTGTCCATGTGGAGCAGGACCAGCATTAAGCCAAGCATTTTTATCAGCGATATAATCGCTCAACTTGTAATATGCTTTTTTACATAGTGTGCGTTTAATGCATGTTTTAAATTTCGTCTCATTCAGTTCAAGAATACTTTGTGGAATTTTATTATAGCATCTCAAACAGTACCCCATGAAAGATGAGTCTACTTTAGCGAGTCTAAAGCCTGGCTGAACTAATTCGTCCCTATTTCTAGTACTGTAATTATGTCTGTCACCTCTTTTACCAAAAAGATGCAAATTTTTTCTAACGTACATTATGTTTTCGTAAATGTATTGACAATGTACCGTCATAATGCCAATATCCTTAAACAGTTCCCTTAGAGAATCGCGCCTACGAAGATTATATATAGCTCTGATGGCTCTTTTCTGCAGAATAAATATAGACTCAATATCTGCAGCCCGTCCCCATAGCAAAATACCGTAAGACATTATACTATGAAAGTAACTAAAATAGACCAGTCTAGCGGTATCTACATCAGTGAATTGACGGATTTTTCTAATGGCATATGCTGCTGAACTTAAGCGCCCCGCAAGCGATGTTAAATGAGAACCCCATTGTAGCCTTGAATCAAGCGTAAGCCCCAGGAAAACCGTTTTATCTACGAATTCAAGTTTCTCATTATTCAATAATATATCACAATCACTACCCTTAACATTCGGTAAAGCAAATCTTATGCATTTGGTTTTTTTTTCATTTAATACCAAATTGTTTGCTGTGAACCAATTTTGGACCTGAAGTAGGGCATTATTCACGTCATCTAAATTTTGTGCCCGTCTGTTTATCTTAAAAATTAAGGAAGTGTCATCAGCAAACAACACCATATTTTGAGGTTGGTTTTTCAATAAATAGGGTAGATCATTTATATATACTAGAAAGAGGAAAGGTCCCAATATTGAGCCTTGTGGAACCCCCATTTTTATTTTTAAACCCTGTGAATTAACACCATTTATCTGAACATGTTGTTGTCTATCATTCAAATATGATCTTACCAAACTAAGTGCAAGTTTACCCAGTCCGTAATGCTCAAGTTTCAAAAGCAATGTGTCGTGATTTACGCAATCAAACGCTTTGGAGAGATCACAAAAAATTCCTATGGCATCTTGGGACTCTTCCCACGCAGTAAATATGTGCTTTAATAAGGTTACACCGGCGTCAGTTGTACAACGTCCCTTGGTGAAACCATACTGTTGATCATGTAAGATTCTGTTGGTGTTAAAATGATAGAGCATTTGATCAAGCATTACTTTTTCAAAAACCTTGCTAAAAACTGGCAACACGGATACAGGTCTATAATTGTTAGTATCTTTACTGTCCCCGGATTTGAAAAGAGGTATGACTTTACTGTATTTCATTAAATCAGGGAAAACTCCTTGGTCTACACATAGATTAAAAATTAAAGCTAAGTATGGGGCTATTGTCTCAAGTATGGATGTACAAACTTTGATAGACATTCCCCATAGATCTTCGGTCAGTTTGATTTTTATTTGCCGGAAAGCTTTAATAACTACCATAGGGTTAATGTGTTTAAATTTAAATTCAGCCAGGCAGCCAGACACATTCGCCTTTAATAAACCCATTGAGACTTCAGGAGAGGAATTTAGAGCCTCCGTAGTTTTTAATGGTATTTCTGTAAAGAAATTTACAAATTCTTGAGCTACTTCCTGATTAGAGCTTTTAGGACCACTTGCTGTATCTAATGTGTAGCTAGTGTTACGTATTTTCTTCCTGTTAGTCTCGTTATTTATGACTTTCCAAACTGTCTTTATTTTATTTTCTGCTGTTTTGATCTTGTTGCTAATGTGCAGGGCTTTAGCAACCTTGCATGTATTTCTAAAAATTTTTGAATACTTAGCAACATACTTGTTAAAAGTTTCAGTGTTAATAAAAGGCTTAAGGCCATAAAGCTCAAATAGTCTTTCCCTACTTTTTCTGATGCCTCTAGTTGCCCAATCGCTAAATATGAATTTAGGGCAAATACTTTTTGTCTTCTTTTCAAAAGTTTTGTTGAATTCCGTGTGAACTATTGAAAAGAAACGATTATAAAATTGATTTATATTAATATCGTCATGGCTCATAACACTTAACTTGTTCTGTAGGGAAATATTAAACCTATTTAATTTGCTAGAAGTTATAGGTCTAAATTTAATCTGTACTTTTTGCAATGGTGTATTACACCTATAAGTTACAGTTTGTCCGCTATGGTCAGACGGCAAACAATTTACTATGGCTTTATCTAAGTAATCACAATCGCAGAAAACATTATCTATACAAGTAGCAGAAGATGTTGTGATTCTAGTAGGTTCAACAAAAACGTTAGTCAGGTCAAATGACTTAAAAAGATTTAATAACCGACCACTATTTGAATGTTCTTCTAAAATATTGATATTGAAATCACCACAAATTATTGTAGATTTATTACTGGCTGCAAGTTTTGCCAGGACATCTTCCATTATTGATTCAAATATGGAAAAGTTTTGATAGTTTGGGGGTCTGTACACACACACAATTACATGCTTATCTAGCTCAACACAGGACAGTTCGACGCAATGTTCAACCGAGAGACCTACTATGTCATTACGTTGCTTATATTTAAAACTATTTTTAATTAATATTAGGGAACCTCCACGAAGCATAGTTTTACGATTAAAGCAGCTACCCACCATATAGTTCTCATAATTAATAAGCATTTGGTAATCCTTTAGCCAATGTTCAGTAAAACAAATAATGTCAAACTTACTACTTTCTAAAAACAATTCAATTTCTAATAATTTTGAAGAAATGCCTTGGATATTTTGGTGGAATAATTTTAAGGTGTTCTGCTGAGGCCCTTTTTTACTAACTAATTGAGTGCAAGAAGATACCTTGCTGTTGGTAGGATTAACAAAAATATTGTTAATGGTACCTTCTGTTGTCTCACTTTCTAGTTTAAATTTTTATTTGAAGTGAGGCCGGAGACTCCTGTGCCATCCTCAGACGATATGACCCTATCACTAGTAAACCCTAATTGAGAATTTTCCACGGTGACAGATGGATCCTCCTCAGTACAATGTTTGTAAATATTTATAGCACTAGTGCTATATTCATGTGTGCCTGTCACCTGTACATTAGTAGAATTACTAATCGTCGCAGTGTTAATAATATAACTAAACTTAGACATACTATTTATGTCTGTGTGAATACTATAAGCTAATAGCCGAGCTATTTTGTGTCTACATACAATAGGTAGATACACCTTACCCCGTGTCGACTTAAGATTACCAACTATAGTGTTGATATCCAGATACATAAGCCTGTCACTATAGTGACCTACTAAAAAATGTACATGTTTATTCAACATATGTATATAATCGTTTTTCCTACTACTTAAATTTTCAAAATATGGAAAAGCACACAATATGATTTTATTACATCTTAACTTTAGCAACTCAGAAACACAGTCGGTGATATCTTCCTTTTTTACATTAGAACTATTACCAACACATAGAGTAATGGTAGTGTTAAGATAACAATCATTTTTTATTACTGATGCCATTACTTGTTTGTAGCTTGACCCTGGCATGCAATAATTTTGGGTATAGTAACTCAGGTTATTACTGATCAATTTACCTAGCCCTCTACCCATACTATCAGAAAACATAACTGAATGATGACAATCATTACAATCAGGTGAAACAAAATGACTAATCTCAGGCTGTACTACTTGTGAATCATGGTTTTGATGAATGATGAAGTTCTGAGCACTCACAGCTTGGGACGGGTCCTCCGTTGCCTCAGGCTGGAGGGCATCAAGACTGGGTTCATTCCGACAAGTACAATGCGTGTTGCTGAGAGTCAGCAAGTCCACTTTGTCAACCAACTCATTTGTGACAAGAATATGCTCCTTAATTTGTTTTTTAGAGCTTTCATATTTATTATACAAAGATTTTAGTGACTCATTTCGTGACTTGCGGAAAAACCTTTGTGTGACTGATCCCTACTAATATTATAAATGTGAATGTAAGTTTGTTACGCTTTCACGCGAAAACTACTGAACGGATTTGGATGAAATTTTGCACACGGAGAGATAGTTTATAACCTGGATTAAAACATAGAATACTTTTTATCCAGGTAGTAAGATCCCGTGGGACAATAATCAAACTTCAAGCGGGCGAAGCCACTGGCAGAAGCTAGCATTTAATAATTATTAATTACCTTTCTATAGGATTTCTAGTTAGTACATGTGCATCATTATATCGATGCTCATTAGATGATGATGGGCTAAGTACTGGTGTCAGACAATATGAATTGCACGGATATGCACTATCACCAATGAGCCACCTGTTGCCAAACACCCCATCTTAACATTGTACTGGAAAAAAATACATTCATTCATTACTTTAAATAGTAACACCACACGTTACTGCATGAAACTAAAAAAAACTAATATGTAGAACCAAATAGATGAAGACATGAAAATGGAAGTTAACTAAATTTTACATGAAAGCATACCTTTCAGCAATGAGTAGTTGAATATAGTGGCATCATGAGCAGACCCCAGCCAACGAGCTACAACATTCATGAACATCAAATCTGCATTGCACACTCCTTGCACATTGAGAGAAAATATGCCTTTTCTATTTCTGAATTCTTCTCCTATATTGGAATCTGAAAATGATTGTCTACATTATATCACACAAACATACATAAGATAATACATAAGTACATACAGAACTTTTCGGCCCCATCGGCCATCCATTCTGCGAGCAATATGCCCTGCCCATTGCCACTCAAGTTTGGCAATTCTTCGGGGTACGTCGGTAACCTTGGTTCTCTTGCGGATGTCTTCATTACTGATTTGATTACACAAAGAAATTCCGAGCATAGCCCTCTCCATTGCCCTTTGGGTTACTAAGCCTTCTGATGAGGCCCATTGTGAGCGACCACGTTTCGGTTCCGTATGTAACTAATCACTGTTAGTACATACACAAAATCACAAAACTGACCCGACTATATTTGATAAGATTAGAAAATCTTATCAAATAGTAGTCGGGTAGTCGGAAGTAACAGATTAGTATGTAATAAAGTAAGGTAGGTACTGACTTGGTGATTGTATTGAAATATGAGTGCAGTCTATTGCACCTAGCACCCTTGGGAATCCCGCAATTTCATAAAAGCGACTCTGTGTGTTCTCCAGTACTCGCGCATACTGCGAATATAATCCAGCTATCGCCCGAGAAATGTCTTTCACAATTCGGCTAGCTGATGATATCGATACTCCGACAAAGTCCGCCACTGACACCAGCATGGTTCCCAGTGCATAAAACCTTAGCGTCAAGAGTAATTGATGTAGTGGAGATATACCAAGATTCCTGAAATAATGTATAACATTAGACTTTATGTTAAAAATCTATATCTATACAAATATTATAAAGTGGAAAGATTGTTTTGTTTGTTTGTGGACCGATTTTATCATTTTTATCACCATTAGAAAGCTAAATAATCAGGAAGTAACATTACGCGGGTGATATCGCGAGGCGTAGCGTTTAATCTCGTTAAAACAGCACTTAATTTCATTGTGGAAAATAGCATGCAAGAAACAAACTCACCGGGAGGATTTTACCCTTATAGCTGGAGTTATCTCCAACAATAGAGCATTCACCGTTTCCTTATTTAGTCTAAATCTGATTCAGATAGTAGACTGCAATAATTTATCCTAGGGCTAAAACGTCGATTTTCCAGCCTAGATCCAGAAGAATGGCCAGAATCGAAAACCCCGGCTTCATGCATTTCGTTATCGGTGTCATCACTGAACAAATCCATGTTTTGATGAGCTCTTGTTGGTTGTCTTCAAAAACACTGCGTGATAGAGTCAGCTGAACCCGAATTTTAATGCTGTTTTGTGCGGTTATCTTTGAATAATCTCCCGAAATCGAGAGGTAGGCTCAACTGTGATTGTTTGACATTTAAGCTTGCGGACGATACATACATGACACAGAGTATATAATCACTACGTTTAATACATGACAGAAATAAAACGTCACTGAAAAGCTTTTTTCCTTTTTTCTATGAATCAACTATCTATGGTAAGCGGTCAGCCCTCCGAGAGACAGACAGGTGACGCGGGTAGGATACGCCAAGATAACTTTGTTTATAGAAACACCGATAGTTACGAGGCGTAGGCAAATTAACTGACGGTTAAACGTCAGTACGTTATTGAAAACGGGCTTTAGTCGTTCACGTGGTTGTGATCAGGGAGGGTCACCCACAACTGCGGTCACTGTCTTTGGGATCTTTCCACCGGTTTTTCAATTAGCTGCATGTGATGGCGAACTAATCTGCTACAGGGATCTTGGTGACAGATTCGATGGAATCTGTCCATCAGGTTAGTGATCGACCACGTGGTTTTGAGCCTTGAACTTTAACCTGAATCACGTCGTATTTTGCCTCGTACTTGCATAGTAAACCATACAAACTTGACTTACCCACACAAATACCGTAAACGTAAACCATCAACCACAAGCCGTGAGCACCCCATGGAAACAATGTAAGTGGTACAGATCAGTTGCCTTATAATTAAATAATAGAGTTAATTACTCAGCTCAATTTACGGCAGAATTGAGGCAATGCGACCATGTCTGCGCCTGTTAGCAATAGTGGTTAGTATATTGTGGCGTTCAGTGACGTTACTTGTGGTTGGAGTGATATAATGATGGCAAAATAATAACAGCAGGTCGGGTCGGTCTTTAGGTTAAGCCGTGCTTGCCTAGGCTGGTCTGTGGATGGGTGACCACCCAGTACATACTGAATTTTTTCCGTGCGTCAAAAAGCACGCTAAGCCGTTGGTGTCGGCTGTCATTTGTAGATCTTTGACAGTCGTTACAGGTAGTCAGTGGCGCAAGTACTAACTGAGTTGTGGAGGTCAGATAGGCAGTCGCTTCATGTAAAATACTGGTATTCAGCTGCATCTGGTTAGACTGGAAGCCAACCTCAATATAGTTGGGGAAAGGCTAGGCAGATGCTTAATGTTTAATGATAGTTTTGAAAGGGAATTCCTGTAGCGTATAGGTAAATTGGAGGATGCTGATCAATGATATTTAAGTAAATGCTGATAGTTTTCTTCAAAAAGTGGAATCAACACCCAATCAATTATCATTATCCTCCCCATCTCCCAATTTATTGGGAAACATTAACACACGAAGGGGTGTTAATGTTTGACGTGTCTGTGTGTGTGTCTGTCTGTGGCATCGTAGCTCCCGAACGGATGAACCGATTTTGATTTGGTTTCTTTTGTTTGGAAGGTGAATTAGTCGGGAGTGTTCTTAGCTATAACTGATAAAAATCAGTCCAAGACGGCCGCCGCCACAAAATATTGGATTGCATTTTATTATCAGAACTCTGAAGTGTGAAGTGAAGTGTGAAGTGTGAAGTGAAGTGTGAAGTGAAGTGTGAAGTGAAGTGTGAAGTGAAGTGTGAAGTGAAGTGTGGAGTGAAGTGTGAAGTGAAGTGTGAAGTGAAGTGTGAAGTGAAGTGTGAAGTGAAGTGTGGAGTGAAGTGTGAAGTGAAGTGTGAAGTGAAGTGTGAAGTGAAGTGTGAAGTGAAGTGTGAAGTGAAGTGTGAAGTGAAGTGTGAAGTGAAGTTTGAAGTGAAGTGTGAAGTGAAGTGTGAAGTGAAGTGTGAAGTGAAGTGTGAAGTGAAGTGTGAAGTGAAGTGTGTCGCACGCAATCGCACGTGTCTGACGCAAGTCGCATTTCCTGAGCCGGTGTACGGAAAAACAATGCGTCCCCAATTTTATAATTTTCCTGGTGAAAAGGAGATGGAAGGAGAAAGGGAGGGCTTTTACCCAGCAGTGGGACACGGTGTAGGCTAGTTGAAAATAAAAATTCTCGGCCTGTGATGTCCTACCGTATTATTTTCATCAGATTCGTGTGAAACTCAGTGATTAGAAAGTTTCAGCCTTTATATTTTCATAGCCCAAAAACGCTGTTAACATTAAGAAATACGTTTTCAAATGCTTATACTAATATTTTAAAGAGGATTTTTATTGTTTGTTTGTTTATAACAATGAAGCTCCAAAACTACTGAACCGACTTTAACAATTTTTACACCAATATAAATTTAAATTATCAGGAAGGAACTTATGCTATATCTATAGCCGAGCTATCACAATTTTTGCAGACGAAGTAGCGGGCGAAGTGCTGGTTATAAATATAGGCGCTAGTGGCCTACCGTGACGTATTAAACATGTATTGTTTTGATGTTATTCTAGCGAGGAAAGAGACGGAGCTTCATCTATAGCTTCATCTCTTTCCCACATTGGACACACCAATGTAATATATCACATTTGACATCTGTCATTGCATGGTAAAGATTACCTTTTTTGCCATCATTACAATAAACATGTAATCGTAATTGAAAAAAGTTAAGCAATGGTGCAGTTATAACTTCCAAAAAATTAAATAATACTTGTTTCTTTGTTGTATTTGGTGAAGTGTCAAATGTGATCTTTTAAATTGGCCCTACTATACAGGGTGGAATTATTCCTGCCGGGGTTGCGGGACTGTTCGAAAGAGATACCGCGGCCCCGGAACGTAAAGGGCGAGTAAAAGTTTGACACTCCCTCCCGCTCCGCCCAGAGTGGGAGAAGTCATTTGATGATTTCCCAACCACACAAAAAAAAAAAAGCGTGGAATTATTTAATGCCACCTGGAGGGAAAGTACTCTAAATACTGGAGATAGCAAATTTTACTCAAAGGAAACATACCTTTATTTTTAAAAAGAAACAAATTGCATTCACAGATTTTCAAAAATTCGTTTGCCACACTCGGGGAATTAAATAAATTAAATTAAAGGAAAACCATGAAATCTAAAGAACAGTTATAAATTCAATGGGATAAATTCAACAAGATGAAGCAATTTTACGGTTTTCCTTTCATTCAATTTATCATGTATGTTAGAGAGATTTAACCCATATGATTGACCCTATGACCCTATCGAAATAACATTATGTACCTTTTTAACATCAATATGTTAAAAAGGTACAGAATGTTATTTTGTCGAACTTTAGTCGATCCATCCCGGGTTCGATGCCCGAGTGTGGCAAAATAATTTTCGACAAACTGTGAATGCAGATTTGTTTCTTCTTAAAAATAAAGAAATGTCTCCTTTGAGTAAAATTTGCTATCTCTAGTATTAATGAGTACTTTCCCTCCAGGTGGCATTATAAAATTCCAACCTGTATAGGGTGACTGGTAATTAGTGTACGATACTTAAACGCGTGATTCTGTTCATGATAGCAAACAACTTTTTCTATGGGACCATACCTTTTTTTTTTTTTTTTTTTTTAGGATGGGAAATCATCAAATGACTTCTCCCACTCTGGGCGGAGCAGGAGGGAGTGTCAGACTCTTACTGACTAAAACCCATCCATGTTCCTTCCTCGCCCTTTACGTTCCGGGGCCGCGGTATCTCTTTCGAACAGTCTCGCAACCCCGGCAGGCTTCGGCCCTTGCGGGCCCCTCTCTTCTGCTGACATCTCTTTGAGGCGCGCGTGGAACACGAACGCGCCGTCGACACGGCCTGTCGTCACTAGACGGACGGACGGCTAGCTAGCCCATAGCTAACCGTCCACAGGCCCGCATCTACGGTGGCCGGTAGCCACCACGTGGCCCCCGACGCCCGGTGCGTCTCCCGCGGCGGCCGGGAAGAGAGGCTCTCTCCCTCTCTCGTTCCGCCACCTCCTTCGCTAGCATGACTGCTTCGCAGAAGGAGGTGACGGCTTCCCATTCCGTCTCGCTCCGGACCATGGATTGAACTAGGGCCGGACGCGAGAGGTCGCCGCCGCCGATCGCCGCTACGAGGACACGGCGGTGCTCCGCCCACGCAGGGCAGACTTCCACCGTGTGCTCCACCGTGTCCTCCGGTCGATCCTCGCAGTGGAGGCACCCGGGCGTTTCCTCCCGCCCGATTCGGTGCAGGTACCTCCCGAAACATCCGTGTCCGGTGAGGACCTGCGTCAGGCGGAAGGTGAGGACGCCGTGGCGCCTCTCCAGCCACTCCTCAAAGAGGGGACTTACCGCCACTATCGTGGCGTGCCCTGCACGGGGTTGCGACAGTCGCTCTCTCCATGTCGCCATGAGATCGCGCCGGAGGTCTGTCCGCTGAGCGGCAATTTGCCGCGGCAGCGGAGTTTCCCCCCGGCGTAGTGCCTCCGCGCGCCAGTCGTGCAGGCGCGCGAGGACTATCGCCTCCAGATCCCATGGCGGCAATCCGGCAAGCAGGCCCGCCGCCTCGCGGGAGATCGTGCGGTAACCACGGACCATTTTTACGGCCACCACTTTCTGGGGCGCGTTCAGGTAATGGGCGGCTCGCCGCCTCAAGGAACGCGCCCACACTGGGGCCCCGTAAAGGGCCATGGACCGCACGACCCCCGCATAGAGCCTGCGGCAGGAGGCGTTTGGCCCCCCAAGGTTGGGCAGGAGCCGCCTGAAGGCAGCCCCGGTCCGTTCCAGCCTGGGGGCCAAACGTCGGAAATGTTCCACGAAGTTCCATCGGCTGTCGAGTACGAGTCCCAGGTACTTCAACGTCGGCTCGACGCCGATGGATACCCCTCCCACCGTCAGTGTGGATCCCGATGGTGGCGCATTCCGAGGCCCATGAAAGCACATGGCCTCGGACTTGTGCAATGCCACCTCGAGACCCAGTTGCCGGATCCTCTCAACGACTATCGCAACCCCGCGTGTCATAATTTCGGCCGCCGCCTCGTGCGACCTCCCCTGTGCCAGCACCAGGGTGTCGTCTGCGTAGCAAACGACGCTGACACCACTAGGGAGGTCGGCGCGCAGCACCCAGTCGTAACCGATGTTCCACAGGGGCGGTCCCAGAACCGATCCCTGTGGGACACCGCACGACATCTCTCGCCGGTTCCAATCTCCGCAGCGACTGGGGTAGATGACGGCCCTGTCCGTCAGGTAGTCCCCGATCACACGACGGAGGTAGGTCGGCACCCGGTGATACCGGAGTGCCTCCCTGATGCAGCTCCAGGGCAGGGAGTTGAAGGCGTTGGCGATGTCGAGAGACACCGCCAAGACCACCCCGCCCCGGGATATCGCATCCCCCGTCGTGAGGGCTCTCACGCGCATGATGGCGTCCACAGTGGAGCGCCCCCTGCGGAAACCAAACTGGTTCTCCGCAAGATTCGGCCCCATCCCCTCAAGGTGCTCGGCGAGGCGGTTTGCAATTACTCTCTCAAAGAGCTTGCCCACCTCGTCGAGCAGCACAATGGGCCGAAATGCGGACGGAGAGTCCGCAGGGCGCCCCGGCTTCTGGATGAGGACCAGTTTCCCCGTCTTCCAACGAAGCGGGAACTGGCCTCTCTCCAAGCATGCGCTTAAGAGCCCTTTCAGTCGGGGCCCGAGAGCCTCCGCATCCGAGGCCAGGACCCAGGCTTTGCCAGGCAAGCCATCAGGTCCCGGGGCGGTATTTTTGGCCTTGAGCCTACCTACCGCCACTCTCAGGTCTACCCCAGTCACTTCCGGAGTGTCGTCGTCGTCATAGGGGTCCTCTTCCGGCACCGCAGGTGGCGGAGCCATAGGCGGGGGCGGATGTTCCCCCCGCGAGGGGAACAGAGCGCTCACCACGTCCTCCACGAGCTCTGGCCGGAGACTCTGTGTCAGCGGGGGGGCCCAGGTGCGGAGTTTATTCCGCACCATCTTGTAAGGGCGCCCCCACGGATCTCTGTCGAGAGTCTCCAACATCTCCAAGCGGGCCAGTTCTCTGGCCCGCAGGATAGCCTCCCGGAGGGCGGTCTTCGCCGCTCTGTATCCCTCGTACAGCTCCGCCTCAATGGCTGCCGCATCCGGCGGGCGGATGCGGAGCCTGCGATGCCTGGCGTACAGGCGCCGCGCATCAACGCACGCCTCGCGCAGAGATGTTATTTCGCGCGACCACCAGTACACCTGACGTCGGGCGCTTCCTGGCCGGACTCGGGGCATTGCCACGTCACAAATATCGGACATGGCCTCCTGGAACCACTCTGCCTCACTGTTAACGTCGGCAGGCCTGTCCGGTGATGTCACCCAGGCCTGCACGATCGAGGCTTCCAGGAGGAGCTCCCGGTCCAGCTGCTTCAGCGCCCAACGCGGACCACTCGGGGCCTGTTGGACTGGCGCGCTTGAGGACTGGGTGGAGACGTCAAACCGAATGTACCGGTGGTCGGAATATGTCTCCACCCCCTCCATCACACGCCAGTCGACGACACGCGGCGACAGAACGGGGCTAGCGAACGAAATGTCCACCACCGACTCGCCCCGCATCCGCACACACGTGGGAACAGAACCCCGATTAAGGACGTCCAGGCCCTTCTCCAGGGCCCAGTCCTCCACCATCCTTCCCCGCACATCTGTACAACGAGAACCCCAAGCCAAGTTCTTGGCATTGAAGTCCCCGAGGACAAGCACGGGGAGGGAATGGTTTCCGACGACGACACTCAACTCTGCGAGAGAGTTGTGGAACTCGGCGAGAGTTCGGTTCGGGGAGAAGTATACTCCCACCACGTCGATCTCCCCGAACCGTGCCGCTACGCACCCCCGACCCTTCCTAACATTTTCAAGGGTCGGGGTACCGGCGGCGGCCGATGAAACTATGGTCACTGAGCCGTCAAGGTCCGCCACCCAGTCTTCCCTGGGCATGACAAAGTACGGCTCAGCGACCACAGCGATGTGAATCGACCACTGCGCCATGCTCTGGAGCAACAGATTCTGAGCACAGGCGCAGTGGTTGATATTCGCCTGGAGAAGGCGTAATGGTGCCGTTATTGGCATTCCATTATCGCCTCCTCCCCCCGGACCCCCTGTGAGGGCCCCTCCGCAGGCGAACTTGCCGCGCTCTGGGCGGCGGCGGTGGCGACAGCGGGAGCGGCTGTGGCGGCCACGGCAGCGGCGGTGGCGACGGTGGCGTTGGCGGAGGTGGCGGAGGGCCTTCCCCTGCCTCTGGCTCTGGGCTTGGCAGGCGCGGCGCAGGCCTTGCTCCCGGCGCGGTGATCGGCCGGCTTGCGAGCCGCCGCACATGCTGGGCAGTGCGGCGCAGCGTTGCAAGTCGCCGACACGTGCCCGGGCTGTCCGCAGCGGAAACAGAGGCCACTGCGGTCAACCTCCGAGGCGCACTGCACTGACACGTGGTGACCCACGTGGCAGCGATAGCACCTCAGAGGTCTGGGCTCCAGCAGTTTCACCTGCGCTGATACCCAGCCCACCAAGAGCCTTCGACCCTCCACTATCGTTTTCGCCGCCGCCACGGGGCAGCTCACCGTAACGGTTCGCATTCCCGTAGGGTCCGGGCGTAGGGTGCCTGCCTTGATCTGCTCGGCAGAGCACCCCCCGGACCTAGCGACGGCGGCCACTACCTCCTCCTCGGTGACCGAGTCGTCTAGACCCATGACGCGCATGTCTGCGCATCTGACGGGTCTGGACACTCGGGCCTCGTCCGCGTTTAGGGACGCCCTCAGCTTTTCAGCCAGAGCGTCAGCGGACGAGCCGCTGGTTTCTCCGGGGATCTCCAGCATACGAGCCCCCGTCGCGGTGACCTTAAGCCGGAGGCCCCCGGTGATCCCGAGCTCCCCGAGATTTACCGTCGCCTTTGCCTTCGCCAACAGGTCGCGGTAGGTCACGCCCTTCTTTTCCGCCTCCGGCTGTAGCTTTATAACTACAGCTGCGGTCTTCGGGGCGCGAAGCCTAGCCGCGATCTTTCGCTCCCGTTGTTGGCGCTGCCGCTCCTGTTTACGGGCCTTTTTGGCCGCTTTTCGCCTCCTTTTCTTCTCCCCGGACACCTGCCATCCGGCTTCAGCCGTGGGAGGTGTAGGGGGCTGGGGGGGCGGTGGCGGCGGCGGCGGCCGACGTGCCGCAGGCGCTGGCCCATTTGCCACTGGCGCTGGCGCAGGCACAGTGGCCACCTGTGCCGCTGCCTTGCCCTTCTTTTTCCGGGCCGCTTTCTTTTTCCCAGCTGGCGCCGTCGCCTGTTCGGCCGGAGTCGGCTTTACAGGAGGCGTGGGAGGCATCGCAGCCCTGCCGGGGGGCCGACTGGATGGCCCCGGAGCGGATGCAGCAGCCGCATACGAGGCACTGCTCGTGCCCGCGACCGCCTTGTTCGCGCCCAGGGGAGGACGCAAAACAATTCCCTCCAGGACGGAGAACCGCGCCTGGAAGGAAGCCATCTCCTTTCGAACCAGGTCCAAGACCTGGTTCTCCACCGGCACAGGCTGGCTTGCCTCCTGCGCCTGGGCCCCTCCATTTTGAGGCTGCGCCGCGCGGGGGTCAGACCCCCGCAGACTGGCCAGGTCCGCTTGAAGCTTGGCATTCTCCTTCTGGAGTTGCTCCATAGCGGCCGTCAGGCGGGCCACGTCAGCCCGCAGCTTGGCCACCTCGTCCCCTTGTGTCGAAGGAGGGGGAGGCCCCCCAAAATTAGCCTCCGCTGCCGCCATGATAGAGGCGGAAGCCGCAGGTATGGCCCTGAGTTTCGATGAATTTTTCACCTTCACGGCCACACTCTTTAAGGCGGCTTCCACCTCCTTTGTGAACCTGGCCTTACGCTCCGCCTCGGAGCCGCCAGGTGCACCAGCCTCGTCGCCTGACCCGGGAGCTGTCATACCCGGGTGGCGCCCCTCCTCGGCCAGCCTTGCCGACCTCTCGGAGGCAGGTAGCCCCCCTCTCCTGCCTCTGACCCCCCCGCGCTTGCTGGTGGGGATCTTGCGAGCAGAGGCCATCTGCTCCTCTTCAGACGACGACGCCCGGTCGCCATCTTGCCTGGGACGCTTCCTGAAGAACTTGCTGCTCTCCGCAGCAGTCCCGGCCCTCTCACGGCGGGAGCTCTCTGAGCCTCCCGCTGCGCTCACCTCACTCAATGCGGCTTCAGACTCCGACGCCACATTCCTCCTCTCCTCTTCTTTGCCGTTTCCGGCGGTGTTTTTTTTTTTTGGGACCATACCTAAGATCGCGAAAAAAAAACCAGCTGCTCAGTACATTAGGCAAAGATAAATGTACTTAACAGCTGATTTTTTTACACTAATTACCAGTCACTCTATATAGGACGTTATGGTAAACCCCTCGAACATCTTACTTCCCAGTGACGTTAACATTCATCGTGGTAGGTACGTATAAAATTCGCTTTGAGTGCACTCATTCCCGAACTCCGCCATTTTGTCTTTGCGTCTTAATATTTGATCAAAGCAATATCTCCTACTTGAAAGCGTAAAGTTTGCTGATGTTGCTTTGTTACGATGTTAATCATTAATTTTAGAATTGCAGGATTATTTTGGTTTTGATGAATGATTTTTTAGTTTATTCGCCCGTAAATAAGTTAAATTGGAGACTTCTAGCGAAACAATGGAGGACAGTGTGTGTTGTAAAACTGTCTATTGGAGAGTGGCTAACAAAATCTTGTAATCGAATCTACCGCTGCCAATTTGGATTTTCAATAAATTGACAGAAAAATTGTTTAATATTGTTCACCAACAATGCTCCCCAATGTACCTACGTCACTCGAGCGCCAAAATATTCATCTAGCACTCTTTGACCCTTGATTGTGCAATGGTTGAAGATTATAAATACTTTTTTTGTTTCATCGCCAGTCAGTCACAAGGACCAAAAATAAAAAAAAAAGATTTCCAATTTAGTGTGAATTCAATTTTGTAGTCCGTACTAGTGCATAAAGGTAGGAACAGCACAAACAAACGGGGAATTCTGTAAAAATATTAGTTGTTCGTCGGTCCGATCCAATCAAGTTCAATTTGTACGTAAAATTAGACTTCTATGCCACGTGTAAAACTGCCAATCACAATTTCTCGTGTTTTCATGCCAATTGAATTGGCAAAAATATGTAGGTAGTTTGAAAAATGAAAGGGTAAAATGCTCAAAATTTTTCGTTGGTTGAGAATGTTTTTATGAAAGCGACTTTTGCATTATGAGTGATATTCACTTTTACACGTTAACCTAAAAAATCATGATCATCTTCCTTCACTCGTACCATGTTACTTGGGATCGGCACAACACGTTTTTTCATCCATTATCTTCTGTCAACCGTCACGCTGTCATTTACTCATTTTCCTTCCATATTATTCCCCACATAATTCATCCATCATTTTCTTGGTATTCTTCTCTCTCTCCATCCATTAACATTTAAAATAAAGTGTGTTAAAATACTCTTAACTTGTTCTCCCCGTCATTGCGATCATCTTTTTATTCAAGAACCCTCTAATTACGGAGATTTTGGAGGTCAAAGTTATAATTTTTTGACAAGTTTTTTAAATATAAGGTTTATAACCTTATATTAAATATAAGGTTATAATTTAAGATTTCTACTATAAACACCTCCACGACTCCCGCACTATTCAATTCATCCACCAGCACAATGCTTTGAGTGCGTTCCATTGATTGAATTTCATTAATTGAATCCCGGATTTTTTTTTTTTGCGTAAAATTACTTAGTTTGATGTATGCTTGGTTGACGGCTTCGTGATGAGTTTGTTTACAGCTTGTTTTTATCACTCCTTTATTCACATACAATTCGTCTTTCCTCATCACATGCCCATATCATAGTAGTCGTTTCCCTTTCAACTTTTCTATAACTGGTGCAGCTTTCAATCAAAAACTTAAAAAAATCAGGTACGGTCGAACATTTGGCTTACATTTTACAATGTGATTTGTGGGTTAAACTGTGAACCAAATAGCTTGTTCGACCGTACTATGAATAAAAAACTAGATGAGATTGGTGATTCTTATTCTAATATTCTGAAAAATACTTCAGAGTTGGTTAAGGGGCCGGCGGAGCGTGCGTCGTTCATACAAACGTGGTACCAAAATAATTCGTAAACCAAACATATTCTTAAGAAAGTGTGTATTTATTTCGATTGGTTTACATGATATCTAGGTTCCCAAATATATGTTTTGAAAGGACAATGATATTTAGACGAGATATGAGGTATTTAAAATTTCTTTAGAAAACTTATTTTTCTCATAACTCTTTTTTAAATCAATGTCCATTCATAATATATATTTGGGAACCTAGATATTGTGTAAAACAATCGAAATAAATACACACTTCCTTAAGAACATGTTTGGTTTACGAATTATTTTGGTGTTACGTCTATACAAACGTAACGCGGAGCGCTCCGCAGGCCCCTTAACGTGATGATATTTTACTTGCAGGACTGATGGCCGATGGGGCCGAAAAGTTCTGGAGTGGCGACCGCTAACCGGAAGGCGTTGCGTTAGAAGGCCTCCCATTAGGAGAATCGATGCCCTGATAGTTGCGGGAATCCACTGGTGCGAGTCGCACGGGACCGCGGTCAATGTGGCGACACTTGTGGGAGCAGTGGACGTTTTTCGGCTGAAATTATAATGATGATGATGATATTTCAAGGGAATAACCGCACCGTTTTTAGTGGACCAGCTATCCAGCCAATGCCATGTGTCAGTTATATTGAGTCATCAGTGCCGTCGTTAAAAATAACATGCGCTTTTGCATATACCTAAATAGCAGCACTGCAAGTTACCACTATCACCACTAAGTCACCAGATTCCTTAACAGAGACAATCTAATTACCTCCTACCTTCAACAGTAACTGATAACACAAGATTAACGCCACCGACGAAGATGTTAGGCTGCGTGCACACGAGCCAACTGTATCAGGACCGTGCAAGTGATTTATGCAGTGTGAACAGAGACCGGCTCGATAAGGCCCAACGTGGAAGCCGCTGGCGTAATTTAAGCTCGTGTGGACCCAGCTTTGCGATATTCGTCAGTCGAATTTATAGCTTAAGTGAGAAATTGGCGTTCTATTTTTAGTGTTCTTGTTTTCGTAATGAAATTCTTCTTTTTTATGATGTTTGAAAGTTAAGCAAGCCAGTGTTAATTTTTTAGTTTTTATTATAGAATTTGATAACTTTGCACCGGGATTGAAATTTTTGTGAGTCTTTGTAGTAGGCTGCGTGGAATCTTTAGCGTCAGGTGGTTGATTAAACCTCTTTTATGATGGAAATATTTCATACTGAGAGTCAGACAAAATAAAATATGATCTGGCACAAGTTAAAAACATTGCCTCCTTGCAGTTTATACCAAAAGGCACAAAATAACATAATGTCAGTGGGTCGTCAGGGACGGAGTTAAATGTTGAAACTCATAGGTACGGATAAAATAACCAATGAAAACTAAATAGTATTTGACCTTACGTTAGGTACTCAAGAAAAGTTAAATTAATTAACATATTACATACTCAATAACTTAATTAAAAACAAATTGAACCAACCAAATACAAAAAGAAAATTCCAGGCAAAAAATCTCACAATAACTTAGTACAAACCATTTAACAATCAAGCAACTGAATACGGATTCCGTAGAGATAATGCAAGGCTGTCCAAATTTCGCGTGTCTCTGTCAAAATATCTGGGAACGGACCAGACAGACAGAAATACGCTTATGACAGAAACATGCCGTTTGTATCGGCCTGCGTATCTTTTGGTGCATTGTTTTAGTAGCTGATACTAGCTAGTTACGAGAATCCTTGATTGATTAAACTTGGGTAAAAAAAAAACAAAAGAAAATAGACTGATTCTATCCTCTTTTGTTTTTTTTACCCAAGTTTAGATGACAGTGCTTATTTTGTTTACAGTAGCACACAAAAGGGAATGGAATGTGTTCTGTTCAAGCGTTTCTTTTTTTTAAGGACCGTAGTTTAACTCTCAAACCCTTCACGATGATAGGAAATAGTAATACTATCTTAATCTATCAAAAAGTCTAAATGTGTCATTGTATCATTTCCAAAAAAATACATTCTTAAAAAAAACTTATACAGGGTGTGTCGTAAATAGTGGTCCACCGTGTACCAGATACTTTACTATAACATAATTATTACAATTTTAACCATGCCACACCCTGGTATATAAAATAGGTAGATAAAAGGGTACCTACCTTATGACGTAACATGTAATCATGATGCCTGTAATCTCTTTTTTTCTCATTAAAAAAAAATTAAATTAAAAATGGAAAATAACAAACACTTCATAAAACTGACAGTTGACATCATTGATAGATATTATCAACAGGCATTGACTTGGTTAAGACAGATTATAGGCTCATTTTGCTTTAATTATAATAGCAATAGTGCTCTAAAACTAAAACTAAAATTTAATTTGGGACTTTGTATTACATTGATATTATGCCAGTGTTTTCGTCGCCTTTTTATTGACGGTCTAATAAATTGGTGTCATGCTGCCCTGTAAAAAAGTATTTTCAAGCAATAAAACAGAATGGCAGAGGTAGTCGCGTGTCTTAAAACACGATACTCGGCCATATTTCCTGAATGAAGGGGTATCAGACCATTGTGTGAAACATGAGAATGTGCTCCATGTCATGAGTGACGAGCGGCAAACACTAACATACTTTCAAGAAAGGTACGCGTCTAAACATCAAGTGTTATTTGTTTAAAACAACTTTTTTCGTAATATGCAGGTTAACATAATGTCAATTGTAAGTTATTTTTTTTTTACAAAACGTTAATCGAAAAGGTTTATTTGTATGTCATGTATGATGATGATGATACCTATACTAATACGTAAATATATGATACTAGCGGACGTCCCGCGGTTTCACCCGCATAGTTCCCGTTCCCGTGGGAGTACGGGGATAAAATATATCCTATGTTACTCGTGGATAATGTAGCTTTCGAATGGTGAAAGAATTTTTAAAAACGGTCCAGTAGTTTTTAAGCCTATTCATTACAACCAAACAAACAAACAAACAAAGTTTTCCTCTTTATAATATTAGTGTAGAAATGCGAATGTTGCTTCATCTGTTTGTCTATGACATAGGACACCATAACGGCTGATCGGATATTGATAAAATGGTGTACTGTTAGACCGCTGTCTAACAGTTTGTCATTGTCATTTCCGTAACTCATTAGTTACGAAAATATATTTACTTTGATCTTGGAAATAGTTTCCAACGTCCTCTATGTGGGCTTAAGTTCTATACACAAACATCATCATCGTCATTATTATTGATTTCAAGTTTCACCGGCTGCTACGCTACCTCTTATATTTACACCACACCTCATCTGTATTGAATGTGTACGGAGGCACAGAGCACAAAGCACTCACTGCAGCGGACAATGACCGCTGTCGGTGTGACCACTGCTCACTCAAACCACTGCCACCTCTCTCTATTAGCCCTAGTGTTAGTTCACTTCAATACTCGTATTCTCTTTGTGGCGGGTTTTAGGACCAGTGCTTTTTTTTTTTTCTTCAGCAGCTTGGGCCGGTTTGTGGATGGGTGACCACCCTGACATACCGAGTTTTCTCCGTGCCTTGGAAAACTCGTTAAGATGTTGGTCCCGGCTGTCATTTGTTCATCTTTGGCAGTCGTTACAGGTAGTCAGTGGCCCAAAAATTCTGACAACCAGTCTTACCAAGTGGTATCTTATTATGCAGTATAAATAAGTGGGTTGTGGTGGTCAGATAGGTAGTCGCTCCATGTAAAATACTGGTATTCAGCTGCATCCGGTAAGACTGGAAGCCGACCCCAACACAATTGGGAAAAGGCTAGGCAGGTGCTGATGTTTATTTTTTTGTTTATCGGGCCTAAGATACCTCGAGAACTTGTTTCTATCAATTATCATTCGAGTTCCATTCAAGTGGATAGTAGTATATTTTTGTTTTTTTTTTTAATTGGACATGCCCGCCATACTACCTATTTCCAAACCATTGTAACTCCTGACCAGGCCAGAATCAACAGTGGCGACCACCAGAAAAGCGCTGAGGCAATGAAGCCCCACAAAGTCCCATAGAAACAATTTAGCTGTTCGTAAAAAACATAATTTCCCCTTCCCGCCATATTAGCAGGTGACAGAACGAAACAAGGTCAATAGGCACAACAGGAGTTGCTGAAGTATAGTAGTACCTATAATATCAGTAAGCATTGAATGATTGAAATGTTTTAAATCAAGTAGTTTCAGTGTCTTTACTGAAGACACGCTGTCTTTTCCGACCTTTTCTGCAACTCTATTTGTGGTGGTTCAAACTTTGTTTGAAGTGCTGTTAGAATAAAGTTCTAATCAGCTTGCACTACAAAGTGGTTGTTACGTTAGCCACTGCGGGCCAAATAGCGCGAAATGAGTGGTTTCGATCGATTTACAAAAAAACTATTGATTGGATTAAAAAACTAAAACAGTATCATGCTAATATATTGCTTGTAGAATTATTTGCCAAAAAATCAGAATGATCGCATGCATATTAGTATGTTTTTTATTGTTTGAAAGATACTTTTTGAGGTAAGTTCGTGATTTCTTTTTATCGAGTCAAATTAATTGTATTATGTTTTCAAAACAGTATCATGCTAGCATATATCCTGAAGAATATCATATATTTTTCTAGTCTTGTTTATAGCAATGAATCATATGCTTTTAGTAATTATAAAACTCGCGTTTAGCTCGTGTAATCGCCTTAACAAGTTGAACCTGTAATTGCAGAATTTTTCATTGCTATTTTTAACCGACTTCAAAAAGGAGGAGGTACTCAATTCGTCGAACCTTTTTTTTTTATGAATGTTCCTTTTTATGTTCGAAAGGGTATACTTCCCAGGTGGTCCCGGAGAAATAGAGAGAACTCTTCAAATTTTATAGGCACTCTTGATGCGATTTGGGTAGTTTTTGGAAGAAATACTTTCTTAAAGTGGTCCCATTTCTATTTGGTGAAGATCTGATGAAGAACTTCGGAGATAAGCAACGGAACTCCTCAATAAGTGATAGCAAATGGACTGGGATTGCTGAAATCTCATGTCTGTCTTTTGTTTACACCATTTCATAACATAAGATCACGCCGGTACGCTGTGAAGGGGTAAGCACATGTGAACCACAAAAAAGTGAAAAATAAAAACTTTTTTGCAAAAAATAAAACCGACTTCAAAAAACACACAAAAGTGAAAAATAACTTTAGCTTCAGATGTCGATGACAAAAAAACTAAGTAAATCAACCGACTTTTGTGATTTAGAAGTCGGTTTTTTAAAGACTTTATTCTCTTGCTTTATACCTATAAATCTTTCTTTTCTAATCAAATCAAACTGAACCATCTGTTCCACTTACTATCAGCCGAAAAACTAATTGAATCGTTCTTTTTTAATAACTTTTCAAGCACACTTTGCAATAAAAAATCAGTAAATTCATCCTAGTGACTTCGACAGTTCTTGCGCACATATTTTTTGCCGAATGAAATTCAGTTTCAATTATTCTCAACCAGCCATAAATTGTTGATCTCTCATTGATATTTTTGTGTTCGCATTTTTTATTTGGGAACACAAAAGATTGTGTTTTGTTTGTGTCAAAATATTACCTTTTAATTATGAAACGACGTATAGGCCTGCATTCATAAAATTTAAAAATCCTTATTTCAGATAAGAAAAAATACTATTTCCAACAGAAAAATTGAAAGACATTTTTTTTTCTCGATGGAGCAAATCCTCCAAATAATAAATAATAATAATGATTAATATTTCTTTTTTCTTAAACCTGATTCGACTCAATGTTGAGAAAAGTAAACTTTCATAGCACCCAAATCGTCGGTTTTACTCGTTCTGGGTGACTCAAACACTACTTTTATCTTCCATTTGGAATCCAGTCTGTGGCATATTAATTATGTGCCATGCTTCTTAGGTACTTCTTCATAAAGTATAAAGGGTGTAAAACACCTCTTCACGAAGCCGAAAGGCACTTGTTCTCCCCATCATTGCGATATTTTTTTTGTTCTACTCCATACCTGGGAACCTTCTAGTTACGGAGATATGGGGGGTCAAAGTTACATCTTTTTGACAAGCATTTTTTTTAAATACAAGTTTTTTTTGTAAGATTTTGACTTTTAACACCTCCAAGACCCACGTACTATTCAATCCATCCATCAGCACAATGTTTTAAGTGCGTAACATTGAGTTAAGTTAAGTACCACAAAACATGATTTATAACCTCAAAAAAAAAAAAGCTGTTTCCCAGCAATAATTTTTGCGTAAAGTTACTTAGTTTGATGTACAGAATGCTTGGTTAACGGCTTTGTGATGAGGTGGTTTACACCCTGTATAATATGCATTAATTTCTACCAAAAATACGATCATTAATTTAAAATTAATTATCCAAAATCGAATGTCATGTCCAGCCTAACACATTTAAAATTATTCATAACAAATGAAATGTTTGTAGTTTTTATTTTCGGCCACTCGCAACAATTTGCGGGTTGAACAAGTTTACACGACAGCTGTCAACGTAATTGTTTATTTTCACTGAAAAAGTATTCAAACTTTTAGTTTTTTCTGTATTGAGTTATTTTCCCTTTTGGTCTTCATGATCGTTACAAAAAGTCAACGTTTTAATGAAAAATAATTTTCACCGTATGGATTTTAGTCCGTTGATTTTGGTGGACTGGACTGGCCACGTTTGCCGCGTGCAGACTATCATCATCTCAGCCGAAAGACGTCCACTGCTGGACATAGGCCTCCCCCAAGTGTCGCCACATTGACCGGTCCCTTGCGACTCGCATCCAACGGATTCCCGCAACCTTCACCAGGTCATCGGTCCACCTAGTGGGAGGTCTTCCAACGCATCGTCTTCCGCTTTGCGGTCGCCACTCCAGAATTTTTCGGCCCCATCGGCCATCCGTTCTGCGAGCAATGTACCTGCCCACTGCCACTTAAGTTAAGCAATTCTTCGGGCTACGTCGGTGACCTTGGTTCTCTTGCGGATGTCTTCATTTCTGATTCGATCACGCAAGGAAACTCCGTGCCGACTATGCTGTGGGCCAAAACTTTCTTGAGCCCTGATAAAGCCATATGGGCGTCGCGTATGATTTTGACAGCAATATTAAATCGGAGGTCAATTAATTTAAACGATCTCGATGTTTCAGCGCTTATGCAAGCGATCACGGATAAAGAACTAATAGTAAACATGGAAAAATCCAGTTTTTAGTGTTAATGATGGCTCTGAAAGGAGTGTTTTATAAGTTTTAGAGAATATTGTTTGCTTCGTAACTGCCATAGGGGTCATTGTCTCTCTTTTCAAGTCCAGACACTTAATAATACCAAAATGAATGCAAAAAAATGCACGTGGAAAAATAAAATGAATGAAAGTCCATACCACGATCGCAAATTGAATTCCACTTATTTTCTCTATAAATAAAACAAAGATCTGTCAGAATGTTTGGATAGCATTTACATTTTTACGTTTGTCTGTATTTTTGTTGAATTAAAAGGTTGCGTTTCTTTCATGTAAATTAGTTCTGATTTCTGTTATATTTATTTGTGCTAAAGTCTTTTATTACTAGCTAACTAAGCTAGAGCTAATAATATATATAATAAATATAACCTATGCCATTCACATATAATGTGGCTTTCTATTAGTCAAAGAATATTCAAAATTGGTTCAGTAGATCCAGAGATTACCCTCTACAACCTCACAAACTTTACCTCTTTATAATATTAGTTTTTAAGCATAATATTAATGGGAACACCCAAATACGCGGAAATGTTTTATTTCGAATTTCGATGTTCCGATTTTCAAAAGTCCGAATTTCATAATCCCTGAGAATTAAAATGTCTATTATTAAAAATCACGAATTTATTTTACCGAAAGTCGTAAATACGATTTGTTAGTTTTCCGATTTTCATACGTTTGAAGAATCAAATGCTCGAAGGGTTCTCGGTCCGACAAAACGATTTTCAATACTTCGAATAAACTAAAAATCAACATGTTGTTGTACAAAATTTTGTGACAGAAACGGTACCCAATATTAAGGAAAATACTTAATAATTTATTGTATTCAGTATTTTCCTTAATATTGGGTACCGTTTCAGATTATACAAAAATATAACGCAACTGTTTAAAGTTCTTCTAGTTCCACATGTTTTGAGCCTGAACTAGGTAATCCTGTGTTTCAGGCACTAATAGATTAGATTATAGATTAGTATAGTATAGATATTTACTTAGATTAAGCACAAATCTATTAACGTAATTAATACCGGAAAATGACACGTGTCCGAGGTAGATTATGTAATAACAGCCGGTATTACAATAGTCGCTAGAGCGCTCGTAATCCCACAGTGTTAGCTAAGCTTATACCTGACACGGGATTGTGTTCTGCTTATTATTGAGTTCACCTGTTTGTCTACACGGTTCAAGTTGGACCAATTAAGTTCTAATTATTGAATGAATAATTGAGTATTAGCAAGTTGCAAGTGCCAGTGCGTGGGACCTCATTAAGGATAGATGAGCTAAATTAGCAACTCTATTTGTGCTGGTTCAAACTTCGTTTAAAATGCTGTTAGAATAAAGTTCTAATCAGCTTGCACTACAAAGTGTTTGTTACGTCAGTCACTGCGGGCCAAATAGTGCGAAATGAGTGGTTTAGATCTATTTACAAAAAATCTATTGATTGGACTAAAAAACTAAAACAGTATCATGCTAATATATTGCTTGTAGAATTATTTGCCAAAAAATCAGAATGATCGCATGTATATTGGTATGTTTTTTTTTGGTTGAAAGAATTTTTTAGAGATAAGTCCGTGATTTTTTTATCCAGTCAAATTAGTTTTCAAAACACTATCATAATAGCATATATCCTGAAGAATGTCATATATTTTTTTGGTTTTGTTTATAGCAGTGAATCATATACTTTTAGTCATTATAAAATTCGCGTTTAGTTCGTGTAATCGCCTTAAAAGATTCTGATATCCTAGAAAATCTAGGATTAAAGGTTTGATCTAGACTTTGAAGAGTCAGTGAGTGATTCAGAATATTTTATTGAATCACACAGAAAAAATAGGCATAGGTAGATTATGTGACGTAGTTTCAGCTCAAAATCAAACCATGTTTTTTTTCAGTTTTCAGTCAAAAACATATTATTTTCTTTGGCCTGACTACCGAGACAACAATAAATAATTTTCACAAAGTCGCTCTCTCAATACTCAACAACACTTCCCTTTGTCACAGCTAATCACAGTACACAAAGCCATTACACCATTCTTAACACACACACACACCCACACACACCCTACCTACCCAACACATGCACACCCCACAAATGACACTACGAATGCATTTAATCTTCGGAACCGCAACGGGGCGCAATATCGCTATGATGAGCACCACACAATGGACCCTCGATCTCTACTGGATATTAAGTTTCCGTCGGCATGACAATGAAATGCCTAGCCTAGGCTGTAGGCAGATAGGCTACGTGTATGAATTAGTTGGTTCTATTCATGGGGATATTTCATTGTTATCGTGTTCCGTTACATGTGAATCAAGATTGGAATTGTTGTGGTTGATCTCTGGAACTCTGGAGGCGGTGATTCATATGGTAACATTATTATTCTCTGACTTAGGATAAGAGTAGCACGTACCTGATTATTTTCTGTGTTCCAGCCACTTATACCAGCTCGCGTAGCACGGCCACCGTGGAAACCGATTTTGTCGACGAAAGAATCGACAAAATGACAGATTGTAACGAATTTCTATCGTCGTAATCAAATTTAGAAAAGAAATGTTTCTATTCTTCGGTCGACAAAAACACGGTCTATAAAGTCAAGCATGACCACATTTTGTTGGTCGCGTGGCTACTCTGTTGGTGTCAATGCAATTTAAGAGAACTCCCCCTGAACAGGTTCATATAATTGGAATTTGGACTACGAACTCCTCACCAAGTTTAACTACGAAGTTCTCACCAAGCTCTAGTAGGAACCTACAAAAAAAAATTCCCAGAGGTATAAGACAAAGAACCTGTTTTCATGTATACATACTTGTGAATTTACGTTTTAGAGTCGATAATGGGTATAATTTGCATTACAGTTTATTAGTTGAGCTGCACTGCAGTTTGAAGAAAACCTGTGATTAATGCTATTAAAAAGACTGCACAATATCCTGGAAAGATAATAATCATATAAGAAATACTTCAAGAACATTGTTTTGTTTATCAACAAAACTGCCTGTACGCAAAAGCACTGATTTCCGCATACTTTGAAATATTTTATAGAAACAGGATTTCCACTAAATGATTTCGTTATGAAAGTAATGATAAAAATGTCAGAAGCGTCGCGTCAGTCTATCTCCGGTTCAAGATGCACCGGTACTAAGCAGGATGTGTTTCCTTACAGAATATAAATATAATTCTTATAGAAAATTGAAATATTCTCGTCGGGATGCGGATATTTCTTGCCACCTTTAGATACGGCGTGGCTAGCATAGATATAAGCATAGATATATATAGCTCAATGGTGGCTAGCATATCTTGACTGTTCATGATCCCTATGTTTTGACAACGAATCTTTTATCTTATCTATATCGATATTAATTAAAATCAATTGGCACATGTATGACGGAACATCACTTGCGGACGGCACGACCGATTTATTTTGTTGAGCTCGTGTGCTTTGGGCAAGGGTGTAATAATGTGTTTTTTACTAACCGCTCATCTCATGTTATTCATTAGTAAATTGCATAGGTACAAAGCCGGGGCGGTGTCATTTTTTTAGGGTTCCGTGATCCTGACAAAGAACCCTTATAGTTTGGTCATGTCCGTCTGTCCGTCAGATACTGTTAGTACTAGAAAGCTGTAATTTTGTAGAGGTGTGTATATTATTTGCTCCGACCAAATGGTAAAATAAAATATTGGAAAATATAAAATTATATAAAATTAAAATATATTTTTTTAGGTTAGCTCCCAAATGTAAGGTGGGGATGTATTTTTTTTCGTCGTCTATCCCTTAGTATGGGATATCGTTGAATAGGTCTTTTAAAATGACTTACCGTTGGCCACAACTATTTAAACACGCTTTTTTAGTTTTAATGCTTCATTTACGAATTATTAAACTTTAAAGTGCAAATATTTGTTCTAGTAGGTGTGTCCCCGCTCTAAAAGCTAAACTGCTGGCTTGAAAAATCTTGAAAAAATCATGGTGATAGTACATTTTATGAACTTTAAAGTAAATTTATAGCGGTTAAGACAACTTTATTAGTTTAGCAGTAATAGTCGTTAAACTCGGGTGTTGGCTAATTTTGTTCCAAATGCAAAATCGTTCTATATTCTAATATAACGGGCTACTACGGAACCCTACTACAGCGCGTGGCCCGACACGCACTTGGCTGGTTTTTATTTTATAAATTACTAAAAACTTCGTAAGAGGTACCTAATTTAATTACAAATAACTCATAGAATGGGAGCAATTCTAAAATCGCTAAATGGGCTGTTGGGAAACGGTGATTTATGTCACGCGATTTTACGGTTCCTTCGTATTTAGTAAGTTGTACCTAAAGAGTTGATCAATTAATAGTTCTCAATTATTTTCACCTTATGAGTAGAAGTAGAAACTTAAAAATACGCACGGGCAAAAAGAACATTTCTTAGTAATGCTTTTAAATGTACTGTTACAGTGCAGTGTATTGTCGATAGTCTTTGTATCATAGATTAAGGGGATGTCAACACCACACTGTCTATTTGTATCGGAGTAAACGAGAGCGAGAAATAAATTGAAATACGATCCAGAACCAAAGTAGAAGAAAGGAAAAGAAGAATATTATAACAGAGTGGCAACCTCGCGATGGTAAAAGGAAAAGGGGAAGACAGGCAAAGAGATGGATAGACGACAAAGAAAAAATGCAGGCACTACCTGTCCTAGAAAAGCTAGGGACAGAAATGAGTGGAAACAGCTGGAAGAGGCCTATGTGTCACAGGACACCCTGATCACTAAACTGGCAAACCCGATGTGTTAGACTTAAGTTTATTTTTAATACAAACAGTAAGTTTTTTTATTTACATTATTTATGTATGTACTTGTGTTTAGTTCTTCAACAAAAAAGGCTTAGTAACAAAAAAACGAGAGCGAGAGAGTTACTGGGCGGCCAGGTCTTAGAAATAATAATAAATAAGTATTGAAATAAAAAAAGTATGGATTATTTGTGAAATATGACTCGTTAGTGGTTTAGGTGTGAATATGTTGACTTCATGTTTTTAATTGCAAACCCATACGTCGAAAAAATAAAGACGTAAAACCGTTTAATGATGATTTTAAGATCACTCTTTGCAATTATTTTCATCGAGCCAATTTTGTCCAAATGTGTATCGAATCCATCCACGGTCTTTAAAATATGATGAATATTAACATATTTTTTTTGATGTTCTAATAACATCAATTAGGTGTTGTCAGCCTCTTAAGTACAGTACAGAGGATGTTATTCATTCTAGAATGTTTCTCGTGTAAATGTCATCATCATCATCATTTCAGCCGAAAGACGTAGGACAAGGTAAGACACTGCTGGACATAGGCCTCCCCCAAGTGTCGCTACATTGACTGGTCTCGTGCGACTCGCATCCAACGGGCTCCCGCAACCTTCACCATTTCATCGGTCCACCTAGTGGGAGGTCTTCCAACGCATCTTCTTCTAGTTCGCGTATAAATGTGACACAAGTTAATTGAACTGTCGTCATATAAAACAGTTTACTCCAAAACCTTTAAATGAAGGACCGTTTACATTCAAAACTTCATCAAAACCAGTAGAAGATAGAATGAGCTTAAAATATTTGCTCTAAAATCTCACGAACATTTTACACGCCCACATTTTCCCAGCTAAGTGAAATGATTTTCATAATGTAAGTAAAATATTATTTCATGTTAGGTTTTCATAAATTCTGTCTAGATTTTTTTTTCTTTTAATATCAATCATATTTGAGAAAATTACGCTTACACGTCAGCTGTTTTAACATGGCGTATGCATTAAAAAATCATGTGTTGAGATTTCTTGATTCCACTTAGCATAAGTGGCGGTATTTTCATTCAAGCCTAAAAGCTTGACTTGCCCTTATAACCTACAACTCTGCGTGATGTTGGAGTTTCTAAACAATCTGCTTGCCCTGAGGGCTTGCCTCATTGTTGACCCTTAGGCAAGCCACTGTATAGCGATATTTCTAAAAATAGGTATCTACTTCTTGGACAGGATTGATGAAAACATCATTCCATGTCATACTTTTCCTAGGTTACTCTCTTCAAGTTCAACAGTCAACACACGTGTTATAAATGGTACAGCGGTGTTGGTATACCAGCGTTGTGACTTTTTTAAATGTCATAAAGTTTTTTTAAATCTGAAAAATGAGTCTTTTTGGCTTGGTACAGGATCAATTTGATTGTTTTATACTGTTTAGTTCTTTTCTTTTTTTTTTTTAATTTGTCATATTGTTTGTTCTATATTTTTTTGTTATGTCCAGTGTGAGTCTAATATATACTTTTTCTTTTGGTACCATTTTTTTTTTAATACCTTACCCCAGACTAGGGATTTCTCCTGTACCGTCGATGCGTTTAATCAACAAACAGACTCGGGAAAATTATATGTAAGCTACATAAATATTAATTTTTCCCGTGCGGAAATCAAACATGTGACAGGTAGCGCAGCAGCCTATCAGTCAGCCACTGCGCCGACCATGCAGTCACTTTCCCTTTAATTAATGCTTTCAAGGCTATAAAATTTAAATTATCCATTAAAGGTAAACACAATATTTAATTTACTACTCAAATCGTGAAAATCGTGGCTCATGAACTTATTTCCTTCCTTTTCGCAAAGGTAACTTTAACGAACAAATTATTTATCGCAGCACAAAACCGAGTAACAAAACATTTTTCTCACTCTAAAACCTATAATTGCCCACGAAACTTTCTACATAAAACTTTACCAATATCGGTTTTACGAATTACGGGCAAAGCAACAAATCGTAAGCGGCAACAAGGCAACAAAAAAAGGCGAACTGTACAGTAAGTTGCAAACAAGAGTGTTAAGTTGCCGCTGTGTCGCGCGACAATAAAATAGCTGCGACAGTTTAGCACTTACCGTGGGGCTAGGGAGTTAGCGATTTAAGGTTGTGTTAATTTTTCTAAGCATGATTTAATGTTTTATTAGAGAATGATGATAAAGTCTCAACCAATGTCTCTTTGTCAGCGTTTGTGTTTCATGAATATAAACTGAATTCACTGAGCCTATACTGAGATTTGAGTTATATCGCTGTACAAAATACGTTTTTTAACCGACTTCTAAAAAGAGGAGGTTATCAATTCGTCTGTATGTTTTTTTTTTTTTTTTTTTTTTTTTTTTTTTTTGTGTTTGTTACCTCATAACTTTCGACTGAGTGAACCGATTTTGAAAGCTGGTGCTTCCCATGTGGTCCCATTTTATTTTGCTGAAGATCTGATGCTGGTCTTCGGAGATATACAATGGAACTCTTCAAAAATGTACGGCAAATCTGCAGTGCTTGCTGTTAACGCTTGTAGGTTTATTGTTTATACAACATCATGACGTAATATCACGCCTGTATGCTCTGAGGGGGTACGCAGATGTGTACAATACACCCAGATTTCGACAGTGGTTGTTACCACAGTACTTTCGACTGGGTGAACGGATTTTGATGATTCTTTTTTAATTTGAAAGCTAGTGCTTCCCGTGTGGTTATATTTTAATTTGCTGAAGATCTGATCCGGGTCTTCGGAGATATACAATGGAACTCTTCAAAAATACACGGCAAATCTGCAGTAACTGCTGCAATCGCTTGAATGTTTATTGTTTATACAAAATCATGACGTAACATCACGCCTGTATGCTCTGGGGGGGTACGCAGAAGTGTACAATATTCCCAGATTTCGACAGTTAGGTGTATTAAGTTTCATTTATTGGGGATAAGCCTATTACCTTGACATGTATTGTTATTTTATTGGCAAGGGTACCTACTTCAAGGGTAGTTTGATGAGAATTTGGTTAGGTTCTGGTTATGGGATCCATGACAAAGGAACGGAACTCTTCAATTCTTAGAAGCAAATTAACGATACTCGGCCAAATCTTTTAAAGGCTATCCGGATATTTGAGTCACGTACCATAACGTCGTTATTAACCGACTTCAAAAAGGAGGAGGTTCTCAATTCAATGTTCCCCGATTACTCGAAGATGACTGGACCGAATTTGTTTTTTAATTGTTTGAAAGGGTATACTTCCCAGAAGGTCCCATAATCATCAAGTCAGGATCCTGATAGTGGGATCCTGGAGAAATAGAGGGAACTCTTCAAATTTTATAGGCACACCAGAAGCGATTTGGGTAGTTTTAGAAAGAGTTTTTCTCGGAGTGATCCCATTTAAATTTGGTAAAGATTAGATGAAGAACTTCGGAGAAAGGCAACGGAACTCCTCATTAAATGTAGCAAATTTGTGTCTCTTACTGGGATTGCTGAAATTTCATGTCTGTCTATTGTTTACACCAGTTCATAACAAAAAATCACGCTGGTATGCTGTGAAAACCCTATACACATGTGAACCACTAAAAAGTGAAAAATAAAAACTTTTTTGCAAAAAATAAAACCGACTTCACACAAAAAAGTGAAAAATAACTTTAGCTTCAGAAGTCGGTGACAAAAAAACTAAATCAATCAAATAAAGGTCACCGACTTCTGAAGCTAAAGTTATTTTTCACTTTTTTGTGTGAAGTCGGTTTTATTTTTTGCAAAAAAGTTTTTTTTCTATATTTTAAAGAAGGAAAAAGCATTTATTAACCCGCACAGGACAAAACACATAAAATAAAAAGGTAAAATTATCAGTACAAATAATAGAAAATTAAACATGCTTAAAAAAAAAAAAACAAAATTGGTCCTGCACGAGGCCAAAAGGCCACCCTATCTCAGCATGCTGCTGTAACATTAAAAAACGTCACAGCGCTGGTATTCTGATAGGGCCCAAAGTGAAAGTGATGCCGCGGTCAGATACGGGTAAGATTAAAATAATAAACAAAAATAAAGTGTTAACAAATAAACAATACATATTTATGTATTGTTTATTCGTCAATTAATTAATTATTACATCCTTTAAAACTTCGTTAGGTTAAAAACAAAAAAAGACACCGTTGTTCCATTTATTTCTGTCATTGGCCTGTCATTGGTTTGATGCAGATTGCACATATTTTAATTTGGTAATGACCAATAGCATAATTCCCCATTGTTTGGAGAAAGGCCTGCTCTCTGTGAGTGGGAGTGGGCCATACTCATCTATATTATAATAAATAGTGCACTTTTACAAAACCCCTCTGATAGGTAAACTTGAAATAAAAACTTTCTATGCTAAACAAAACATAGCCCTCTGGACTGGAATCGCGTGTTCCCTAGCCACCGAAGGTTGCGTAGGTAATGAAAAAAGTAGTATCGTTTCGGACCGCGGGCGCGGCTAACGGCCATTCTGTTGTTATTTCACACTTCCACCCTTAGCTTACTGCCGCTACATACTAGGGTACTGTTTGGGTAACTGCGGAGATTTTCAAGGGTAAACTTGGGGATTAGTAAAAGTAAAAGTATGCTAAGAAAGTTTTTTTTTTATGTGTAGGACCCTCCTTACATACAGCTTCTATTTCTCCATGTTTTTTGTGCTGTAAAAGACTGGGCTCTACTCTTCAGTCGTGCCTTCTTGACAGAATGGTTACGGTTGACGATGATGCATTTTCTTTGGATGACGTAGCCCTCGCGATGCGCCTCCACTTATTGCGGTCTTCAGCGTCTCGGGAGCTTTGGACCATGGACGTTTGTGTTGCAGCTTCTATAAGGTCTAACCAACGCGTAGGTGATCGACCGCATGATCGTGTGCCTTCTGCTTGCCCCATTTTTTTTTGTTTTTTTTTTTTCGGAGGAGAAATCATTAAATGACTTCTCCCACTCTGGGCGGAGCGGGAGGGAGTGTCAGACTTTTACTGAATAAAACCCATCCATGTCCCTTTCTCGCCCTTTATGTTCCGGGGCCACTGTATCTCTTTCGAACAGTCCCGCAGCCCCGGCAGGTTCTGCTTGCCCCTGGACAACCAGTCGTTCCACGGAGTGTTTCGTGTTGTTTGTGCATTTCGAACTATGTGGCCGAAGCATTTGAGGATTCGCATCTGTACAGTCGATGATAACCTGTCGCCGCCAGAACCACATTTCGAGTCCATCGATTTTTCATCGGTCTTTGAGACGAACCGTCCATGTTTCTGCGAGAAATATTGGAAAAACGAAACTTCTTTTCAGACGGGCTTTTGTCGTTTTGGTGATATTATGATTTGCCCAGACTCTTTTAAGCTTATCAACGGCAGCGCGCCTCCTTCAAATCTCATCCTCATACTCACCAGTATTCGTGATCGTGGAACCAAGGTACACATAAGATTGAACAATCTCATAGTTGCCAATAACATGGATGTCAGGTTAGTTTAGAAGAGAGGCGCCACGGCGTCCTCACCTTCCGCCTGACGCAGGTCCTCACCGGACACGGATGTTTCGGGAGGAAACGCCCGGGTGTCTCCACTGCGAGGATCGACCGGAGGACACGGTGGAGCACACGGTGGAAGTCTGCCCTGCGTGGGCGGAGCACCGCCGTGTCCTCGTAGCGGCGATCGGCGGCGGCGACCTCTCGCGTCCGGCCCTGGTTCAATCCATGGTCCGGAGCGAGACGGAATGGGAAGCCGTCACCTCCTTCTGCGAAGCAGTCATGCTAGCGAAGGAGGTGGCGGAACGAGAGAGGGAAAGATCCTCTCTTCCCGGCCGCCGCGGGAGACGCACCGGGCGTCGGGGGCCACGTGGTAGCTACCGGCCACCGTAGACGCGGGCCTGTGGACGGTTGGCTATGGGCTAGCTAGCCGTCCGTCCGTCTAACGACGACAGGCCGTGTCGACGGCGCGTTCGTGTTCCACGCGCGCCTTAAAGAGATGTCAGCATAAGAGAGGGGCCCGCAAGGGCCGAAGCCTGCCGGGGTTGCGGGCCTGTTCGAAAGTGATACCGCGGCCCCGGAACATAAAGGGCGAGGAAGGAACATGGATGGGTTTTAGTCAGTAAAAGTCTGACACTCCCTCCCGCTCCGCCCAGAGTGGGAGAAGTCATTTGATGATTTCCCATCCTAAAAAAAAAAATGGTTAGTTTAGAATGGCTTGGTCTATGATCATCATCTTGGTTTTATCTCTGTTGATTGTAAGTCCGAAGAAGAGGCACGTTGTTTCTAGCAGTGTCAACGGGTGTTCCATAATTATCTTCCTTTGTTTGAGCGAAAAGAGCAGTGTCATCGGCGTATCTCAAGTTAGATATCTTCCGGCCTCCCACCGAAATGGCTTTGCCCCATTGTCCCATTGCAAACAATCTCATAATGCACTCCGTATATGAGTGGAGAGAGTATGCATCCCTGTTGAACACCCGCATGTGTGTGAAAAGTTTTCGAGTCAACGTCCGTCGTCTATTCGAACAGTCATAGTTTCGTCCTCATAAAGTCGGCGTATGATACCAACTGAATTCCTTTTCAGGTGATCAATTGCGGCACGAACAAGCGGTCAACGCTGACGACGAAAGGTAAGTACCTATATAATGCAAATGGGACTAGAAATATATCAGGATGAAAATTTAGCACATAAAAGCTAGAAGTTTAAACGGAACTCCGTAATTTCATAAAATAAAAACGTTAGCCACTCCACCGACCCGTATGTGTCCAACGCGTAGATTTTTGCCCAAAGTTAAAGTTACAAGGAACGTTAGGCACAAATAATGTGTGCCCATTTCCAGGCCATTGAATATTTTATTTCGTTATTTAGACACTAACGGGTTTCTTCTCTTTATTGCTTTAGTGATACATTGCAGCCGTATATTGGTATGTTAGGGCTTATCGAATATTTCTGGCTCATATTTTTCTTCAATCGCTTTAGATTGGACGAAGTTGGCGCAATATCTGTGGCGGTTTGACGCCATAAATGACGGTCGTAGATTCTTGCTTGTGTTCCGCGAATTGTGGATTGGTGAGTTATGTCAATGTTGGTTTAATCCGTTTTAATTTTTTTCTAGCTATTTTTATTTTTATTCAGTATGTATGTACGTTGGGCTGCATTAATTGGGTTCCCCAGTTGGGTACCTTATTTAATTTATTAACAGACTACAAATAGATCTAAAATAATAAAATATGTACAAGTCTCAAAATGGAATTAGAATAACGGGGCGTCTAAAAAAATTGTCATCATTACTGTCAATAGGAAAAGTGCCTAGAAGGTGGGTAGCATGACCACGTTGCAGCGATGGATGGCAATGGTAAACACCATTGGCCACCTTTGGCCAAGAAAAGGCCAGCCCGAGTCAACTGACCGCTTGGCAATATCTTGAAATATGGGCAGGGCAACCCCAAACGGCTCAAAAACTGTCAATTACGTAAATTGTTGTAGTTATGCCTATTGATGCCTAGCTATAATGGAGATAGAAGGCGTACTTTGCTGTTTTTTTTCAATTTCGTTGCCCTAAAGCTTCGCAACTTCCACGGCGTAAACGTTTATTTGAATGCATTTTTGGGGCTGAGATGTGAAGTTGCACATAGTTTTAGACATAGCTCTTTATTCTGCCACCGCTCTGTTGAGGTAGCATGAATTTTCTAGTTTGGAGTTACATCTTCCTCGTAATTGATTTATGATAACAATGTACGACTTTTACCTACCTCAATCATTTTTATGTTTCTGTATTTTCACAAATAGATATCACCTACTGTTTCACGTTTCAATTGATAAATAAACTATTGAGTTTCAAAATTGACAGCTTTTACTTCGTACGGGATGGAATTTAAATCCGTAGCGTAAAATCCGTCCTGCACACAAAATATATTTCTCATTCTATTCAACCTGAATATTTAGACACTCAATACTCTATTTATTTGACCACAATATTGTGGTCGTCATCATACCCTCGTATTATTTGGTTCCTAAATTATTTGAAAGCTTTATTAGTGTGTATGTTTATTAGTATGTCAACTAGTTAACAATATTTGAATATTATAAATCGGTTAAAATAATCAAAATACGTTTAAAATTTCATTATAGCATTTTTGATGCTTTCAAAAAAGTGAAGTGAAGACAAATACATGGTTATTTATAAAACACCAACAACCTCGCGGGAGTAGATTACTAACATCATAAACAACAACATTGTTGTATAACTTTTTCGAAAACAGACAAAAAAAATCGACTTCTCATACAAAACTCGATCAGGTTTTCGGACAAATGTATGGGGAGTTGAATTTTTTTGTCTGTTTTCGGAAAAGTCGTAGTATAAATGTTGTTGTTTATGATGTTAGTAATCTACTCCTGCGAGATTGTTAGTTTTACAAATAACCCTGCTTAAGATTCCGTTCATCCTCCATGACTTTTGCTATGTCGTAAGTCCTGTAAGTTTCTTCAGATTGCGTATTTCAGTGTTTTTTTTTTTATTCCCATTTTAGTTATGTTGTGTGCACTTGCGGCATACGCTAAATAAATATGTTTTCTTTCTTTATTTCTAACTCGATCGTACAATGAGATGCCCTACGTTGTTCGTTCTTTATCTTTTTGGAGCCTTGCATGATGTCAAACAATTAATTTCAATCCAATACGTAACAATCACTGCATATTGTAAAACAAAGTCCTCCGCCGCGTCTGTCTGTTTATTCGCAATAAACTCAAAAACTACTGCACCGATTTTCTTGCTGTTTTCACCAATGGGTAGAGCGGTTCTCGAGGAAGGTTTTTGTATACAGGGTGTAAACCACCTCATCACGAAGCCGTGAACCGAGCATTCTGTACCTACATCAAACTAAGTATCTTTACTCAAAAATTATTGCTGGGAAACAAGCTAACAACAAAGCAAAAACTACACAACAAAGCAAAAACTTTTTTTTTGGGGTCAAAAATCACGTATTATGGTATAACTCAATGTAACGCACTCAAAACATTGTGCTAATATATGGATTGAATAGTACGGGGGTCGTGGAGGTGTTTAAAGTAAAAATCTTAATTTAAAAACATGTGTTTAAAAAAACTTGTCAAAAAGTTGTAACTTTGACCCCCAATATCTCCTTAACTAAAAGGTTCTCAGGTATTATGGTGTAAAACCAAAAAAAATGATCGCAATGACGAGGAGAACAATTGCCTTTCGGCTTCGTGAAGAGGTGTTTTCTATAAAATTTGTACGCGGGCAAAGCCGCGGGCGTCAGCTAGAACTATTATAAGACAAACAACATCCCATCTATGGACCTCTAGCGTAAGGGCACACAAACGTCCACATTTTCCCTCAATTTCTTGCTCCATACAGAGTAGCGTGCCGTTCTGTCTGTCCTAGTCACGAAAGTGACGTTTTTCGGCGACCAACGCGACGTCACGTAACGGAACGGGTCGCGACGGGACGCTCGTGAAATAAAGCAAACAACGCTAAATTTAAACGTGCTGTCTTTTTGTTTTGGTTTCTAGTGCAGTGAAGATTGAAGGGCAAATGTCACAGTCATCATCATCGGCCTATTAATATTCCCACTGCTGGGACAGGCCTCCTCTCTATGAGAGGGAATGGGCTATATAATCCACCACGCGGGCCCAGTGCGGATTGGTAGATGTCACATGTCTTCGAATTTTTTGGTCCTAGGACATGCCGGTTTCCTCACGATGTTTTCCTTCACCGTTTTGAGAGCAGCGGTGATGTAATAAATTACACAAAGTAATGCGCGCCTGCCTGGGTTCGAACCCACGACTTACTGAACGTAACGGAGAGCAGCGGTGGCCCAGTGGTGGTGGCCCCGACTTACGTTCAATGTCACAGTATTAAGTACCTTCATAATTTGATTATTTTAGGTTTTTTAAAGAATGATGTCAAAGGATGGATCCTGATTAAAAGAGAAAAGAACATAAATGTTGTTGGATTGTGTGAGGAATGATATAAAGCAAAAAGGAGTACGTGATAGCGTGACGATTCACAGGGGAAGATAGAAAAAAAAAACGTGTTGGGATGACCTCAAATAATCTGGGACAAGGGCATGAAGATGATGGGGCTGCGGGTTCGAAAGAGATACCGTGGCCCCGGAACATAAAGGGCACGGAAGGAACATGGGTGGGTTTTAGTCAGTAAAAGTCTGACACTCCCTGACGCTCCGCCCAGAGTGGGAGAAGTCATTTGATGATTTCCCATCCGTAGGCAGGAAGATGATGGTGTCATAATATTTTGTCAGTTGTATTCAAATGAGAAGAGGAGTGTTGGTCGTCGGCGGCAAGACGGGCAGACGACATAGTTTCCATGGCGGGAATACCCTGGATGTGGTTAACACAAGAGCGTGGTAATTGGCACAAACAAAGAGAGCCTGTGGATGATGATGAGGATGATACAAATAAGCTCTCAATCGCTATGTAAAAAAAACGAAATATGGACTTGATTTTGAGCCTTTTGTAGCAATTCACAATACGCAAGTGTAATTTTATCCTCATCTTTTCGGATTGATAGAACAATCAGCACAAAAACTCTTTTTTTTTTGGTAAATTAGCCATCCTTTTTAAATCGACGTACAAAATCTGCACCTTTTATCCAAATATTCAAAGCATTGCCTCTTACCTAACCTCGAGCAGCTAGTAAAAAGCCTGTGTATATATACGCGAACCAACAGTTGTTAGTCTTCCTCCCGCTTAACACAAAAGATAGGAACGATGAGAATGCACTTTAGCAATGTTTCCTCCGCGTCCTTATTCTGGATTCACGTGGAATTATGCCACTCCAGTACGTAATTTATTTTCCTGGCAATATTCTGGAGGCGATAAAAAATGGTTGTGTGGTAAGTAAATGTACTAAGTTTAGATGTTGTTTATGATTCATATACGTAGGCGACGTTAGTCTAGTCTTAGGTTGGACAAATTGTTACCTATAGTGTATTTCGATCAGATATTTTTCAGCCACGAAGTTTGTATTTGGGCTTGGTAATAGACTCGCCCCCTTATTATATGGAACTTCAACATAACTTGCGAAATGTGGGTGTACTATTTATTAGGTAAATATCTGCCTAAACCTTTTGGAATTACAGGCGTGATGTTTTGTTGCACGTAGCTTTTGAGAATATTTCTATAAATCTATAAAAGAGCCGTTATTCTACATAAATAATCAGTTTAATAACCAGTTAAATAACCGGTTAAATAACCAGTTAAATAATTAGTTAAATAACCAGTATCCTAAATAATAAGTTCTTGAATCGAAAATCGCTGCCAAGATTAAAAAGTAGATTTTGGCCACACGCAGGAATACTTTAAGACAAGAGCGAAATAGTCGTGATGTAAACTTTCAAACTACTCAAGGCGACTACACGAGCTAAATTAGCAACTCTATTTTTGGTGGTTCAAACTTCGTTTGAAAGACTGTTATAATAAAGTTCTAATCACCTTGCACTACAAAGTGATTGTTACGTCAGTCATTGTGGGCCGATTGGTGCGAAATGAGTGGTTTCGATCGATTTACAAAAATCTATGGATTAGAGTAAAAAAATAAAACACTATGATACTAAAATATGTTGCTTGTAGAATTATTTGCTCAAATATCAGAATGATCGCATATATTTTAGTATGGTGTTTACTCGATAAAATAAATTTTTAGATATTAGTTCATGATTTTTTTTCTATGTAGTAAAATTAATTGTATTATGTTTTCAAAACACTATTATACTAGCATTTATCCTGAAGAATATCATATATTTTTCTGGTTTTGTTTATTGCAGTGAATCATATACTTCCAGGCATAATTAAACTCGCGTTTAGCTCCTTTAATCGCCTTTATCAGATCTTCACTCTTCTACATCCCCTTGATCCTTTACTCTTCTTTTTCTTAGTGTGTCAATGGCCATCTAAATTGTGTCGACTCAGAATTGAGGCGCGAGTTGATTGATTGATTGATTATTAGGTAGTATTGTATTGTATTGTACAGCGAGCTGGTCTCCGCAACTCCACGTCAAAGCGCGTATTTTGCGTATGGGCTATAATCAACCACGCTAGCCCAGTGCGGGTTGGTAGATGTCACGTCATGTCTTCGAATTTTTGGTTCTAGGTTATTTTTTCTTCACGATGTTTTCCTTCACCGTTTTTGAGAGCAGTGGTGATGAAATAAATTACACAAAATAATGCGCCTGCCTGGGTTCGAACCCACGACTTACTGTTCGTGAGTCGGGGCCGCCACCACTGGGCCACCGCTGCTGTCTATATTAGGTAGTTATGTTTATTTATAAATAGAAAATACAAAACTAATTTTTATCAACCCCTAAAATATAGTAGTTGTTACCCGTGGTCTCGGTGGGTCGACCCATTACCGGGTCCATGGGTAATTTTAATTACCCGTGATTCCATAGCATTAGGGATTGTTTCCTGGACTTTTGTATATATCGATAGAAAATACAAATCCATAATAACAGCATGGCACAGAATAGGACCGCGGCATACGGCTCCATTCCGTGAAAAGTTGATGGAAAGTGTAATAGGAACACTTAGGTCTCAAGTCGGAATGATGTGATGTAACGGATATTATTGCGCCAACCGGCTATCGTGCTGTCTCTGTCTAGTAGGAAGTTTAATTATAGAACATGTTCTGGTACCTAATCATGTTGTCTCTGTCTTTTAGCAAGCTAAAGTAATGCTCATATAGGAGCTAAATCGTGTTACCTCTTTCCATACGGAAATTGGGTTTGAGTTTTTTTTATCTTTTACTTACACGTAGTTAGAATCAAGCTTATCATAGTTTAGTTAGTTTACCTGCAGTATTTGACCAAATGATATTGCTTACCAATACTTTATTTGGTGTTTATAGATAGTACGTGGCGTTCGCGGTGTTCGTGAAAACGCCGAGGAACATACACTCTCCTTACAGGTGTAAATGATTTTTTTCGCCGACGACGCGGCCAGTGAAGCACGGTTTCCTAGAAGAAACCTAGTCACACCAACTTTGAAGTGATCTAGATAATAATAATCGAGACCGAAATTAAAAAAAAAAAATTTTTTGCATTTGAGTTGAATCTTTAAGTCTGCGTCTGCAATTGCAGAAAAGGTAGTGTTCGTGCGAACACAATATTATCTGCAATGACAGTAAAACTATGTAGACAATCTTGATTTCTCCATTGAGGCATTTTTTGTAACCCTTTGTAGCATAGAAAGTATTTTGAACCGGATATAATATAAGCCACATCAATATCGATTTGATCCCTTCCCATCCCCAAAAATAACAAACATCCCATTCAAAAAAATCTCAATATTCTCCGCCTAACCACTCAACTAGCTTGTTTTCAATATATGAAAAGCAGTATCTGTTTGTTGAACATTGTCGTGTGATCGTTCGTGTATTGATGTCAAATATTTGTGCACTGTTAACGTGTGTCGATAGTTCGATGTTTGAACAGCGAATAGGCGGCTGAACTAGATAACTCCTGTGTCTGGGAGGTATCTTGGGGTATCGTGCTGTTTCTACAGTATGTTTGTTGATCTTGGTCGAGTTCGTATGATTGGAGGCTTTAGGATGGTGTTGCTTTTGGGGATAAACCTACCTCTGGAACGTCAAGGTATTAAATACTTGTGCAAATGTACGATTAGCTTCATCACCTTTCTGCCCTTGTCCACAAGTTACTTGGAGTCGATCAACTTCTTCTTCCATTCCTCCTTATCAATCGTCACGTCAACCGGAACGTCAAGAAATTTAATATCTACAGAAAAGTAGTTTATCTTCGTCTTCATCTTCCTGCCTTATAAGCACGGCATAACGCATTTTCTTCCTCCATTCTCTTCTGCGTTTGAAAGTTACCTGAAATATATATATTTTAATTAAATTTGGTTTTTCTAAAGTGTTAATGTAGGCGTTAAATTAAACTCGAACATATTTTTCGAGATACCGAAACATTTTTTTCTTTTGTGTGTAATTTCTTTTGACTTATTCTAGGTTAGACAGAAAAGCTACAACTAGTCTCACAGGCCTATGGTCCGGTTCTAACTGCAAACATTCTGGAACAAATTTACATTTCTAAAGTGATTTTATTGGTGCCATTTGCCTCGATTTACGAATAATAAAATGTTGACGTGTGTGTTGAGTCTTTTTCTCCTGTTCTTCCTTCGAATGTCCTGCAATAAAGTCCCTTAAACCTAGATACACTAAGGTCTAAATTCCTGCTACGCTGATTTCAGTCGCGTACGTCAGTCGCGCGTACGAGTATACATTGTGTTCTACATAGCGCCATACCACAGAGTACAGTACAGAGTATAAGTTTCAAACAACCGCGCAAATCGGCTGCACCACGTGCCACTGGGGCCTAATTCTACTATTTTAATAAATTCGTCACTACAACACGATTCCATTCCCATCCCATTGTCATTTTGCTTAAAGTTCGTAATCTGCTAAATTCACAATGGTCGCGATCATTGGTCGGTCAATAGTATCGTAATAAAATTGTGTTTTAATGGCATTGTTGTATTGACATCATTATTATAAAACCCTTAGTATAAATGGTTTTCGAAATCTACCACCAAATGCGAACATTTATTCATGCCAGATTTCATTTACAATATTTTTTACACATTTGACAATCATCATCATCTGCCTAGCCTTTTCCCAACTATGTTGGGGTCGGCTTTTGACAATGTGTACGAGATTACCATTCTATGACATTTCTTTCAATTGAGTGTCAGTGGTTGACCATTGGGAAATCATACTGGTGCCATTGTATTAGTAGATTACCAAACTTGTCAAAACTTGACAGAACTTGAACATTATGAAATCAATGATTGACTATTCTGACACTATTGTAATAACAGAATTGAGGCCCTGGCCGCTTGTCGCGTACGCGGCATAAGTGGAAAAACCCGGTTAACGCTGTCACAGCCAGTTGAAAATCTCAGGGTTGTCAGAGCAACACACGTTGTTTGTTTTGTGACAAGTTAGAATATTTTAATGTTAAAACTTGGTATTTATTAATAATGGTTGTTGTACTGTGTGTATGATTAATACTAGAAAAAAAAATGTGTCATACTTTAACTATCCCAAGGAGTACAATAGGTAATTAAATATTTGATTAATTTGTATTCACCTATTGTGACAACGCTACCAAAATAGGTAACAATTTTGCACGTCGTTAAGAAGTTTACAGTTTGTTCCGTTTACTTAATCATGTGGCCATACTGCGACGCTGACGTCAGCGGTGCGTATGTTGCTACTGGTTTTCTCACTGACATACGCGACCGTCCGTACGCGACCGAAATCAGCGTAGCAGGAATTAAGGCCTAAAATAAAAATTCCGCAACTGGTAACAAATTAAAATGATCAGATAATATTTTACAATTCAGCGTGCAACGTAAATGTTCGAAACCTGTGACAAACGGGGCCCGAATGTTCGCGAAATATGCCGAGTGGCCGATGCAAATGGATTCGGATGCACTTCTAAAACGACGATGTAAAGGAGTTGCTGGAAGAGGCTGAAGCATCTGCCATCCGAACGTGACCTGTTGTGGCTTATAATGAGAATGCAGACCGCTACAAGCTCTAAACGAAATGGGGTATTAAAGACCAAGTAATTAACCTTGTTGACTGTTGGTCTTGTGGTCGCAAGTGCGACTGCTGATTATTGAGAATGAGGTCCTGAGGTCTAAGAGCGGACGTCACGCGGTTTCACCCACGCAGTTCCTGTTCCCGTGGGAGTACGGGGATAAAATTTAGCTTTTGTTACTCAAGGTGAATGTAGCTTTCCAATGGTGAAAGAATATTTGAAATCAGAACAGTAGTTTTTGAGTTTATGCATTACAAACATACACACAAAAATACAAATTTTCCCTATTTATTATAAGTGCAGAAGTAGAAGTGTAGACTATCAGACGTCACAAGGATTCACCCGCGTATTTCCTGGTCCTGTGGGAATACAGGGATAAAAAGTATAGCCTATGTTAGAGTGTAGCTTCCCAACGGTGAAAGAATTTCTCAAACCGGTCCAGTAGTTTTTAAGTTTATTCATCATCATCATTATAGAAGCAGTTATAGCCTAGTGGTGGTCACACCACTGATTTTTCGGATTCATGTGCGTATTGTATTTATCACATGCTTCGGTGAAGGAAAACATCGTGAGGAAACCAGCATGCCTGAGAGATATTTCTCGACGGCATGTTAAGCCAAGTCAGAGGCGCAAGAACGGGCGGCTTAAGAACTCTTGACACCAGGTTAGGCAACTAACCACACGATAAATAAATAAAATCATCATTATCATCAGCCTATAATGTTCTCACTGCTGGGACACAGGCCTCCTCTCAATAAGAGAGAATGGGCTTACAATCTACCACGCGGGCCCAGTGCGAATTGGTAGATGTCACATGTCTTCGAATTTTTGGTTCTATGACATGCCGGTTTCCTCACGATGTTTTCCTTCACCGTTTTTAAGTTTATTCGTTACATACAAAACACAAATATTTTGTCTTTATAATGTTACTTAGTATAGATTGAAATCACCATTGAAATGAACACAGACCCTTCTATTAGTTCTACATCCGTGTTCACAGTGCACGCGATAAATTTATCGCCACTCTTAATAGCCGTTTTAAAAGTTAAAAGCCGTTAACACAAAACCCATTGTAAATTAATAGTTTGAATTTACAATTATGATTTGTATTGTTTTGCTATCTGGTGTAAACGTACAAATAGTAAATGATGTAAACCATGATGTAAACTTGATGTAAACCATTTTTATATTAATATTTAATTCCCATATCAGTACAATCAATTAATTGCTAACGTACACGCAGTTTTTCAGTCAGCACATAGAACTGCCTCGTTGGTCTAGTGGTCGATAGTGCTACTGCTGACCGTAAGATCTTGAGTTCGATTCCTTGGTCTTGGATTATTGGGGTTATTCTTTAGGAATTTTCTGATAGCAGCCTGGAATCTGCATTTTGTGCTTGTTTGGTTCCAATAGGCTCGCCTTTTGTTACATATGCCTTAAACGTATCTGGCGAATTGTGAGTATTGATACTTTTTCCTAACCCCTTAAAAATTACAATAACGTGTGTTTTCTAATTCAATTAAAGTCAAGAAGTCCTTGTAGTCAAGGCGAACATGAAAAAATAATGTAGTAGTTTAAATAATCATATCTATTGAACAAAATGTTTTATAAGCGATAAATCTTATGTTGAGTTCAGACAACGCTCATACATACGCGGGCGGGATGAAAGCATCACGTTTAATAAAACTTTTGAGAATAAATATTTCGGTATAAAGTCGGTTACACACTTTGGCGAACTTGCTTGGCGTGTACTATGTGCAACGTAGAGGTTTTTTTCTGTAGGTTTATGTGTTTTATTCCGTTGAACTGCAATCTCAGTCGATGTACCTAAGTGATTTTTTTTCCATATGGTGTTCAAATCTTCATGTTTTAAATAATGCTTATTTTATAAGTGAGCCTAAATACTGATCAATCGAACTATGAAGTTTGATGTAGCATGGAATTGTCTCTGAACGCTTGAAAGAGAGATTATATTACATTGCCAACAATGAAATTATATTAAAGAAAGAGAAAATGAGGTGCGCAAAGAGATGTCAGCAGAAAGGAAGGGGTCCGCAAGGGCCGGAGCTTGATGGGGCTGCGGGACTGTTCGAAAGGGAGACTGTGGCCCCGGAACATAAAGGGCGAGGAAGGAACATGAATGGGTTTTAGCCAGTAAAATTCTGACAATGCCTCCCGCTCTCCATCCGAAAAAAAAAGAAAGGTCTGCGCACCTCATCATAGCTACAATATTTATATGTGTCCTGTGTCATGTTTTTTCGTGAAACCCGATAGAGACGATGGAATATGTCTGTGACCGACATTACCCGTATTACTTTATTTCCAGTAAAAAAATGTACATCAATATGAATTCAATGAAATTCAATTTTATTCCTTGGAGAATGAACACTTCTGATCTGAAAGAACTTTCAATATTATACGTCTGCTGCTAGAGTTATTGTAAAAACAGTTTTGTACAAGTAAAATGATATCTCAGAAATGTAGTAAAGGATTTTTAGTTTCGAAATTAAATAAATACAGTGTTACTTTAAGTTTTCACTCACTTTTAAGTTTTCGTTGAAATATTCCATGCCATTGTTTTTTAAATCAAAAAATAATACGTTCAAATGTTAGGTACATTTGAACGTACTATTTTTTGATTTGCTCTTTCAGGATTTAAGCCCGCGATTTACGACAATTCAAGCTTTTCAGAATCGAAATGCTCTTTGAGAAAAAAAGAAAACATTATTTTAAGTAGCAAACCAAGCGAGAGGCACATGTTCTATGGGTGGCATAGAACTGTGACACCAGGTTAGGCACTAACCACAACCGGGGCTGCGGGACTGGGGGTTCGAAAAAAATACCGTGGCCCCGGATCATAAAAGTCGAGGAAGGAACATGGATGGGTTTTAGTTAGTAAAGTCTGACACTCCTTCCGGCTCCGCCCAGAGCGGAAAAAGTCATTTAAGGCGATTAAACGAGCTAAACGCGAGTTTTATAATTACTAAAAGTATATGATTCACTGCTTTATACAAGACCAGAAAAATATATGATATTCTTCAGGATACCTATATGCTAGCATGATACTGTTTTGAAAACATAATACAATTAATTTGGCTCGATAAAAAGAAATCACGAACTTACCTCTAAAAATATCTTCTAAACAATAAAAAACATACTAATATGCATGCGATCATTCTGATTTTTTGGCAAATAATTCTACAAGCATTATATTAGCATGATACTGTTTTAGTTTTTTAATCCAATCAATAGTTTTTTTGTAAATCGATCGAAACCACTCATTTCGCGCCATTTGGCCCGCAGTGGCTGACGTAACAACCACTTTGTAGTGCAAGCTAATTAGAACTTTATTCTAACAACATGTCAAACGAAGTTTGAACCACCTCAAATAGAGTTGCTAATTTAGCTCGTCTAAGCGCCTTAATGATACCCTTCACTGGTTTACTTCATATTGCTTTTCATTCCCTTATATCTAGATGTTTTCGTACATTCTCTTGGTTAGTTACATTAAAGAAAATAGTCTCAGAATATCAGTCAAGCAGAAGAAACACAAGAGACTAGGCTACAATACTCATTTGGCACGATCTTGCTATACCGAAAGGAATAAAGTGGGGTAAGTCAGTGTTATAAGTTCCCCCACTTTTGAAACGTTGTGCTGCGTTTAGTTACTGACTTGTGAATAAGGTAACGGTACTGGCTGAACTGAAAAATGCTATTGAATTTATTGTTTTTTGTATTGTTTACGTTTATTTGATTATATTGCCTCTGTACTGTAGTCTTCTGAAAGTACTCTAAATACAAATTTTACTCAAAGTGAAACACACACGGATATTCGAAAATTCGCTTGTCACACCCGGGATTCAAACCGAGTAAAGTTCGACAGATAACATACTGTAATTTTTTCACATCAATCAATAGGGTCAATCATATATGGATCAAAGTCACTCTAACTAACATGATAAATATTAATTGAAGGGCGAACCAAGAAATTTCAACTTTTAAATTCATCGGCTCCATTCCCGAGTCAAGTGTGGCAAACAAATTTCTGAAATCTGTGAATGCCGATTTGATGAAAAATTCTACACTGTATAATATAGGTACTAATGGATAGTGTAAGGGAGGCAATGAAGAAAACCAAACGTAAAGAATATTGGAAATGTCGCAGTAGAGGAGGCTGTACGTGCGCGCTAAGTTAGTACCATCGGCGACTAATTGCGCGTGATCGGCTCGCGTCGTGCGTCCGCGTTCCCCTGCCCCGCGCCCGCTAGCTTCAGCCCCTCGCACACCCTTACAAGCTCCTCGAAGGTACATTCCATTTATTTATAAACAAAAACGGTACAATATTAAAATAGACAAATATAGGTAGGTTCACACGGTTAACATCCCCCACCCCAGTGCGTCAGCACTCATCTTCCGTTGGGATTCGAGCGATGCGTGCGGCTGACCGACGCAGCATACCAGTCCTGGTTTTTATGTCGAGGACTCTTACGCGTCCATCTTTGCCTGTCATTACTGCCTGCACGCGCCCGCGCGGCCATACATTGCGCGGAGAATCTGGATCGACGATCAAAACAAGGTCACCCACTTTCAGGGGTGTTTGTTCCTGGTGCCATTTGGTTCTAGGTCGCATATCTGGTAGTACCTCCCTCACCCAACGCTTCCAGAATAAATCGGCGAGTCTTTGGGAGTTGCGCCATTGTTTACGCAGGTAGGTATCTGACTCATCGTATTTACCTATCGTAGGTAGGTTAGTTGAAGCGCCAAGAAGAAAATGATTAGGCGTCAGCGACTCGTCGGAGTGCGGTTCGACGCTCACGTGGGTCAGCGGACGGCTGTTGACCATATGTTCCACCTCTGCCAGCAGGGTATTTAGTACCTCATCGCGGGGTGCTCGTTCCTTCAGAACGACCTTCAGTGAATTTTTTACGCACCGTATCAGGCGTTCCCACGCCCCACCCCAATGTGGGCTGGCAGGCGGCGAGAAAGTCCATGTAGTGCCGTAGTTAGCAGCTTCTCCTTTTAGCGTCTCTTCATCAAGCTCGCTTATCGACTTCCTCATTTCATTTAGGCTCCCTCTCAGATTAGTCCCATTATCGGAGTACATATGAAGTGGCCACCCTCTCCTCGCGGCCATGCGACGTAAAGCCATGATAAATGCGTCAGTGGTAAGTTTTGATACCACTTCAATATGCACGGCTCTAACAGTCAGGCAGGTGAATAGAACGCCATATCTTTTCTCTCGTCGCCTGTACTGTACTGTCACCTCCATGGGCCCAAAAAGATCCACTCCACAGAATGTGAACGGGCGTTGATTATGGGCCATTCTGGCCTCCGGTAAGTTACCCATTCTGGGTGGTTGCGGTTGCGCTTTTCTTATCCTACAAAACATGCATTTTGAGATCACATGTTTAATTGTAGGTCTCAAGCGTATAATCCAATAATTTTGTTTCAAATTATTGACGAGAACTTCCTGGTTTACATGGGCGGCCCTCACGTGGTGGTGCTTGACTATCAACTGAGCGACGTGATCGTGGCCGTCAAGTATTACTGGATATTTGGTTTCAGGTGGTATTCCAGGTGCTTGTTCGATGCGGCTTCCAACGCGTAAAACTCCGTACTCGTCAATCACAGGAGTTAAGGTAAGTAGCTTACTTTTCCGATCTAATGTTTTTTTTCGTTTCAGGTTTTCCAGGTCTTCGGCGAATGTCTGCCTCTGGGAGTGCATGATCAACAGACGTTCTGCTCTTCTCATCATATCACCATCGATTGCAGCGGTGAGTTTTTTGCATTTATCAATAAATAATAATACCCTACAAGTACTTTTCAGGAGGCGTAACCAAGATGAAAATCTCTCAGGTTCCGGTACAGCAGGTGAGTATTTCTCAGTGACGACTAGCGAAACTCGTTCCAGGACATCGGTGCTGACTTCCGGTTGTACATCAGCTGGCCACGTCTCTTTTCCCTTGTACAAAAACTCAGGGCCATATAACCATTCAGTTTGTAGCATTTCTAATTCACAGGTATCCCTCGTAGCGATGTCGGCTATATTCATTTTAGTAGGTATATAGTGCCATTCCTTATTTTGTGTCAACTCGTCAATTTCGCCAAGCCGGTGGGCCACAAACGCTTTATAATCTCGCGCATTGTTCCTAATCCAATAAAGAACTGTTGACGAGTCGCACCAGAAATATCTTTCTTTTGGTACCATATTTCTGTGTTCTTTAGTTATAGTATCTGCAAGCCGAGCAGCAAGGAGCGCCGCCTGCAGTTCTAATCGAGGTATAGACGTATGTTTCAGCGGTGCTACTCTGCACTTACTCGAAATAAACGCTAATTTAGTTTGAGCGTCATTATCTTGCCAGCGCCAGAACGCCACGGCAGCCATAGCATAAGTTGAACTATCGCTGAATATACAGGAAAAGTTTTTAACCAGTGCGCAAATTTTGACATGATAAACTTGAATGTATTTTAATAGACACGTATTTTTTATTTTGATATGTGTTAGTAGTAAAAAATAAAGTTATCACTTACGAGACTTATTTACCTATAAACTTATTTTATGGTCGCTTGCCAGTCGGGCGCCCGGTCGACCGACTCACGCGTCGACCGGTCGCCCAACCGGCAACCTGAGATCAGCTGAGTTTTGTAGGTGCGCTCGCTGGATGCGACGGCGCCGACGTAAACTTACCTACCTACGCGCTGACGGTTACTGACCGCCGTTTCGCGCTACTTTTTTAAGTTTAGGCTGTGATATGTTATTTGTAAACGTAATTCCAATTTTTCCTTCATACTTTCATGGGCTTAGGATACATCGTACGTCAGCAGCCAGCGCGTTTTCATTCACAGTATTACAATTAAATTATGTCCATGTTATGCTTATTTTAAAATGGGACAAGATGGAAAAATTTGAAAAAAAAAAATTAAAACTAAAAATGGGAATGTGTTCTACTACTAACACTGAGCTACCAAAAAAAATTTACGCAGTGGTTAAAAACTTTTCCTGTATGTAGCTGTAGGTTTGTATAACTTAATTTCGTATCGGTGAGCGCGCGCGATTCATTTGAATCATTTGTAATAACAGGTTTCGGGTGCGCGTGTGCCGACGACTCGCAGTCGCTATCCGGTACATTCGGTGCAAGTATCGCTGTCTCGCTCTTACGTACACTCGCATGATAACAACGAGGTAATCGAATATGGCCAACGTTTTTTAGTAATTTTAGCCAATTTAACCATTTGTTATTGATGCTGTCTGGTATTTCGTCATCCCAGCCTAAATTAATCTTCCACATTTGTTGTAATAATATTTTAGCTTTGATAGTGAATGGTGACAGGAATCCGTAGACGTCGAAAATAGACATTATCAATCGTAGCATTTCCCTTTTCGTGGGACGTTTCAGGCCATTTATTATTTGTTCAGGAATTCGTTTAAATGAAGTATCGAATCCCAACGAGTCTTCTTTCGGGTACCAGATTAATCCAAGGGTTCGTTCTCCAGCTTCCTGCTGGCCGACTTTAAAACGCACTGCAGTAGAACATAAAGTTTCTTTTGGTAAGTTTTCTAACACGTTCGCGCTGTTGCTATTCCAGTTTCTTATTTCAAACCCCCCGCATTTATGAATGTATGCAATATCTTTTGTTAATCGCAACGCTGTTGACTCATCTTCTAAACTGTCTATATAATCATCCATATAATGCTGATTACAGATTGCATTTGTTGCTGCGGGGTAAGTTTCTTCGAATCTTTTAGCATTTTTATTCTTAATAAATTGTGAAATAAACGGCGACGAATTGGAACCAAAAATTAATGACGTCATCGCATAAGTTCTTACAGGATCGTCAGGTGAATCTCTCCACAAGAAGCGTAGTGCGTTTTGGTCCTCGGCTTTTATTTTAATTCTCAGGAACATATCGCGGATGTCACCGGTCACAGCCACTCTGCTTTCGCGGAATCTCAACATGATTCCGTATAATGATACAAGTAAGTCTGGTCCGGTTAAAAGATAATCGTTCAACGAGAAGTTATGACTTTTCGCCGCGGCGTCAAAAACCAACCGCAGTTTTTGTTTATTAGGGTTGTCAACACCAAAGTGGGGAAGATACCAGGTCTTTGACGTGGTTTGGACATCGGTCAATTCTCGTGCGTAGTCATTGCGTAGTAGATGGTATATTCTCTCTTTGTATCTCTCTGCGTAACTTTCACATTTCTTTAGCTTCCTTTCAACTCCTTTTAGTCTGTTCAAGGCAGTGGTATACGACTCTGGCATGTTACAATTTTCATTTTTCCAGGGTAGGCCGACGTACCAGTTGCCGTCCTTCAGGGTAGAAGTTCTTTCGAGGTGGGCTATTGCTCGTTCATCTTCTGCGTTCAGACGAGGTTTCCCTGATATGCCCATAGCTTCTATTGAAAACGAGCGACGGACTTCCTCATGTAAGTCGTCCATTATGCATTCAGTTTCTTTTTGAGATTCATCAGCTTCAGTTAAAAACAAAGTTGAATGCTTGCTTCCACAGTTCACGTTCAAGGACGTGCGGCCATGCAAACACCAACCCAGTGGAGTACGAGTTAGGTAAGGTTCGGTAGGATTGCCTCGAATAACTTCCAAGGGCAATAACAAATAGTAGTTGTCTTGCCCTATTAGTATTTCCGGTTTGCATTGACCAAAACATAATTTATGTTTTATATTATTGATTGCATCGCTGCACTTTAGTTTGTCGAGTGATATAAATTGCGTAGGTAAGTTAAGTCCTTTAGTAGTACGTGCTTGCAATGTAAACATCGTACCGTCACTGTTCGACACGCGTAAGTCCACTATTTCGCTATCACACACAAGTTCGCAACCGTTCCACGCGCTCCGCACTTTTAATGTTTGTTTACGTCCGCGTATACCTAACTTCACCATTAGTTCGTCACTAGCTATCGTCACAGTGGAACCATCGTCCAGCAAAGCCACCGTGCTCACTGTTCCGTAAGGTCCGTGTATATTTATAGGCACTGTCTTTAGCAACACTTGACTATAACTGTCCTCGTTAATGTGGGCGACAGCCTCGCTAGGCAGCAACGAAGCCGAAGTCGACGCCGTAGGAGTTGCTGCGGAAGTTGCCGCGAGAGTTGCCGCAGCGGGTGCCGCAACAGACGGTTGACATTGCTCATTACCGCGCCCATCAGGAAAATGCAGAAGTTGATGGTGCGGTTGTCCGCAATTGTCCTTATCACACACGGGTGCGGAGCATGCGTCACGGCCGTGACGCGACACCAGACACTTATAGCACAAACCGTTACGTTTTATAAACTGCCATCTGTCCTTACGCAACGCTTTTTTAAACTTTTTACAGTCTATTATTTTGTGTTTATTTACTTTACAAAACCGGCACTTATCATCACCAATCTCCGTACTGTCCGTAGCGTTTTGCACTAGCATCGTATGAGTTCTGTTTACATTATCACTTTGTTTACGTTTATAGTCACTAGGATTGTATATTATATTCACTGATGTTTTCGATATTTTTATAGCTTCTTGATTCAAAAACTCGGATAATATTACAAGCTTAGGCTTATCTCCGCTGCTGATGATTGGATAACTGTAGTCTGCCCATTTTGAGATAAGCACTGTAGGTAATTTTGACAGGATAATTGCCATAACGTTTGTTCCTTTCAGGTACTCATCTTGACCAATAGCAAGCACAGCAGCGACATAGTTTTAAATTTATACAGAGAATGTTACTATTTCTTTGTGATACTCCTGGGCCATCGGTTGAAGCTTGTTGATCTCGTACACAATTTTAGCGATTATAATATCTGGATTTCCAAATTGTAGCTCCAGCGTAGACATCACAACATCCGGTGACGTAGCACTAATTAACAGCGCCGTTACGGCATTCTTAGCTGCTCCATGTAAACATTTTCGTAATCTCCATAGGTTTTCCTGATTGCTGAAGTTACACACTTTTGTTGATTCTTCGTATGCTTGCTTGAACTGCAGCCAATCCAACGGGTCACCTCCAAAACCAGGTAGGTCTTTAGGTGTACTCAATCTGCTCAGCATATGAGCGTGCGATCCATTAGCTGTGGCAGCAGCGGCCAGATCTTTGAGAGCGCTTGCCAACATGTGAACTGTTCCATCAGTGCCACCTCGAGCAGCTGTTTGCTGCGCCAGTGGCGGTAGCGGCAGGTCAAGGACGCCCAGATTTGTATCCTGCGGTAGGGCAGCCTCTGCCTCCAGTTCGCGATGACTTCGTTCTAGCCACTTCTCCACCTCGGCTTTAGAATGATCTCCTTCCCTTCCTTCCGATTGTGAACTGTATTCTTCGTTTTCTAGCTCGGCCAAATCGGCCGCCAACCTTTTATCGATTATTTCCATTTGTATTTTCGGGTTAGCTTCTGCTGCTTCCAATTCCAGTCTTTTCTTTCTAGCCAGCGATGACGATGCAGACTTTGACCGAGATATCGACTTTGATATTTTCTCTGACTTCGAGGGTAGACCTGCATTGGAACTCGGTTTCACTTTTCCATATTGTTCGGCTAGAAATATAGGTTTTTCGACTTGTTTTGGGTCTTTTGTTTTTCCATCACGGTCACTTTTAGTGTTTCGTTGCCTGGAATCATCTTGAACAGCAGTTTCAACGCCCTCAGACACTTCGCCATAAAGTTCTTTATTTTTCTTCGCTGTGCTCCGTGTATTTACCATAGCTCGCGATTTCGGTGGAGTGGTGAATATCCAACAGATTTGGCTCGAATGACCAGAATGTAAGGGAGGCAATGAAGAAAACCAAACGTAAAGAATATTGGAAATGTCGCAGTAGAGGAGGCTGTACGTGCGCGCTAAGTTAGTACCATCGGCGACTAATTGCGCGTGATCGGCTCGCGTCGTGCGTCCGCGTTCCCCTGCCCCGCGCCCGCTAGCTTCAGCCCCTCGCACACCCTTACAAGCTCCTCGAAGGTACATTCCATTTATTTATAAACAAAAACGGTACAATATTAAAATAGACAAATATAGGTAGGTTCACACGGTTAACAGATAGTTTTACTTTTGTAATAATTATATACCGTCTTATTATAAAAACTTCCATAAGTACCAGGTTTAAACCAGAACTAAAAGGTCTAGGTTTAGTACGGTACTAACGTTAGTTCTTTCATTCGTATTACAAATCGAAGACCAACAAAGGACTAACTAGTACCAAAGAAAGTCTCTGGTCTTAACATTTTCCACAGATTATAAGCAACAAAATATTTAAACTATTCATTCATTCGTTCATAGTTCTATGCGCCGTTCCTTTTTACAAAATGTTGTAACGTAAATTAAAGAAAAAATATTTCATAAATATTTATTTGTAGTGATAAAATATAAAGTTTTGTTATAAAAAGGTATTTAAATATTCCGACTTGTATTTTTTTTGAATGCATGTTCATAATTCAATTGTTCTGGTTTGGAACAACTATCGAGCTAGCGCGTATAACGGAGTGAACTGGGCAGCGCGCGTAGTTCGAGTAAGATATCGAAATAAGTTACAAACTTAAAGGATGTCCTCGAGGATCGTGGGATAAATCATCACGTAGCAGATCGACAATCTTTTGGCCAAAACGTTTTGTAAATCTGTATTTACATCGAAAATCTTCGTCAGATAATTGAACTGGATTTTGTCGCTGACGAACTCGGTTGGGTCCCCGGGAACTCTCAAAAATACCCAACAGATCCAAATCTTCCAAATCAATCGTATCAATAATATCAATCCTATCAATAATATCCATTTTTGTTTAAATCACAAAAACTTTCCGAAAATTAACCTCAAAACTAAAAGAGGATTTGACGTTTGACAATTTAGTACCATAGTTAAACTAGGGGTCACGATGGTCTAACTTTGGTACCATAGATAGTTCTAGGACTAGCGATAAACTTCGTTTTGTAATAATGTTTTTTCAAGTTCATGGTTTAGACCTAGTACTAAACCCGGTACTATTTTTAAGACCACGTTTTGTAATAAAACGGATAGAGTTCTAGTTGTAGTGTTATATAATAATACATGAGCTAATAAAAAAATATATACAGATTGATTATTGTTAAATATTGTTTGTTATTTCAAACAAAAGCTAACTGTACCAAATTATAGAAATAACTGTCCAGTTATGTTTAAAGAGGTGGGCAGGTGAACATCTATATATTGTCCAGTAACATGATTTAAAATTCTCATAACATAACACCACACCTGTAATCCACGAAAAGCTAGGCAGATTTGTACCCTAATAAATAAAATAAATAAAACAAAAATAGCTTTATCGATTCCTTACACTGTTTAAACATCCATCAATTATTTGCATAAATTGTTTTAGCAACAACCATATTAATGTTATGCCCAATTGGGCTGTTATTAATTTACATTAATTTATTACTTTTTTATATAATACAAGTACCACAATAGAATTAATTATTATTTTACTAACAATTAAAATGATTTGAAATAAGTTAGAGAGAGTCCAAAATAAATTCACTAGATTTTTGTATTTTAAACTATATGGGGTATATCCATTCTACCCATTAATGTACCCTACACTCTTTGTACTGGGTATGGTGGGGTATAATGAGCTCAGGGTACGTCGGGAATTCTGCCTCGCCGCGTATGCAGTTAAATTGTTACGTGGTGCAGCTCATAACCCGAGAGTGCTGGGGCACTTGAAACTGTGCGTGCCGGATCAATACGTGTGGAGGCGGCGGCGCCCACCACTGCTAGCTGTGCCGGTAGCCAGAACCAATCTCCTGGCTAAGACCCCTCTCACCCGAACGATCCGGGTAGTGAACGAGGTTCACGAGCGAATCGATATTTTTTCGTGCACTTTGAGTGAATTCGCAAAAGTATTGTTAAACTTAGTTTCATATGTATCACTTTAAATTTAAGTAGTTTTAGTTGTCAAGTTATCCTTAGTTTATAAGGATATAGCCACACTATCGAATTAGGTTTAAGATTACCTGTAATGATAGTTGTAAGTTGAAATAAATAAATAAAAAAAAAAATAAAAAAAAAAAAGTTATTATATTAATTTTTACATGTTTTTTTTTACATTTTATCATGCATATTTTTAACGTAATTTATTATTATTATCAGTAAACATTATTTAGTAATAGTTTCCTCATGTAAAATTGTTAACGGAATGCCATTATTATGCACGATTGAATTTATTTTATTTTTTTCTTCTTAAATTATTATCATTTTAATATTATTAATTATTTCAGTGTAAGGACCGCCTACAGCGTTAAAAGCCTCCTCCATTCTTTTCCATCTCGCTCTGTCTCTGGCTAGCCTGCTCTATATTTTTCCTGCTACTTTGGCTATGTCATCGTCCCATCTTTTGCATGGTCTACCTCGACGGCGTTTTTTGTTTGTCGGGTACCAGTTTGTGATTATTTTTGTCCATCTCTCATCACTCATTCTTTGGATGTGTCCTGCCCATTCCCATTTTAGCTTAAGAGCTTGTCTTCATTAGGTCACAAATACAGACTCCATGGCTGCTGCGGAGAAATTACTAAGAAATAACAATATTTCACAAAACTTTTTTTAGAAGTCGGTGACAAAAAAACTAAGTAAGTAAATGAATCAAACATGGGTCACCGACTTCTGAAGCTAAAGTTATTTTTCACTTTTTTGTGTTTTTTGAAGTCGGTTTAATTTTTTGCAAAAAAGTTTTAAATTTTCACTTTTTAGTGGCTTACTTGTGCTAACCCCTTCCCAGCGTACCGGTGTGATGTTATGCTATGAACTGGTATACACAATAAACAGACATGAGATTTCAGCAATCCCAGTCCATTTGCTATAATTTATTGAAGAGTTCCGTTGCCTATCTCCGAAGTACTTCATCAGATCAGAAGAAAGTACTCTTCTTAAAACTACCGAAATCGCATCAAAAGTGCCTATAAAATTTAAAGATTTATCTCTATTTCTCCAGGATCCCATCATCAGATCCTGACTTGATGATTATGGGACCACCTGGGAAGTATACCCTTCCCAAACAAAATAATAATAATTCAAATCGGTCCAGCCATCTTCGAGTAATCGGGGAACATACATAAAAAATCAAAAAAGAACCTCTTCCTGTTTGAAGTCGGTTAAAAATTAAATACAAACATTAAATCCAAGTTAGTAGACACAAAAACCACCTACGCAAAAAAATGCCATTAGAAAATCAAACAAACATCTATGTCCACAAGTCCCAGATTATCTCATCCTACTCAGATAGTCTGCTCGACGTACGTCAAACCTACTCAAATATTCCATCTCAATACATCACTCTAACGGATTAAGTTTTCTTAAAGTCCAAACAATTTTTGGTTCAAATCTTTCACACATTTTCAAGCGAGTTTCGTTTTGACTTTAATAACTGTATCTTATCAGCCCGACGTGATAGATGACGCTTGAAATAATTGTAAAAGTTCAAAGAATGTGTTGGTGAAGCAACTAGTGTTTTTGATGAAAACCGCTGTTTTTATTAAGGGACTTTCTTGTCTTGATTAGCAGGCTCTTGTGGTAAAATAAACCTACGAACTTTTTACTTATGAAGAACGTTTTTGTAATTTAATTAAATCGACTAAAAGCCACCTCTTTGGCTCTTTGTGAGAGTAAGTGGCCTGTAATCTTTAGAAGGTCGTCTCACGATATTTTCCAAAACAATAAAACAATTTGAAAGCTGTGCCGAAATAAGCCTTTGTTTATTTCAGCACTGCTCACTTACAGGTCACTTACTTTAAAATGCCTGCCTCCGAACTCAAGACTTGCAACTCATAAGTCTAGGAGCTTAAAAGTATTAATATTTTTAAGTAAGTTAAGTGTAAGCTAATGACTATTTAAAAAAAAAAAAAAATACATACAGTCGAATAGAGAACCTTCTCCTTTTTGGAAGTCGGTTAAAAATTGATGCTGTTGGACTTATGTCTGCCTCACTTTTAAATTAATATTTTATTTAAATACAAATAACGTTCTTATTTAGACTCAGAACAAAAAGATCAATTGTTTGTTACTAAAACAACCCAGCGATTTCCCATCGAATAGGCAAGTTACACCACTTGCTTATTCCAGCTCACAGTTAAGTACACTTGCCCATATAAACGCAGCACAAAACGCGGGTTCTGCGTTTACATACTATTTCCTCTGCTTTGCGCGTTCGCGCTCACCGGAGACTCAACAATTTCGCGTTTAGAACTGTAGAGTTTAGTATAACGTCTGCAAACTTGTTATAATAAAACTTTATTGGCTTGTACGTGCTCTATCTTACATCGGTCGGTTTAGAACTCTATATTGTGACTTTACATGAGATTGTTAGCGGAGTTTCAGTTTTTTTATATGCGTCTTGTGTTGGTTATAGTAATTTGATAGAGTTTCGAACTGTAATACATTTTACGAGTATCTTTTAGAAATATAAATATCTTTCTTTTTTCACGTTATATTGCAAAAAAGCGCTCATTTAAGTTCTTTGTTTTGATCTTTTCTTTTACTTATAACAGAAAACATGTTCCTTACTTTGGCAAAAAATTGTTGCAGTGACTATGCAATTTTGCACTTCTTTGTAGTAGGTATCATTTATTACTGAGTTCACTAAAGGAAGACCCATTTTCACTCATAATGCCGTGAGTAATAAGTTTGAAAAGTGGTCGACCGTCAATGAACGCGAGTACTTAATCATCGCTTTGAAACGAGCACATTAAACATCCCAACTTGCGTCTTGAAATTCTAAACTGACTGTAAAAGTTTAAAATAAATGCTAAATAAAAATACTCGTCTTACTATCAACATCTCATCATCTACCTATTATTTTCCCAACTATGTTGGGGTCGGCTTCCAGTCTAACTGGATGCAGCTGAACACGAGTATTTTACATAGAGCGACTGCCTTTCTGACCTCCACAACCCAGTTAGTACTGGGTAATACGATCATCATCATCCGCCTATTAATGTTCCCAGTGCTGGTACACGGGCCTCCTCTCTATGTTAGGGAATGGGTTATAATCTACCACGCGGGCCCAGTGCGGATTGGTAGATGTCACATTTCTTCGAATTTTTTGGTTCTAGGACATGCCGGTTTCCTCATGATGTTTTCCTTCACCGTTTTGAGAGCAGTGGTGATGAAATAAATTACACAAAGTAATGCCTGTCTGGGTTCGAACCCGCGACTTACTGTTCGTAAGTCGGGGCCAACACCACTGGGCCACCGCTGCTCTCCCCTAATACCTCTTGGTAAGAATGGTTGTCAGACTTTTTGGGCCACTGATTACCTGTAACGACTGTCATAGATCTACAAATGACAGCCGGGATCAAAGGCTTAGCATGCTTTCCGAGACACGGAGGAAATTCGGTATGTAATGGGTGGTCACCCATCTGCAGACCAACCTAGGAAAACGCGGCTTAACCTAAAGATCGACACGAGCGGTTTTTATTATTTATCCACGAGTTGCTCTTACTATGACATCAAAAATCACAAAAAAAGTATTCAAATGAATTGAGAACCTCTTCTTTTTTGAAGCCGGTTAAAAAACCTTCATAAATGTAACACAAAAGCAAAAAGATCGTTACGAATACCGCCTTCTTGTGACACGAGGAAAATATCGAATGATTCGTTCCTCGATCTGAGTAACATTCAATATTCTCATAGATATTGAGGTCAGAAATGTTTTATTCATCGGCTTAGGTCAGGAGTGACGCAAAAAATAAGAATGGCAGATGCGTGTCATATGATGGCATTGGCATATGATACGCGCTTGCCATTCAAAGGATCATTCGTCATTGGTTGGCAGTTCTAGTTGGATATATTTTTTGATACATTACATTGTATGGTAACAACACCATGTGTGTGTATTGAAAGTGGATTACCTCAGGTGTCAATTTGGGTTAAGTGAAAGTGGAATTTCTCAGTTCCAGCCCAGAGTTCGAATTCCTGCCTGTTTGATGGTAATAGGCTCATCCTCGATGTCATAAAGTGAGTGTAGGTACTGCTGATATCCATCTGACAACCTATTGAAAAAAGCATCGTCCGGGAGGTATCGTTGCAAATAATAAGTCATAGTAAGCCGGCTGATATTGTCATCGAAGGCTGATCTTATATTACCAATAAGTAAACCAACCGTCAGCTGCTCAAGTAGCGGTGGGTGTAGGATTGGGAGGTTACGAAAGTTGTAAAAATAAAAAATTAAGTCATAGTACGCTGAAAGTTTTTTCGTATAATAGTAAACATCATAATGAGCTTAAAAAAATCGTCAGCTGTATGGTGAAGGGGGGATTATGCGTCAGCCGCTCGTATAAACTTGTAAATGATACAGGTCTGATGAAAAACTAAAAGCAATCTACAACCACGTAGAGAGTGTGTAAACCACTATTTTATCTGACCTCCACAACCCAGTTAGTACCTACTGGATAATGCGACACCCCTTGCTAAGACTGGTTGTCACAGTTTCGGGCCACTGACTATCTGTAACGACTGTCAAAGATCTAAAGATGACAGCCGGGACCAACGGTTTAATGTGCTTTCCGAGGCATGTACTGGGTGGTGACCCATCTACCGACTGACCTAGGCAACCGCGGCTTAACGTAAAGATTGATCCGAGTAGCTGTTATTATTTAACTCCTCTATTTCGTTCTCCACTCTTTTTTCTTCCACGATACTTCTATGAAGTAGAACAAAATATTATGAGCCTACCCAAAATTAAACCCTAACATACTTCATGGTCTTTATGTCCGCAGTCCGATATCATAAAAGCTAGTTCAGCGAGACACTAAGCCTTAGAAAGAGGTATCACTGCACCACACATTTCTGTGCAACTTTGAGAAATATTCTTAAAGTTCAGCACACATATTTTAAGTACCTACAACGTAACTTGCAATTGCGACTTCAACAGCAACTTTGAAGATATTTTAGAGGGTGTAAATAAATTTTTAGCGAAGCCAAAAGACACTTGTTCTCCCCGTCATAGCGATCATTTTTATTGTTCTAGACCCTACTTTGGAACCTACTAGTTATGGAGATGTTGGGGTTCAAAGTTCGGACTTTTACACAAGTATTTTTTAAATATAAGTTGCCAAATATATAATCTCACTTTAAATACCTCCACGACTCTTGTACTATTTAATGCATATATCAGCACAATGTTTTGATTGCGTTACATTGAACAAAAAAATCGTTTCCCAGCAATAATTTTTGCGTAAAGTTACTTAGTTTGATGTACAGACTGCTTGGTTGACGGCTTCGTGATGAGGTTGTTTATACCCTGTATGATTTTAGAAAAGGTTTCTTTTGCCTGCTGGGCCTGCTTTTGATCTCGATCTCGCCTGATAGAAGGACCGTGTCCAAAATATGCTTGTTCAGTAACAAGAGTGAAAAAGACGTATAGTAAGTAAGGATGATTCAGCAAAGAAGTTTAAATGTCAGGTGCCAATTTATGATTCTGAAAAAATATCATATTTATGAACAGACAGAAATATTAACTTACATAACGTCTTCTTAAAAGACTTATTATCTTTTGATCAAATCTACTACATCACCCCAATCAAATTATTTCTAAAGTTATAGATATAAAACTGTTTGAATTCTGAAGGAAAATTGTCTAAGTGATCTTTAAATGCAGGAAAACATCGTGAGGAAACCGGTATATCCTAGAACCAAATATTCGAAGACATTTGTGTCATAAGCCAATTTGCACTGGGCCCTCGTGGTGGATTACTGCCCATTTCCTCTCATAGAGGAAACCATGTCATAGTCATAGTCATCATGTGTCCCAGCAGTGGGAAAACTATAAAGGCGGATGATGATGATGAACTTTAAATACACCCAACGTCAAAAGAACCGTCCCATGACACAACTGCAACTACCAACCAGAAGCAAAATGATCATATAAACAGTCGCCATCTCCACAAAACACTTTATACTCGCGAATTTTATTCAAAACGCAGCCGGAACCCGCTTAGCCGACTTCGCAAACAGCCTCAGGGTACCGCAGGGCAAATGTACAAACTATTCGTCTGGCAGTAGTTTTACCTGTGAGCTGTACAATTGTGTGGAACTTTACTCTTTAGGTTTAGACAATGCTATCTGGAGTGTATCCGTAACGTGGAGTTCTGCGATGTGCACGAAAAGTTTTTGGTGAAAATTTGATGGGGTAGGCTAAATATAGGCTGTCTGTGTTTAGTGTGGTACAGCTTATTTACTAGTAAACGTTTAATGGACGTACTTAAATATTGCGTTAACTTCTCCTTAGATTGTACTTCCTCAAGTATTTTAAAGTGACTGGCTTTGGTTTAATTTCACCAATGAAATTAAAAGTAACCAGCATATCAGAGGGTCTTATATTGTCGATAGATTAACGCGTAATTTTTTGCAACATTAGGAAATATTGCTAAAATTGATGCGTTAATCTTCAAGAGAATTCAAATCAGGGACGTCCACAAATACGCACTGGGTCCGCATCTCGGATTATAGAGCACACTATTTTACAAAGAGGAGGCCTATTATAATATCACCAACAAAATACTACATGTTTACGACATAATTATGAAGGAGCTATTCTTACCCGACTGAGGAGAGTAATGTGTTTGTCAGCCTATAAATAATTATGTATGTTTGTTCCTATGTGGCGCTCTAGAGATCAATCGTGGGGGCCGATTTGATGATTTTTGTTTTGCGAGTATCACTAAAGACATGACTTAAAAGCAAAAATGCAAGCACATGCCCGTTGAAATATTTTATTTATTATTTATTTAAAATGACGCAAAAAAAAACAAGATACGTAAAAGTAATTGTCTTTTTTAAACTTTCACGATCAGAGCACATTATAAAACACAGGGTAGAATAAACGCCTTCGCTTTGCTGTCGCGGATACCTCCAATACTTCAATCTTTTCGCGACCACGGCTGGTGCAATCCGGTCGAAACATCGGGCTTTAATTTAAGGAAAAGTTCGCGATAAATACCCGTTTCCATATGTTTTATATTATGTTAAAGTATTCAAAATCAAAATATTTTATTTCACATAGGCCTATAGATGGGCACTTATGTCGAACGTCGAACGAAACGTCGTATTAAAACGTAGAATTGCTTGAAACGCTTCTCAGTCGGGTTTTTTTTATCTTATTTTTTGAGGAAAATAGAAGAAAAACCGTGTATCATAGTACAACAGCAGAAAGATGATGATACTGAGTCGGGTTTACACCTTCTGGAATCAAATCGTCACAAGCAATAAATAAACAACGACCTAATCACAGCATTGTAGCTATCGAACTGTTTGGCTGTTTAGCACGCTAATAGCGACACTACAAAGACCGATTACCGATGTGCGCGGACTAATTTTAATTGAACACTGAACCGATCAAATTGAGTGTGTATGCGGTTAAGTACAGAACGAGTATTTGAATCAAGTGATATGGAGTACGACCGTCAATAAGGAACCGAAAAATATGAATTATATCACTTTACACAATAATCACTATGGATCGGTTTCTAAAAATCCTATACTATAGCGGTATTTAATAAATGAGAACTAAAAATGTTACTTAAAATAATTTACGTGTAATTTGATGGAGATTTAGTTGTATTACTTACCACTTGGTGTTACAGAATATTTCTAAAATTTAAGAGATATAATTTGAGTTATATTATTATTCACAATTGATAATTGCACGGTACTATTTGTGTCACTTTATACAAATTGTGTTGTATTAAAAACCACAAAGCTCATGTAAAATGTGTCAAGTAATACAAATCGAGATAGCCTTATTTACACGTATTTTTTAAGTTTATGCTTTAGTTTAACTTAATATTACAAAGACATATCAGTCTACACAAAAAATATCACCAAAATTAACCAAAAATGCTACTTGTATTATTCAACACGAAACTTATTTCCTGTTCTATTACAGATAGAGTTAAACCGATTCTATAGAAAAATAGGAAAAAAATCAAGCTGCAAGATTGTATAAAAAACTCAAAACTGCTTCAAGTCGAGTTATATCACTTTTCACTGAAGGCACATAATTGTTTTTATACTAATAATACAGATGATGGGATGAGTTTCTAAAGAGCCGCAATCGGCTCTATGTCCGCCGCATGCAAGGTGACCGCTGGGCAAAAGTCTCCAGGCGATGGTTGTCAGAAGACGGACGACGCCGCCGAGGCCGGCACAGTAAAAGGTAGTGACCGACCGATCTGGATGCGTGCCGCGTGGACTCGTTCGAGGTGGCACGGAAAAGGAACTGGGCTAGGCCTTTGCTCAGCAGTGGGACAGTACAGGTTATTTAAAAAATGCACAAGAAACAAATGCACACATGTATAAGATACATTTTGGTCACGTGCCAAAACATACCTGTGCAGCATATATAATAGTAATTATTTAGAGGGGTTTTGACTTCCTAAATGGTAAAAAAAAACAGATATTACAGCATAAGCCTCAAATACAACTCTCAAGACATCCACTGCTGGACATAGGCCTCCCCCAAGTGTCGCCACATTGACCGGTCCCGTGCAACTCGCATCCAGGGGATTCTCGCAGCCTTCACCAGGTCATCGGTCCACCTAGTGGGAGGTCTTCCAACGCATCGTCTTCCGGTTCGCGGTACCACTCCAGAACTTTTCGGCCCCATCGGCCATCCGTTCTGCGAGCAATGTGCCCTGACACTTAAGTTTGGCAATTCTTCGCCCATTATCAATTTAGTTTTTAGATGTAATAAAATTCGTTTCAGTGTTTGCTTCTACAAAAATATTGATAGTAAAATATCTAAAACAGATCTCCATACATTTAAAACTAAATTTCTCTCCAACTTCAAAAATATACATGACAAAGGAAGGAACACGGTATCACCAATGCATTTCTGAGCCCGCGAAGGCTATTGAAAACTCTTCGTTTATATTCGTCTATTTTCGCGCGAGATCGTGCGTATTGCAGTCACGTTGGCTGTGTCAACCGATCGAATTGCAGCCTTATTTTATTATCTTCTGCCTTCCTTCGTTTGGTGAAGAAATCCGTTTATTTAGAGAGAATTTCACTCTCATTTTTTACTGAAAGAGATCACCACATCGAAATTGCCTATACCGAAAGGCACTTGTTGTCCCCGTCATTGCAATATTTTTTTGTACTGGACCATACCTGGGAACCTTCTAGTTACGTTTAACTTTTGTTTTAATACTAGTTTTTTAGGTAATAACTTTACCTTAATTTTCTCCATGACCGTTGGCTATTCTAAGCATGCATCAGCACAATATGTTGAGTTTGCTTTATTGAGTTTTATCGTCTAAAAAAAATTGACAGTCCAAAAAAGAAGTCATCTTCCAGCCATATTTTTTGCGTAGGTTTACTAAGTTTAGAGAGGAGCTCTTGGCTAAATAATATCAGCCGCTCGGGTCGATCTTTAGGTTAAGCCATACTTGCCTAGGTTGGTCTGTGGATAGGTGACCACCCTTACATACCGAGTTTCCTCCGTGCCTCGGAAAACACGTTAAGCCGTTGGTCCCGACAGTCATTCGTCCATCTTTAACAATCGTTACAGGTAGTCAGTGACCCCAAAAGTCTGACACCAGTCTTACCAAGTGGTATCGTATTTCCCAGTATTAACTGGGTTGTGGAGGTTAGATAGGCAGTCGCTCCATGTAAAATACTGGTTAGACTGGAAGCCGACCCCATCATAGTTGGGAAAATCTAGGCAGATGATGTTTACTAAGTTTGTGTACATGTTATGCTTGGTTGACAGCTCTGTGAAAGGTCTTGTTTACACCTTGCATACCACAAATCTGTCATTCTGATTGAAATTAGTAAATGAATATCTAATTGATTACTTGTTCTAAGATTATGCTTCAGTGTTATATTCATCAACTCGTAACCATTTAATCTCCATAATAATTCTGAAATGGGTGCCAAAACCATATTTTGCAAACAATCAAGAATCGCTCGTTTTATATTAGGCAGTAACAAATGTAACAATAGTAATTTCGCGATCATAAATTTCTCGTTATCACCTAAACTCGACTAAGCACCGAGCAAACGATTAGTCGATTTAGTAGAATAGTAATTACAGCACTAACAATTAACAGAACGATATTTTTGAATATTTCGGATCAAAAGACCAACGGACCAAATAATTTTCTTTAACAATGGGATTTATTTTAATGTGTCTGTTACAGAATGTAAGCTATCTTGGTCAATACTACTTACTTTCACTGTGAGACTGCGTTATACCACTGCTGGGAAAAACCCTCTCCCCAGGACCTTTAGATTTTTCTATCCAGAGCTAAAGTACTTGGTATTATGCAGTTTGTCTATTTTATACGAGATCTGATATAGTCAGTCGAGGGGATAAGGCAGACATAGTCAGCCCAGTCCACGTTAGTATGATATTTATCCACTCGTAGTTATTTATTTATTCTGTGTGAAGGATGAAATAGTTTGAAAGGAGGTGACTATTGAGATTACAAGTAATGGAGAAATATGTGAGAAGAATAAGACAGGAAAATGATGATGATTTATTTATTTTGTCTTTACACTAAGTAAAATAATGACATACTTAGTATAGTACAATGTACACATTTAGTGATTCATGGTGCAAGCGAGTCCACAAATACAATAGAAAATATTGCAATTGCAGCAACCAAAGATTACTATTTGCTGGTACATTAATGTTTTTCAGTTCACTTTATGCAACCACAGACAATCTAATGAATAGTGTAAAAACCACGTCCAACACAAGCCATTGTGTACCCACCCTTCCCAACATGGCGAATCAAGGGACCAACTAACTCTCTTAAACAACGTTTCTCATAAGTGTTAAACTCACTTATCTGCCCTCCCAAGTGTGTAGTGACGATGAAAATTAATAATAATATGGTAGTTTCTAAGGATTTCATCTTAATTTAGCACCAGTTCGTATAATTATGATGTTGTAAGTAATAGAATATGAGTGTGGAGCTGTGATCTGATTACCTACGTTGTCGTTAATTTAAAGGGTGGAGAGTTACTTGGTGGGGGCTTGTTGACTGTTGTTGTATTAACCCCCGACGCAAAAACGACGGGGTGTAATAAGTTTAACGTGTATGTGTGTGTGTATCTGTCTGTAGCATTGTAGCTCTCCCTCCTCATAGGTGCGCTCTGAGGAATACCTCTTCCGAACGGATGAACCGATTTTGATTTTGTTTTTTTTTTTTGTTTGAAAAGTGAATTAGTCGGGAGTGTTCTTAGCTATGTTTGATAAAAATCGTTCCAAGATGGCCGCCACCATAAAATGGCGGATCACATATTTATTCTACAACTCCCTCAATAAGGGTATCAAACAAAAAAAAAACCTTGAAATTAAAACCCAATTTTAAATTTTGAATTTAATGTAACTTGTTTTGGACGGAGTTGTAAGTGTTTATAAAGTGTTTGCAGTATAATTACATGTTTTTCTTACCCTGTGATTATATTAGAAGGATAATTTGGTAAGAAGGTAAATACATTTTCTTTTATTTTTTTATAATATGTGCGCGGCATAGGTACGAGACTATTTTTGACTAATGAATGAGTAAAAAAGGGCAGACAATTGATTCATAAATTAATGCCTCGTGGCATTAAGTCCGCCTATGTACTTGAAGTTTAAATAAATAAATCTAAAATGCTTTTTACAGAATGTTTTCACGGATTAGTTAGGATTGATACGGTAGGGACTTCAAATTCCATAAGTTAAAACCTTTTTCACCAATATACTTCACTGCACTTATCTCTACGTAGTCGGTAATGTTTAAAATTGTATTTGATTCGAAGTTAACGTGCGCTCTTGTCTCCGTAGTAAAAATACTTGAATGTATTATTCAACGGTACACAAAGCTAAAAGCCTTCGTTAAGTACCAATAGAAGTCGTGATCACTTTCAGGTATGGGAACTCACAAGAGAACAGTGGCTTTTTGATGGTTTAATGCAGAATTTATGTTACTAAAATAGTCACCAACTAAAAGAAAAACAATATTTTATCCAGTTACCAAATTGTTTATCGTTTGACTTTTGTGCTTACATTTTGTGTTACTCAGTTTGTTGTTGTTGTACCTAGTAATGATTCAAATGCATATCGCCTGTTCCAATAAAACAACAAACAGGGCTATCCATTCTTATTCTCACAAGACTCTCGACAAAAGTTCGACTCAATTCCCTCACCCGCAACCATTTTAATACCCTATCATTAGGACTGTCATTTGTCATGGCAACATTAAGACACCGATAGAAAAGGCTCAAATGACGCGCTCCGTATATTTTGTACTAACATGTTGTACCCGACTGTTTGTTTTGAATTATAATGTGTTACTCGAGTCTTCCTTGTTCGGGCTTGGTTGAAACTGAAACAAAAACACACCACTCGTGTTTACTGAACTGAAAATTAAACCTGACCAACAGTTGATTTGTAATTTTAAAAATTGAGACCTGACTTTCTCTAAGGCTGAGGCTACATTAGGCCGCGACGCGACCTGCGACACATGAGCGATTAAAACAAGAAAAGGAATGCTCACATATATGGCTACACTGTACATCAAATATTATTAGCGATCTTTGATTTCTTTATGCGATCGGAACCACATTACTGTAATCACGGCATCGGCTACACCCACATAGCGAAATTGAAATGAATTTATTAGAAATGACGCCGGAATCTCGCTTGTAATGTAGCCATACCAAGTTTTTCTCGTTTCGCTCTTCCAGTCGCATCGCAAATCACTGCCTAGTGTAGCCTCAGCCGAACTGCTTCGTTGGTCTAGCGGTCGCAAGCGCGACTATAAAGCGTGAGGTACTAGGTTCAATTCTCGGCTTGGGCACATTGTTATTGAGTTTTTTGTAGTAACCACGGGGTTTGGGTTTGTGCCTGCTTAATAACAATAGGCTCGCCTTCCACACGTTAGTCATAGTTAGTGTTTAGAGTAAAACCACGGCATATCAAATACTGTTTCCAATATTACTGTGTTATGCGTGCTGTCGCTACGACTGTTTGGACTGAGAGTGCGGCGCATCGCCCCGCACTCCTTCCACCGCGCATCCCTCACCACAGCACGCATAACCCATTTATTAAACATCACAATGTGGATGTACTATTAGCCTTACCCTTCGGGGATACCAGGCGTGATGCTATGTGTCGTCAAATTGGGCAAATTGGTCAGTCTAATGGCAATCCTAGATTCTTAACTGGTTGAAAGAAAGAAAGAAAAAGCATTTATTAACCCGCACAAGACAAAACACATCAAAATTTACAGATAGAAGCGAAGCGATAGCGATAGTGATAAAAGCTTGCTTACTATTTTTAACCGACTGAGCCGACCGACCGACCGAGGAGGTTCTCAATTCGTCGGAATCTTTTTTTTTTTTTATGTATGTTCCCCGATTACTCGAAGATGGCTGGACCAATTTGGATTATTTTTATTTTGTTTGAAAGGGTATGCTTCACAGGTGGTCCCATAATCATCAAGTCAGGATCTGATGATGGAATCCTGGAGAAATAGAGAGAACTCTTCAAACTTTATAAGCACACATGAACCGATCTGGATAGTTTTCGGAAGAGTACTTTCTCGGAGTGGTCCCCCTTCAATATGGTGAAGATGTGATGAAGAACTTCGGAGATAGGTAACGAAACTCCTAAATAAATAATAGCATATGGACTGGGATTGCTGAAATCTCATGTCTGTCTATTGTTTACACCAGTTCATGACATAACATCACGCCAGTACGCTGTCAAGGGGTAAGCGCATGTGAAACACTAAAAAGTGAAAAATAAAAACTTTTTTGCAAAAAATAAAACCAAAATAACTTTAGCTTCAGAAGTCAGTGACCTTTGTTTGATTGGTTTAGTTTTTTTGCCACCGACTTCTGAAGCTACAGTTATTTTTCACTTTATTGTGTTTTTAGAAGTCGGCTTTAACTTTTACAGAACCAACACAACTGGTGAACGGAAGTAGTATATGCTTATGTATGTCTATGTTCGCATTTACCAACCACTGCGACAGCAAGAGACGGAATACAAAAGTAAATAAAACATTGTATGTGTAGAAATCGAGAAAAATTGTAAAAACCTCAAACTACTCCAAGAAATTAAAATAAGTAATGTCACACCACAACAGAGAGCTATTAGAAGCCATGTTAGCTACAAAGTGGTAAGTTTTTTAGCTTGTAAGTGGCGGTCAGCGGTGTCGACACGACCCATTGTTTTCTCGTTAATGATGCGTTCGTCGGTACCCCGATATAGGGTTGCTAGAAGTGGCTTTAAATTTATTAGGAATTTTAAGATTTTAAAGGCCTATCTATATGGTCACTTAAGCAATGATATGTTTAGATTCAAGAATCGAACTCACGAAGTAGGTCAGCAGCAACATTGTTTAGCACGATATACTTTGGCTTTAGCGTTAATTTTGTCGCTGTTGAAAACTGTCTACACACACACATAACATACAGTATATAAAACTATATCATTGTCACAGAGCTAATATTTCGGCCTGGAAATGCTACTTTAAGCAACAGATAATACAACTGTCGATTTGACAAATCTTAAATACTTGAACGATATAACAGACGGTCTTGAGTCCATATGACGTATTTATGAAACATTTGTTAACCAAAAGCTCATAGTGTTACCTGCACAAAAAACAATATCATACCACTGTGAAAATGGCTGTAAGGAACATTAAAATGGTTTTCAAAATTGCACTGAGACTTGTTTACCGAAACGGACACTCTCTGCACGTAGGACAGTATAGAAGCCACTTCCAACCACATTAACTCTGGCGGTCCTTTTGTCCGAGGGTAGTATTTCTGAATAAATTCTGTGGCTTAAGCCCCGTGTGGAGGCTTAGTATCCAATTTATTATAAATTCATATGCTTATGTACCGCAGCCACGGTGGGTATATTTTAACTAGAACGTAATGACTGGGCCTTCACATATCTAGTAAAAACGTAAAAAAAGTGTTTCAAGTATATTTATTTTAGGTATATATGTATTTACGTAGCGGTAGAAGAGCAAAACTTTATCAACTCACAATATTATAATACTTGTGGCAAAGTTATAAGGTACTTACATATAGGGTGACTGGTAATTAGTGTACGATACTTAAACACGTGATTGTACTTATGATAACAAACAACTTTTACTATGGGACCAAAGCTGAAATCGCAAAAAAAAAAATCAGCTGTTCGGTACATTAGGCGAACATAAATGTACTGAACAGCTGATTTTTTTTTCGCGATTTCAGGGTTGGTCCCATAGTAAAAGTAAATAGTTTTCCATTTTCGTCTTCTAGGTTGTCACCTGTTATTTGTGTAGACCTGTCTTATGAGTTGAAAAAGTTTTAAACAGGCATGAAGATACAAAAAAGGCTTCTTTAAAAAGTGTTAGTAATGCTTCCAGGCACTTACCTAACCTAACCTAACCGCAAGACAATTACGTTATTCGCTTAAGGCCAGGCTAAACACACAGACCCATAACTTCATTATAACTAACACGATACCTAAGTAAAGATCCGCTATTCGATGAATCAACCATCTGCTGAGCAGCTGAAGCTGAAATTCAACAACAAATTTTTATCCAGGCATAAGTTTAAGTATCACCAACTGTTAGTGAAAATAGACATTACTGAACTGAACCTAATGTAAGGCACTCAATATATTTGTCCAACAGTCTGCAAGATAAACTCTAATCACATAATCAAATAGGTCCCAGCCTCTAGGACTAAACGAGGTGCGACCCTATTCCTAAACGGCGACGACGTTCAGACGTTAGCGGTTACGACAAGCTATAACTAGGTTAGACTCGCCCGAGTTTAGCCTAACTTAGCTTTATCTACTGTTTATGGTCTAAATCTGAAGCTATAATCGTAACGGGTAAAATATTTTGAATGTTGCGACAGCCTTTGGAATGTAAATAGTAGTTTTATGTTGGCAAGGTCTTTTTTTAGATGGTGGTAATCCCTGGGTAAATATACATGCAATGTCATGTTACATCACGTTTGCAGTCAATGATGTGGTCGTCAGAAGCGTGGCTTATCCTCATAATTTGTATTTTGTAATGTGTAATTGCTATTGACTTGCCTTCAAGAATCGATATGTAATAGTAACTTACTTTTTTCTTTTACCCACAACACTGTAAAAATTGTGCGACCAGTGTCTACTACTTAACTTATTATTTACGAGTACCTACCTACGTCCTTCTTCATAAGTAATTCTTTTATTTAGTTTTAAGATTACCTTGTATTTTATATTACCTGTTGGTCTAGTGGTTAGTGACCCTGACTGCTATGCCGGAGGTCGTGGGTTCGATTCCCACCCAGGACAAATGTTTGTGTGATGAGCACGATCATTTGTTCTGTGTCTGGGTGTAATTTATCTATAATATGTATGTATTTAGAAATATATAAGTATGTTTATCAGTTGTCTAGTACCCATAACACAAGCTCTGCTTAGCTTGGGACTAGATGGCGTTGTGTGATAGTTGTGGAATATTATTATTATTATTATTATTTCTCATATTAAGTGAATTGTATTCTTTTTGAGAAATAAATGTCTTAAACCGTATAATTTGCGAGTTTTAATAGTTAAGTTCTATACAACTTAGAATCATCATTTGCCTAGCCTTTTCCCAACTATATGTTGGGTCGGCTTCCAATCTAATCGGATGCAGCTGAATACCAGTATTTACATGGAGCGACTGCCTATCTGACCTCCACAACCCAGTACTGGATACCCCTTTGTAAGACTGGTTGTCAGACTTCTTGGGCCACTGACTGCCTGTAATGACTGCCAAAGATCTACAAATGACAGCCGGGACCAACTGCTTAACGTGGTTTCTGAGACGGGCAATTAATTCGTTATGTTATTATGGGTATTTACCATTCAAAGACCAATCTAGGCAAGCACGGTTTAACCTAACGATTGACCTGAGCGGCTGTTATTATTCAGCCACGATCTCCTCACGCTATAGGTAGGTAGGTACATATTATACAGGGTGTAAACAACCTCATCACGAAGCCGTCAAACTAGCATTCTGTACATCATAATAAGCAACTTTACGCAATAGTACATTTTGATACAAGTGGAGAAAGTTTGTTATTGTAGTTCAAGGCGGTATTAACACACGAGCCGTAGGCGAGGGTGTTTTTGAGCCGAGAACTGCAATAACAAATGTCCACGTGTATCAAACGACGTTTTTCAATACACTTTTGAAGAAAAAAAATAAAAGAATGTAAAATATTTGTGTCATGAATTATTGACTACTAGCTGCTGCCCGCGACGTCGTCTGCGTGAAAGCTCTACAGCACCAAAAATACCTAAGATGCCAGTGTTGCTATAGCATTATAAGTAAACAACTTTTAAAATAGCATTAAAATATAAGTTTTTTTTTGCAAGCGAAGCAAATGTAGAGAGTTATTAAATATGGGAGTCCTGCTGAGTTCAGTCATAATATGTGACTGAAGGAAATAGAGAAAATAATGCAGGAATACATTCCAGGACACAAAAGAGTAAAAACATGTAGAAAGGTATCATACCTTACAACACTTCCCTATAAACTACGTTGGTAGTTATGCTGCCAGGAGCCAAAATGTAAAGAGAGTCAGGACTGGTGACGCGGGAGCATGCGACGTACAGTTGCCCGTGTGAGAAGCAACTCGTCCTGAAGTCGACACCCGCTGCCCTCAGTGTCTGCCCCTGCGACTTATTGATGGTCATTGCGAAGCAAACACTCACGGGGAACTGTACGCGCTTGAACTGGAACGGGAAGTTATGAGGTATGAGGGGAATGCGTGGTATAAATACTGCTTCGCCGACGCCACAACCCGTAAGAATTTCTGCCTCAATGGTATGTCTGTGGAGCGAGATGACTTTAAGGCGGGTCCCGTTACACAACTTCGGAGGAGATAGGTTCCGAAGAAGCATAATCGGGACACCGACCTTCAGCTTGATGGTATGCGCTGGAAGTCCACTTGCTGACAGGGAGTTCAGAAATTCCACGGGAAAATGTATGGCGTCATCTTGCTCGACAACAGTGTTTATCGAGGTGTAGACCACTTCATCCCCCTCAATTTCCGAGAGAATGCATTCGTTAATTGTAGACGTGAGGCATAAAATAATATTGGAACAGGTATGCGGATTAGGTATTTTTCGATGCGAGTCCGTACCTAATCCAAAGCGTCGAGGATTAGGTATGGCACAAAATATTCGTACACAGTCTACATAGAAGATATTCCGTACCTTAAAATGTGGAGCTTAAGGTTCAAGTTTAATTAGCACTGCCGCCAGCGCCATCTACGTAGAATACCACTGGACTAGATATTGCTCTAGCGATTTAAGTCTTATGGAATGATACACTCAAAGAAAATAACAAAACTTTCACGTCTTTTAATGAAAATAAATGTGTAAAAATCAGAAACTCATCTCTGATAATAGGGTGAAATGCATTTGAATATAATAATGCTCTAGTTTCTATACATAGTAGGTACACCAGTTTTAATTTTAAAGCCATTTTTCGGTAAAAATTATAAAAAAAATATGTTTTTTGAGTTGTTTTATAAAAGCGAACTTTAACCTAACCTAACTATATTATTACGTTAAAAACCAAAACAAAAGGTTTACGTTGACTTTTAGTTTAAAGTACCGTTTGCCCATAAAAAAACGATCAGAAATATCAGAAAATATTCCACACTACATCAGCAACGGAACGTCCATACTCCATGCCGAATATTTCTTACCAAATCCACATACGATACCTAATATCGTAACAGGCCAGTGGCTTTATTGAATAAATATTCGGATTAGGTAAATGGATTAGGTATTTTTAAATACTAGGATTAGGTGGATTAGGTATCGTTTTTACCTAATCCGACCCATGTCTAGTTAATTGCTGCAGCCTGATCATTTTTGGGCGTCAAAATGGCCCGCTCACACACCCAAGAATTCTGCTGGTGCGGTATACGACCGATGTCCCCGTACACACAGCGAATGAGTTCTTCTAAGCTTGTGAACGAAACCATAGCGCGATCTAATTCGACGCCAACACCATCTAGTTAGGAAAAAGGAAACATTTATATATTATGGTGAAAAATTATTATGACTTTACACTATTTTAACATAAAATAAATGGCTGTGTTAACATAAAATAAATAGCTGTGAGTGAGTAAAAATAAATCCAGCTACCTTTACATCACATTTAAGTTTATAATTAGGTATACGACATGAAAATATATTAATTACCAAGCAATAATCACACAGTCAATGTTTATTTTGTACTTACAACATGAAATTGATGAAGAAATGATCATCATCAATGAACATAACTTTTTTGTAATACTTAACACCGCATTTTTTTTAAATTGTCTTCCTCAACTCTGCTCAAGATTTTGAGGCTTTTGTTGAAACTTGAATTCGTCAAAACGATACAATTTTTATGAAGATGAAGAAAATGCACATTACTATCTATGATTTTTTTTAAGAATAACTAACAACTAACCTCGCCAACATGATCAAATTTAAATTATTAATTTAAAAAAGTGTTAACATGTAACTTGATTTGATTTTTATGAAATCTCATAGATGGCGCTGCTTTAAAATTGTCTTTATTTATAGTATACTAGCGGACGTCCCGCGGTTTCACCCGCATAGTTCCCGTTCCCGTGGGAGTACGGGGATAAAATATATCCTATGTTACTCGTGGATAATGTAGCTTTCGAATGGTGAAAGAATTTTTAAAAACGGTCCAGTAGTTTTTAAGCCTACTCATTACAACCAAACAAACAAACAAACAAAGTTTTCCTCTTTATAATATTAGTGTAGATGTAGACTAACATTCATTAAACTGTCTTTCTCTGCCCAAGTTACTTAAATGGTGTAGTTTATAGGTAGTGTAAAGCTAGACTCAAAAACAACATTTAAATATGCGTCGTTAGATTACACGCTGTCACAGAATGCGTAAGAAAAATAAAGATTCACAGCTCCTCCCCCGTAGGTGATAGCGTGATAATACGTGAGCCGATGTTGACCCGACCTCTTAGTAATATTCATGCAAAATTTGAAGTAAATCCATGTAGTACTTTTTGAGTTTATCCCGGACATACATACAGACAAACAGACAAAAATTCTAAAAACTATGTTTTTGGCTTCGATATCGATTGTAGATACGCCCCAAGTATTCTTTTACAAAAATATTCGATGTACAGTTTTGACTTTCCTACGATTTTATTATATGTATAGATGATTAACTTTTTTTTTCCGCGCTTTGCTTTCGCCAGGTTGAAGGAGAAGCAAAGGTAAGAAGCTGTTAGACAATCTAATATAAAAATATGTTTTTTTTTTTATATATTTTTGAATTTAGAACACAAATAAATGTTAATTTGTTAATAAAAGAAAATATTAGTTTTTAAAGAATCATGTTTATCTATGATATTGAATTTATAGGTATTCAAAAAATGTTTTTTTTTTAATTATGCATTTACCAGTTTGGACTAATTAGTTATCTGTGGCAATTTTTTTTTCTCCACATGTGTGGAAAAAATGCACGTGTGTGAAATACACTGCATTTTGAACCTAATCGTAGTGCGAAAAGAACCAGTTTTCGAAGAAGTGTATTGAAAAAAACATTGCTGGGAAATGATTTTTTTTTGGGGTAAAAAATCATGTTTGCTGGCAGAACTCAATGTAACGCACTTAAAATATTGTGCTGATGGATGGATTGAATAGTACGGAGGTCGTAGAGGTGTTTAAAATGAAAAAAACCTTACAATACAAACTTGTATTTAAAAAAAAACTTGTCAAATAGTTGGAGCTTTGACCCCCAATATCTCCGCAACTAGAAGGTTCCCAGGTATGGTGTAGAACAAAAAATGATCGCAATGACGGGGAGAACAAATGGTTTTCGGATTCGTAGAGGTTTTTTACACCCTTTACACTTTGTTACATTTAAACGAGCGCGGTATAATAAGATAACAAAATATGCACGGTCAAAATGTATGGAGTAGTTGTATATTTTGTTAGTAAGTGTCAAAATCAGTCCATTGTTGGGTCTAGAATCACACTGTGAGTCCATGGTAACACTTTTTGTCACAATATCCCCTTACACCGCCCGCAAAAAATCAATAACCCTTTGTCCTACTCAGGGATCAAACCAAGACCCCACTTTCAAATCACAAGATCAACTCTACAATGCATAACTCAACCATAATTCCGGCAAGGGAACTACCGACCCCCTAAATGGCGACAGCTTAAAGGTAACTTAATAAGCTTTAGAGCTTAAGTACGAGAAGCTTAAATGTGCTTGCGTAGGTCACAAAGTTGGCAAACAGAGGACTGGCCGTGATAAAGTTTTTATGTCGTTGAAGGAAGATTCTTGTTTTTGCTGCATTTTAATCGTGGTTTATCTGCGTTAAAATATATTATTTGCTTTTAAAGTGATTAGTTTTATGTTGGAGAAAAACATGCACACGAATATCTTAAAATACTTTTATGCGAATGATTTGATAAACTAGACAATTTTTATAAAACTGGAAGGACATATTGTGAGCCTGAAAAAATAGCGAGAGGCCTTTCATATTGACATGACCTAATGATATTTTTTAAAAATTGTTTGCTCACGTGAAGCCTAAAAGTTAATCACATTTTAAGCTTGCTACAAAATATTTTTGGGATTGCACTTTCTTAATTACCTTTTTGGCTAACTACCTCTGCAGTACCAAAGTTGGCTTGTTGACAAAAAATACTAACAGTAATATAATAACTTGATAAATGCTTGAAACTTTAAAACTTAAGTTACCTCTCGTATATTTTTGTTCGAGTCAAATAAATGGCTCTGTTTACTTATCACTTAACCCGTTTGTAAAGAACTTCTTTTTGTATCAAAATGTTAAGTAAGAATTAAGTTTAATTAAAGTATAAAACACGTTATTAGCTCAAAATGTTATCCTTAACGTGGGTCTTTAGCATTCTACACGAGCATTTTGATCCTTGAGATGCTAAACTTGGAGAACGATGAACGGAAAAATTGAGTTTGAGTTTATGCAGGTAGTAGCCTGGAAGATTTGTGCTTCTCTTCCCATAGTTAAGTTACCCATCACGGTTCACGGTCATTAGGAAAATGAGCTGAATTTTGATTCTATCGAGAAATAAAATGAGCATTGTCAAAAAATTATAACCGACCTTTCCTTTACTGAGACCTTATTCATCGAATTAGTTTTGCAATTAGCACAATTTTTAAAAACTGGACATTCGCCATTGCCATAGAATACTATTTTAAATTAAAGGACCACTTTCTATTTTATCGAGCTTCAATCCAAAACCACTGCATCGCCAACAGAAACTCATTCCCCCTTAACGCCCAATAAATCCATTGCAATCCATACCATACAATTTACAAAGACGTAAGGACCCATTAAACAAATCTTGCAGCCATTAGTGGTTTGAACGGCAGTAAAGTGCCGTTGTGTCCACAATAATTGTAGTTGGGGTGTAGTGGGGTGCTGTGGTGTCATTTTGACCCCTAACCGATTTGTACTAATTTGAATCGAGTGTCGTTAATGTACAATGTTGTTTATGTTGTTTGTTAAACCGTTTAATAGTGGGTTTGAAAGAGGGGATTTTGTAGAATAACATTCCTGTTAGTTATTATTTTATACAAGCAACTGACAATATGTGGGTATATCATAAATTCACATCATCTCATAGTAACCCTTTGAAGATTAAAGAGGTGATGTTATTATTTTACGTGAATGTAGTTGGTTCGTTTCAATCTGAAACTAGTGCATCAATTCCCAAAATATCTTTATAATGAACAAGAACTTTGTCTGATATCTCAACTATTGCATGCGTAAATTCCATAAAAATAAAAGTTTGTTGCATTTTGTTGTTATAAATTAAAATAAACTAAACTAACTTAAACTATAAACTTAAAAAATGGCGTCAAAAAACTCCTCCTCAACGCTGTGAACTGGTAAAGTCCCCAGGAGAATTTTGTTCTTTGGATAATAATATTCTGCAGGTTTCAAGTATCACTTAAACACCTTTTGTACGTACGTCACATATAATTTATGTGGCCATTTTTTTCAATTGCTCGGACACAGTCCTCCTCTTTACGAGAGGGAGTAGGCTCACCTACCACGCGAGCCCAGGCATGGTGTGTAACCTATTTTAAGTTAGAAAAACGATAATTAGGTCAAATCTCCAAACCAAGGAAGAAGTAAAAACTGTAACTTTAGCTATACCTAGCATAACTTATCATCACAACAAAAAGAAAAAACGCCAAGTTTCACATAGGAGTAAACTATACGTATAAATCAGCAATTCAAAAGAAACCATAATGAGGCAAAAACTTTTCATTACAATAGTGAGCCGAACTACCATGAAATATTGTGACGAATTCCTAATCAGTAGGAGAGCTATCATTCGTGTGGATGCTTCAGGAGACTTTTTAGGTTAAAAGGAAGGAGATCTTTCATTATGATCACATGGTGATGGTTTATAAATGGAACAGTGCAGGTGTTATGATGTGTAATGTTACAATAGGATTTATTTTTTTACAGGAGTCTTCTTTGTGTTTCTTAATTGTGCATTTTCATTTTTTGAAAAGAGGGGATTTAAAAGGAACTAGGTTCAGTAGTAAACTCTTGGAACAATAAATGTTATTTGGAATGGAACATGCCAATAGACTGGACTGCCCCTTTTTTTCGAGAAATCATCAAATGACCCATTCCGCTCTGAGCAGCGCGGAAGGGAGTGTCAGACTTTTACTGACTAAAACCCTTCCATGTTCCTGCTTAGCCCTTTATTCCAGTTCCAGGGCCGCGGTATCTCTTTCGAATAGCATCGGCCCTTTCGGATCCCTTCCTTTTTTGCTGACTTCTCTTTGAGGCGCGCGTGAAACTCGAACGCGCCGTCGACACGGCCTGCCGTCGTCGTAATAATAGACTGGCCTTACACAAGATTTCTGAATCACAGAAGAAGAAGAAAATATCGTCAATTGTTTTGCGGTAAAAAAATAATTATAGAACACAAGATTCTATTCACAATAAAATTATGTGATTTATAATAAAATTGTTGAACAGTAAAAAAAAACAACATTACATCACCCACACTAACAAAAAGAAACTTATTTACAGGAATCTCCAACATCTGAAAGCCATCTATCTGAAGTACCAAGGACTATTTTATTTGCCCCCTGACCCGACACGTCCAGACAAACCCATAACGTCTGGTAGCCACAGTCCCTCAATAATCGACACACCGCAGTATGGAACTGGGTCGTCGGCGACGGTATTCATACGTATCAATATGTAAAATGTTCTGTGAGTCCATTCGTATCTGCTCATGTTTGTGATAACTATCTGTCTGTAACTGGCTTAGAATGTGAATGGACTTGTCTAAATCTTAAAATAGCGACCGGTATCTGGAAGAAACAATTGCCTTCGCAGATTTTGGGCAGCAAACCATAATGTTTACTCGCAAAACAGATCAGGATTTAATTGGCTCATTGTGTTGATTATAACAATGATCTCATAGTCCATTTACACACAATACCTAACACAAATTCATTGCTTCTGTATGAAGTACCTAACCAAAGTAATATCGTATTACATTTGGTAAGAATTTTTCAAGCCACCTCAAGCCTCTCCCTTATTTAATTTCAATAAGCTGCACCCTGTTGAGATATTTATTTTCTTCCACAAAACATCTTTCTTCAAAAAGCAATATAATAAAATAACGTGTTTAAAGTACCTTGAATACTTACAATACATCCCAAGAATTTTATTTCTTTGTTTTTGTTCAAAACGCGACCCATTGAATTTTAAAGCGCATTCCAGTTGCAATGGAATTCTTTTAGGGAGCGACCGGAATTCCAGCTTTCACAGAGGAATGGACTTTGTAGGTAGGTAAAGTAGGTAAAATCTATACTGAGAGTTTGAAGCGTGGCGCGTGGGTCGAAACGCGGTTAGGAGAGCACGACGGGAACTTGGTTTGAGGGCTAGGTATGGCATTTTTAATTGGTTTTTGGCCTGCGTGTGTTAATCCAAATTGATTTCTAATGAAGCGAACAGAGGGCTGGAAAAGATATGTGCCTAGATGTAGTTTGAGTAGCTGATAAAACAGATCTGAACATAAAGACCAGTTTTTTTTTGGTAAAAGGACCAAATAGTGTATCCCAGAATTTCGCTATGTTTGCATGTACGTATTGCAGTTTAAAACATAGTTAAGTAAGTAAGTCTCGATTAAGCGAAGCACTTTAAGTTTTAAAATAATACATTGATAACCGGATTCAGTAGGTACCTACTTTATTAATAAACACTTTAAAACTACTGCACTTTAGGATACAATAATGCTACGTACGCTATACATATTGAATCTAAACGCATTGGTTTAAAATTGAATGAAGTAATGGATAAGACAACGACTACTTCAAATATCCGTGTTTTATGAACCTGCAATGAATAATTATCATGTTTAATGTTTGCTGCCTTACGTTCTTAGGGTCCTGGGTTCGAATCCCGGTAGGAGCAAATGTTTGTGTGGATGTTTATATATAATAAGTATGTATTTAGAAACAAAAAAGTATATATGTAGTATATCAACTATCTAGTGTCCACGACACAAGCTTTGCTTAGTGTGGCACTAGGTGGCGCTGTGTGTTAATGTCCAGCGATATTTATATCACGGGTACAAAAACATACTTTAAAATCAAACTAAGTTGATTACAAGCTATCCTACATACATACATGGAGAAGTCACGTAGCAAATGCCAGTTTATTTTTGTAATTCATCATCCTACCACCATACCTAGCCTTTTCTCAACTATGTTGGGGTCGGCTTCCAGTCTAACCGGATGCATCTGAATACCAGTATTTTACATGGAGTGACTGCCTATCTGACCTCCACAAGCCATACTGGGTAATACGATACCCTTTGGTTACGATAGACTTTTTGAGCCAACGACTGTCAAACTGTCAAAGATGGACAAATGACAGCCGGGACCGACTCCGAGGAACGAAGGAAAGTCGGTATGTAAAGTTGGTCACTGGTCACACACCCACAGACCTACCTAGGCAATCGGCCCGAACGGCTGCTATTAGCCACGATCTCTTCCTTTAATTTTTAATTGATGTGCATATAATAAAAAATGCATTACCGTCTTGAACCGTTCAGAACAAAACTAACTACTATCAAAAGAAAAAAAAACACCAAGTTACAAAATCCCCTTTACATCAGGCACGGAACCCATTAATTTATTCTTCAAGAACTTAACTATTTTTAATGGCCGCTGTATTTCCACCTCAGCCTCTCGCTTTGGCTCTAATACACCGTGCCTTGCACAGTAATTAAAAAAATATTATTCAAGAAAAACCAATGGGCTAGGGAAACTTCTCATTTGTATGCGGTTTGTAAGTGCACGGGAATGTGATTCAAAATTAAACGAGTTTTTCACGTTAAGTTTTTAAAGACTGATTTTCGGTGTGAATGTGAATAAATTGTTACTACTTCTTGGTAATAAGTAGGAGTTTGAATAATAACCGTCTAAAGTTTTCATTTTTCTGACCTAGTTCATAATTCAAAGCAGGCTATAATGTTTCTTTACGTCTGCCCAGTCATTTCCTAGAAATGTGAGAGTCGTCTTCAATGTAACTAGATGACAGATGAATACCAGTATTTTACATGGAGCTACGTACTACTCATCTGACCTTTATAACTCGGTTACTGGGTAAAGCGATAGGAATCTTTTGGTAAGAATGATTTTCAGACTTACTGGCTCCTGACTGCCCGTTACAATTATCAAAAATCTACAAAAGAAGATTCCTGTCGACGAATAGTCCAATGGCGAATCGGTCTTAGAAGAACGGTTGCGGAATCAGTGCCGGCTGTCTTTTTAACCGACTTCCAAAAAGGAGGAGGTTCTCTATTCGACTGTATGTATTATTATTATTTTTTATTTTTTTTTTATGTATGTTCACCGATTACTCGAAGACGCCTGAACCGATTTGAAAAAATATTTTTTTGTTTGAAAGGGTATACTTCCAAGTTAGTCCCATAGAAATATTGTCATGATCTGATCAAGAACTTCGGAGATATGGAACGGAACTCCTCAATAAATGATAGCAAATGGACTGGGATTGCTGAAATCTATTGTCTGTCTATTGTTTACACCAGTTCATAACATAACATCACGCCACCGCACCGGTACGCTGTGAAGGGGTAAGCACAAGTGAACCACTAAAAAGTGAAAAATAAAAACTTTTGAAGAAAGTCGGTGACCATTGTTTGATTGATTTATTAAGTTTTTTTGTCACCGACTTCTGAAGCTAAAGTTATTTTTCACTTTTTTGAAGTCGGTTCTATTTTTTTGCAAATTTTTGGTCCATTTGGCTATCTGTGTTTATTTCTACTAAAGTATTATAACAACCTCCGCTTTTTGTATAAGAACGCGTGTAAAAACTGAACATTTCATCGCTTTTTGCCAGAGACAAATTTGAAAAACTTGAACAAAAATATTAAAATAGAATTTACTGATATCTGAAACTTGCTACAGCGGTAGTAAAACTAGGTAGGTTATACGTTGGCAGTTCGAACCTGGTCGAATAACAAACTTGTACCGTAATGTAGCCGAATACGGCTTTACACGGAAATTGAATTCAGAACTTGGCGATACTCCTGCACTCCAAGTTTGATCATAGACATGATAAATCACAGTTTTGTTGTGGACTATGTTTAAGTGAGTGTTTTATTGAATTTCTACGACATTTTTATTGTCTTTACCGAACTTCTGAAATACTTGTTAGTCATATTTTGAATCGAATCTACTTAAGACAATGTGATCACTTACTGGGTCCAAATAATATTTTAGACGTGCCCTTGATCGACAGAGCCTCGATCGATCGTGCCCTTGTCTTTCAAGTTATAAAAAGTTGGACAAATGGTAAATTGATCTTGTGGGGTGCACAGATACTTGTTTTAATTTATGCGCTTTAGTGAGTGTTAATTGAAAAACCGGCCAAGAGCGTGTCGGGCCACGCTCACTGTAGGGTTCCGTAGCTTCCCAGACCATTAAAAATACCAACATTTTTCGTCAGCAAAAATAACTTTGTTTTTCATAGTATTTGTATGAAAAACAAAGTTATCACTTGCGTTTTTTTGAAAAAGTGCTATATAACTCAAAAACTATTCAACTCATCAAGTTGAAAATAATTTTCCTAGAAAGTTCATATAAAGGTCTACTTCTGTGATTTTTTTCATATTTTTTAAACTTATGGTTCAAAAGTTAGAGGGGGGGGGGACACATTGTTTTTGACTTTCGGAGCGATTATTTCCTAAAATATTAATATTATCAAAAAATGATTTTAGAAAACCCCTATTCATTTTTAAATACCTATCCAACAATATATCACACGTCAGGGTCAAAATTAAAAAAAAAATCGCTCCCCACTTTACGTCTGGGGGAGGTACCCTAATAAAAATGTTTTTTTAAATTTTTATTTTTGCACTTTGTCGGCATGATTGATATACATATTGGTACCAAATTTCAGCTTTCTGGTGCTAACGGTCACTGAGATTATCCGCGGACAGACAGACAGACAGACAGACAGACAGACAGACAGACATGGCGAAACTATAAAAAAAAGGCCTGAAAAAGTTAAATGAATAAAAATCCAAAATCAAATGAATTAATTATTTTAAAATCACCTCTGTGTACGGAACCCAAAACACCGTTGAAAGAAACCGTTTACATGGCAATAATTCCTACATTTAGCAAACGTGGAACATTATAATACCAACATTGGAATATCGTCTTTATCCCCTTCAACATAAGGTTTAATCAAAAGTCAAACACTGTACATGTTCACTCAAAGAAATTAAAAAGTTTATAGCAAAGATTTTTTAAGAGACTTTAAGCAGGGGTCCTAATGAATGACCCCTTTATGTAGTACCGTAACGTGTACATATATTATGTCTTTGATGGTTGGTTTGTAAAATGGTACGCCATTTTAATTTGATGATATTTGAATTTAGAAGAATGAATGCTTGATTTGATATACGTTGGTGTAGTTCTATTTATTTATGTTTCTACTTTTGTAAATGAAGGCTCGGTTAAAAGTCGTCCGTTTAAAACTTCATAGATCATGTTATTTAAAATGAGATGAATTTGTGTAAAATATTAACCAAAATCAGCGATGTTTGGTGACAAAATAATTGATTAATGTCATTATCAAATTAATTTAAATTTATGCATAACATAACATCACGCCTGTAACCCCCTGAAGGGATAGACAGAGGTGTACTTACGTAATAGTACACCCACATGTAATAGGGGCGAGCCTATTGCCATCAACTGGGTGCAAATCCCTCCGTTTCTGCTACTGAGAAATTCTTGATGGAAAAACCCAAAAATTACACTTTGCGCGACTTGGGAATCGAACCCAGGACCTCATGCTTGCTGCGGGACTGTTTGAAAGAGATACCGTGGCCCTGGAACATGAAGGGCGAGGAAGGAGCATGAATGAATTTTAGTCAGTAAAAGTCTGACACTCCCTCCCGCTCCGCCCAGAGTAGGAGAAGTCATTTGAAGATTTCCCATCCGTAAAACATAACCGTCTGATTATCTAAAAATAGCTGTCACTGTGACATGTTCCCATACAAAAATGCGTTTTAAACAGCTGTTTTAGATAATCAGACTGTCATCTTCTTGGTGAACATGGACCTTAGTAGTCCCGCTTGCGATCACTAAACCAGCGATACAGTCAAGTATCAATTTATAAAGATCTGAAATTTTTTTGCAAGCTTTCCACTTCTAGAAAAACATTTGCAAAGACATACTATTTTATACCATTCTGCCAATCAGCATGATCCCTTACCTTCTAAACTACCTTTTCTATGTATATTGCGGTATAAGTAACATAAAAACTTTAGTCCTAAAACCTGCTACTAAACCCACAAGAGGTCTAAAGATCGACCTCAAACGGGGGAACTAAATAAAAATAATGATCCGCAAAGACCCAACTTAGGCAAACACATAAATTGTTGCGCTAGTTGAATCCTTTGGAACGAACGAACCAATAACTTTTGTTTCGAGCTAAAACATACCTTGTTACAAACAGGTAAACTTCCATTTTCCATTGACACTTGAGTTGTAAGTTCTTCAGTTTGATATGTGTTTCTGCCGACTTTATTTTGCAGTTGTTAAATACTCTATTGTCTGAAAAGTAAGGTTTAATTTCGATTGTTTGAAGTTTGGTGTTTTAACAACATGTTAACGCCTTTGGAAGTGACGAGATAATTTATTAAGGGTTGGTGACCAGTTTTTTCTCACCCTTTCACCATTTGTTCTTAAGTTTTGTTGTTTCTAGTGATTTTTAAGAGAGAACTTTGTCTTCTAACAGTGATATAATGTCCTTGTTTTTTTGTTGAAAGTTCTGAAACACTTATTTGATATGGTTTTTATATTATTATTCAATTTACTCAGTGTATTTCTTAACAGATGGATGAATAAAATCACATTCGTTCTGCTTTTTATTTAAACAAACAGCTTTTTCACTGACCTGCGGTAAACAGTTTACAATAATTTATTCAATAAATTAATTTACATTTAATTCTACGGACTCATACTCTTCTTTCTTTTTTGAAATTAATATTTACTGGCTTTAATGTTTAATGAGCTATTTATGAATGTCTCAATCTTAATTTTCTGGAGAAATATAATATGAATATTGAGTATTTTAAAAACATTTTAAGTGATACTGTTAGCCTGTGTCATCCCACGTCTGGGCAAAGGCCCCCATAACTTTCAGTTGTTTCTATCCTGAGTTGATGTGAACCACTGGGTAGTTCCTTTTTTCCAGCTTGTCCTGCCATATCCTACGAGTCTCCAGCGACGCTTTCTGACTGTGTCAAGGCTCCAGAAAGTGGATTTTGGCCCACAGCTCATTGGGCATGCGGCAGGCTTGGCAAATCCAATCCCACTTCAGCTTAGCGGTCTTAAATAAATTAATATGTTAAAAACATTTTTATTATTTTCATTTTATTAATTAAAATAAATAAAATAGTTGAAACTTTAATTGAGCTGCTTTTGTTAAGTTAAATGGTGTGCCGGTTGGCTTGGTATGGGCTTGTGATGAGGAGGAATGAGGAAATATATGGAGGAATGTTTTGAGTATTAATAGTACTGGTGTAATAGTAATAGTTGGACTGTTGCAAGGATGATATGTCAAAGAAGGAGGTGTCTGACGAGTGTTAAAGAAGTATGGCAGTAGACGTCACGCTGCGCTCAAAAACTATTTTAAGTTATCACGGTTTACAACTAAACTTAAAATGTCAACGCGCAATCATGGCGCTTGCAACAGCGTCGAAATATCGGGAGCTCAATATAAATAACAACACGGGAGATATCCCGTAAAGTCATGCTGCGCTGACTGGCTAGTTTTGGTCAAGGATAAAAAAAACGATGATGATGAGCAAGACCAGCATAAAATGTTCCCGATACTTGGACACAGTCCTCTCTGTGAGAAAAAGTGGGTCGAAATCCACCACGCGGGCCAGTGTGAGTTGGTTTTTCGGTAAGTAAACATATTTTCTCACGATATTATCTTTCACCATTTTGAACGCAGCGGTGATGAAATACACAAACCAAAATGCCTATCAGGGCCCAAAACTTCGACCACCAGAGCTCAAATTAGTTTACAAAATCGAATTAATTCACCTATCAACGTCACAAAAAGAAACTAAAAAGCACGAACATATAAATCTAGAATGCCGAAGTAAATTAAAAACCTGACAGGTCGTAAGTGCAGGGGGTCGGGGACGGGGGTATAAAATATAGCATTTAGTATACGTACCAACACGCCGTGGCATGGTGCCAATACGGTACTTTTTGTGCTCGCTGACTGTGTCTTATAGATTTATAATTTTATCGAGTGATACGTGTGCTTCGAACTTTTGCTGGATCAAGTTATTAGTGCAGTTTGTGTTGGCGAATTTTGATTTATAAATTGATTTATTATTTTTTAGTCCTCATTGGTCTAGAGATCGCAAGTGCAACTGCTGACCATGAGATCGTGGGTTTGATTGCCAGGTCGGTCTTTCTATCAGGAATTATTATTCTCAGTGTCATTCATGGAGTCTATACCCGTTTAAAGGAAATATACTCGCCCCACACTCGAAAAATTGTACTAGCAACCCCAGTCATTTTAAAAGACCTATTCAATGATACCCCCCAAGATGAGTTCTAGTACTAGAGCAAAACGTCGGACGGATGGATGGACAGACGGACATGACGAAACTATAAAGGTTTCTTGTCAGGACTACGGAACCCTAAAAGTCATCCTAAGTAAAATTTCTGCGAGTATTAAAAAAAATAACAATACTGAAAATTGGTCTTTCGAATTTGTCCTCAGACAAGTTCAAAGTACTAATTTTCACCAGTAAGCCACGTACTAAAACACTGGCTTCTTGAATCTCCTGTAAAAATAAAAAAAGTACTCGATACCCCAACATTAAGCCCAACTTTACTACCGCACCGATCAATTAATAACCGAACTTTCCAAAAAACGCTGCAATAAAAAAAGTAAAAAAAAAGACTTTTCCACGAGATAATCCGTGGAACGGCTACGCTGAACAAAAGTTGTACAGTCACGAGCACCTATATGTATACACATACCTAAATTATAAAACCGACTTCAAAAAAACAAAAAAGTGAAAAATAACTTTAGCTTCTGAAGTCGGTGACCTTTGTTTGATTGATTTAATTTTTTTGTCACCGACTTCAGAAGCTAGTTATTTTTCACTTTTTTGTTTTTTTGAAGTCGGTTTTATTTTTTTGCAAAAAAGTTTTTATTTTTCACTTTTTAGTGGTTCATAATTATGTGCTTGATATACATGGAAAGTGCATACCGTTACAATTACAACAAGCCTAAACACGACTAGGATACACTGTCTCATTATGGAGTTCCGTGACTCTTGGCTTCATCATCAGATCTGATGGTAGAATGGTTCTTATCAAACGCAAATGCTTCACTTGTTGCAGAAAAAAACCAAAATCGCAACACGTTATCATATAAAATTTGAAGAGTTCCCTCGATTTCGCCAAGATTCCATCATCAAATCCCGACTTGGTGGCTATGGGACCATTTGGAAAGAATACCCTTTCCAACAAAAAAAGGATTTCTCAAATCGGTTGGCAAGCGACGGAGTTATGCCCGAACAAACATAAAAATAAAAATAAAAAATAGAAACATCCGAATTGAGAACCTCCTCCTTTTTTAGAAGTCGGTTAAAAAAGCGATTTTCTTGAGGATTAAAGTTTTTATCTAGATAAAATCTATTTCATAATAAAATATTAAATAAGTTCATAGCAACAAGGAATCGCAGTTTATACAGTGGGAGAAAATTATTCATTTTTTGTTAAATTTTGTCGCAATGCATGAAGAGAAAGCTTTGTACCCCTTTTTACGAAGACTGCGCGGACGGAGGAGTATGAAATTTCGCACACTTGTTTATATAGAGGAGAGCAATTTGCTAATCTTTTTTAATTGTGCAGTAAAACACATTAAATCAATAAATAAAACATTACACACACAAACACGCCTACGTGCGAACGTTTCGTATACTAAAAGACTTGGTCGCCATAGCAACGACTTTGTTGACGTTTGACAATTTATTAATACGTGAAGCAAAAACTTTGTAGCCCTTTTTTAATTAATTATGATCGAATTTTGACCACTGGTGACCACTAATACATGTTAATGCTTTTAACTGTACCTCGGATCCGAAACTTTTTTCCTGACTTGTCTTAAGTCTTTGTATCGTAATTTGGTATGCAACAGACGTGAGTGCGAAAGGCTAATTGTAGCCAGCCGTGGTTGGCATGGCTCCAAGTAATTCCTGGCGGGAGCTATGACAATATTAAGGAGTGGCTTACACGGTCCGAAAATCATGGATACATAACGCTAGCTTAAATGGGACAGTTGGTCTTTTTTGGTTGAAATATCAGGTGGGTTTTGCTGGGTGATCTTTGGCCAATTGTATTAAGAAAACACTGTTGTAAGACGCCTGCGGAGCATGCGTATTTCATACAAACGTAATACCAAAATAATTTGTAAATTAAACATATTCCTAAGGTAGTGTGTATTTATTTCGATTGAATTACAGAATATCTAGATTCCCAAATATATATTTTGATTGGACACTGATTTTAACAAGAGTTATAAGAAAAATAAGTTTTCTATAGAAAATTTAAATTCCTCATATCTCGTCTTTGCATCACTATTCTCTTAAAAAACATATTTGGGAACATAGATATTCTGTAATTCAATCGAAATAAATACAGACTACCTTAAGAATATGTTAGATTTACAAATAATTTTGGTATTACGTTTGTATGAAATACGCATCCTCCTAAGCTTTATCGGGAGCTCAAAATTAATGATAATCACGGAAGATATCCAGTATATTTTAAGTTTACTAATAGGAAGGTTTTAGATATTCTTGAATTAAAATAGTGTTTTGTGCGTACTCAAATTGTGTTTAGTTTAGTATCTCGAACTAAGAAAACACTCATACAATTAAATTCTTTAACCCCAAAATCAACATTATTGTTCAGCAGGACATTGGAAACCAAACCAAACTAAGTTCAATGACCTAAGTTGACCTGTTTCGTTAAGCTTTCAAAATGTGCCTAAAATAAAGGCTGGGTCTAAACATCGCGTGCAACGAGTGCCAAACACTGACAGGTGACTGTGCAATAAAATGACTTTTTTATCTAGCCAACTTTGTCAAAGTGTCTGTACAGTTTTTGTTCAGTAGTTTTGGATAAACTCGGTTTTTACATTGTATAGCAGTTTTTATCCATAGCTTCGGTAGTCGCAAATTATCCGACGGCAGAGCACAGGATATAAAGTGCTCTATGTCCTAATTCTGGTCCTAAATATTCCCACGTGTCGTGTGCAATTTTATCTAGATTCGTTCAGCAGTCTGATTAGGCGTGGAAAGGTAATAAAGAGAGTGATTCTCACATTTATATTATTAGTATAAAAAAAAACTTTACTTAAGGCCTTGATCCATATGATGTTAGTTACACACACTATTTATAAGCTATGTTAGTAACGGTCGAAAAACAAGATTTAATTCATGTATCTGCTGCACTCACCAGACGCACCGGGTACTTGTACATGTACGCGGACCCAATGCGCCATAATGGTGCAGCACGGCTTATAACTAATGACCTTCAGAACGTCATTGCCGCTTCCACGCACTCTGCGCATCATAGAAGCAGCCTTCTTACGTAAGTACTGAAACCGTCAGTACGTGGTTTCGCAAACATTCCTGACGCGCTACAGAAACGTGGGAGCCCCAACAACATCCTGAAAGTATTATTATACTGAACTTTGAGGGCGTTGTATACCTTTTGCGTATATCGAACCCACTGACTGCACGTGTACAATGATTGAAAGAAAGCCTTGAAAAGAGTTATTTTTGAAACAGAAGCACCTGTGGGCCACTATATTGAACAGCCAACGCCCTCCGTTCCCTTTCCATATCAGCATCATCCGTTAGGTCCCCCGTAACTACGCGCCCCAAGTACTTAAAATCTAGCACTTTTTCAAGGGCCACACTCCTTCACATAACCGGTGGCATATTATGTGCTGGTTTTTATGCTTCTCCCTATACACAAGAAGTATGCTTTTTTGCACGTTGTATACAAGTCCGTGTGTTTCTGCATAGGCCTCACAGACCGCCAACAACTTCCTGAGTACGCTAATTGACGCACTCGGTAAGACCATGTCGTCCGCGTAACTAATACTATTGACACACAGTCCGTCAATAGAATAACCAACGAGAGTGCTACTGAGCTTAAAAATTTGTTAGTTAACATACAGGTTGAAATTACGGTTTTTTCCTACTTCCTCTGCTATACTTTTCTGATTCATTTCTTTGCGTGACAGTTAAATTCATTCTCTTGGACTTCGTCGAGCTTCATTGTCTCGGCGCTTTTCTGGTGGTCGCCACTGTTGATTCTGGCTTTCAGGAGTTACAGTGGTTTGAGAATAGAGTGGCGGTCCCATAAAAAAATAACAGCTTGAAAAGCGCTGGTGAAGTCAATCCACCCTGTCTCACCCCGCATTCAAATCTGTGCTCCTCAGACAACCCGTTGGTCCATCTAACTTGATTGGTTTGATGGCCATACCAATACTGAAACATATTTGTGATGGCGTTAAGCACTCCCACTTCACGCATCTTACACCACAAGACATCGTACCTCACCAGATCAAATGCCCTGATTTAGACCAGCATTGAGACTACTGATGAAAAGATTGTATACAAGACCAATGGAATCGAAAACCTTTTAATATTTTTGCAAATTGATATGTCGTATTAAAATTGCCGTATTACTTGTATGCCATTCTATGGCGAAGTATGTAAGATGTTTTTACACAAACAAAATTATTATATTCTCATCATCATCATCATTTCAGCCGCATGACGTCCACAGCTGAACATAGGACCAGTAAATGTCGCGATACTTGCGTCGCATCCAGTGGATTCTGCAACCTTCACCAGGTCATCGCTCCACCTAGTGGAAGGTCTTCCAACGCAACGTCTTCCGGCTCGCGGTCGCCACTCCAAAACTTTTAGGCCCTATCCGCCACCCATTCTGCGAGCAATGTGCTCTGCCCACTGCCACTTAAGTTATTCTATTCTGAAACCATAGCTCGTAGTTATTGTGCATTTGAGTTATAACAAAAGGGTCTAAAATTGTTTTGCACTAACACAAAATTTTATTCAAATAATAAAATCCATTACCAAAGCGTACATTTGCTTAATATGTTACCTAAACACATTTGGATCAGTCGCACTATTTGAATAATACATAACACGTATTTACTTTGTATATAAAATCATTTATCTTCGAAGACGTGTCAAATAAAAATACTAAGGTCCCAGACGACTTGGTGGAAGTTAGACTTGTGTCTAACTTCCAAGTCGTCTAATATGATAATAATATAACAGTTCGATCACAAAAACTAACGCATTTTATACTCACAACTACTAAAATAGAACTGCAAGTTGTAAATGAATTTTATGAGCTGACAAACACACAGATTTCTATGTTTAACAATATTACTAAAAAAACTTCAGCCTAAAAAATATTTTGCTACGGCGTAGCGAATTCACAGCTACGCTTGCTACGTCGTAGCAAATACGTAGCCCACTGTGCGTTAAGTCTGCATACGCTGTAATGTATTTTGTCTGGGAATACGTATAATCAGTGTGGTTTTAATAAGCAAGATCTTGTCCTCTAGTAAGCTGGCAACCAGATGGTGCAAGCCAACCTGGCGTTATTGCAAAAGCACATCTTATGAACCTGAGCTGCAGGCGCTTCAGCTTAGATGATTGGGATGATTTAGCTTACATCTGAAGTCTCTCGGTGTTTTAAGTGCAATTATTTAAGTACATTTTTACAGATGGCAAATTGTAGTACTTTTAAGAATCGTGAGGTTTTAAGTTCCACCAATGATTCTAAACACGATCAGCTGGTCTACCTGATCGCGTTTAGACTCATATTTATGGTCAATCTCAATATTCCATGAAAATGATGACACTGATTGCAATGATGACACTGTCTTACATGATATGAAACGCATTTAGATTTGCTGAACACGTTCAGTGGGATTGCTCTAAGACATAAAGGCTTATCTCTCAAAAAAATACCTGAGAGTACTACCTTCTGTTTCTAAAGTCGAATAGGCTTAACTGTTTCACACATTTTCGCTCACAAACCACTACAAACCGATACACTCAGCTGAAACAACTCTCAATAGCGCGCCGCGATCTGCATCACAAACGTTCGAGCAATTTTTCTGTCGACGCGAGACAGCGAGACCGACGCACAGTGCTGCATACATTTTCATGAAGTTTTGCATTTTTGATGAACTAAAAAAGATAGAAAATCGCTGTTTATTTTATTTTTTGGTGTGGAGTCCCGTGTTGCCGTTTTTTGGAAGTTTGCTGGTTTGGGTTTGAGGGTGGAACGTTTTACCGGGGCTGCCTTCAGGCGGCTCCTGCCCAACCTTGGGGGGCCAAACGCCTCCTGCCGCAGGCTCGACGCGGGGGTCTTGCGGTCCATGGCCCTCTACGGGGCCCCAGTCTGGGCGCGTTCCTTGAGGCGGCGAGCCGCCCATTATCTGAACGCACCCCAAAAAGTGGTGGCCGTAAAGATGGTCCGTGGGTACCGCACGATCTCCCGCGAGGCGGCGGGCCTGCTTGCCGGATTGCCGCCATGGGATCTGGAGGCGATAGTCCTCGCGCGCCTGCACGACTGGCGCGCGGAGGCACTACGCCGGGGGGAAACTCCGCTGCCGCGGCAAATTGCCGCTAAGCGGACAGACCTCCAGCGCGATCTCATGGCGACATGGAGAGAGCGACTGTCGCAACCCCGTGCAGGGCACGCCACGATAGTGGCGGTAAGTCCCCTCTTTGAGGAGTGGCTGGAGAGGCGCCACGGCGTCCTCACTGGACACGGATGTTTCGGGAGGTACCTGCACCGAATCGGGCGGGAGGAAACGCCCGGGTGTCTCCACTGCGAGGATCGACCGGAGGACACGGTGGAGCACACGGTGGAGGTCTGCCCTGCGTGGGCATAGCACCGCCGTGTCCTCGTAGCGGCGATCGGCGGCGGCGACCTCTCGCGTCCGGCCCTGGTTCAATCCATGGTCCGGAGCGAGACGGAATGCGAAGGAGGTGGCGGAACGAGAGAGGGAGAGAGCCTCTCTTCCCGGCTGCCGCGGGAGACGCACTGGGCGTCGGGGGCCACGTGGTGGCTACCGGCCACCGTAGATGCGGGCCTGTGGACGGTTAGCTATGGGCTAGCTAGCCGTCCGTCCGTCTAGTGACGACAGGCCGTGTCGACGGCGCGTTCGTGTTCCACGCGCGCCTCAAAGAGATGTCAGCATAAGGGGAGGGGCCCGCAAGGGCCGAAGCCTGCCGGGGTTGCGGGCCTGTTCGAAAGAGATACCGCGGCCCTGGAACATAGAGGGCGAGAAAGGAACATGGATGGGTTTTAGTCAGTAAGAGTCTGACACTCCCTCCCGCTCCGCCCAGAGTGGGAGAAGTCATCTGATGGTTTCCCATTCTAAAAAAAAAAAAAAAAAAAGGGTGGAACGTTTGTGGTGAATTGATTAGGTGGATATAATTTTGTGTTTAGTCTCGGTTTTAAGTTTTGGCATTATTTGTTATATTCACATTAGCAGCTCTCTTCTCTAGTTCCAGTTTCTCAGTTTTTTTTTTAAATAGTCTTATTATAAATCTGGTGGTGTTCTGGAGTTCTGCCTACTATCATAAGAAAAAATAAGTTTTTTATATTATCTTTCTAGCAGACTTTCGTCTGTAACCACTCTCTTTTAAACTACATGTTGATTTCTGATTTACTAGAACTTACTTTGAATTGTTCATGTAAAATAAAATTAAAGAGTCTAGATATTTTTTTTAATAATTATAAGAACCGTGCAAAGCTGTGACGGGTTGCTAGAAATGGAATAAATGTGTAAAGCTAAAAATACTCTGAAGCATGAAATTATCAGGACCCAATGTTTAAAAATACATCAAATAATTGTAGAGAAACTCTACAACTCTAAACTCTAGGCATTTAGCCTAGAGTTTCTCTACAATTATTTGATGTATGCAAAATGTAATGCAAACACTTAAACAATTCGTTTTCGGAGAAACTTAGATGGGCAGTGTTTAAGCGTAAAGCACCCCTACATTAGCTATGCATAATAAGTGCCTACATAGATGTACTTATATCTACACCTTGTGTACAGTCCATTAGAACGTGATTTTTTTAGTGTAAAATAAACCTTTAAAGTGTCCACACGTCCTTTTACTGTGCTTACACCGTCCAAGCCAAAATCATCCTTATCGCCGTGATCATATGGTCCTATTTCGAACCGGATCTTGTCGCCTACCTGCGGCTGACGAGCGCGTTGAAGAACAAAAGAAAGCGATAAGGAACACGTTTTTTAATGCAAACAATTTAGTGGACGGATCTGTGACATTTTAAAACTTTTATCAGAACAAGTAACTGTGCAATTAACTGTGCTTACAATATTCAGTGTGTGATCGGATTACGAGTAAAAACTTACTGTAAGTGCTAGTTAACAAGTGTAAGGACATTAAACTTCGAACAAAGATAAAACGTTTAACTAACGAGTTTCAGTGAAGCTATACCAACGAGTGTTAAATAAGTTGCGATGGAAGATCTTTTGGTATATCAAATTGAGCTATTGGATAGCCTAAAGAATGCAGAGAAAAATTACAAAAAGACGCCGAAAGATAGGATCAAGAAACCGTACTTGGAAACAAGGTTGGAAATGCTTGAAGAGCTATGGAATAACTTTAAAGAAGGACACAAGAGCATTATTTTGAGCATCACCAGTGACGAGCAAAGAAAAAATTCGTAGGTACTTTAAGGAAAAAACATATGAAGTGTTTCAAGAGTTGTACGTGCAATATAAGTCTAGTGTGAAAGAGGCTCTTCAGCAGTTCCAGGATGCAGCACAACAATCTTCATCGCCTTGTACAACTGGAGGTCAAGGGTCATCCTCGTGCTCGGACAGCAACGAAATAAAATTGCCACAAATCAATATACCCACATTCAGCGGCAAATATGAAGAGTGGCAAACATTTTATGACTTATTTACTTCGCTGATTCATAAAAATACTAAATTATCTCCAGTACACAAACTGCATTACTTAAAATGTAGCTTAACGGGAGAAGCAGAAGTCATACTTCGTAACTACACTACGACCAATGCAAATTACGCCGACGCTTGGAACGAGATAATACTACGCTATGACAACAAAAGATATAATTGTAAAGCTATTTTGAGAACGTTTATATCGCAAAAATCTATACATACTGAGTCGCCGAGTTGTATTAGACATCTACTAGACACAAGTTCAACGTGTATAAAGTCGTTAAAAAACTTAAAAGTGGAGACTGATTCATGGGACTTAATCATTACCTATTTAATTGAGTCCAAGCTGGATCCGGAATCAGTAAGGCTATGGGAACAGCAACTGAGTGCAACAAAGCGTGATATACCCACATGGCATGATTTAAGAAGTTTTCTGGAGGCTAGATTCAGATCTCTAGAAATGATCGAAGCTAACAATGCGAGAACGTCGCAACCGAAGCCGGCAGCTAAAGCTAAGTCCTTTCATGCGAATGTGACCAAGGAAGGAAAAGAGCGCGACATTAAATGTGTATTATGTGGAGACCAGCATTATATCTATCAATGCAAAACATTCGCCAGTATGACTACTCAAGAAAGACAAGAGAATGTCAAGAAAAACAAACTTTGTTTTAACTGCCTCGCGCCATCACACTCGGTGAACAAGTGTCGACAGTCAGCATGCTGCAAACGATGTGGACGTCGGCATCACTCCCTTCTGCACTTCGAGAGAGAGGAAAAAGCCGAGAAGTCCAACGAGGGCACAAACACTGCTGCAGGTAACGCTTGTGAGGCGTCGCTAGGTAAGTCGACTTCGTCATCTAATGCTACACATATTGTGTCTAATTTCTCAAGTGAGCATATGCAAACAAACACTGTGTTATTAGCTACCGCTAAAGTATTAGTTAACAGTAAGAACGGTTGTAGACACGTCATTAGGGCCTTGTTAGACCAAGGGTCACAAGCGTCATTTATATCTGAGGCGACTGTTCAGTTTCTTAATTTAACACGTATATCAGTGAGTGGTTGGGTGTCCGGTGTGGGAGAGGGGCAAACGAAAATTAAATACATGGTTTCACTCGCCGTGAAATCACGCCACAATCCCAATGAGTCAATTAGAGTGAATGCGTATGTACTACGAACATTAACAACACTGTTACCCACCAGTAATCTTAGATTTCCCGATTGGTTAGAACTTCGAGATCTGGAGTTAGCGGATCCAGGATTCACAACACCAGGTAAAATTGATATTTTACTTGGTGCAGAGGTTTATGGCAACGTACTGTTAGATGGTATTATCAAACACCCTGAGGGCAATTTAGTGGCACAAAATACAATCCTAGGGTGGGTGGTTTCTGGCAGGACGACACAAGAAAATGCAACAGCAAGGAAACGCATCACAAACCTACACGCACAGATAAATGACGATGAGTTACTGAAACAATTTTGGGAGATAGAGATGGAACCAAACAACATAAAGAGAACATTTTCAAAAGAAGAAGAAATGTGTGAAGTATTTTTTGATGCCACGACAGTGAGAGATAAAAACGGACGATTTGTGGTAAGATTACCATTTAAAACCGAAGATCCAGAATGCAAATATGGTGGATTAAGGGAGATAGCCAATAAAAGATTTGAATTTTTAGAGAGAAAGTTGTCAAAAAATCCTAAACTACAAAACGATTACCAAAAGGTAATGGATGAATATATAGAATTAAATCACATGGTAGAAGTTAATTCTTCAGAAATGGATAAACCTGCTGTCTATCTTCCTCATCACGCAGTGTTGCGAGAAGACAAGTTAACCACAAAGCTTCGCGTAGTGTTCGACGCTTCTTGCAGGGGTAATAATAACGTGTCATTGAATGATAACTTGTGCGTTGGACCTCAACTTCAGCAAGAGTTGCGACACATTTTAATGCGATGGAGAACACACAGAATAGGTATTACTGCCGATATCGTTAAAATGTACAGAATGGTTCGAGTGGCAGATGCTGATACAGATTATCAAAGATTGTTATGGAGGTCTTCTCCCGACGAGCCTATTAAACACTTCAAACTTGTAAGATTAACGTTTGGCACAGCGTGTGCACCATACCTTGCAGTAAAATCTCTACAAACACTTGCTAAAGAGGAGCAGTCAATTTATCCTACTGCAGCACAAATAACAAAATCTGACTACTACATGGACGATTTACTCACAGGCTGTGAGACAGAAGAACAAGCAGTGAACATATACAACGAGATGAACAGTCTGATGAACTCTGGTGGATTTCAGTTACAAAAATGGAGTAGTAACAGTAAAACTGTTTTACAATACATCGGAAAGAATAACTGTGATTATCATGAGTTACCTTTAAAGGTCAACAGTATCGTTAAGGTACTAGGGGTAAGCTGGAACCGTGAAATGGATTGTTTTGAATACACAGTCAACTTACCGGTGCCTAAACAACCTGTAACTAAAAGAACTATTCTTTCCGAAATAGCTAAGCTATATGATCCCCTAGGTTGGATAGCTCCCGTTGTAGTAGTCGCAAAAATGATCATGCAGAAATTGTGGAAGACAGGATTGGAATGGGATGAGCCTATTGATGGTGTCTTGCTAGCAGAATGGAACCGATATCGAGAGAACTTAGCACACATCAAAGGCCTAAGCATACCACGATGGCTACACTGCAGTAACGCCTCAAGTATTGAGTTGCACGTCTTCGCTGACGCATCACAAGTCGCCTATGGAGCAGTAGTATACATGCGAGTCATAGATGAAGAACGAGTACACGTCAATCTAATAACGTCCAAAACAAAGGTGGCGCCAATCGAGAAACAAGTCTCAATTCCAAGATTGGAAATCTGTGCTGCGGCTTTGGCGGCTAAACTAATTTTAGAAACCTCTCAAGTGCTGTGTGTGCCTAAAACCAAGTTATTTGCGTGGACAGATTCCACCATTGTACTTGCTTGGTTGAAAGGCGGACCAAGCAGGTGGAATACCTTTGTAAGCAATCGGGTGTCAGATATACTGAACACTGTAGATTACGACCAATGGGGGCACGTATCTACAGATGTGAACCCAGCTGACTGCGCGTCACGGGGCTTACAAGGTTCAGAGTTACTGAGTCATTCACTATGGTGGAGTGGACCAGTTTGGTTGTCTAACCTAAATATGAATATAAATGTTCATAGCTATGAAGATACGCATGAGGAAGAACGCACGAGATCTTTAACCGCTATATACAACACTGAACAAGAATTAATTTGGACAAAATTTTCAAGTCTATCGCATATGTTAAGGGTGATCTCATATTGTAGAAGATTTCTTAATTTTAAATTACCTTTATCTGAACGTGAACACTTTTCTAAGTTTATTGCGCCAAAAGAATTAACAGAAACTTTAAATAAATGTATTAAACAGGTGCAATATATTGAATTTAATGATGATATGGGACAGTTAAAATCTCGTGGTTACGTGTTGAAAAGGAGTAAGCTTCGCAACCTTTGTCCCATTGTAGACAGCAATGGAATTCTAAGAGTTGGCGGACGTATTAAAAAATCAGAATTGGCCTATGATACACAGCATCAAATAATTTTACCCGCTAAGAGTCATCTTACCAGGTTAATAGTCAATGATGCTCATATTAAAACGCTGCATGGCGGTCCTCTAGTTACGTTAAATTATTTGAGGTCTAAATACTGGATCTTACGAGCTAAGGATCTAACGAAGAAATTATACCGCGAGTGTGTTACCTGCATTAGGTATTCTAAAAAGAATACTACGCAACTGATGGGTCAGTTGCCTGACGCGAGAGTTAAGGCCGACCGGCCTTTTAAATCATCTGGTGTGGACTACGCAGGCCCCATCAACATACGATTCTCGCCGGGCAGAGGAGCAAAATCGTATAAGGGCTATATATGCTTGTTTATCTGTATGGTAACGCGTGCCATACACCTAGAAGCTGTCACCGACATGACTGCTAAGGCATTCATTGCGGCATTCCGACGTTTCACGTCGAGACGAGGTCATTGTCGCGATGTCTACAGTGATAACGGCACTAATTTCGTGGGCGCAGATAAACAGCTGAGGGACATGTTTAACAATGCCAAGTCTTCCATTCCTGGTGAAGTAGCAGAATTGCTGGTTCTAGAACGTACTACATGGCATTACATACCCCCTCACTCACCCAATTTTGGCGGCCTGTGGGAGGCTGGCATACGCAGCACCAAGAATCATCTTAGGAAAGTCATTGGAGATGCAACACTAACGTATGAGGAGCTAACGACAGTATTAACTCAGATCGAAGCATGTTTAAATTCGCGACCCATAACTGTGCTTAGTGATGACCCCAATGACCCCCTTCCACTCACACCCGGCCACTTTCTGATAGGCGAACCGTTGATAAATTTATGTGATGAAAATTATACAAACTGTAATATTTCTACTTTAGATAGATGGAGGCTAACACAAAAAATGGTCAACGATTTTTGGAACAGATGGTACAAAGAATATCTCGTAAATTTGAACCAAAGATATAAATGGAATATAAAACAATCTGAACCAACAATCGATGACATTGTGATTTTAAGAGATGATAACATTCCTCCTAGTAAATGGATATTGGGCAAAATAATTAAAACTCACGCGGGCCCAGATGATATTACTCGGGTTGTGACAATAAAATGTAAAAACGGTGTCTATAAACGACCCGTGAGTAAATTATGTATATTACCTAAACAATCTTCAAACTAAATTTCATTGTTTAAGTTGTAAAAAAAAAAAAAAAAACTCATATGTAGATAAAATTTGCCGGGAATCGAACCCGTATATTTATTCATTAATGGTACGCATTACTCATGTTACGTATTTAAAAAACCGGTCTCGATAACAATGTGTAAATTCATGTTATTACTAGCTATCTTGCTAGTGACTCATACTCGAATGTACCTAGCTCAATTAAATCATGTTATCGTATTTTTACTACTTACCATTATACTTACCTTCTTGATGCAAATGATGTAAACATTCCAGGCTCCATAACTTCCTACCTATACATACATATAACATGGCTAACTAATTAGTATTATCGTACGGTGGGCGGTTAGCAGCGGTGAATGCAATTTTATATATGTACTTTACTGTTTCTTTTTACAGACGACGGTAACAGATTAAGCTGGACACAGCATCTTATGTGGTTGTCGTACGGCTTATTATTGAATAGATTAGTTGTTTAGCAATGTCAAGGTTGATCTGTCGCCGGCAGTTTGTTTTGTTTACCTGCTTATCTGTATTGTGTATTATGTTCTACCTACAGCTAAATATATTTATTATACCAGTTATGTAAACCTAACAGTACCTACCTCTATTTTTAAAGTTATCACTTTAATTATTTAATGCTATGATGATGCTTGACTTTATTTGTTTAGTTTTGTTTTCATTTACAAATAGGTGCCTTACGCACATCATAGAAATACGTTTTGTTGTTTCGTTTGTTATATTAATAAAGAGATAGACTCTTTGGTGGGCGGAATGTTTAAGCGTAAAGCACCCCTACATTAGCTATGCATAATAAGTGCCTACATAGATGTACTTATATCTACACCTTGTGTACAGTCCATTAGAACGTGATTTTTTTAGTGTAAAATAAACCTTTAAAGTGTCCACACGTCCTTTTACTGTGCTTACACCGTCCAAGCCAAAATCATCCTTATCGCCGTGATCAGGCAGACCAAATACCCACCTCAATTTTCCAGTTTGTTTGTTTGATTTAAAGTAAAATTACAAACAGTCTCAATGAATAAACTCATTGATTTCTGAGAGAGAAAAGAAGAGTAAGAATGGGATGGGAACATGGCTAAGTCAACCTCATCATCATCATCATTTCATCCACAGGAGGTCCACTGCTAGACATAGGCCTCCCACAAATTTCACCACATTGACCGGCCCCGTGCGACCCCAATTCAAAGCTCACGCTAAGTAACAATTCAAAACTCATGTAATGAGCAACTGTGAAAACCACAGCTATCGTTAGTATTAGTCTCACTTCATCGGTCGGTAAAATCAAGGAAACAAAGCTTCCCATAGGTACCTACTCATTCATTGACTAATGAACCCCTACATTTCTTCGGCCCTTATCTCGAAGTATCAAATCATTTGAAACAAAAGAGCGGAGTGGTAATTTCCTGCAATGCTTTGAAATATAACGCCTGTTAGTAAGGTGATTAGTTAACTATGATGGCGATTAATGGACAAAATGTGAAATAACTTAGGATAATATTTTTTTAATTCTTTCTATAAGTACCTTTTAACACTTACGGTAAGAAGCATTGGTAATCGTGTCATAATTATGTCAAAAAAATAAAAAAGACGGGAAAACTTGGTTTCCCAGAGCACTAAGTAGCAAAAAATACTTAAAAGGAGATTAAATTAAGATAGAAGAGAACAAAGGTACTCCTTATTTCATATGAAAGGAGTTTTATAGTGTTTTAGGATGAATGTCCTAATGCGAAACAAATATTGCATGGAGGTAGCTTAGAACCAGGAGACGGAAATAGGATACAATTTTTTTTTTTTTTTTACTTATTACTAGGTAGGTAGTACTAATACCAGGTAGTGGGTAGGTAGTGGGTGGGTAGTGGGTAGGTAGTGGGTAGGTAATGGGTAGGTAATGGGTAGGTACTGGGTAGGTACTGGGTAGGTACTGGGTAGGTACTGGGTAGGTACTGGGTAAGTAGTGGGTAAGTAGTGGGTAGGTAGTGGGTAGGTACTGGGTAGGTAGTAGTTCAATTCGAATTCAATATTCATAGTTTATAAGACAACGTCTGTCTGTCGGGTCGGCTAGTAAAAAATAAATTTAAAAAACCCCGCAGGAACTTTCATCGGTAATCAAAGTCAAAGTCAAAGTCAAGTCAAAGCATTTATTTCAACTAGACCATTACGGCACTTTTGAATGTCATGTAATATAAAAAAAACCATCAATCGTTTGTGTCAGTGTTCCTTCCACCCTGAATATTATTAGCATTGAATATTAAAGACCATTGTCATCTTACTTCATCCTTTGGATATAAGAAAAGAGACAAATCCACTATTCATCCCTAAGATCGAACAATTATCAAAAAAAAACTTTTTATAAATACAATAAAAGAAGAATGTCCAAAAACCGTCCAAGACCTTTCTCGTTACGATTTACGTAATCAAAAATGCAAATCTTACGTCCGAATTACGCAGATTTTTTCCCGCGCTCCGTAGGACCGACGTTTTTTTTTACATTTTTTGCCAAACTTCGTTGCGTTTTACACGAAGTTATTTGGAATTTTTGAAGCTTATTTATTTTATTCATAAGTTTCCGTCCGCGGTTTTACACACGTGGATCCGGTTTTTGCCCAGTTTTTTAAGTTCTTTTTGCATTTAAAGTGTTATTTAAAAATGACTTTTCGATTTATTTTAAGAGTTTTTTAAAGCCGTTCTTGATTAAAAGTGCTACGTATATTATATTGTTTGATTTCGTATATTTTCTAACCCATAATTTGAGGAATTCTATCATTTGAAATGGGCTTCTGCGACACGTCAGACATAGAAATCTTGACACAGTTGCGACATGCACACATAATATGCAGCCCACAAAAGAAAAAGTTTGATTCTCACTACCATACACACGGTACGAGAAAGTTCGAGAATTTCCACCAACTTTAACTTCCATTGTATAATATAACCAAAAATAAAGTTCTATCTCTTCAAAATTAAAGCGCTCGACAAGCTAGTGTTGAAACTATAAATCCTGCTATTTTGCAGCTCAAAAATAATCCAGAGTCAAAAAAAGCGCTAAAGAGCGCTTTTCCGCTGATAAATCAAGTCGAGATCTCTTGAAATGCACGCTTGTAGTGTTTCACAAAATTTTGCATGTGACGTAAGTGGAAATATTTTGCATACTACTATTTTAATTATCTTTTTGGAGGATTGCAATATTTTGACGTTTAAAAAATGTTTATAGAATAGTAAACCCTTACAAAAATAGAATGTGAATACAGGTGAATTGTTGCGAGATATTTTTATATGTTTAGAGATTCTCGCAAACTACTTGGTAATTACTTATTTTTATAGCAAACTAGCTAATGCCCGCGGCTTCGCCCACTTGATTAATTATATACTAAAACCTTCCTCTCGAATCACTATATCTACTAATAAAACAAAATCCGTTGTGTAATTTTAAAAAAGCATTCATAGGGACAGACAGAATAGGCGACTTTGTTTTATAAAATGTAGTGATAACACGATTGGTGCCCCAGATCATAGAAACAACAGGTTGGTGCAGTAATAATAATAATAATAAATAAACACGTCGCGGGTTCGAACCCCGCAAAAAAAACCCGCCAAGTAAGAGCTTGCTCGCGTATGAAGGGTTATGTACTGTCGTAGTAGTGAGCCCTTTAATTTTTTCTTTAACATGTTGAAATACATTATTTGTGAAAATTTCAACGGTCTAGCTATCACGGTTCTTGAGATACACAGCCTGGTGGCAGAATATTTATTTATATTTTAGACAGACGGACAGTGGAGTCTTAGTAATGGGGTTTTTACAGTCTTTACCCTTTGGGTACAAAGCCCTAAACAGAAGGTCGTGTTATTCAATTTATAATATTTGAATTAGCACAAGGCCTAAAGCTCTAAACCCAGGTAAAACCTAAACTATTTTCTTTACTTCATTACATTTACAGCTTTAAAAATACCTCACAGTTTCTGTTTCCTACCACATAACGAAGTCTTAAATTAATTAGAGTCACGTCTTACCAACAAATTTTTAATCAACAAGAAATTACCATTTACTACTGTGCAAAATATTCTTAAGTTTACTTGCATTTTCACCGTTTAAATCGCGGTAAATGTATTAGAAAATTTCTCCATTTGCATTCAGGGTACGTTTACTAAAGTTATATTTTCGTGTGACGTATAAAAATGTAATAAAAAGTGGTGTTCTCATGCCACCAGGGCCTCATTAGTAACTGACAGGCTGTTCACAACGACGCCGCGTTATATGCCCGGGGAATATATCACACCGAAGCGTAACGTAGAAGGTAACTCAGTTCCTCTGCAATTTTGTTAGTAAACATTTGTAATAGTCCTTAATATTATCTGACTACAATTAAAGACGTATTTACCATATCCAACTGAAATCGTCGATGCATATAAAAATGCAATTCGGATGGCGTTGCTCCAGCAGTAAACACACTGATAAACATGTGTGTTTACTGCTGCATCATCACATTTTGTAACTCTAGGAATACGTAAATACTACGAGGCGTTGAGGTGTTCTAAAACAATATATTATGTTTAATACAGAAAACGGGTTTTGACTGACACCTGTCAAAAGAGGTTTTGACTAATTTAGAGTTTTACCTGTAACACCTCTATTCCCCACGAACATTCAGACATCAACAGCTTACACAACGGTGTAACACACACCCCGCCACTGGGCGTACCGCTGGATAATTTGATTACGTATGCATTAAGTGCATTTCCATTTCCCCATACCGACTGGATACGAGATCTCTTTTAAATCCGCCGATGTAACCTTTAATGACCCGGAGCTGACTTCGCCTTAAGGGATTTGCACATTAGTTGGATGTTGACGTTGTTTTATGTCTACGAGTTCAGTTAATCTTTGTCTGTGAACGGAATGTGAAGGTAGAATGGTTGTGAGGGTTTCTTTGAACCTTTGTGAATGTTTAATTGTGGTATTGGGCGGTAAATGTGTGCTGTTGTTTGTTGTAGCTGGTAAGTTAGCCTCTTATCACAATCTTATATTTGTAGCAGTTTTTTGCGATAATAGTTATCACCGAATCAAACGAGTTGCTTAATATGGATCATATCGTTGTTAAAGATAGTCACCGTTTCAGCTGAAAGACGTCCACTACTACTACTACTACTTACTAGCCATAACCTTCCTCCTAGCATCGCCTCATCGATCGCTCGTCTGCTTCTACATCCAACGAATGCTTGTGGTCTTTACGGAGACAAAAAAAAAAGGCGAACTTACCTTTTTCTCAAACATTTTCTTTAACTAACAAGCAGGATGACAGTATCATTTACTGTGGGCCTCAAGGTAAAAACACGAAACATTCACTCATAAAAAGAGACCTTCAAACCATCCTGCTTGTATCCACGTTTTCATAAACCTCATGTAAATACTTTAGCTTCGCAAAATCGCTCGTTTATCGCATTACGTCGCTTTGTCGCACAGCGTCGTATGTGTAATGTGCCTTACAAATAGGGTTGTGATCGTCGCGAATCGTAATCGTCTGCTTAACTGGTAAACCGGTAAGTACACGAGCTTTGGTTCGATGCCGGGATACCGGTTATAGAATGTAATGTTTATCACAAGTTGATAAGATCGGCTTGTTCTGATTGCCAAGGTTGAAAGGGTTTGTTTGAATGTGTTAGGTTTTTGGCGGGGTTTACAGCATTGTCTAATAAATAAGCTTGTTATATTTATACACTAGCTAATTCCCGCAGCTTCGCCCGCGTACAAATGATATACTTATACTTTTCTCGAGTACCACTCTATCCATTGGTAAAAAAACAGCACGAAAATCGGTGCAGTAGTTTTTGAGTTTAATGTAATAAGTAAAGATTAATGTTAAAAAAATTGTGTCCATTGCCACACTTTTTTGTATTTTTAGAAACCAGAGCGCCAACCAACAGAAATAACTTGCTAAACTTTTGCAAGTTATTTCTCCTTGGAATGCAAAATTTAGACTTTTTCTGGCATATTTAGCCAAAGCTTTATCAGAAATCTATTGTTTATAATGATTTGGATGGATACGCGACTTGCACTCATCGCATACAGACGTGCACATCAATGCAGTATTCAATTAAATAAATTAACGCTTGCATTAAATTTTGACCCAGTTTCAGTGTATTAGCTTGATATAATAAAACAACATAGTGAGCGGTTTTAACGCAGAATAATGGACTGACTGGATTATAAAATAGTTGTAATATAATCTGAAAAATGGCCAGCAGCCCCTTCAATCGAAGTGGGATGACGCCACGCAGCCCTCCGTCGACACCAACACCGAGACCACATCAACAACCAAAGCAGCACCAAGAGGAAGCCGTCGAACCAGTCAGTACTGCAGAAATTCAGAACTGGCTGGGGACCATTGAGGACCACCTGAATGAGGTATTTTGCATTGCTTCTGAAGGAAAACTCAATTCTGAACAGAAGCAAAGAATTGGAAATCTCTGCCGAAAAGTTAGCCATGGTGTTTCTCAATTAGCTGTCCAATACCAGTCGCTGAAATCAAGAGTCCTACAAACCCATACCGCCTTAAAAACTATGACCGAAGCTCGAGACCTAGCGGACTGTCTAGCAGAGATGAACCGCACGATTCAGGAGTCCTGTACGAGGCAGGGAGCAGCATCTACATCTTTTGCTGATATGGTTAAGAAGGGATCTAGCAGTTTTATTCGCCCTAATAATCTTAGCTCTGTAGCGATTTTTCCATGCGACAATACCAAGACCAGTGACGAAACCAAGAACATGGTACAAAAAATCGTATGCCCTGGAGAAATGAAGCTGAAAGTACGAGGCGTACGTAAAATAGGAAAAGGAGGACTTATTATCAGCACTGAGACTAAGGATGACCTAGATAAACTGAAGCAAACAGTTCAAATCGCTTCGTCAGGCCTTACCGTCGACGAACCCCGGAAGCGCAAACCTCGCATTATTGTACTAGGAGTTCCCGCATCAATGGCCGAAAATGAGGTTTATAAATGTATTTACGACCAGAACATAACGGACAAACTGCCTATGACCCTAGAAACATTTATGACATCAATTAAACTAAGCCACAAATCTGGTAGGAAAGACGCTGAGACCTGTAATTATATTATAGAAGTTTCAGCCATCATTCGTAAGGCCCTCATCACGCAGGACAGATTATTTATAAATTGGACGTCCTGCCCGGTACGAGACTTTACTCTAGTAACGAGATGTTACAAGTGCCAGCAGTACGGTCATGCATCAAAGACATGCAAGGTCACTGTCTCGACTTGTGGCCATTGCGGTGAAGAAGGACACTCTAGTCAAGACTGCGCAAAAAAAGCCGATGTTCCAAAATGTGCTACATGCATGCGCTTTAAAAAACAGGCCAACCACAAGACGGGAGATGCAGCATGTCCAGCTAAACTTGCAGCCGAATACAGGTATATCAACTCGATTGATTATGAAGGCGCCTAAGAGCGCCACATATTTGTTTAAATCTTAGACGTAATTTATTGTTTGTTATTTTTAAGTAGAATGGATATTAATTTAATTACCGAAATAGATAACTCACTTGTAACCGACTCAAAGTCATGTGAGGTTGAGGACTGCAATCAATATCTTTCCCAGTATCAAAAGTCACTAACCATACTAACCCAAAACATACGAAGTATTTATAAGAACATCTATAGCTTTAGCATTTTTCTTCATAGACTTAACTTTAATTGTGATATTATGGTTCTAACAGAATGTTGGCTATCGAAGCACCACGATAACCTCCCGGTAATACCAGGATACAACTTATTGTACACTAAAATCAACCACACTCAAAATGATGGTGTCGTTGTATTTGCTAAGGAATCATTAAAGGTCAAAGTCGAAGAACCTGATCTACAAAATTGTATGAGTAACTGCCTTATCATCAAAATTGGTACAACCACAGCGATAATTGCTTTGTATAGATCCCCTTCCGCAAGAAACCTAACCTCTTTCCACAGTTCCCTAAACCAGATCTTTCAATCACTTAGCCCATTTAATAATGTAATACTAACAGGTGACATAAATATTAACATTAGCTCTGAAAACTGCGACGCAGGGACACAAGATTACCTAAACATCTGCTCATACCATGGTTTACTGCCTGCTCACACATTGCCTACTCATCAGAGCGGTTCTTGCCTCGACCACATGATGATCAAAACCACTTATTCATTTATTACGCTTGTTACTAACTCAACAATAACCGACCACCATTCTGTCTTACTAGCCGTAAATTCAACGCTGCCTAAGCAAAATCGCCCCCAAACAAAATCCAAATTAAACATTAAAAAACTCGAATATGATTTACGCAACATTGATTATAGCCTAGTTTACAATACTGCTGACGCTAATTCGGCTTTATCGTACTTAATAAAACATGTCCAGCAAGCAATATTGCGTAATACGTCAGCTGTGTCTATAAATAAACGTCTTCATAATATTAAACCTTGGATTACTCCTGGACTAATTCGGTGCATAAGGCACAGAGATAAACTTCATCAGAGTACTAAGAAATTCCCTGATAATTTAATCATTCTAAACACCTATAAAAGATACAGGAATTTCTGTAACAATCTCTTAAAAAAGCTTAAAAGTAATTACGATAAAAATGAATTAAATAAAGCAGGCAACAATACCAAGCAAATCTGGAAGCATATTAAAAACGTTACATACATGACTAAACAACGTGAATCAAATTCGAGGTTGCTGCATACTAATCCTTCACCACTCTTATCAGCTAACAAAGTAAATAACTTTTTTGTTAATGTCGGGAAAACTTTGGCCGAACAGATTCCGAAACATTGCGCTCATCATTCTTTCCAAAAACTGAACAACAGCTGCAATCTGAAGTCATTTGCAATGCTGGATACTGACGAAAGTGAAATATCCCGAATAATTTCTGGTCTTAAAGATGACTGTGCAGTTGGATGGGATAATATAAGCAACAGGATCCTTAAACGCTTTAAGCATGTATTGACACCTCCCTTAACGCATATTTTTCGAATCTGTCTTTCCAAAGGAATTTTCCCTAACTGTCTAAAAAAGGCTGTTGTTATCCCTATATATAAATCTGGAGACCGGGACTTGGTTAATAACTATAGGCCAATATCATTACTCCCTTCAATTTCAAAAATACTAGAGAAAATTATAAACAGCAGACTAATTAGCTTCCTGGAAAAAAACAACATCTTGTCACCGGCGCAATTTGGTTTTAGAGCCAAATTATCCACAGCCGATGCGGTGCATCACCTTACCAATTATGTCTCAGAAGAGCTGGGCAAAGGCAACCAGGTCATGGGAGTCTTCCTTGATTTAGCGAAAGCTTTTGACACTGTCTCTGTTTCTGTGCTTCTGAGGAAATTAGAGGCCATAGGGATAAGGGGCACGCCTCTGACATTACTTGCTGACTATTTAAACAATCGATACCAGTGTGTTAGGATCGACAATTTTACGAGCGATGAGCAGAAAAATACTGGATTTGGTGTTCCCCAGGGGAGTATATTGGGCCCTACCCTTTTCCTGGTTTATATTAACGATCTGTGTGACCTAAATATCAAGCACGGCAAAATCATATCATATGCTGACGACACGGCGCTAATATTTTCTGCTGAAAACAGTACCGAACTGTTTGAAAACGCTCAACTTGGCTTTAATACTGTGACTAATTGGCTTCAAAGCAATTTACTAACACTAAATGCTGACAAGACAAAATACATCCACTTCTCCATGCGCAAGCCTCACACAGCTAACTTCCATGTATATGCCCATCAATGTGATAATCGGTCAGTCAACATGTGCAATTGTCCTTCTATCCTCAAAACCAGTAATATTAAATACTTAGGGGTTATAATAGACGACACACTCTCTTTTAGGTATCATATTGAAAGTCTGGTTAAAAGAGTGCGCAAATTAATATTTGTATTTAAAAAAATACGAACTTTTGCAGATCCTAAATTAATCACACAAGTTTATTTCGCGCTATGTCAATCTATAATTAATTACTGTATTATTTCATGGGGAGGCGCATCAAAAACTATCCTGCTCCCCCTCGAAAGAGCTCAAAGAGCAATTTTAAAGGTAGCGAATTTCCATCCCTTTTACTTTCCCACAGATCAGCTGTATAAATCCTGCAACGTGCTGACTGTGCGCCAGCTATTCATTATGCACTTAGTATTAAAACAGCACACCATGCTCACGTACAATGCTGACAATACTAACTAGAGACGGAATGATATGGTATGCATTTCTAAAGCAACCTCCAAACATGTTTTCGTGGAAAGATTCTTTACATTTTTAGGCCCATTTCTGTACAATAGATTAAATAGAAAACTAAGTATTTATAAGTTGAACTATTTTAGCTGTAAAAAGACTATTATTACTTTTTTACAACCCATAACCTATGCACAGACAGAAGATTTACTTGTTGTCTGCAAGTAAACAGCTGACATGTTTGTTTGTTTTGTTTTCTATGTAAGTCGTAATTTTAGTAATTTACTTTTATATTTCCTTTAATGTTAATTTATTTATTTTAAGTAGGTATTTATGCACTTTCTAGCCTGAAACACAGGTTCCACCTAGTTCAGGCAATAAGCAACAGTGCCCTATTTTACTTGTTATGATACTTAATTGTAAATGTGCCCCTTTTGACAAATAAACGATTATTATTATTATTATTATTTTACTAAAACAGAAAAATAGTTTTGGTACAAACATAAAATAAGAAATAGTTTTAGAAATAGAATAAGTAACGTAAGCACATTGTTATCTTTTTTAAAGTAAAACATATTCCTCATGATTTATTCTTCTATTTGAGAGCACGTTACATTTTAAACAAATAAACAAAACCATCTTCTTCAATATTGACTCTTCCACGAATCTGCCAATGACTTTCCGAGGAAAAAACACCTGTATTTATAAAAGCAACGGATCTCTATTACCACGTCAAGATAAAAACAAACAAATATATGGAAATATTCAACAAATCTCCTTGAAATGCAGTTCTTTTTCAGCGAAGGAGCTTGCAGCACGTAATGCATTGCTAATTTTCTTGTTAACTTCGCAACAGATACTTGTGGCAGGGGTTTCAGCTGAAATGTATGTTTTGAATGTGCCTTTGCTTTTATTTTTTCTTCTTTCTCATGGGTGAAGATGTAATCAAATGGAGTACTTACTCTTAGTTACATTTGAAAAGAAAGTACGTGATTTTCCTGTAGTTACTTGGTAAAAAGATTTTATATCTATTTACGCAAGATCTCAAACTGTATTCCTAGGAAGATACGTAATATTATTTGTGACTCATTGGTAAAATCACATCTCGAGTACCTTATTGAAATATAGGGATCTGCCGCAAAAACTATTCTAATACCTTTACAACGAACCCAGAACAAACTTATAAAAACATTATACCATTAACACTACCTTACTCCAACTAAAACACTATTTGAAAAAACCAAATTATTAAATCTCAAACAACTATACACATACGGTACCTGCATTCTAATAAAAAAAAAAACACCACGAACAGCCTACAGTCAAATATAAAATTACATAAAAAAACAATATCACACAACATAAGAAATAAAAATAAATTACAACGAAGACCAGCTCGGACAAACTACGGTAAAAAACCCATAATGTTCGAAGAAGCACAGCTGTTTAACGACCTACCAAACGACGTAAAAGATTGCGATAATATTAACAGATTTAAACTAAAGCTGAGGAAGTACGTTAATGAAATGTAGTCATACCGCATATTAAAATTAACTATTACATACTTCATTTGTATCTCATTTTAAGTGAACCTATGTATTGTTCTTATGAGAATAAATTCTTTAAACCGAAACCGATTTATTTGAATACTATGTTAAGTTATCAAAGTTTATTGCATAAAAGTGTAACGTTCTTAAGGACTGTCGCCATTAAACGATTCAAAACACAGTTAAACTGTGAGTGAGTTATATGTTGACAGTAACTAGCCGCCGCCAAGGAGTCCCCGTGTTCATTATCTGCCTTCTAGCCTTTTCACAACTATGTTGAAGCCAGCTTCCAGTTTAACCGAATGCAGCTCAATACCAGTATAAAATGAAAAGCCGTCCGTCCGTCTTAGCTAGCCGTCCGTCCGTCTAATGACGACAGGCCGTGTCGACGGCGCGTTCGTGTTCCACGCGCGCCTCAAAGAGATGTCAGCATAAGGGGTGGGTCCGCAAGGGCCGAAGCCTGCCGGGGTTGCGGGCCTATTCGAAAGAGATACCGCGGCCCCGGAACATAAAGGGCGAGGAAGGAACATGGATGGGTTTTAGTCAATAAGAGTCTGACACTCCTTCCCGCTCCGCCCAGAGTGGGAGAAGTCATTTGATGATTTCCCATCCTAAAAAAAAAAAAAAAGCCTTCCGTAACCCAGTTAGTACTGGGTAGTACGATACCCCTTGGTAAGACTGCTAATCAGACTTTGGGCCACTGACTACCCTGTAGACTGTCAAAGATCTTGAAATGACAGCCATTACCGACGGCTGAACGTACTTCCCAAGGCGCGACAAGGCGAGACTTGAGTCATCGTGTTCTGCGACTGAATACAAACTCAGTATCGGTTCCTGGCGCAGAAAAATACGCTACACAAACAATATACAATTATACATGTCCAAACAATACAATCCTAATCCAATTACTGCTAATCAGGATATCTTATCAATCTACAGAGATTGTAATCATGTTTACGAGCTGATTATCTTTTGCGGAGACATTCCCGATGTTCATGCTAAGCCGCCATGACACGGCACGCGAACAATGAATATTGGCGACTGGAACATTATATTTTGGATCAAGGATAAAATAAAAAAAGTATACAAGCTCCTGGTACTCGTATAAGGGTTGATGGCAACATATATATTTATTTTCACGTTAACAAAAAATTAACACGATACAGTGCATCGAAAACTCGTGTGACGTCACATTTGAGTTCACTGTTTACCGAAAAGTGACGTAACAATCCCTCACTCCTTATCTCTGACGCGTTTTATTTTAGTAAATTTTATTAATATGATAAAACAACAAAACACGTATCTAATATTTTTCGATAATCTAACTGACGGTTAGTCCATGTCATCATCCCTATTCTAAGTTTTCTGTCTGTCTGTTAGCACTATACTTATTTGGTATGAGTCAGATAGTGTATTACGTTATTGGTTCTAATTTTTGTTTGCCTGGAATGGCAAACAAAAAATCAAAAATCAATGGATAAAAATGGCAGAGCGTTGCAAATTTGTCCGCATCACTGTCAATAGGAAAAGTACCCAGAAGGCTGGCAGCATTGTCACGTTGGATGGCTACGCTGATGCTTGGGTCAAAAAAAGGACAGCCTCCTGGTCACGTGCTGAGTCGACGCACCGCTTAGCGATATCCCGAAATACTAGCTGGGAATTTGGAACTCAAGGCCCTAGTGTTTCAAACAAACTTTCCCTAATGAATCCAATCAACGATAATGATAAAACAAATTACACAGATTTTAAATCCACATTATTACCTACCTTTATCCTTCTGGAGACATCACCATCATTCATGAACAAGTTCCCACGGTAGCTCACGCGAACGCACAGCCTTAAACGAAGAGCAGCCATTTTAACGGAAATTATTATAATAAATCGCTTCCGTTTACTGCGAAGACAGTGGCGCCCCCGTTGTTATGGCGGGTAGGCATGCGACGTTGGCAATTTAAATTTTTGGAAGGCGTATTCTGGAAATTTTTGAATTTGGTTGTTATTGTGATGCATGGAGAACGAACTTGGATAGAAAAGCCTAAAGTGCCCATGGTCCTTTAAAACATTTTTTTGCTTTCTGGGAGTATCGTCAAGTGGTCCTATTGTATTGTATCACGGGCTGGTGTCCGCAACTCCACGTCAAAGCGCGTATTTTGCGTATGGGCTATAATCTACCACGCGGGCCCAGTGCAGATTGATAAATGTCACATGCCTTCGAATTTTGGGTTCTAGAACATTCTCCTCACGATGTTTTCCTTCACCGTTTTTTGAGAGCAGTGGTAAAGAAAAAAATTACACAAAGTAATGCGCCTGCCTGGGTTCTGGGTGGGTTCTGGGTGGGTGGGTAAGTCGGGGCCGCCACCACTGGGCGAAATAATTTATCATAACAAAGTAGAGAGCTGTTTCTTCTTAGATTTTCACAAGTTAATAAAACTATGGCTTCTAAACTATCTGTACAACGTGATTTGTTTTGTGAGATTTTCTGCCATATCACTAGATTATTTTAAACATAACGATTTAGTTTAAAAATGACGTGTAAAAGTGTTTGTTAAAACCTACTTGCTAAACAAACATTATTTATCATTAAGTTTATAGTAATTTAACTGACTGACTGCCTCGTTGGTCTAGTGTTCGCAAGCGAGACTGTTGAGCATCAGGTCCTGAGTTCGATTCCGTGGTCAGGCAAATTGTTATTGGGTTTTTCCATTAAGAATTTCCCAGCAGCACCTTCGGAGTTATAACTTGTGCCCAGTTGATGGCAATAGGCTCGCCCTTATTACATGTGACTTAAACATAACTTGTGATGTGTGGACGTGAAGCTATGTCATGTTTAAGTGTAAGTTCACTCAGTAGTAAGTTCATGAAGGAGCTTGGTAGAGGCGCTTTTTCCAACGCGTCATGCCTAAAGCACCAGGCACTAAATTTCTGAAATACTAAATTCCCATAAACAGCCTACTACTCACAGAATAAGGCTCATCTGTTAATTCAGTGTTCATAGTTGTGATATCGTGCCGCGCTACTACCCGTAGCTCGTAACTCGTTCTATGTACGGCCTGATTTTATTTACTTGTCTCGCCATTAAATACTTGTTTACTTAATGACTGTTAGAAACGTGATCACGGTTGTTAATTTGTAACATGACATCGGTTAAGCAATAAAATTAATGTTGCACGTTTTTTTAGTTAAATTTACAGCTATAAAACCCGTTTTCATATGTTTTATAATGTGTTCTGATCGTGAAAGTTTAAAAAAGACAAATTTACAGCTTATTTAAACTACGGGTAGGTTAGAAAATATTTATACAACGTGTAAACCCATGCTTCACGAAGCTGATAACCAAGCACTCTACCTACATCATATAGATTGATTCTGAGATTGCTATTAACAATATACAATACCTTCTTTATGATTCTGGCCTCCTGGTAGTCTGCGACCATTCGACTGTACTTAATGGAACTAATACCACCGGGAGATAAAAATCTCAGTAGTCCCATAATGGAACTAGACAATGGAACTACTGGGATACGGCAAAACTAAGGACTCCAAGTACCTAAGGATATCAAAAAATATTGCTGGGAAACGACTGTTAAAAACCATGGTGTACTGTATTTATTATTTAAGGTAAAGTAATAATATTAAAAACTTGTGAAAAAGTTGTAACTTTGAACTTACCGTAACTAGAAGGTGCCAAGGTATAGTCATGTCTCAAATAAACATCGCAATGACGAGGAGAATATCATTCTCTCCGCGATTAAGGGGTTTTAAACACCCATTATTTGAAACTTGGTATAAGGAAACCAAATAAAAACTATAAAACATTATTTTTCTCAAGAAACCATTAATATGGATCAAAGACAAGTTTGAAAAATTACAGAATCAGGCGTACCAAGTTTTTGAACTGTCCACCCAGGCCTGTACATAACAATACACCAAGGGTTCTTTTTCCAATACTATATTCTTTAATATTACGAATAATCCAGTCAACTATCATAATACGACATATTCATATGTTTTCTTCAAACCAAAGAGCGTCTAACACCACAACTCATAACTTGTCTCATACAGCACAGAAGACGCACAGCCAAAAATACCATACAAAAAACTTTTTTGCAAAAAATAAAACCGACTTCAAAAAAAAAAAACAAAAAAATGAAAAATAACTTTAGCTTCTGAAGTCGGTGACCTTTGTTTGATTGATTTAGTTTTTTTGTCACCGACTTCAGAAGCTAAAGTTATTTTTCATTTTTTTGTTTTTTTTTTTTTGAAGTCGGTTTTATTTTTTGCAAAAAAGTTTTTATTTTTCACTTTTTAGTGTTTCTCATGTGCTTGATATACATGGAAAGTGCATACCGTTACAATTACATCAAGCCCAAATACGACTAGGGTACATTGTCTCATTATGGAGTTCCGTGACTCTTGGCGTCATCATCAGATCTGATGGTAGTTTGTAGGCATTCTTATCAAACGCAAATGCTTCACTTGTTGTAGAAAATACCAAAATCGCAACATGTTTTCATATAAAATTTGAAGAGTTCCCTCGATTTGGCCAAGATTCCATCATCAGATCCCGACTTGGTGGCTATGGGACCATTTGGAAAGAATACCCTTTCCAACAAAAAAAGAATTTTCCAAATCGGTTGGCAAGCGACGGAGTTATGCCCGAACAAACATAAAAAAAAAAAAAAAAAAAAAAAAAAAATATAGAAACATCCGAATTGAGAACCTCCTCCTTTTTTAGAAGTCGGTTAAAAAATACCGTTCACTGAAACTTCTTCAAGAATTCAACGATCTTACAAAAAAAAATCAATGCATTGCTGCTTCGGAATGCGGGCATAGTTGTGAGCGCTGAATAAAACCGGCAATGTTTGCGTAAGGCGATTGTCGGGCGCTCTTTGTGCTCCCTCCACAGAGCTGCATCGCATTAATTCCTTAAGGAATTAGTTGCGACGTTGATGTACGAATACTTGTTGTAACTCTTGCAGTTCAGTTTTGCTTTTGCTGATCACCTTAACTTCTTAATTAATATTATCAAGAAGAAAGATTAGATTTTTTGATTGCTTGTTTGTTACAATTTAACTCAAGAAAAAAAAAAGGAAAATTAGTTCACCATTAGAAAGCTACATTTTTACCTAGCAACAAAGGCTATAAATTTTATGATATCATGTAAACCAGCCGAGCTATAACAATTTTCGCGGGCGAAGTCGGGAGCGAAGTACTAGTTAGGGATAAGTTCCTAGGGAGGGAAAGTCATAGGTGGTTTTTCCTTTAAGAATTTCTCACTTGCCTGGAGTTTCTTCCAATTATGGGTGGGTGTACCATGTTTACCTATGCTTAAGCCTTCGAGAAAATACAGACGTGATGTTATGGACTGGTACGGGGTTAGATTCTCAGGTCAGACAATATAACTGGTTTTTTTCGGTTGTGTTCGTTGGTTAGTTGAATCAAAGACACCATTGGAAGACTTGGTTTATTATTTACAGGTTACATAGTAGAAGTATAACAGACGGGGTTCACACATTAGGCAAGTGACGACAATCAAGACATAGATTTTGGCCTTGTTCAGGACCTTTCATTTCTTTTTTTTTTTTTTTTTTTTTATATATGTTTAGTTTTCAATATTCGTAAATAATGTTATTTTTTATGTGTTTTGTCCTGTATGGGCCAATAAATGCTTTTTCTTTCTTTCTTTCTTTCTTTCTAGATAATGCATAGTGATGTATCGACTAATAACATACTAAGTAGTGATGTTACAACATTCAGTTTCAGTTTTTCAGGTGTTTCAGGTTCAGTTTTTTACAAGAACAAGTCCAATGTCCGTATATCTACACGGTTGATGACAAGAAGTTCGCTGTCTACTAAATGGGACTTAAATATAACCGGCGAAAGCGAATGCACTTTAAGTACACCTCAAAATCTTCTCACATCTGTCTCAATGCAGACGTTAACGTGTACGTGTTTCAGCAAATTCGTGCTTTGCATTCCACGTACGTTAATAGCCTTCACCGATGTCTATATTAATTTTAACTTTGATTACTTCTCCCTGTAGGATTTCTAGCAATTTTTTATTAAATAATAGGGTGGACGACCAAAAATATCCAAATAGTCCGTCAGTTAGATTATCAAAAAATATTTGACCCGTATTTTTTTTCTTGTTATTTAAAACTAGATTTTGAGACTATGACCTTTGAGTTTGTTTCGGCTGTTTATTCTCAGAGTAGTCAGGTACGAAACACCGGCCCCATCTAGTTTAAAAAATAAGGACGTGTAAAAGTGTTTGTGAAAACCAATTTGCAAAATAAATATCATTTATCATTTAAAACAAAATTGACGAAGATAACGCTTTTAAAATTTTCAATGCGTTACACCTTGGTATATTTTTTAGTGCGCTCTGACGTCAGGAACCCCCACTCACGAATTTTGATACGGTTTATCTTAGTCAATATTCATTGATTTATAAAAACGAAAAATACTTGGCCATTATTTTTAAATAATCTAACTGACGGATTTAATAGATTTGCAATTTTGTATACGAGTACTATCGTCATTCCTATTCATCAAACAACAATCTTGCTGGTGTATCTTGTATTTTTAAACACTATTCCGATTTCAAATTGAACATAACGTTAACATAAACAATTCGGAATGCTTATGCAAAATCCTTCATGCTACGGCGTAGCACGCAATACTACGATACTATGCGAGCTACGCGGCTACGCCATTGCGAATTACCGTAGCAAATCAACGTCCTACGGATTGCTTGACATTGAACGTTGTTATTTATTTCATGGTTTTATTTGTTGATAATAACACACTTACTTTTTGTTACTAAATCTAAGTTGTATCATGTCTTTGCTTTGCATAATAGCTCTTCAAATACATTTTTTTTACGATGGCGTTTGTATTCATCCCCGGATACTAATTAGCCCGCCACTACCCGTTAAATGAGTCTTCAAATATTACTTGTGAAATGTACTGTAAGGTACACCTTTACCTTATTTTACGAGGATTACAGGAGTGAAGATGATTAATCATTGTTCTTATCCTAAGTAACTGATTTCTATCTCTACACAGTGTAAGCAGACTCATCACGAAGCCGTCAACCAAGCATTCGGTACATTAAACTAAGTAACTTTACGAAAACATTATTACTGTTTTGTGGCAGAACTAAACCTTATATAAAAACTTGTCACAAAGTTAGAACTTTGACCCCCAACATCTCGAAGGTTCCCAGGTACGGTGTAGAACAAAAACTGATCGCAATGACGGGGAGAACAAGTGCCTTTGGCTTGTTATACACCCTTTATGTGAATTCAACATAACGGTAACCGTGAAATTACCCTTTTAATTGCACTGTGAATGTATTCTTCCTCGCTTTTCGCATCCGTCTCTAAACGTGTATACGAGCGTGGCGTGCTTTGCATTTCACACTAGTTAATATCGTTTAACTATTAAGAGAGTGCACTTAGGTCCTTAATGATATTACGAGGATCAATTACATTGAGCAGTGTAAAGTGATGCTGAAATTAGTACTACAGTACTCATTTTTTGGATTAAAGATAAGAAATAGTTATTTTGCATAATTCAATCTGTGTTGGTTGAAAAAAAACGTCTGACAAGAAAACTGACCAAGCCGTATCGTATTACCCAGTACTAAGTGGGTTGTGGAGGTCAGATAGGCAGTCGCTCCATGTAAAATACTGGTATTCAGCTGCATCCGTTAAGACTGGAAGCTGACCCCAACATAGTTGGGAAAAGGCTAAGTAGATGATGAAGAATCTGTGTTAGATGTTAACTATACCAATTCTATGTATTATTCATAATACTCTTTACGTACAAGTTTTTGTTTGAATCAGTTACCTATGAAACTATGTGGTCTATTAGCACTGGATAAAAACTGCTGGAAGTCATGGGAAGTAGCCTTTGCCCAGCAGTGGGATAGCGCAACCAAACAGTAGCAGTATTAGTACCTATGAAAAGGTTGTAAGTCATCATCATCATCATATTTCAGCCGAAAGACGTTCACTGCAGGACATAGTCCTCCCAAGTGTCTGCGTGGGAAGAGTCCCAAGATGCCATAGGAATTTTTTGTGACCTCTCCAAAGCGTTTGATTGCGTAAATCACGACACATTACTTTTGAAACTTGAGCATTACGGACTGGGTAAACTTGCACTTAGTTTGGTAAGATCATATTTGAATGATAGACAACAACATGTTCAGATAAATGGTGTTAATTCACAGGGTTTAAAAATAAAAATGGGGGTTCCACAAGGCTCAATATTGGGTCCTTTCCTCTTTCTAGTATATATAAATGATCTACCCTATTTATTGAAAAACCAACCTCAAAATATGGTGTTGTTTGCTGATGACACTTCCTTAATTTTTAAGATAAACAGACGGGCACAAAATTTAGATGACGTGAATAATGCCCTACTTCAGGTCCAAAATTGGTTCACAGCAAACAATTTGGTATTAAATGAAAAAAAAACCAAATGCATAAGATTTGCTTTACCGAATGTTAAGGGTAGTGATTGTGATATATTATTGAATAATGAGAAACTTGAATTCGTAGATAAAACGGTTTTCCTGGGGCTTACGCTTGATTCAAGGCTACAATGGGGTTCTCATTTAACATCTCTTGCGGGGCGCTTAAGTTCAGCAGCATATGCCATTAGAAAAATCCGTCAATTCACTGATGTAGATACCGCTAGACTGGTCTATTTTAGTTACTTCCATAGTATAATGTCTTACGGTATTTTGCTATGGGGACGGGCTGCAGATATTGAGTCTATATTTATTCTACAGAAAAGAGCCATCAGAGCTTTATATAATCTTCGTAGGCGCGATTCTCTAAGGGAACTGTTTAAGGATATTGGCATTATGACGGTACATTGTCAATACATTTACGAAAACATAATGTACGTTAGAAAAAATTTGCATCTTTTTGGTAAAAGAGGTGACAGACATAATTACAGTACTAGAAATAGGGACCAATTAGTTCAGCCAGGCTTTAGACTCGCTAAAGTAGACTCATCTTTCATGGGGTACTGTTTGAGATGCTATAATAAAATTCCACAAAGTATTCTTGAACTGAATGAGACGAAATTTAAAACATGCATTAAACGCACACTATGTAAAAAAGCATATTACAAGTTGAGCGATTATATCGCTGATAAAAATGCTTGGCTTAATGCTGGTCCTGCTCCACATGGACAGGGGCGCAAAAATTGATAGCATTAAATGGTATAGTTGGAGCTGCTGAAGATTGTACTTAACTATCTTTGCATTGTATAGATTCAATGTTAGTATTATATAATCGCATAGCCCATATTGTGTGAGTACCATGTACTAGTAAGCTATCATTCACTGGAAACCTACGGCAGTTCTTGACTTGAATGTGCCCTGGCGGTTGAGAGTATGTCATGCTCACTCAAATGTCTCGCTGATGGTGGCGCGTGTGTCGCACCATTTAGTCCCCTTCAAAATGGTTGAGCTGAATGGTGCTGATCCATGCGTCATGTGCGTGAACGGGCGCTGTCAGTTGTGACTGGTCATCTCTTAGTCGCCATGGTTTATTTGAATTAATTATTTTGTTTTTGAGTTGTATTTTGTTTTTGTTTGGCTATGGACACTTTTAACGTGCACATCTTGCTACATTGTTCTCACATAATATACCATCTCAACATGAATGATGTAACCAAGATTTTGTAACAATATTTTGATTTAAAAGAGTGTCCATGGAGTTTCTTGCCCGTTCTTCTCCATAGAGATCTACGCTAGGGAATGGGCAACTACAGTACTTTCACAGTTTTTATGTCTTGTGACTGGGACTGTAGCTACATTTAATTTTCATCTTTGTTTCGACAATTCAAAAGTGCCTGTTATTGGCCTACTTGAAATAAATGCTTTGATTTTTTTTTTTTGATTTTTTGATTTTGTCGCCACATTAACCGGTCCCGTGCGACTCGCATCCAACGGATTCCCGCAACCTTCACCTTTTTTTGTTAGTACCTATATACAATGTGGAATGTTTTGTTAAAGGAAATTGCTAAATAAGAGATAAAAAGGAAACAAATTACGCTATCTCTCTGTTTATATTTGAAGCTTTCCGCCGCTTTCTTTCGCCGTTTCCGGCGTGCCCCATCAGCAATTGAGGCTTGTGCAGAAACCACACGTTTACTTTGAAGGCGTGCAGGCACTATTGCGCATCACCTCTTTGGGCTTGGCTAGTCGGGGTACGACTGAGCCTTAATTTCTTTGCTGGGCAGGTACATAGCCTAGATAATTGAAACCTCTACGGCAGCATATTAAGGCTGTTTATCTACATCTAGGCTTCTATCCTAGACACAAGACACAATACAGTCATCCCCCAGTCACAGTAAGCTCACAACTTATCTACGGAAGCTTCTCTAAACAACAAAAACCCATTAAAGTGTACATCGAACTTCGTCCATCACCAACATAACTCACAACAAATTTTCAATTAAGGAGTGAAGAGTAAAAGTGGTGATTACCTAGGATTAGTCACTAGAGTGGCGGCAATGCGACGCGACGCGAACGTGAAACTATTCTGTCTAATTTAAACTTTGATCAGCGCTTCGGTGTTCGTCAACTGTTTAATGAGTTAACTGTTTATTGCATTTTTGTGTCGGTCTCTTTAAGTGGTTTTAGTGAGGGTGAAGTTGCAACAGAGTGGCAGAGAAAATCATGTCCTGCAGTAAGAATAGGTTTAGTAAAAATGTCCACGCAGCAGAAACTTAATCAGAATTTGATGAAACAGGGCAAATCTAAAAATTCAAGACTTTGTTTGATTAATCTACGCGTGAATCTAGTTTTTTTTGGAGAAGTACTCGTAGTTAAGTGTCTGCATTTACTCTACAAAACTAAATTTAATTTGTGGACTAACTCAGTTACAGGAAATAAAATGGTTGATCGGTTCGTTATTATAACCGATCAATTCTGTTTCAGTAATGATATTATAATACTCGACCTAAATGTACGGGACAGTGGATTATTTTTCGGAATTTCTATGGTGGTCCCATGAAGAAAGTTGTTCAATATGGTGGTCACAAGCACACCCTGTCATATGACTACAACTTTCTGGTACCTCTCTCTCTCTCATTCTGATCTACAGAATGACTATTCTAACTATTAGGAGTTTTTTATCATCCTAAAACTAAACTCACCAACACAATTTTAATCTCAAATACTATAAACCTTTCTGGTACACTCTGCAGAATGACTATTCTAACTAATAGGAGAGTTTTTTATCATCCTAAAACTAAACTCACCTACACAACTTTAATCTCAAAGACTCCCTGTATATTTAAACAGGTGAACAAAATTCTGTCCAACCGGTTTGTAACTCGTAGTTCAGCGGCATTAGAAGTTCCTTGTTTTATATCGAACACACGTTCTCGAGCTCAAAGTTTGTACAAGTATGCCAGACTAGTCGAAAGTACAAGACAAGGGGACAGTTTAAACGGTCGGTTTATCTTCGAAACGACAACAGGGAATGAAGAAAGTATCTTTTCATTTATTGATTTTAGTTAGCTCATCGTTTTAGTGGATGCAAGTACGACTGCAGAGAATGGGGTCCTGAGTTTGATGCCTGATCGCGCATTGAGTTTTCCTATTAGAAGTTTCCTAGTAGCAGCTATGGAGTCTGGTCTTGTGCCCTTCTGATGAGAATAGGCTCGCCCCCATTACTTATGACTTAAATGACAATATGGGTGCGGTGTACCATATGCATTTAAGATTTGTACACCAAAATGCAAGCTGATGAAGGGTTCTCTATCGTATTATCTAACTTTTTAATCCATAATCTAAAATGACATAATTTTTTTTGTCATAATCATCATTCGTCCGAATGATAATTTACCCGAACTTTAAATCACATAATATCATATGCCATAAAGTTGAAATCCCTAAATATAATAAGCCCTAAATCCGTTTTTCATAAGTATTACAATCAATAATATACAAAAGACATAAAATCGTTTTCAGTAAAAGTCATAAATCCTATTCTAAGTAAATGTTTAATCGTATGTAGGCGTTGACCTGCAATGCAAGCAAGCATGCAGCAAGCATGCGGCACGCCTGTAGCAAGCATGCGGCAAGCATACAGCAAGCAAGCATGTAACAAGCAAGCATGCAATGCAAGCAAGCATGCAGCAAGCATGCAGCACGCATGTAGCAAGCATGTAATGCAAGCAAGCATGCAGCAATCATGCAGCAAGCATGCGGCAAGCATACAGCAAGCAAGCAAGCATGCAGCAAGCAATCATGCAGCAAGCAAGCATGCAGCAAGCAAGCATGCATGCAAGCGTGCAGCTTGCAAGCAAGCATACATTATGCAAGCAAGCATGTAGCATGCAAACGAGCAAGCATCATGCAGCAGGCATGGTTTCTGTCACGGCTCCGGCGCTGCGGGGCTCCGGCGGCCTCACGCGAGCTTATCGTCGCAGATGGGCTTAACGCTCACCACCGCAGCTTCGGCTTGCTGGCCGGCTTCGCCGGCCAGCCTCAGCCGCGGCGGCGAACCGATCCCTAAAAGTTAGGTTTATAAATGACCATTCGGAATCATACACATTATGTGATACAATACTTAGGACATACGACTTTATGTCATGTAAAATTAGGAGATTCAATTATTATAGTATTCGATATTATGACAAAATAGTATTAGAAGTAAAGTTAGTTATGTAAAACATAATTTCGGTGTTTTGAACATTATGGTTATTGAAGTTTATAGCAAACGTGTTATGGATAATGATTTTCGGACAAAAATTTTTAGGACAATCAAGGGAGTACCCTGATGAAGTGATGCTCATTGACTCGTTCTGCTTTTTATTCGTTTTTAAATCGCTCACACTGTTTTTGATATAACTATTATTATTAGAATCAAATATAACAGCTCACTACTTTGTACCCATTAATATTAATTTATTCCTGGTGCTAGGCAACTGGGCCTATCCCAGTTGTAAACGTCCCATTGTGTCTATTGGCCTGGTTTCGTTCTATCTCCTGTTGATATGGAGGGAAGTGGAAATTACGGTCTACTCCTCTGCTATACTTTCGTTGCGGGATCCAAGACAGTTCAATTCATTCTCTGGGACTTCGTCGAGCTTCATTGTCTCGGCGCTTTTCTGGTGGTCGCCACTGTTGATTCTGGCTTTCAGGAGTTAGTGATTTGGGAATAGTGTGGCGGGCTTGTCCCAAAAGAAAAAAATAATCGCTCACAAACGTGAACGAAATCAAATTACGTACTTTTAAAATCGAATCAAATAACTATTACTTTACGGAATTTTAGTTAGTTTTATTAACAGACTGGATGTTGTTCCTCGGAAAGTCCAATAATAGTGTATCGAACTTTATTACTACTCATTGAAGTGAACTACCAGCTAGTTCAATAAATTCAGTACCCATCAGTATGGAAGAACTCCAGTAACAACATTCCGTTTCAATAATAAAATGCGCTTCACTCAACACCGAGATATCTTGAACGGCTGCATAAAAACCTATTCTCCCCATCCCATTTAAAACCCTACCTTGACCAACAGGCATAAAGTAGAATTTCGAAGAGAAAGTAACTTCCCACTTGTTGCAAGTTCTACGATTCCATTATTGCGAGATTCAATCTAAAGGATTAGCAGTATTATTAGATGGTGTTACTGGGGACTCCTACTCAGGTGTTGATACGTTGGGAAATCTTACTGTGATATCAGAGCAGTTTGGTCGATGGATTTTCTTTATTCAATCATGTTGTTTTGGCGATGTTTGTGATACTTTACTAGCAGGAATAAAATGTAGTGGTGCGTTAGAGAGCCTCTAAGAGAGACAATATTTAATGAAGGGTGTAAAAAACCTCATAACTAATCCCAAAAGCACTTATTCTCCTCATCATTTCGATCATTTTTGTGTTCTACACCATACCTCAAGAAGGTATGGTTACGGAGATATTGGGGGTCAAAGTTCCAGCTTTTTGACAAAAAATTTTCAAACACAAGTTTTTATTGTAAGATTTTTACTTTTAACACCTATAAGACCCGCGTACTATTCAATCCATCCATCAGCACAATGTTTTATGTGCGTTAAAACATGATTTTTCCACCCAAAAAAAAAGTCGTTTCCCAGTTATGTATAATTTTGCGTAAAGTTACTTAGTTTGATGTACAGAATTCGTGGTTAACGGCTTCGTGATTAGGTGGTTTACACCCTATATATTATATTGCTGACTAGCTAATATCACAGATAATATAATACTAATATTAATACGTGACAATAGCCGCTGCATGAACAGTTTCAGTTGATACAATAAAAGAAAGACAAAACTCGATTACACTTTTATTGTATTTTATAACTGCCTCGTTGGTCGTGTGTTCGCAAACGCGACTGCTGGACAAGAGGACCTGGGTTTGATTCTCGGGTTGGGCAAAGACCTATTGGGTTTTTTCATTAAGAATTTCTCAGTAGCAGACAGGATCTGTGCCCGATTGATGACAACAGGTTTGCACCCTACATGGGACTTACATATAGCTTGCGAAATGTATGTGCACAATTACGTTTACCTCTGTCTTACCTTTTGGGGAGAGCAGGCGTGATGTTATAATATTCAATAAAAAGAAAAAAATGTTTGTTTCTATGGTTGGACCTTTCTAATAATAAAGAGAACAAATAAAACCACACAAATATAATTCAATTGTTTATTCTCAGTACATTCAAAGCATTGTCACGTGCCAAAGTCTATTCTTATAAATATTATTTACATCTTAGTGTTACATGAGATCGCTCTTTATTATTCTGCTGTTGACAGCAATGATGTTAGGTTTAATATTATACTGAACATGTTCAGAATTTTCTGGAATCGTTACAAGTTATAACTTAGCAAGTTTGGCAATGAATTCTTTTGCTTCATCGTTGTTTGTTACTGATTGATTTTCTTCGAAAGAATTATTATCAATTATTGATTCAATGTTAGGTCACTCTTTAGTCTTAGATAAAACTGTTCTTGTTATTTTTCATTTATACTGTTTGTACTAAACTAGTATTGATTGGGCTTTAATCACAATCATAAAAGTTTACATCATTGCCATTTTCGGCAAATATGCCAAGTCATTTCAGCTCTATGGCCGCGGTTGTTGCTTTGTCATTCGTTATTTTTGTCGAAATTTTGTTTTAAGCCAGAAAGTTTAGAATTTTCAGAGAGTTAAAGTTGTATTTGTTATGTTTTTGCATTAGTGTCAACGGCAGAATTCATAGCCACTATTTCGTCTGTAAATGTTGTTAGCTGATCATCAATTTCATCTTTTATTGTTTCACAATCGTCTGCGTCATCAAACCGATTGACAAGGCCAAGCGAATTCTGATAACTAGCTGTGGCACAATCCTTAGCCTTTATTATCAACCATAGGAATACTAAATAATATTAATGTAAAACTCATGTCACCCGTCAAAGAAAACTGTTGGTTTTGAACTAAATTACAATATTAACCAGTCCAAGTATTATAAAATTTTCTATAATATGTTAGGCAAGTTACAAATAGTCACTTAGTGAGTGTTTTTAACCACAATCTGGGAAGTTTAAATAAAACTTACTGACGGGGTAAATAATGAATCCTCAAATATTCAACCAGTTGATCAAAATCGTTACAAATTTCTAACGCTAGCGTAAAAATTTGTGCATTTTCATATAAATCACCCCTCACACTCTGACAAAAATAGATTGTTTCTCATTTTCATTATCACTACACATCGTTTAAATTAGTTGTCTATCTAAACACATCCATTTTCGAAACGTCCATTTTGTTCTGGAAGTTTCCAAAATGGGAGATTCTCGCTTATGCTACATCTTGCGATATTGTCGGCGTATCTAAAACTAACTCGTTTTAACAAAACTGCCAAGCGTCTTCTACGTCAAAAAATTAAAGTCACGCTCAAAATATCACATTCCAAAACAGATGGTTATAGCTATACAAGGATCTTTTGGCGCGTTGTCAAAATCAACAATATCATGATTTTTTCAATACATGCCACAAATTACTAACAGCGCTTCTTAGTCAACGCCATTCGAGCGCCAAACTATCCTTGTGACATTATAAATAGTCACGTGAATCAATTCACACACAGTTTCGTCACTTAAATCACTTGAGGTATCAAAATAAATTTTAATTATATGGACAAGCAAGCAGGACCAGAATTGAAAATGTCTTTCACTTAGGTACTTGTGTTGTTATGCGACTGAAATCGCTTCGTTTTGGTAACTAGCAATTTAGACAATTGTGTTGTTGGTTTGAAAATGATTCCATTCAACACGAAACTTCTAATGTTCTTTTTTATTTCTCACATTCAAAATAAGTGTTTCTATTTCCAATCAGTTTAAAGTGGTCTCCAGTCCCGATTGCTTCTCTCAAAAGATATTCAAAAGATATAAAAGCGATTAAATTAATATGTTTTCATAAGTATATGCTCAGCTAGAGGCGCACCGATGGTTGCTATAACACCGTTGCCTTTTTTCTTATCTTTCCTATGCAAGGTACACTTTTTATCTTTTAGTCCAATCTCAGATTTGTTGTGTGTTGTTTTTATTTGCGACGCAACTGATAAGTTACGTTTTTTGGTCCCGCACGATCTACTGTCACTGTCTTTTTTATCACTTGACGTTTTGGTATCACTTTTTGTGTTCACAGTTTTATTTTTTTCTTCTTTCTGTGGTATTCGCTCTTCTTTTGAACCGACCGCTAGTTGTGTGTGGTCGAAGCATGTTGTTGATTTCTGTGAAAGAATTATACGTTTTAGGTTGTCTGTGTAAGCAATTATTAACATAATATACAATAACTGTTACAGTTAGAAACTCGAGAGGATACATTGCAACACTTTTGTATGAAGCGTGGCCGGATTCTTGTCCACCATTTTGTTGTTTTTTTTTCAAAGTAGCGGCCACGAATACGACCTATTTTAATCGATAGCTGGTATTAATACAAACAAGTTTTGAATGAGAAAAACTGTTATAAAGTGTCACATTTTCGAGATATGAGCTACCACAGTTAAAGTCAATTCAGTGATGGAATCTTCACCACGATTTGATGAGACACGCATAAAACGTATATCAATCGATAGCTGGCACCAATACAAACAAGTTTTGTATGAGACAAAAAGTTCTAAAGCGTCAAGTCCCCCCCCCCCCCCCCTTTACATTCAATCAGTAGTAGACGAAGAAAATGTCAAAAATGTATGAGCGTGATATAAGCCACGTTAAAACTTATGCCAATCCCAATAAAAGCCGTTATAATTATACAAAACGCTTTTGAAACTGATTATTATCCTGACCTAGTTCAATAAGTCTGTTTCAATCAATTCCTTATTTTAATACCAACACTATGTTTATTTATATGTATTTGATGCCGTTAACTTCGATTGGCATACAGCATCTTATGTTTAACAGTAAAACAGCCACCTGTTTCTCTCTAGGTACACACAAGTGAATCTAGTGACACATCTGTTGGTTTAACAGCTTCAGTGTGTGCAACAAAGTAGACCGGAGCTAGTGGACCATTTCTACTTGATCAACATTGTAAACTACTGTCACTGCCCCAGCGTAAACTATTATATCCAAATAATGCTGTCACTAGAAATTCGATGTTGAAGCTTGAAAATGATTACTTAGTCAAGACAGATGATGGAATTTTGAGATTAATTTTATGTTGCACGGAAATATGTAATGACCAATTAATGCTAGAAGGAGTACGTGAAATGGGGTTTTGGTAACAACTGAACATGTATCATTTACAGTATTAAACAGGTGTATTTAAAAACATCAACATGTCTACATGTTGATGTTTTTAAATACACCTAAATAACGAGTTAAGTGACGAATTTCCCTACAGTGAAAATCGCAAAGATAAATTCATGTGTTCTGGTAACAAAAAAAGTTACTTACCGTAGGATTTACAGCCTTAGAGTACAATTGCGCTCGGCCTTCCAACTCCATCTTGAGTCGCCAGTCTCTTAAGTACATGTGTGCTGCAGCTGCACTCGGCCAGCCCCGTCGCCACGTGTGCCACCTGTGGGATAGAAGAAGTAAATATAAAAAGATTAAAGGCCGTCCGCGACGGATTCCGCGCGGATAGGTTTTTCTTTAAACTTCGACAGAAGGTGGCGTGTTGCACAAATTATACAAGGTGTAAATCACCTCATCACGAAGCCGTCAACCAAGCATTCTGTACATCAAAATAAGTAATTTTACGCAAAAAATATTGCTGGGAAACGACTTTTTTTTTGGGGCGAAAAAACATGTTTTGTGTTAGAACTCAATGTAACGCACTTTAAACATTGTGGGATGGTTGGATTAAATAGTACGGGGGTCGTAGAGGTGTTTAAAGATCTTACAACAAAAACCTGTTTTAAAAAAAAACTTGTTAAAAAGTTGGAACTTTGACCCCAAATATCTCCGTAACTAGAAGGTTCCCAGGCATGATGTAGAACAAAAAAAATATCGCAAAGACGGGGAGAACAAGTGCCTTTCGGCTTCGTTAAGAGGTGTTTTACATCCTTTATACTCGTACTATAACCTTCCTCGAGAACCGCTGTTTCCATTGGTGAACACAATATGAAAATCGGTGCAGTAGTTTTTGAGTTTATCGCGAACAGACAGACAGACGCTGCGGAGGACTTTATTTTACACATGTAGTGATGTAGTGATAGTGACAGTGAAGTAAGATACTAACCTTGTTAACAACTGCAGTGTCCTGGACTTTTGACCTAGTGACCGGTACATCAGCGCTGTATATCTGAATGATATCAGGTCTCCTCTAACGTTCCGCTCAGCACCTCGATACCTAAAACTCAGTCTTGTGGCTTCAAGGTAGTATTTTGCGGCTGGCGCTGGTAATCCTGAAATGATGATTTTGTTTAGGAGAATAGAACTAACAAGTGAGTTACATTAAATTAAAAATTTAAAGAACCCCAACTAATTTCGAGTTTTTTTTTTATAGGGCTTCACGTTTATACTTTTTCATTTGATACCCTTATTGAGGGAGTTGTGAAAACAAATGTGATCCGCCATTTTGTGGCGACGGCCATCTTGGAAAGATTTTCATCAAACATAGCTAAGAACACTTCCGACAAATTCACCTTTCAAACAAACAAAAAAAAAACAAAAGCGCTTCATCCGTTCGGGAGCCACAGGCAGACACACACACACAGACACGTTAAATTTATAAAAACCCGTCGTTTTTGCGTGAGGGTTTGAAAAAGATCCAGTAAAGGGTCTCTGCCTAGCCTTTTCAAGACTAGGTATTGTTTGTCCTGGTTTTCCTACTCCTCCGCTACACTTTTCTGATAAATTACGTTGCGGGATCCAAAACAGTTAATTTTTTTTTCTGGAATTTCGTCGAGCTTCATTGTATATCGACACTTTTCTGGTGGTCGTCACTGATTCTGGCTATCAAGAGTTACAGTGATTTTTGAATAGTGTAGCGGGCTTGTCCTAAAAAAGTATTGTTTGACGGCTTCCAGTTAAACCAGAAATATCTCAATTTCATAATTATGGCTGTCCCGCCATTTTTATCGTTACATTGAACAAGAGACTACGGAAAGCAACGCTAAAAAATATGCTTACCTCTACTTCTCAACCAGTCGCCATACAGCACATAATGTTCCCAGTTGCTCGGCTCCAGATAAACCAGCTTCTTCAGTATCCCTTGCTTCTCATTCTCGGTCTTCAGGGTCAGCAGCTCCACATGGGCTTGCACGAACCTTGGCTGCAGCCATATGCATTTCTCCAGCATTGATATAGCTTGGTGCATCTTGCCACTTTTCCTGGAAATATTGCTGGTTTTAATCGACTGGCAGAAAAGTCAGGAGGTGAATACCCTGTTCTTCTACATTACTTTCTGTGTATCGTCGAACAAGCTATTTGGTTTACATTTTACAGTGTAATTTGTGGGTTAAACTGTTAACCAAATAGCTTGTTCGACCGTACATTGTTTTTGGTTAATTATACCACAACCACCCAAATAAAACTATTCAGTAGATTTATCAGTTCTTGGAAATATCTGCAAAATGTTTGTTATCACATTAAAGAAAATCCCTTAAAGTCCCAATAATCTAAGTCTCTTTAGTTTCACGTTGAAATATAACAACACTCCATCATTTAGTCTTATTGTCTGAGATACATAGATAACAAACATTTTATTATTAGAGACATTTTACATAAGTTCACACAATGTGCAGTCTTATCGCTAAAACAATCTTTTTAAGACAACTTTTTGGTAGGTATACTCGTATTTCAAGGAAAACGAGAGATACAATACTGCAAGTAGTTAGTGTTTTAACACATCTCACTTACTTATAAAGCTTGCCAAGATTGTAGTGTGCGTTCACGTGGTATTTATTGAACTTGATGGCTTGTAAGAAATGGTGCTCGGCGTTATCCATCCCTGAGACTAGCGTGCCGATGTTGTTGTGAGCACTGGCATAGCTTGGCCATAACCTGGGGGACAAAGAAGTCGTCAGAGATTTTGTTTGTAAAAAAACAGTCAACGGAGCATATTGATCTTTCCATAGGTAATTTTACCAATGGTGCACTCCTATCGATGTGGCGTTATTCACAAACATTTTGTTTTTGGTAGAATTGAAATCCAATGGGCAACAATCTAAAAGGCATTTTTTTACCACTTATTTTCCAAAAATTACATTTAAACAAGTGACATTTACTTCTACATAATTATCTAAACAGATTTTAAAATTATAGCACAAATTATTGCTTAACAAATGCGCTATCACTACTACTAGCCCCGATCCATTGCCCGTCCAAATGTTCACAAACCTGGCTTGAGTAACCCACAATATTCCTAGGCGATGGACGCCTATCGTACGGTTAGACTACTTCAAGGCAATCAAAGACGATTGGAACGCAATTTGGTTGCACTCTAACTGCTGTAAGAGGCATTCATTGGACTGTGCGTGTGGAGAACAATCGACTGTCTATGTGTCTAACCCCCGAATACTGAAACGTCACTCAAAATGTAAGAGCTGCTTAACATTTGAGAAGCTCCTAAACTTAAAATGTTGTATGGCCAAACGTCATTTTTGAGTATCTGTTAAATATAAGTGTTACTTAAATTTTGAGTGACGTTTCAGTATTCGGCCGTTAGTTTGTATGTATAGTACACGGACAGTATAGTGTATGTCGGTACGTTGAAACTGTTCGCTATTCCATGCACCTGTATTACTTCACAAAATTTTACTTGAGATAAAGTTAGCTTTGCTTCAAGCTCAACTCTCGGGTTAAATATCTCGCATACATGACGAATAGCTTAATAAACTTTGCTGAACTCGACCCGCAATAGTTCGCGTTAAGGCAAACGGCTTTGTTACCTCAAAGCTTCTTTGTAATGTTTGATGGCGCTGTCTTGTTGCTCTGTCTCGCGTAGAAAGTTTGCCAAGTTGTAGTGCAGTTTAGCGTTCTGCGGCAAAGTCACTAAATCCGCCCTGTAACAAACAAAACACATTTGGAGGTAATTTACGCCCGAATGCGGCGACCGTAGAGGGAATATTGCAAGACTTGTAAATCGTGGTTACCATTTTGTGTCATGTTTAATACATTTCTCTTTAATGTTTTTGGAAATGAAAATTTGGAGGTGTTTCCTTGTGAAAGTTATTAGTGTTTAGGGAAAACGATTTGTGGGTAAAATTGTGCTTGGTTAACTAATGGGGGCGCGAAGTTTGGAATGTTTTTGGTCTAAATTGGCGCTATTTGTCACAAAGTTTTAAAAAGTATTAAATTCTTAATCCCGAATGTTTATTTAAAGTGAAGCAAAAGATAGAAGCGAGATAATTGGCTTGTAGCGAGCGACCGAAATCCGATCCCAAAAGAGGTGTCTTCTTTCGGGTGATTAAGAGATTAAGTAGATTCAACCGGATTGAAATGTAAATCAACTTCGTTTATAAATAGATTTACAAAGAGACCTGGAACAAAGGGTTATCCTCGGAGCTCAATATCTGCAAAATCTATTTGTACTTTATGAGTTAACTTAGTTTGGAATCTATGGGATCCATTTAAACAAGAGGGGAGACCTGAAACGTTCGCCTCTGAAGGAGTCGTTATAGAAGTTTATCTTGCACTCGGAATGCATTGAGTTTTCGGAGCCGAAAACTTTGCTGGATAACGACTGGCCACCCTGTATAAAGTTAGTGCTACGTGCAACCACTCACTTTATACAAGTACTCGACTTGGAACTATTTAAAACATGTTGGATGGAAGTATGGAAATACTTGTTTATGTAGGTAGTGTTTTAGCGCAAGGGGAAAATTCCTCCAAAACAGTTTGACCGATCTTTATGAAATAAGGTGTATTTGGTAGGTCTGAGGAGGTCGTAGGCTATTTTTTAGTCTCACTCATACACGCCAATGAAGTCGCGGGAAACAGTTAGTATTACATCATTTTTGATACAAAATCATACGGCCCTCTTCAAAATAAGTATAAGTACTAAGTATAAGTTCAAAATAGTGTATTTGCGTGACAATAATTTGCGATGCAGCAAAAATTGGAGCTTGGAAATTGCAAGAAATATAGGATGTTTACTTAAGATAAAATATCATTGAAACACATAAAACTGTCTCAAAACTCGTAAGGTTCCATCGGTATTTCAATAAAATAAACCTCTAAAACTGACATGGCCGAAACATCTACTCTCCCATAAACAAGTGCTAAAACGTGTTCTATAGAAAATTGAATGGACTCATAAACCGGCAACAGAATTTAATATAACCAATATTTCATTACGGAGTATTTTATGAAGTTACGTCTTGAAAGAGATCTGAGATTCTCGCGATGATTTCAAACGCATTGGAGGTTGTTCGGGGTGTTTGTACTGAGGTTGGGTTTGAATTGGAGTAGGAAGAAGATCTTTTTACCCCGTGCTTATACTACAATTTGTGAAGAACATGAACGATTGTGTGAAGTCCTCAGTATGTACCACTTATGTACTCTTCAAAGCATGTACCACCCATTTATCAGTGTCGGGTCAGGCAAATTGTTATTGGGGTTTTACATACGGATTTTCCCCGTGATGGGAATAGAATCGCCCCCATTACATGGGACTTAAATACATCATGTAACAAAAAGCGTATAGTCATATGGAAGGGACCATACACCATCAAAACTGAACAACTTTCTTCATGGGACCACCATCGTAAAAAAATAATCAACTGTCTCAAACATTTGGTCGAGTAGGTATTGGAATGATGTATGGGGCCTTTGATTGTTTCATCGCGATTAAGATGATGGTCCCATGGAGAAAGTTGTTCAGCTTGATGGTGTGTAGCACACCCTTCCATATGACTATATACCCTTTCTGTTACGCGTTGTATGACTGACGAAATGTCTGTGTACACCTCTGCCTACCCCTTTTGGGGATTGCAAGCGTAATGTTATATACCTTTACTATTTTTGTGGTGTTACCAATAAGTGTGTTAGTGCGAGGTTAATATTATAACTCTTTATACTCAACACAAAAACTGATGCAGTTTTTAACCATTAAATGTTTTCCCATTGCCTCATTTGGTCTTTTTTCTTTCCCTTTGTGTATACGCCTTTACACTAATAATGCTATCAAATGGACCAATAAAGCGATATTGATAGCTAAATGTTCGGAGAAACGGTCGAAAAGTAATTGCTTCTGCGCCTTACACTGCGTGTAAGGCCGTGGTCAATAATTAAATATCTAGGTTAAACGTGGAGGTAATTTTAATGACTGAGATATAATAGCTCACCTCTAGCTTATAATACTGGTATTCAGCTGTACCCGGTTAGACTGGAAGCCGACCCCAACATAGTTGGAAAAAGGCTAGGTAGGTGTCGACTGTTCTCTTTTATTTTGCGAGTGCACTGCATATACATTTGCTATACAATATTAACAGAAGACTATACTGAACCCCAAATAAATTGTAATAAAGGCAGATAAATGATGACACTGGTGATACGGTAGTCATTTTCTTTCAAATCTTATAATTTTAATAAAATTATCAAAGCACCTTCCCTTGAAACGTAAAACAGGTCTCAAACAAAACCAATATATTTCCCTAACTATTAACTTTGCCGCCGACTCGTGGACTTACAGTAACAATTTGCCACCAATTAAATAGTTCTCAAGTTCTCAACTTTAGAAGTAAGTGTCCTAAGTCGTTACACTGTATTATGGTCTCAAAACATTGATAGAACTTCGAAGGTTAAGGCAAGACAAATATCTTGTCATTATTTGTAATTGTTATCGATGTCTGGAACATCTGTTGCGGTGGACGGTCAAGTTTTTAATGATGATGGAACTTTAAAAGGTCAAATTGTAATTAAATAAGGCTCTTGTTGCGGACTGATGTTTCTTTACTAAGGGCCACGAGTTTAATCTATGTCGTTTGTCTGTTTTTGGTAGTTATTTCGGTACTTTAGTAATATAATGTTAATGCGTACTACAAGGACTTCCGTCAAAACGAAGCGAGGGAAATCTGTATTAAAAGCAAGTGACACAGTCGGATGCGGGAGTGTGTGGTGGTGTTTCTAAGGATATTTATATGCAATAATGCAAGTATAGTGCATGGTTTGAAGGGTCAGAACATGAAAGCAATAAAGGTAGATAACAATTTTACGGAAGCATTTCCATCGTTAAATAGAATTCAGTTGTGCTCTTACATTGGAAAGCTTTTCCTTTGCGGTTTGCAGTTGCTAACCTTCAATTCGTGCCTTCATTAAATTCAGTTTCCAAATACAAAAAAAAAAACGAAAAAAAATATTTTTTTTTCGTTCCTTTATTACACGATAAATGAAAAGACAATTTTCATCTTGCGCCATTCACTTATGCTCACCTCAACAACGTAGCCCGATCCCGCCACTCGGCATTCCTCCGATGTGTCCTGGCCACTCCACTGGCAGCCAGTACTGCCAGACCGACTGCCAGGAACATTTTAGTGCCAGGCTTGGAACACCACATCAGTTGAACACCGTAAGCTGTTATTATAACGCTGCCGACGCTGAAAGAAAGAGTACTGTGAGTTTTTGCTGGTGACCATGGGCTTCTGGAGTGACATTGTCGGTTGTTGAGCCGATGTGAAAGAGATCTACGTTAATGCAAAAAAGTACAAAATATTTCGTCGACGACATGACGTCATTTTGCATTTTTCCGGACGATGCACGATGTGACTAGAGACCATGTTGAACTATTTGCTTTTTTATTGCTTGGACACAAATATCTTTTCAGTTCGCGCCGATTCCCCATTGTTACGTGTGGTCACTCCCTATATTGGATGAGTAAAGGAGTATGTACAATACACCGTAGCACACCATGACCGTGCTATAAAAGTATCAGAAAAAAAAAATACTTTGCATTTAAAAGTATGAGACTATTTCGTTCATAGCACGGTCATAGTATAAAATAGTGGAGTGGGTGGACTATTTGAGACAAAAGTGCCCAATCAATGCTGGCGTTAATATTACAAGGTGAAATTAAAAATATTGAAACTAAAATTTCTTATAATAATAATATTTTCACAATTAATCAATTTAAACCCGCTAACTTACGATTAATATCAAATTCTAAGCTGTTAACACGTATAATATTCAAATCCTATTTTTGTATCAAAACTACCATAAAATTTATTTATAGAAATGTTAATATCTACCAACAAAGAAAACTTTTCAATTGAAAACTGAAACTGTAACAAAAGTAATCAAACAGCAATATAGCTGTGCTGGTTGTATGAAGGAAATATAAAACATTTACCTCGGTATATAGAGCACTCGCTCGGCAATTACAAATCCTACTGTAACAAGTAGATTGCTTGCTGGCACAAAGGGTAGCACCATTAGGAGTACACCGATCACTGCTGGCGTGTGCTTCTGTACCTATTGGGGAAGAAATGAAATAGGTATAAAGTGTTGTCTAATAATAGAAGCAATCTACTTTTTTACCGGATGAGGAAGAAAATTGTGCTTGTGCAAAATGTGCGCACATGGATCAAACATTGACATCAAAGGTCAAAGTGGTACAAACTTCTAGCATATTGATGTTGTTTCCACTGTAGTTTATATGTCGTAAGTGCCGTGTGTGTGTGTGTGTTTATATGTGTGCAGTGTGTGTAAATGGTTTATCTGTCTATCTATGCACGGTATTTGGACTTGTTTAAACTATTTTGACAATTTTAAATTAATTTTCAGCTTAGTAGGTCATGAATCAGTCACTGTTCAAATAAAAAAAACATGCTAGACAGGAAAACTTCAGACCATATTTAAAATAGAGGTAGCTAACATACAAAACACAAACTTCGCGCCCGGGGTTGGGGGTGAGTGCCATTTACGGGGTCCGGTTCTCGAAACCAACCCACAAATATCTGATTCGACTTGGGAATCAAACCCGTACTATCACGGTCACAACAGGCACTCTTGACCACTGGATCTAAGAGGCATTTAAAAGACAAAATATTTAATAGAAACTACATTCGTAAAAGTTTGTACTTACTTCCAAATCAGCAATAAACCGATAGCACAGTAGCAACAGTGCTCCAAAGGCAGCACAAGTGAGCAGGTTCCTGGGATCCCATCCGCTGGTGATGAGAGGCACTGACCCCATCTGCCAGTCGTGACTGAGCGTCCACGGACACAGCAGTAACCACCAGTTGAACGCTGCTAGGTAGCAGAAAGTCATCAATCTAAAACAAAGAATTAATGTTAACTGTTGTTTCTTAGCCGCAAGACGTCCACTGCTGGACATAGGCCTCCCCCAAGTGTCGCCACATTGACCAGTCCCGTGCGACTCGCATCCAACAGATTCCCGCAACCTTCACCAGGTCATCCGCGGTCCACCTAGTGGGAGGTCTTCCAACGCATCGTCTTCCGGTTCGCGGTCGCCACTCCAGAACTTTTTGTCGCCCTCTCCATTGCCCCTTTGGGTGACTTTAAGCTACCTTATTATATTTTTGTATGAAATGTAAAGATAAAACTTCCCGTGGTACTATTGGATCGCTTGGTGGTAGTAACTACGGGATTTTTTTTCACCCGTGGTTCCACTGGTAGTACCACTGGCTATAAACGTAAAATACCCAACTTATTAATTTATATAATTAAATTAAAGTTTATGCTAATAAATAATTTCCCAAATATACTTTTATCATCACGTTAATTAGTTCAATATAGGTGCGATGTGTTGTTATGTAACGTCAATTGAATTGCAAAATAACGATTAACAATAATAATTACTATAATAATTATGTGGACTTTATTCTTGTCCAGTTTCAATTGAATTCGCTAACAAATCTATTAATATGTAGCTTTAAATAATTTATACACTTGAATTAAGAGACCTTTAACAGAAACAGAGATATTTTTTTTCGGATTGGAAATCATCAAATGACTTCTCCCACTCTGGGCGGAGCGGGAGGGAGTGTCAGACTTTTACTGACTAAAACCCATCCATGTTCCTTCCTCGCTCTTTATGTTCCGGGGCCACGGTATCTCTTTCGAACAGTTCCACAGCCCCGGCAAATTCCACCCCTAAGGTCCCTAAGTATGTTAATAGGAGTAAGAATTTGTTCGAAAAACCGTATTTAAAAAAAAGTTAAAGGCATGGTGGCTCCGTCCCATCTCCGTAACTTTCCCATTTTGACAACTAAACAAGACAGCATCATAAAAGTCCTATTCCGTAACTATTTTGATCTTCATACATTGAATCTCATTTGGTAAAGTTCTTGTTTGGCAAGTACAGTTAGAACTCAGGAGAACTACTAAGAAAAACCAAAATTACCATTCGAAATACTGTGTTTAAAATAAGATAAAGTAACACATGCTAAATAGAAAAGATTGCACTTACCTTACAAAAAAACTAGGATGAAATGCAGCCGGGTTATCCTGTGGCGAAAAGGACGGCCAAGTCCCTTGTAGTAGAGCTAGCCTTAAGCAGACTAGTAGTGCTAGCGAGACTACAACTTTTATAGTCCGTAGCGACAACCCAGTACATTTCTTCTCGATTTTTAAAGAACATATTGACCTGAAATTTCACTTTAATTAATCAATTTAACAGTAATTTTATACGTTGCTCCACATTAGAAATTTCCCCTGTGTCGTGGGTGCGTTTACAATCATTTAATACACAAACAGCAAGACGCAGAACAACTACCTGTAGGTCATACAAATATATATTGCGAGCAGGAATCGAACCCAAGACACGCATCGCCGCAGCCAACCGATCAGCTACCGCACCTACCGTGCTGTCAAAACAACTTAAAAAAGTAGTTTCCTAGCAATAATTTTTGCGTAAAGTTACTTAGTTTTATGTACAGAATGCTTTGTTGACGGCTTCGTGATGAGGTGGTTTACACCCTGTATAAGTAATCATACTTGAAAAATGTTAGGCAATTGTGCAGTTATAACTGTTACTGCAAAAAAATAAAAAATATTTAATGCCAGCCGTTACAAGGTCACGTTGTTGTATTTTGATGAAGTGTCAAATGTGATCTGTTATGTTGGCCCAACTGAAGTGAAAATGCTTGTTGGTATAGAAGGTGTGTCAGAAGTGTTTCGTCATAGGTATTTAAAGGTACGGTATAATAGAACATCAGACTGAATAATTTTCTTCATAGAACTAACATTCGCGAAAAAAGAATCAGTTGTGTCGTACAGTTGGGTCGAATAGACTTTAAAAGTTCGTCTTTGACAGCCGATATTTGTTGCCATTGTGGAGAAAATTGTTCACATTGATGTTTGTACCACACCCTGTATAAGTATACATTTCTGATATACGCTGTATACCGATAAGTATTTTATAAAAGAGAATGCAGTAATTTGTCACGACATGATTTATAGTTTGCGTTTTGTGCGGTTAATTAATATAATTAAATATTCTACGAATTGGAGGTTCCACGTAACTAACATTGCTACGGCAGTGAATAACTTTGGTTTGTGGGTACATTAAATACTCGTAGTATGCATTTATTGAAATGTTTTCCGTAACAAATTAAACTTTAGCAATTTATTAATTTAGTAGGTATTTGTATCGTTAACAACGCATAAACCTCTATATTTTAATACGCCATTTTTTTGGACTAAAATAAATTACCTAAATTATCCAATTTGGCTAATATTTATTTTCATAAGTGCCAATTAATTTATAATTGCAAACTTTAAGTAGGTAATTTAAATGAGGTTTTAAATAAAAATACATTTATCACAGAAATGACAATGACAACGTAAATAGTAATTGAAACTCTACGATAAAATAAACTCTTCACAAAAAACAGAAACACAACCAAGAAACGGGAAACCATTAAAAAAAGAAAACTCTAAAAGCATCATTAAAACACGCGGACTGTCTATTGCAATATTTGTCTATCTCTTATTATTCTAGCACAGTTGCCGAGCAAAAAAAAATCTACGAGCACTCCCGCAAATGAGAAGCAAATAAAAGTTACAAGTGTCCAACAAGTAGTAGTACGAACTACGGACCAGAAGGTCGCAGGTTCATAATGAACCTCATTTCGTTCAAGTAGTGTGGGGCATACAGTTAAAAATGCATACTTTGTTGAACAGAAAATTGTTTGAAACTAGACCCAATTAGTGTTTTTTTTTTACTGGGTTTTAAACATCATTAACCATGTCAAGTTTGTGTGGAATCTAGCTCAGGATAATCCTTTTCTAAGTGAGTTTAATTTTGATGAAGAGTGTTGTGAAATTACCCGACGAACTTTTAAATACTTATTTTGCTATCAGGACGGTAAAAACTTGTAAAACGGTAAAGCCATTCTTTCCAAAACATAAACTTGGCCCATCAAGGTAAAGAATTTCATAAAAGATTAAAATCTATTACAATACCTTTTAACAAACGGCCAACATCTATAAAAATCGAAGGCTAGGTTCAGTATAAATATCATGATGCCGGTTTCTTTGGCGAGCATACTGAGAGCTCCAAGCACCACACTCAGCCATACACACTTCTTGTTACTCGTAGGCCTAGAAGAAATGGTCACAGTTTTATAAGGTATATTTATTAGGATAGGGCTTTGGGAGGCGCGTAACGGAAATGAGGTGGTTGATTATATTCTCTCTTATGTTTCAATTTGGATGCTGATCGAGAATTAAGTTAATCGTAAATCTATATCAGCTGCTTTTGAGTGTAGAGGACGATAAACCCACCGAGTAAAGTTTCGCAAAGTAATTGTGAAAAGGATCCTATCCACAACAAGGTCAAACCTGACTTTAGAGCACAAAACTGATGCTAAATATCGTTCACACATCCTAATGTACTTACATGTGGGTTGGTTCTAACGTTAATCAAAATGTTAACCATTTGTTTTTTTTTATTGGATCTTAAGTACGAGTATGTACTGTCGGTCTGCATCGATATAATTATAGCATCAGTGTGGTGTACTTAAGTCATTTTTGGCCATGATGTGGATTGGATCCTATTCGTTTATCTATACCGAATTTTCCTGGGAATAGCGAATGATAGGTTCCAGACAGTGCTGTCAATGACGCACGGCAAAGCTCCAGTTTCTTAGGTACGTACAGTTTGTTAGAGCATAATATCAAATACTCACTATTACCAAAGGATTAATCGAATGGTACTCATTACGAAAAAAACTTAAGAGGCTTGACTCGTCACAAAATATACGAAATATTCAATTGAAACACAGTTACTGAGTCCTTCGGGAAATAAATCTTCGACAGAATTAATATTTACGTAATGTAAAATGTTACGTGAGCAAATGTGGAGTATTATTAATGAACCCATGTTAATGTAAGTAGGTTTATTGCATAATTATAATTTAGTTTTATCAAATAGATAATAAAAAAAAATTGTAACTATAATTCATTGATAAAAAATACAAACAAGAAAGTTCTTTAAAAAATACTCGATGAAATGATGCAATTTATGGACAAGTTAATATAATTTTTCATATCGATGGCTGATGGAAAATGAAGCTAAAGTGAGAAAATAATTAACTTACCTGTGATACACAAGGAGTGATGATAAAAAGAATATACAAGCTAATACGTCTGCTCTGCCCACTACTCCGGCTACCTGCCGACAAGAGAAACATATTATATCCATAAATAATTGAATACAAGAAATGTTATGAACGTGAAATTGTTTTCATCTTTTTGTTACATTTGCTCTGCTAAATTGCTGAGGCAATTTCGATGAAATGTGATACCAATATAGCTTGAACTATGGTATAATACTAAAGACACGTACGTCACACATCAACTTTCAAAATGTGAATTGGGTTAGTTAAAAAAAAACTTAAATCCACGGTCAAAGTGCCAATATCTCCAATGAAACTGAACTCGATCCGCACATCTAAACCTCGATCGTTAAAACTCGTGAAAAAATATAAACACTAATAGCTCTTAAACTCGGTTCAGTGATGACGTTTTGATCGCGTACCGTTTTATTTGTGACAATGGCCCATTGAATTTGATTTCCAGGGAAAAGGTCTCTTTCAATTCAGACGTCTCTCTCCCAGTTTGATTCCCACCTGAGTTTGTCAGACCTATCGACCCTTAAATGTGATTTTGATATAAATAGACCCTCAGTCCAAAATTCTAACCGTATTGAGCCCCTTCTGGCTTTGACATTAACCTTAATAAAAAGCCGAGTCATTGACCTTTTATAATTTTCCTATAATTAATTCCTAAATCTGTTTTAGCCGGATTTAGAAGATGACTACAGGTTTGTGTGGCCGTTTTGCGTAGGTTAAATTAAATTTTAGGTAACCCTCGGATTTTCAGCAGTAGCGATATATATGACAAGAGTAGGCTAGCTCAGATCATATTATATGACAAGAGTAGGCTAGCTCAGATCTGTGAGTGTGGTAAATTTGACATTATCATCTGCCTAGCAATTTTCCAGGCTAACCGAATGCAGCTGAATACCAGTATTTTACATGGAGCGACTGCCTATCTGATCTCCACAACCCTGTTTGATCCTTGGTAAGACCGGGTTGTCAGACTTTTTGGGCCACTCAAACTCAAACTCAAATCATCTTTTGAATGTCAAAAATACAAAAAAGCAAAGCTACAGTCCCACTCACAAGACATAAAAACTGTGAAAGTGCTGTAGTGCCCATTCCCTAGCGTAGATCTCTATGGAGAAAAACGGGCAAGAAACTACATGGACACTCTTTTAAATCAAAATATTGTTACAAAATCTGACTGACTACCTATAACTACTGTCAAAAATCAACAAATGACAGCCGGGACCAGCTGCTTAATGTGCTTTTCGAGGCCGGAGGGAACTCATCAATATGTTTAAAAATTACATACGTAAAGCTTTGACTATAAAGTGTGTATTAGTGTGATTATCATGATTTAAACACTTTTATTGACATAGGTACTGGCTTTTTCTTACGACAATCTGCCTACGTATGAAAATTAACCCACGTTAAAAAGTTAAATATTGCCTACACTCGGGAATGATGTTTCTTTTCATTATTGGAAGATTTTTAGGAATCGTCTCAGTTGTTCTGGAGACTAACCCCTACATACAAACTTACAAAGAAATTCAGTTAGTGTGTAAAATAAAACAATTTTTAAGTGACCTTTTAAATCAACTCAGTCTGTCACAGATTCACAGATTCTGCTGGACTAAGATAAATACATTTATTGTTCACCTTGGCTGGTACCTCTTCGATGTGAGTTTTTTTCAGAAGATTCGTTTGTTTTCTCGTACTTAAAAACTTTCAAATTCAATTTGCAATCTCATCTGAACCGCAATGACAAAAACTTAAATAAAATGTATGTACATCGAAACAAGAATGTGAACGTTCTGAAATATACCGAAATGGCTCATCTGGCCGCACTTGAACTGTCAACTGTAAGTGTCATGTCTGTTTCGTTTTACAATATAGGTAAACTACTCACCGCCTCAGTATGTACAGGGTGTACAGCGAACAACACCGCCGCAAGCGCAGCGAACGGTCGCTGCAACCTCGCAATAGTGACGCACGCTCGCGCAACCAGCGCGCAACATGCAGCGTGTAACGCAACGTTGCACGCGTGCCACCACCAAGGCCTTAGCCCGGCGAGAGCGTGGTTTAGTCTGTAACAAGGAAATATTGCTGTTAGTACCAGTTTTGATATTATTAACAAATACTATCTGTCCCGCTAAATTTCATCTGCGTCTCATACGAGAGTAGGTAAAAGCTCATAAAAGGAATAACTTTCCCCGATTTTGCAACATTTTTCGTTTATGCTCCGCTCTTATTGGTCGTAGCTTGATGTTATATAGCTTGTAACCTACTCTGATAACTAACCAACCAAAAATACTTTTTAAATTCCAATCAGAAGTTCCTGATATTAGCCCGTTCAAACAACCAAACAAACAAACACTATTTAGCTAATTATGATAGTTCAAAATGTTCTTGTACAGGGTATTAGAAAACGGAACTTAAATGATGTCATTAAGCTTTACGTAGCTTGGCACTAGTAAATACCTACACAATACACTAAATTTTGGATATTGGTAATTCTAAATATCAACTTTTCTAACATTATCCAGTTGCATATTGTTTCACCTAAATCAGTGGATTAATGGGTCCCTCGATCTTGTTATCAAAGTGACTGAGTAGGATCATATCATGAGGTCTTAACCGGATGTATATTAAGATCGATGCCCAGGCCGGGGCCGTTTATTAGGGCTTTCTTACCAAGGTATGTTAATGAAACCTGCTTGGTTCGATACTCCTTGTTGTCTTAGAATAAATCTCTGTACAACCGCGTCAAAAATTTATTACTTTTCTGCTTAGTTGACAATGACATTTTAATTGAAATGTTGAATGTACTAATAGATTGTGCAGCTTTGCAAACCACTTCGGGGACTGTTGACGTTATAATATAATTATTATGTTGTCTTTTTCATTAAATGTACTAGAAACCGATTCTATTATAATAGGGTAGACGAAAAAAAAACTAATTATTCCGTCAGTTAGATTATCAAAAAATATTTGACAGGATGTATTTTTTCTTTTGTTGCATAAATCAAAATTGACGAAAATACGACGCTTTTACAGTCCTCAATAACGTCACGCAGTGCTATAATTTTTAGTGCGTTGTGACGTCACGAGCTCCCACTCCCGAGGTTTGATACGTTTTATCTCTGTCGATATTCATTGATTTACAAAAACAACAAGTAAAATTAAATTAAAAATTTTAAAAACCCCTGACACAATGTACTAAAAGTTAAAAAGAAAATAATTCGTTAATTCGCCATGTTGTGGTGGCGGCCATCTTGGATTTTTAATTTATCATAGTGTATAGTTTTCTACTAGTCAAGCCTTTGCATTTGATAATCAGCTAAAATTAATCCTGACTAATTCACCTTTCAAACAAAAAAAAATACAATATTACGGTTTCACTTCGATAGATTACAATCTACCGAAAAATAATGCGTTATATTGTAAGCAGTATGTTCGTTTGACAATCTTTCGAGAGTTTACAATCTCTCTAGTTATTAAAATCTAACGTGTTTGACAATTTTACGGTGACACATCCATTATTTTCCAAGACTCACTGGCGGACTAAATAGATTTACAATTTATTGATGGTGTAAACTAGCCTATTATAATGTTGAATGTGGGTTATAAGAATAGGTTATGTACAGCTTTGCTAACCCCTTTGGGTTTATAAACGTTATTATTATGTCTTTTTCATTCAATGTACTGGAAACCGAGTCTATTATATTCGATTTCGATTCACATCATTCTATTTATCATTTTGTATGAATGTACACATAAGAAAAAAAATATGGTGTCAACGTTGTAACATTGTTGTTAATTTTGTTTCTTCATTGTGTCAGAGTTCTTACCCCGCACACGGACCTCTGACTTGGCTTTACATACCTAATTTATATATGTCAGGCATGCTGGTTTCCTTCACCGTTTTGAGAGCAGTGGTGATGAAATAAATTACATAAAGTAATGCGCCTGTCTGGGTTCGAACCCAAGAAGAAGCTTAAGACATTGTTCAAGCACATTAAACAAACAAAACACAATTTCACACAAACAACGAGAACGTCCCAAATAAAAACTGAACCCAGCTATTACAATCAAAGTTGTTTAGAATTCTATTCAATAATGAAGTGTACAGAACCCTTGGGACTTAGTTTTATGATTAATGACCCTTGTTTGTTGGTTCTAAAAGCTGCGGTTATTCTCAACTCGTTAATTTAACTTTAACTTTGCCTTGCTTAGTTGACGAAAGCCTTCGAATCAATTGTGGGGCGAATAAAGGACGAAAAATGTTTTTTTTTTTACTTTAATTTAGAAAGTTGCAAAGTTTTGATTGAGTTGCTTGAATTTTGACGGTTGATAGGTTGTGATGGTTTTGGGTTTCAGGGTCAGTGTCATTAAGAGATTTTTGGCCACAAAAAATAAGACACATACAGGATATTTTTCACTATTAAGTATATTTATTCCTAGCTGTCAATTCTTCCCGCCTTGTCTCCCATGCATTTCACAATATTACGGTTTCACCTCGAAAGATTACAATCTACCGAAAAATAATGCGACTTATTGTAAGCAGTTACGTTTGACAATATTTCGAGAGTTTACAATCTCTCTAGTTATTTTACAATCTAACGTGTTTGAAAATTTTTCGGTGACATAAATATAGACTAAAATTAGTTTCACAGAAATGTAACCACCACTCATTAATTCGAACCCAGGCAGGCGCATTACTTTGTGTAATTTCATGGCATGTCCTAGAACCGTAAATTCGAAGACATGTGACATCTACCAATCCGCACTGGGCCCGCGTGGTGGATTATAGCCCATTCCCTCTCATAGAGAGGAGGCCTGTCCCAGCAGTGGGAACATTAATAGGCCGATGATGATGATGATGACTCATTAACTGAAATAATTTTGAAAATGAGAAAGGCAATCAGTAAATTATGATTGCATTTACGATATCGATCGAACCAAACTTGTTGATATGCCATAGAAGTCAATAAAATATACAAAAACACTTTTACCGTGTTTTCCAGTAGAGTACCCCGTTGTACTGTTGCTAAAACACGCAATCAATACATAGTGTGTGGACACTGCCAACCCCGTTCACAACAATATCCATATTCCCATTTCCGCGAACCTTTTCACCAAAAAATGGTAGCACAACTTCATACCTAAAAAACAAACTGACTATCCATACCCAATCTCGGAAAAAATACCTACGTAACGAAAAAAAGACAAAATATGACCAGTTTTTTTTTATTTCCAATATTTTTGGGCTCAGATATGAAACTGATACGTCTTTGGTAGAAGGAAAAGCTTGATGGTTTCTGTAGTATTATTGTTGTTTTTATTGGCATCACAAAATGATACAATCAACTTTTATTGTTGGAGATCATGAAGTAATCGTAATGTGGAACGGTTACGTTGGTCTACTGTTGATATAAGAATTGTTTAGTGATAGAGGATTTATTTTGCTTTCACGAATGTGCAGTTTTAACATACAAAAATAAGTTTGTAAAATCAATAGAATAAACCAAGACTATGATTTATTTGTATAGGCGATTGCAAAACATATTTTTTTTAATAGGTACAAAAATTTCGACACAAAGTGGGCTTTAGTTTTCAAAAAAAAAATCAATAATAAAAGCCAGTTCTTCTAATTATTACGTAGAAATCCTCTAATATACCAATTCAGTATACACGACATTTTAGAGTAACAATTTCTCGCTTATGATGACTGCGCCATCTTGCTGACTATGACTTACTAACTTATCGGACAATATTTAGAAAAATAATTTACACACAAAACCTTATATCATTATTAGACCACCAGCAGTGCCCAACATGTGTCCCCATACATAATTAACTTTTCTTCCCCACTTCCCGGAAGTAGGCTCGATACACCCCACTCTCCCCTATACAGCAGTACGTTACTTATGCACGTCCATAATTTCCCATAAGTAAACTACGTAGCGGAACCTTTTTCCCTACAATTTACCCTGAGACGTGCGGTCCTTATAAAACGGAGGGAAAAATATACCTTTTTTTGTTACTCTGACACCTGTACGGCCGATAAATGGTGTTATGTTTAGGGTGCAGTGGCTTTTTATTTTTAAGCTGAGGGTTGGAAGTAAAAGCTTTTATCAAAGGTAATTTAATTTAAACAGTATTTTAATTTAACAGCCGCTCGGGTCGATCTTTAAGTTAAGCCGTGCTTGCCTAGGTTGGTCTGTGGATGGGTGACCGCCCGTACATACCGAGTTTCCTCCGTGCCTCGGAAAGCATGTTAAGCTGTTGGACCCGGATGTCATTTGTCCGTCTTTGACAGTCGTTACAGATAGTCAGTGGCCCAAATAGTCTCGACAACCAGTCTTAACCAGGGGTATCGTATTACTCAGTATTAACTGAGCTGTGGAGGTCAGATAGGCAGTCGCTCCATGTAAAATACTGGTATTCAGCTGCATCCGGTTAGATTGGAAGCCGACCCCAACTTAATTGGGAAAAGGCTAGGCAGATGATGAGTTTAACGTCATAGAAGCTGGCTACGCCGTAGCAGTAATGCTACGCCGTAGCAGTAATGCTACGAGTACATCGCAGCTACGAATAACAATTTTTGTAGTCAAAATAAGTTAAATCAATTTATTTGTCAAAATGGTTGACGAATTGCGGACCAACTGCGGCCACCGGGCACTAACAGATACTTCAGTATTATATGTATGGAAGGTATGGATGTCCAGAGCCACGTCCGCAATATGTTCCTGTCGTTTTGACCAAACTTAAAGATATTTTCTAGGTTTAAAAGGTGTTAAGAAATTAACTGCAAGAATTTCGTGTACGTATTCGGCTCGGTATCAAAAAACAAATATGTTCCAAAAAAAAAAAACTTTACTCAAGCATTTTTAGTCTTAACATAAAAAAAAACATTGCCAGTCCAAAGTCTGCAAAATGTGATGGGAAAGTTAAAATCAGCTGTCTACGTTTGCGCTGTCGCAGGGGTGAACGACCACGCGTGCGGCACCCTGCACGGTGCAGTCACAGTACAGTCAAGTGCGCATATTCAATAATTTAAATTTTTTCGTGATTATTTTTTATTTGTGATTCCAAACAACTTCTCAAGTTTCTTGCAGTTAATTTTTAACACCTTATTATATATTGCTCACAAAGTTCAAACATATGGTTCTCAGGAAGTAACGCGCAAAGGCATAATTAATTTAATTAAGTTACTGATCACAACATGTACATTACAAACATGTTATTAGTGCGTAATTGACAGATTATTGGTTCATAACCTTGTTACATTATGTTTCTATTTCCGGAAACATCGTCATACTTATATACGTGAAAACAGTAAACTAGATGTTGTATATCAATATTGTTAAATTTATCTAATTAATTGATATTTGAAGTCATCAATTTCTAATTATCGCGAGTCAGAACTTGTATGAACTATAATAGTCATCAATTGGAACTGGGTACTAGATATAAGGTGGATAAAAATATAATGATCTTTATCGACATTCACTAGCAGTTTTAGAAGTACCCAATTTGACGTATAAATAGCGGTTGTTGTTTGAAAATAATGTATGTACCTTTGGTAGGTGTATTCCCACTGACCCCACTGCTTTGCCCCAATGGTGGAGTCAATGGGCGAAATTAAAACCGTCGTTTTGTTGGCTCCATTACCCTACCACACTACCTTTTTAGGGTTCCGTACCTCAAAAGGTAAAAACGGAACCCTTATAGGATCACTTTGTTGTCCGTCTGTCTGTCTGTCTGTCTGTCTGTCTGTCTGTCAAGACCTTTTTTCTCAGGAACGCGTGGAGGTATCAAGCTGAAATTCATATCAAATACTCAAGTCTATGGTCTCTTGGAGCTGTGAAAAAATCAAACTTCTAAGTCAACGCGATCAAAAGATACTCCCGTTTATGCCGCAAATTTTCGACACTCGCAAGGGAATCAAAACCTACAGGGTACTTCCCGTGAACTCAGAATCTTGAAATTTGGTACGAAGCAACGTCTTATAACACAGATAAAGGAAAAATTGCGAAAAGCATAAATTTTTAGTTACATCATATAATAAAAATATTTTTAATAATTTTAAACTTATTACCCCTTTACTCATGAACGCGTAGTGGTATTATATTGAAATTCTTAACAAATACTCAAGTCTATAATATCTTTAAGCTGTAATAAAATCAAACTTCTACGTCAACGCAATCAAAAGATACAGCAATTAAAGCCGCATATTTTGAAACTCGCAACTACTCGCAAGGGAATCAAAACCTAAAGGATACTTCCAGACGACCTGGAATCTTGAAATTTGGCATGAAGCAACGTTATAAAGTACACATATAGGAAAAATTCCGAAAATCTTAAATTACCATAACTTTTACTTATATACCTACAGGTTTGTACGGAACCCTCGGTGCGCGAGTCTGACTCGCACTTGGCCGGTTTTTTTTTTTTAGGATGGGAAATCATCAAATAACTTCTCCCACTCTGGGCGGAGCGGGTGTCAGACTTTTACTGAGTAAAACCCATCCATGTTCCTTCCTCGCCCTTTACGTTCCGGGGCCGCGGTATCTCTTTCGAACAGGCCCGCAACCCCGGCATGTACCACACTACCTTGAGATGAAGATTTGTGGTAAAGAGTACCAACCTTATAAAATTAAAAATCTAGAGTTTCAAGCCGCCATTATTATTTGCAAGAGAGTATCAACCTTACAAAACTAAAATATTCAGTTTCAAATCAACATATTTATTTTGCGCTCATCAAATAATTAATCCCGTGACTTAATTATTGGACATGGAGGAAATAGGTCACTGTAACGTTATAAAATAACTATCATTTGAAAAACACCAATCTTACTAATATGTGAGGTTACAATAGATTGACAGCTATTAGCAATGTGGCCATCTCTTAGAAAACACAGCCATGCTGTTATTTTACTAACAAAGCACTCAACTACAACGCAAACTACTAAAACCCTCTACATAATAATCTATTACCGCTACTCCCGACAAAAATAACACAATAAATTATACGAAACACAATTTAATAGAACATTAATTAATGTTATAACAGGTAAACATCCCCAGTAGGTACTCCACAACGCCGAGTGGCGTTGTGCTGTCAAATATCAAAATATTTCCCTTTGATTTCATAAATTTACTCCTATATTAAATTATCCTTAAACTCCACTGATTTTGTGTGTGTGTTTTCGGTGTTTACACTTACTGTTGGTACAGGTGTACACGGAATGTATGTGGACAATTAACAGGTGGAATAGGATTGTAGTTTATTCCAATGTACGAAGATGACTAAATAACTTATAAGAACCATCATGCCTGGAATAGGTACCCCAAGTATTAAGTAGAGGTATTTTTGATATTAGAGTACTAGCCGACGGGGCTATTACCATCAACCGGGCACGAATCTAAACTCTGTCTGCTTCTGGTGGGAATGAACCTAAAATCATTTTGCTTGACATCGGAATCGAACTCAAAACTATTTGCTCAGCAGTCGGGCTTGCGACCACTAGACCAATGACGCAGTTGTATATCTAACAACATAACTACGAATCTACACAAAATAAAACAGGTGGCTACGCCAGGTTGGATGCACAAGGCAGAGGCCTGCTGTGGTGCAGCTTGGGAGTGGTCTAAGTCCATACCCAACAGTAGACGACGGTAGGCGAGTGGATGAATATGAAAGTCTCTGTCGAGACTTCGGCGACCGCGGGCAGGAAGCTGAGGCCGCGGAGGGGGCGCTCTATCTGCGAGCGCGCACCGGCCGGCCCGGCACTGCATCATCGTCCACCGAGCGATTCATTACTCCTATTTTTTTCGCCTATTTCAAGTTAATTAAATTTAGTTATTGTGTTCAAAGATCTTAATATTATACAGTCCACTATATATCAATACACCGCGTTTTAATCCTCTCAACACCCTGAGGATGTCACCCATTCCTCTTTAGTCTCATTTTACCCATTGCACGAAACTAAACATGAATTTTACAATCCTTCTGTATTGAGTTAGCGGAATGAACATTTTTTTCAATACTGACAAAGACAGAAAGAAAATTTAAACCCTACGTAATTCTACACTCGGTGCAAACATAAAATAATCTTATTTTCGTACTAATACTAGGATGAAAAATGCAGCACCCCATGGATTTAAGCAAAAACCTTCATATCACTTCACATGTAAAAAGGTTTGAAAACGCTCACAAGCAAAAACAAAAGAAAGGCAAGGCGACACAAAAAAATTAAGGCACTAAAAAACACACTTTCAAAGGAGCGGAGCTACAGGATTGTAGATAACTATCTAGAATTCAGAAGCAAGCAAAGTCTTTGAAAAGCTTTGGCGGACTCAAATCTTCGTGTTTCTTTTTCTCTGTGTTAGCGGCCTAGTTCCGGAGTCTTTCCTTAACAAGCACTATTAGCAGTGCCTCAAAGAATGGATAACTCGTCCGTGTCAGGACGTTAAGTAGTGAAACATGTGCCTAGAATTTGGAAGTAATGTTCTGGAAAATTTTCAACGAGCTTATGGCGAAATAACAACAGCAACTAAGGTTGATGTTCAGGTTAGGCCACGCCTAATAAATGCCGCGATAATTTCACCATTTTATTTTGTGTTTTGTCCTGTGCTTTTTCTTTCTTCTTTTTCTTTTATTTGTAGATCTTTGACAGTAGACGCAAAGACACAAACATGAAGCAAGTGATGACGCCAAGCGCACATTTGGCACGGCCGGTTGAAAAAAAATATTCTAGTACGCGCCTTTCACTTCGCTACTTGCAAGGTCTAGGTACTAAGTAAACTAGCAGTCAGAGCGTTCACAGCCTTAGTACGCATGTTAACAACTCAACATTGATAGCTTGAATTAAAAAAAAAACAATTGAAAATCATTGAGTTGTATAAAAAGTTATGTTGGTGGTCTCTGATGTTTCATTCTTTCCCTGAACTGTGTCGGACTCGATAGCAAATTTGATATTAAAAAACAATACTTCCTGCAAAAAAATACCAACTCCCAAAAAAAGTCTAAAATGAGTTATTCGGAAGTCGGAGACATTGTTTATTTCATTGACTTTTTGCCACCGACTTCCGAAAGTTTCATAAAAAGTGTCTAAACAGGCAATATCGCTGATGATCCTTCAGCCACTCTTCAGTTCCCTTCAGAGCCAATACTAAACGTTCTAGTGGCCTCTTTTATTATATCGGCAATATTCAAAGACGATTGATAAATGCAGAGATCGAATGTCAGAAGTGTCGGGTTCACAGTACTCAGGAGTTAATGCTCTGCCTTAGTTTAAGTATTGGTTTTAGCGCTGTTTTATCTTTGAATGTTCACACCAGTTGCTTTCGTCTGTTAGTTTTATAGTGGAATGGCATGAGTTGGGGTTTAAAGGTTTCGAATGAAGTATTTTATTCGTTGAAGTAAATGCACTAACTGATTTTACAGGCTGTTATTTAATCGCACCCGTTTTTTTTGGAATTGTTTATTTTAATTAATTGATTATCTGCAGTAAACGTATAATTCCAGGAGGGTAAGGTTAGGTTAGTCGTCATTTATAGCAAAACTTCACGTCTGTAATTTCTGAAGACTTACGGGTTGTACCTCGGTAGCTATCACTAAATGTAATCTGATAAGTTTTTAAAATTTTCTCTAATTGAATAAATAAATAGAACAAGATGTTTGTGCCACGTTTCAATCCTAACTCAAAAGAAATTATAAGGCTTGATGTAAAACTTGTAAAAGCATTTTCAAGTTTTCAAATGAAATAGTCTGCTTTTAGTGCACTACAAACATACAATATTCATTTCACACCATAAAACTTTTCGAGAAATCCCACCATACATTCACCCAACCCACATGCAGAGAATTCCAAGCAAACAAACTATGATCATAAGACTTAAAGTAATTTTGGCGCAACGCAGTACAGGCTTCGTAAATTTTGAACGAACCAACTTAATTGCTTGGTGCAATGAAAGAGTTGGCTTGCTCGCGGTGTCAGCGGATGGGAAATATTAATACCTCTAGCATCACGCGAAGCTTTCGCGTCTATTAAACTTTCAGGAACTTGAATGCTTTTGAATTGCGGTGATTTTAAGAAGTGAGGTAAATTAGGAGTAACGATTTTTTTGGTTGAGCTGGAGTGAAGATGTATTTCAGTTTTTACGTGATTGAACTTTACCTTTAAGGGGCCGGCGGAGCATGCATATTTCATACAAACGCAATACCAAAATAAATTGTAAATGTAACATATTCTTAAGGTAGTGTGTATTTATTTCGATTGGATTACAGAATATATAGGTTCCCAAATATATATTTTGAAAGGACAATGGTATAAAGACGAGATAATGAGGAATTTAAAATTTTAATAGAAAACTTATTTTTCTCATAACTCTTGTTTAAATCAATATCCAATCAAATTTTATATTTGGGAACCTAGATATTCTGTAATCCAGTCGAAATAAATACACACTACCTTAGGAATATGTTACATTTACAAATTATTTTGGTATTACGTTTGTATGAACTACGTATGCTCCGCAGGCCTTTTAAGGGCTAATTTAAACTGCGTTTAAGTATTGTCTGTGTAAAAATGTTCACTGTTAATTGCCTAGCCTTTTCCGAAATATGTTGCACCATCATTTCGCCGGTTATGTTTAAGTGCCATGTAATAGAAAATGAGCTTATTGCCATCAACTGAGCACGAATCCATACTCCATGGCTGTTGTGAGATATTAATTATGGAAAACCCAAGAATTTGGTCCACCCGGGAATCTAAACAACGAGGTGAAAAATTACGTTGATATTGTGCAAAAGCAATCCAATAAACCTCTCAGCTTAAAAAGAACATGACAAACCAATGCATCAACAAAACAGCAACCCAAACAAAAATCAAGCTGCAAGAAAAACATGTTTGCACACTGTGCACAAAATCAATCTCCTCTAGACACAAAACAAAAATCTATTACTGGATGAAAAACTAAAGCAATATTCTCGCAATTTAAAAGCGGGTAATGGAAAGGTATCCATTTGAGATCGGCGCAAGTACAAACAGGGGGGTTAGGTTAACGAAGCGGCCCTTGATTGCTTTTTAATAGGTACCGGTATCACCGGAGCGCGGGACTCTAAACCTGATAGGTGTTCGTACTCGTTTTTTGATACGTGATACGAGGTTTCTATTACTTTACAGCGTTCTGTTTGCGTCTGGTTTTTGTAGTTTAAAATATGGCAGGAATTAAATGAAAGACATCATTGTAGGCCAATCATAAGAGGCCTGCGGAGTAAGCGTAGTTCATACAAATGTAATACCAAAATAATTTGTAAATTAAACGTATTCTTATGGTAGTGTGTATTTATTTCGATTGGATTACAGAATATCTAGGTTTCCAAATATACATTTTGAATGGACACTGATTTAAACAATAGTTATGAGAAAAATAAGATTTCTATAGAAATTTTAAATTCCTCATATCTCGTCATTATATGATTGTCCTTTCAAAATATATATTTGGGAACTTAGATAGTCTGTAATCCAATCGAAATAAATACACACTACCTAAAGAAAATGTTTGATTTACAAATTATTTTGGTATAACGTTTGTATGAAAGACGCATGCTCCGCCGGCCCCTTAATTACTGGAATTGGATTTTATGTATAACGTCAAATTAAATTGCGATACGCTTCTTGTGGTTATTTATTTAAAAAAGTTATTAAAAAACTTAAAAACGCGACTGAAAAAGCAGAAAATAAACATAATTTAAATTAAACTAAAGTTGGAATCAGGCCGGCCATTTGAATATAAATTTCTGAAAATGGAATGGGCCCCGCATCGTCAAACACACAACCTTGCTTTTGGGCTGCACCACGGCCGGGTAAAACTTGAAATAGCACCTGTGTCTTTTATAATTATTTTTGTACCTACAGTATGGCAGTTGTAACACTTCAAGTGTAGTTCGTTAGTCTGGTCTAGCGTCCAATGAATTTTCAAAGGTATAAGAGGCCATCATACTACTAACTTGCGGCGTTTTTGTTACTACTAACTTGCGGCTTACATTCCTTATATCATCGCGACCATGGAACTAGCAACAGCGTCGAAATATAGTTGGAAGTTATCCCGTAAGTGACAATATAAGTTTAGATAAGTTATGGAATCAGGCGTTACTTTGCGGAAATCCATGGCATTAAATGCTATGAAAAATATTTAGTTTCCGTTTTCTATAAGTTTAGTTTTAAACCGTGAAAGCTTAAAACAGTGTTTACATATGAACTTCGGCCATATTTTTATTCCGTCGATTTCAAAGTTTTGTTCAAACATTCCTTCTTTTAAATTATCAATCTGTTAAAGTGTATTGTAGCAATACCCACTATTTCTTAAAACAGCAATAAAATAAATTCCCTATGTGTACGGAACACATATCTCTAACTCACCGACGCTCCGGGCCGACAACCGTTTTTCTCTGACGTCACACGATGTCCCCTTTTTATCAACAATTAATTGCCTGTTCCCGTCTCGTCTCCAGTTTTTATTTTGTACTTTTGTACAGCTTAATTTGTCAATAGGGAATATGCAAGAAATACAAAACTAGTTTTGTTTATTAAAAATGCCTTGTATTGGCGCTTATAAACATTATGGTGCGCTAGTTTAAGTTTCTAATACATCACTTATTTTATAATTTATTGTTTTATGTAGCATGTTTTTGGTGAAACGGAACGCACTCTCAAAACATGTCATCCTCGATAACGGCGGTAGTGACATCAAAATTCGTATGTCAAAAAATAACTTTTAATTGAAATGTAAGTTGCACTACGATTTTATTATAATATCGTTATCGCAATTTTTGGCACAAAGCACATACAATTAGTAAAATTACTTCATTAAGGCCAAAAAATTGACGTAAACAAGGTAGATTTTGATAAATGACGTCAAAGTATGGTCGCGACAGTCACGGACGTTTGAACTGTCATAGAAAATTGCAGGAGTTTAGTATTATTTTTAAGCGACAAGCAGTAGTTGAAATAACCAAACCCATTTTACCCAGACCGGGTAAAATGGGGTTATTGGGATCTTTTATAAAGAATTTCTCAGTTGCAGCCACGGAGTCTTCATTCGCGCCTGGTTGATGGCAATAGGGTCCCCCCTATTAAATGACCTTTAAATATAACTGGTGCAATACACCAGTAAGAAGGACCTTCTCTGTCTAAGGGAATTATGATGATAACATTATAAAACATATGTAAACGTGTATTTATAGCGGATTTTTACCTTTTATGATGATAGTTAGATTATGTTAGGATTTGTCCTGTCACTGTTTTGAGCTTTCACGGTTTAAAACTAAACTTATGTTGTCACTTACGGGATATCGGGAGCTCAAAATAATAAATAATCACGGAAGATATCCCGTAAGTGACAATATAAGTTTATGTTAGGTCATTTGCGAATTAAACTCAAAGCATTAATTTCTAATAGTTACAGTCATTTTTTTGAATTGCCAAAAACAAAAAATTTGCAATCGTCTGGCCACAAGGAATAATAACTGTGAAAGGTCTGTAGAATAGCCCACTTTGCGGTTTTATCTGTCAATAAAAGTGAGTGACATTTTTTGAAGGTCGTTTAAAGTTTTGACTTTTGATTTGATTCGAATAATTATTAGTGAAATTAGAACTTAATTTGAGTTTTAGTTGTAACGGGGCATAATTTCAGTCGGGCGGTTAAAGCGGTTTTTAATTAGTTTTCTATATAAATAATTGATTCATCAGGTACAAATTAAACAGTTATCGTATTCATTGACAACTTTTTATGCCACGTTCTATATGTCTTCCGACAGATAATCGTAATACTCACATTAGATAGAAGAAAGAAAGAATCCCACCAAAAACATTCTGTAAAAAACTAGCCAAGTCTCGATGGAGCTGCTTGTTTATCTCTAAAAAGTAATGAAATATAGACAAAGTCGTGCAAAGTCTAAGGTTCCTTACTGCAATTTCTTTATTATTATAGTCAATTTTGTGTGACTTGGCCGTTGAACATTCTTTATACGTTAGTGGGTGGGTACCTACAAGTCAATTTTGTAGTTACAATAGATATAACATTACGTGTAAACAAAATTAATGTTCAACGGCCAAGTCACACAACATTAACTATAATAATAAAGAAATTGCAGTAAGGAACCTTAGACTTTGCACGACTTTGTCTATATTTCATTACTTTTTAGAGATAAACAAGCAGCTCCATCGAGACTTGGCTAGTTTTTTACAGAATGTTTTTGGTGGGATTTCACTTCTTTTTGTAGAAACGTGGGCATATTGATTTATTTTATTAGATTTTCTTATTTGACACATATTTTTTTCAGTAGTAGTTTTTTTATTATTACAAATCTCTCTTTTCTTTTTTTCCGGTTCAGATTATTGTATACAGTAGCAACAGTTTTTCGTATGGCCCATTCGCGTTCATTATTTATTCTTTTAGACGGTAAATTTCTGAAAGATCGGCGCGGTATTTACGCCTAAGCCGGTTGTATTCGGTGATCGCTGAAGCTTGAGCTTTTATACTCTTGAAGTCAACATTTATGAGGTGCACCCCATGAAGATTGGTTACTCGTGAAAGCGCCACGTAGGCTTGGCCACAAGAGAATATGGAGGTGCCAATGTCCATGAGGGCATTTTTTAGACTTAGACCTTGGCTATTGTGAATTGTTAGGGCATACGCCACACAGATTGAGAATTGTTCTCTGTACACGTTTACCCGGGGTATGATCTCAAATTTTGACTTATTAGGCAATAATTCGTGAATCAAATTATTAGCGAATTTTCGAAGTACTGTTTCTTCATAAAATTCCTAAGCTATTCAAATCTTCGAATTGTTATAATAACAACCTGCTAACCTTAGCAAACCTCACGAAATAATAAGCGAAATCAATGAAATGCAAATAATTCCTCCTAATCCCTAGCAAACGTTTTCAAGCGCAGTAGAAGAATGTCGTAAACGACTGTAACGCGGCCGGTTGCCACTTCGCCATACCTATAAGGTTATCGGAAAAACAAACGTAAGCTCGTTTTAAAATACAGTCAGCGCCATCTAGCGACGTTTGCGGGTATGCCACTCTTAGTCCAATGCATTATATTTTGACAAAATTGTGAGCGAATTTACTCATCATCATCATCATCATCAGCCTATTAATATTCACACTGCTGGGACACAGGCCTCCTCTCTATGCGAAATTAATATTTTAGTGTAATTTGTTTATTTAATTTGTGTAATGTTCGAGTAGAATAAAGTTAATCGTTCGACTATTTCTTCTTGTAAACTTGTAAGTATAGGTAAGTATAAAAGCCAGTCGAGTCTTATCCAGAGTTTTCCTTTAATTTTATTTATATGCGTATTAAAAGCAGAAGGGGAGGCATTCGCCCAGCAGTGGGACGCTATAGGCTAGATTAAATTAGAAGATGTGTCCCACTACGCTGGATTTTTGCAATGACAGTCGATATTTTTTATGTACCAATAGTAGAACGGCATTACCATATCTATACTAACATTATAAAGCAGAAGAGTTTGTTTGTTTGTTTGGTTGAATGCGCTAATCTCAAGAACTACCGGCTCGAATTGAAACATTATTTTTGCATTGGATAGTCCATTTATCGAGGAAGGTTATAGGGTATATAACATCACGCTGTGACCAATAGGAGCGGTGCAGCAATAAGAAATGTTGCAAGCGGGAAATTCACGCGAACGAAGTCACGGGCAGAAGCTAGTCTCTAATACAGCTGGGACCAGCTGAGAGTTCTTCATCAGACACTTCAGACCTTCGATTTTTGACATCAAATGAAGCGGCCAACCATGTTGAATATTTTTTGTAAAGGCGGTATGTCGATCTCTCTAATAGTTTGGTTGGGCTCTTGTGTTTTCTAATCAGGGTCACCAGGTACTCTAGATCTTCGATTATCCTAGTTTTTATAGTTTTCCCTTTATGTGGCCATTAAACCCTAGCTCTGTACCAAATTTCAGCTCTCTGAGTTTATGGGAAGTACTAGTTGTATTTTGATGATCATGAGTGAGTGAGTGAGTGAGTGTCATAAATGCGAAACTTTGCTTTCGCTTAACTTCAGAAGTAAATGACCTACAGACTTGAAATTTTGGATTTTAAGTATGTAATTATAGCTTACTGGATGACGAAAATTTCTGCGTTCTGGTCTTATCCAGAGGTTCTCAAATAGGGGCCTGAAAATGCGGCGAAATGGTTCCAGTAAAGGATGGTACGGCAGTGTTTGCTTCGCGCTCGACTTGGCGGGGGCACTGCCGTGCCCCCAGATTGTTAATTTGACGTCAGTACATTAGGCAGGCACACAATAATATTAAAAAAAGTTACAAAACAGAACGAAATAAAAAGTACCTATGTACTGTGTGCCTCACGGCTGCGCAAAAAAAGGTCCATTTCAGCATTCATGCCAGACAGGTGATGTTGTCTGACGCTGGTCTTCCAATGAACCTTGAGGAGGTAAGTGACAGACAGAAAACAGTTTTAAAGATCGCAAATATTTGTCAAATATTTTTTTTATGTTTTATACATTTTGCAATATTACTCTATAAAAATAAGAAATATGGTTAACTAGCGAACTAAAATATTGATTCTGAAATATTTCTAATGCCTTTTCTGCACATGAAACGGTTACAACATCAAATTCGGTGTCTTAATAAAATTGCAATACACTATTCTAGTTAACCAGTTAGCCTCATTTCTTGTTTCCTTACAGTTGTATTGCCAAATTAATTAAAAGAGGTAAATATTTGACAGCTATTTGCGACGTTGCTAAATTTACTCAAAATATTCAGGTACAAACATGCACATTGTTTTCATTAACATAAAAAAACCACACAAAGAAAATCAATTTATTAAAATCAATCCATCAATCAGCACCAAAACACAACATCGCACTTCAATACAAACCTCAAATCAATGACCATTACTTCAAATACGACAGCACAAAAACACACAAAAACGCAATTACACTGAACAACAGGACAAAATGGCCACAGTGACCAGTCTACACCACTGCCATTACCATTTGCCGACCAATGTACGACATGGGCACCGCAAAGAGGTATAAACAAAACAGTTTAAATGCCTGTGTCATTATAAAACATTTAGCGGCACGGAATATTACGATTTCAACGGAAATGATGTTCTGTGTACGTGTGTGTGTGTCTGTGTGTGTGTAATTATTGTAAATGTCTCTGCATATGGTTTGGTTATGAGTTGATAGTATAAATTTTTAAAAGCTGGATTATGAGCGCAATGTCGCGCGATTTATTAGGGTTCCGTAGCCAAATGGCAAAAAACGGAACCCTTATAGTTTCGCCATGTCTGTCTGTCTGTCTGTCTGTCCGCGGATAATCTCAGTGACCGTTAGCACCAGAAAGCTGAAATTTGGTACCAATATGTATATCAATCATGCCGACAAAGTGCAAAAATAAAAATTTAAAAAAACATTTTTATTAGGGTACCTCCCCCAGACGTAAAGTGGGGAGCGATTTTTTTTTTAATTTTGACCCTGACGTGTGATATATTGTTGGATAGGTATTTAAAAATGAATAGGGGTTTTCTAAAATCATTTTTTGATAATATTAATATTTTAGGAAATAATCGCTCCGAAAGTCAAAAACAATGTGTCCCCCCCCCCTCTAACTTTTGAACCATAAGTTTAAAAAATATGAAAAAAATCACAGAAGTAGACCTTTATATGAACTTTCTAGGAAAATTATTTTCAACTTGATGAGTTGAATAGTTTTTGAGTTATATAGCACTTTTTCAAAAAAACGCAAATGATAACTTTGTTTTTCATACAAATACTATGAAAAACAAAGTTATTTTTGCTGACGAAAAATGTTGGTATTTTTAATGGTCTGGGAAGCTACGGAACCCTACAGTGAGCGTGGCCCGACACGCTCTTGGCCGGTTTTATTTAAATTGTTTGAGGGTTCTTGACCGAAATCACATCAACTTGTGTCCTGATTTGACGCAATATTTACACAATTATTGAAGGTACGAGTATCAGTTAAAATGAAGTTACCTATGTCCAAAGCTCAAAAAAAAATACGTTTCCTTAATCAAAAAAAAATATAGCCGAAGAAACTAATTTAATTAAGCCGTGTGTCCTTTTTAATTTTTCATCGATAAAACTGACGAACATCCATCCTCTAATGGGTTCTATTTAACCTTTTTGGATTTTGTGTATTTGAATTTTCAGAATAATAAGCGCTGCAGCTCCTGGTACGAATATAAATATAAAAATAAACAAGCAAATAAAGAGCAGCATGGTCCTTTCTGAGAAGGCTGTTGATGGAAAACCTTTGAGAAACTGCCTTTGCCAATTGTATAAAAAATTAAAGCAATGGCATTAGTTCAGATTAAAGCTACGTTAGGAGAGCAATGCACTCAAACTCGCGTCAACTGATTGTCAAATTGATTAAACGAACCAAGAGCATCATTTTATTTGCGTTTAGTTTTGACGTGTCGATGATCCTCGTTTCAGAAACTGCACGATTGACGATTTATTCTTCGTTCGGCCCACTGATTTCGTCCCACACAACATAATCCTGGTTCGTCCCAAACAATTTTCTTCCTTCGTCCCAAAACATATTCTTTATTACTTTATTCCACTTCGTCCTATTTTAAATTTCTTCTACGGCCCACATTTTTTTTTTTGTGGAATAGGACAGAGTAATATTTATTTCCTTAAAACATGGTATAAAAGATGGTCAAAAAAAAACAATAGCATATAATTATGTTTTTGCTTATCAGTGATAAGCGTACAAAATTTTCAAGACAATTGTTTGTGTAGGCCAAACTTTATTTATTTTGAAAAATTAAACGAATTCCTTTTCAAATTCTCATTCGTCATCTTCTTGACAAGTTTGCTCTCACAGTCACTACAATGATACAGCTGACATTAGCATTTACAAGTGTGGCGGAATATTGCTCACAATAAAACGTCGGCCGCTCGAACCCGGCCTTGATGGCGAAACGCGATAGATTGGGACTTGACAATTATAATGGTGGAGGCGGACGATTTTACGACTTTTGCAATATTTAACTGAAGGGTTTTTTTGAGCGTCTTTTTTGCTGAAAAAGGAGTTTTGTCGTGATTGAATTGTTAAGGGTAAGTACCGTTTGATGGTACAATAACTTGTTTCGTTATTTATTATGCTGTAGATTACAAGTTAAAAGTAACTGGACATAGGTACACAGATTTTAATACTTATTTTTAAATATTAACTATTCTACAAGGAGTTAAATGTTGCAATAGATTTTTACTACATCTAGAACTGATTATTCGGTGTTATTATTATATTAATTATTGCATTTCATACTCAATATTTTAGTACTCTTGTAAGCCATAATAATTATCTTATCTCCATACAGTAATATTGCGAAATTAATGAGAACAGGTAAATATTTGACAAATATTTGCGAGGTTGTCAAGTTTCAGCATGCGCCTTCTTAAGCATTTTTTGTCATGGTTTATTCACTTACTTGCACTTCCCCAAATTTCGGATCTATAAAAGAACTTCTTATTATGACAAGAGGCCTGTGTCCAAAGGCACAGTAATACCAGCCGGTATTATTATTATTATTTTGTTATCGGCATAACTAAATGTGTTATGCCTGTATCAGAAAGTAAAGTTATCCAGTAATGTTGTTATGATAGGTCAGGCTTTCCTTACTACACAGTTATAACTTACGTCACACTTTTATGTACCCAGAGAAGTTTTGTTTACGCCGCTGGGAGCCAAGATTGTGTTGTCACACTGACTGCAATATTTATATGACATCCTTGCAAAGATCCCGGAGCCAGAGATACATGGCATCGTAATTTTATGTGGGAAAAAACTCAAAATAAAATAGTAAGATTGGCTCTAAAGTGAGGTACAGAACTCTTTGTAAAATTATGGGCTTCAGCAATTTATCGTCCCAATTACAATTCAAATTCACAATAGTATACATTATTTCGTGGTTTTTAATAAAACGATTGAATTGTCAATCATCGAAACACGAAAACCAAAGAGCATATTATAACTTTTTGGTGTAATGGTATAATTATCTGGGAGTCCATGCTTGCTAGAATATATTTTATAAGTGTGCGTGTCGATTGCCTAGCAAAAAAGGACACTCAAAGAAATCTTTAGAGCTATTTGATTAGTTTGGTTATTTAAAAAAACTTCTTAGATTAACTACTACATTTTTGTATTAGTGTACCTTCATGCAATAGTTTGTCTATATTTTTTAATAATAAATGGACCTACTCTTGAACTCAATCTAGTCCTGAGGACAGTGATAAGGTCGACGACGAGCGACCTAACCCAAAAGAAGCCTAAAATGTATAAAATGGATGCGAATAAAATCACAGACAACAGATAGTAAGTAATAGATAACTCTATTGCTGTCTTCCGTATAACAAAATGTTCCTCTTAAACGAAGGGGTACATCCTTACCCCATTTTCCGCATCCCAAAACATATCATTGCGAATATCTCACAGTGTTTCGCTTAACCCAACATATAGGAGACAGGGGCCATGTTTACGACGACTTTAAGGCCTTACGCCCTTCTTATAAAATAGCTGAGCGACGGCGCTTGTGTACGAGGCCGCTAAACTGATGGGTGGGCGGATTTGTGATGATTGTGCAGCTATTTTGTTGTGTGTTACATAGTTTGGATATAGATTAACTTGTGAAGATTCTGCTTCTTTGTTGAAATCTTATTGGAATACCACATTTTTAGTTTGTGACGTCTCGTCTACAGTTTGGTTTTAGTTGTTACTTATCTGTACGGTAGCGAAGTTTTCACATTCATTAATATAAATATCTCAAAGAAGTTTCACATGCCTAACCTAGTTTGTTGTGAACTTTCGAACACGCAAGAAAATCTAAAACTTGCACGAATTACGAATAACAAATAAAATATATTTTACGCAAACAGATAACTTCAAAAATTTCAACATAACTTAAGGTAGAGAAACCTTTATCTTTTGGCGGGAGTCATCATAGAAACCAAAACCACCATTGAATATGTGTTTTCAGTACGTTTTTGACAGACCGTTGAACAAATTAATGATTACCAACAGTGTTCTAATGGCAATGTCATACAAGTACCAAAAGACCCAAGGTCTTTTATGTTATTTAATTTATTAATGTTCAGGGTATTTCAAATTGTAACGATTCTACAATGTTCAACAAGTCCAAAAATTTCGCATGCTTAAGGCGACTACAAGAGCTAAACGCGAGTTTTATAATGCCTGAAAGTATATGATTCACTGCAGTAAAAAAAAAACAGAAAAATATATGATATTCTTCAGGATATATGCTAGTATGACAGTGTTTTGAAAACATAAAACAATTAATTTTACTCGATAGAAAAAAAATTACGAACTTAACTCTATAAATTTCTTTTTAACGAGTAAAACCATACTAAAATACATGCGATCATTCTGATTTTTTGGCAAATAATTTTACGAGCAACATATTAGCATGATAGTCTTTTATTTGTTTAGTCCAATCCATAGATTTTTTATAAATCAATCCACACCATCACCACTCATTTCGCACTATTCGGCCCGCAGTGACTGACGTAACAACCACTTTGTAGTGCAAGCTGATTAGAACTTTATTCTAACAGTATCATAGACGAAGTTTGAACCACCACAAATAGAGTTGCTAATTTAGCTCATGTAGTCGCCTTAACCTACTTGTGAACTTGCAAACATGTGAACACTAACATAATAATCTCGCGCGGTTACATTATTAAGTACACCTATTAAAGTAAGTATTACGCAAAAATCATGTATTTATTTATTAATAGGAGCACTAACAGCTATAACAGATAGAAATAATTGTATAATTATGTAAAACAGAGAAAATTAAACTTCCTCAAGAGTGAAAACAGAGAGAAGAAAAAGTAGTAGATATATTAGGATCACTAACATCATCTTGCAAAACTAACACGTTTTCTAAAAACTATCTCTGTCGACAGTCATTTTCTCCTTTTTCTTTCATATCATTCCTCACATAATCCATACATAGTTCCCTTGGTTTTCCTTATTTTCTTAGAATTACTAATAAACACGATACAAAATTAAATAAACAGGTACAAAGGCACTAATCATACTGAAAAATATATATATATATATATATATTACAAAATTTTATGATCTATTGATCAAGGCAAGTCAATGATCAATGCTCGTCTTCTCTATGTTATAATAGAACAAAACAAACCTTCAAACAATTTTGTAAACAGAAAGGTACCTATCAAAATCAATAAAGTCCACAGTTTAAGCGTTTACTCCCTAGCCGGTTGTCATCGCTGATTGCTTTTTCAATTAAATTTGGGAACGCGATACATCGACGGTAACAATCGCTGTTAGACCAAATTGGATACCGAGACTCGTTGCTTTCAGGATCTGAGTGCTCACTTTAACTTCTAATAAAAGTCGAGCAAATTTTCAAGTATTGGTTGTGTCCATGGAAATATGTGTTTAAACGATTCTCCATCCGCCTAGCCTTTTCCCAACTATGTTGGGGTCGGCTTCCAGTCTAACCAGATGCAGCTGTGTATCAATATTCTGTATGGAGCGACTGCCTATCTGACCTCCACAACGTAGTTAGAACTGGGTTATACGATACCCCTTGGTAAAAATGGTTGTCAGACTTTCGGGCTACTGACTACCAGCGACTGTCAAAGATCTACAATTGACTGCCGGGACCAAAGCCTTAAAGTGCTTTGGCACGGAGGCACGGAGGAAAATCGGTATGTAATGTGTTTAAACGATTGTGCGTAGAAAATTTGAAAAGTTTATTTTATTATACCTTTGCAAATTACTTGACCATTAAGTATAGTGTTGCGGTAGTTGCGCTTTTCATGTCCTGTAAAGTGTGGGATTACTTTGGAGACTCGTGGGCTTGGGTCATGGTCTAGTCAAGAACATCCCATTCACAATGAGTAACGGAAGTATTGAGTTGACTACAATTTTTAAGAATTAAAATTTTACTTAACCTTAGACGGAAATTACGGATTTTTCATACTCCTCCGCTATACTTTCTGATTAATTTCGTTGCGGGATCCAAGACAGTTAAATTCATTCTCTGGGACTTCGTCTACAGTTGCAGTGATTTGGGAATAGTGTGGTGGGATTGTCCCAAAAAAAAACTTAGATGTCACTTTCAAACGATTACTTTGAAAACCGTGAAAAATCATTGGACCCATGGGCATTATTGCTACACACATGCCATGTCTTAACATGAGAATTACGACTGACAGGAATCTAGACTAGTGACTTTTGGTTTTCATGATTTGATGTTTTTTAGGGTTCCGTAGCCAAATGGCAAAAAACGGAACCCTTATAGTTTCGCCATGTCTGTCTGTCTGTCTGTCTGTCTGTCTGTCTGTCCGCGGATAATCTCAGTGACCGTTAGCACCAGAAAGCTGAAATTTGGTACCAATATGTGTAGTATAATATGTAGGTAGGTTTCTATATTATGTTATGTACTTGAAGGTACTAGAACAATAAATCAGTGTTCAACCGACATTCGTGTGTTTCACTATATGGTGACAGCGGTTTTCAATAAAATTCGTTATTGGTGGTCTATTTCTACTTAATTCGATAAAAAACTACTTTTATTCGTGAAGAAAGTGATAAATAACAATTAAGAAATATGGAACACGCGCGTCCTCCAGCAGAACTGTTTTTAGAAGGCGGCCCCGCCACGCGGTCTGATGCGTGGCGCAGGTGGAAAAGTTGTTTAACGTATTTCTAAAAGCCTCTGGAGTGAGCAAGGAGCCCAAGGAAGTACAGGCTTCTCTGTTGGTGAACCTCGTTGGATCAGCGGGTTACGAGATTTTCACTACTTTTACCTATAGTGAGGGTGAAAGTGAAGATGACATCGGGTGTCTGTTAAAAAAGTTTGATGATCATTTCGGTACAAAACCGAATATTACCGTGTCGCGGTACAAATTCTTCACACGTAGCCAGGAAGAAGGAGAAAACATAGACCAGTATGTGACGGCATTACGTGTGCTGAGTCAGTCTTGTGAATTCGGTGACCTTCATGACAGTCTGATCCGAGATAAGATCGTGTGCGGGATTACAAGCAACAAAGTAAGAGATCGTCTACTGCGTACAGATGAGTTGACTTTGGCCAGGGCGATACAAATCTGTCAGGCGGCAGAAATGTCGCAAGAGGAAAGTCGATGCATCGACGGCGCCTCAGAAGAGATGCAGGTGAACGCGGTGAGGGCGCGAGGCGGCTCGCGGCGATCCACCGGTAGGCGAGGAGCGCGGCAGCGCGGTGGCGGCGGCGCCGGCGGCGCTAGGGCGCCCGCAGGCGGCGGAGCGCGCGCCCCCTGCGCCACCTGCGGCAGCGGCAGGTGCGTCGGCGACGAGCGGTGTGCGGCGACAAGTGCGATATGTTTTGTGTGTGATAAAAAAGGTCATTTTTCTATGGTGTGTCCACAAAAAGTGCAACAAAACAAAAAGGTGTATGATTTATGTGCGCGGTCGGAAATTAGTGACGATTCGAGTGACGAGTTATTCTACGTGAATACCGTAGATGAGGACAAAAAACTGAGTAAGTCTCATAAAGAATGGATTGAAAATATGAAATGTAACGGTAAAAAATTAGTGCTAAAAATAGATACCGGTTCAATGCTTAACGTTATCTCTAAAGCAGAATATTTGAGGTTAGGTTTATCAATGAAAAATCTAAAACCATTTACTAAGCGCGTTCATTCATTTACTGGGAACCGGTTACCTATTGTTGGCACTGACAAGATAAATATTATTTTTAATAGTAATAGTTATATGTTGCCATTTGTAGTAGCGGATCTGAATTGTCAAAATGTTCTTGGCCTAGAAGGTAGTATTTTGTTAAAATTAGTTAAGTGTGTTAATGAAATAAACATTGAAGAGTATTCTGAATTGTTTGAAGGACTCGGAAAACTACCGGGCACGTATAGCATAGTCATAGATAAGAATATACAACCCGTTATTTGTCCTACTAGAAAAATACCGCTAGGATTGAAAGAAAAGTTGCACTTAGAGCTTCAGAGAATGGAAAGTCTGGGTGTTATAAGGAAAGTGTCTCATCCCACAGACTGGGTTAACACTATCGTTCTCGTTGCTAAAAAAGACGGCAGTATTCGAGTTTGTTTGGACCCGCGACCTTTGAACCGAGCGGTGCGTCGCGCTCAGTACACGCTTCCTACTGTTACAGAACTAGCTGTGAAACTGAGGAATGCATGCTATTTCAGTGTGCTTGATGCTAGGTGTGGATTTTGGATGGTGGAGATTGATGACGCAAGTGCGGATTTGTGCACCTTCGGTACGCCGTTTGGCCGTTATCAATTCTTGCGCCTACCATACGGTATCAATTGTGCTCCTGAAGTTTTTCACGGAAAACTAAGGCAGCACCTTGAAGACTTAGAAGGGGTCGAGTCGTTTATTGATGATGTCATTATTTGGGGTAGCACAAGGGAGGAGCATGACTTGAGGTTGGGTCGCTTACTGAAACGGGCAAAAGAAATAGGAATCAGGTTTAACCGTGAAAAATGCAAGTTTGGTGTTACTGAGATAACATACCTAGGTCATAAATTTGACAAAAATGGAATGAGGGCTGACGAGTCAAAGGTTAAAGCGGTCATGGAAATGCCATACCCAGATGATAGGAAGTCCTTGGAAAGGTTCTTAGGTATGGTTAACTACCTGTCCAAGTTTATACAGAACTATGCAGAATGTGTAAACGTCTTGAGATCATTATTGAAAAAAGAATCGGAATGGGTTTGGGAACAAAACCATACGGATGCGATAGACAAGCTAAAAAATAAATTGGCTACCGCTCCAGTGTTGGCGTTATACTCGCTGGTAGCGCCGATAGTGCTGTCGGTGGACGCGAGCAGCCACGCGGTGGGTGCCGTGCTGCTGCAGGAGGGCCGGCCCGTTGAGTTTGCTTCCATGACGCTCACCGACACGCAGTCGCGTTACGCGCAGATTGAGAAAGAGATGCTGGCAATAGTATTTGCGGTGGAGCGATTTCGTCAGTATATCTATGGTAGGTCGGATGTTACAGTTCACACTGATCACAAGCCACTCGAGGCGCTGTTCAACAAACCTCTAGTTTCAGTGCCGGCGCGGCTGCAACGTATGATGCTAAGGGTACAGGGGTATGAATTCAAAGTAGTATATACGCCAGGTAGATACATGTATATCGCCGACACCCTATCACGGGCCCCACTGAAAGACTTGCTGTTTGATCGCATTTCAGATGAGGTGGAAATTCAAACATGTTTTGTGATAGAAAACATACCTTTCAGCGACCAGAAAACGGACCTTATTTTAAAGGAAACTGAAGTAGATAAGGATAGTAACTTGTTAGCGAAATATATAGTCAACGGTTGGCCAAAACACAGACGTGACGTTCATGAAAAGGTAAACGTGTTCTGGCCCTATCGCGAAGTATTGAGTTACATAAATGGTATCATATTTAAAGGAGATTGTGTGTTCATTCCAAGGGGCTTACGTGAAGAAATGCTAGCGAGAGTGCATGAAGGGCATTTGGGCATAGAGAGGTGCAAGCGTCGCGCGCGAGAGGTGATGTTCTGGCCAGGCATGGCCGAGGACGTGGAGCGCGTGGTGCGCCGCTGCCCCGCGTGCGCGCTGCATGCGCCGACGCCGCGGCGCGAGCCACTCATGCAGCATCATGTGCCGTCACTTCCTTGGCAGAAGCTAGCTTCCGATATATTTGAATATAGAAAGAAATTATTTATCATATTAGTTGATTATTTTTCAAATTACGTGGAAGTTGGGGAGTTAACGAGCACGAGTAGTAAACAGGTGATAACTTTTTTGAAGGACCAGTTTGCGCGGCATGGGATTCCAGCGGAACTTGTTTCAGATAACGGCCCTGCATACAGTTCTCATGAGTTCAAAAAGTTCATGAGAGAATGGGAAATACATCATGTGACTTCTTCTCCACATTATCCACAATCCAATGGGAAAAGCGAACGGACAGTTCAAACTATTAAAAACATGTTAAAAAAATGTGTGGAATCTGGCCAAGACTTTCACATTAGTTTGTTAAATTTCAGAGCTACTCCTCGTTTCAATTTAGATTCTCCGGCACAAATATTAATGGGCAGGCGTATTAACACGAAGTTGCCAGTAAGTTCAAAGTTATTAAGCGAATCAGTCGATAAAGATCGTAATTACCGAGCGCTAATGGCACGGAGAGAAAAAGATAAACAATACTACGATCACTCTGCGAAACAGCTGCCATTGCTATCGTCAGGTGACAGGGCGACGCTGATAGATAAAGGATCAAGAAAACCGGTCTTGATAACTGCGCGTGCGTCGGAACCACGATCGTTTGTGGTGCAAGACGAGCACGGCCAACGTTACAGGCGTAGTAGACGTCACTTGGTAGCTCGTAGTGGTGTTTCAGGAAGTCCGGGCGTCGAATCTGGCCCATCTTCGAGATTAGCCACTTCAGTAGATCAACCCAACCTTGATCAGTCTCATGTATCAAAAGAAAAGAAATATAGACGACGTGAGATCACACCAAAGTTTGAGGAACAACTTGGTGAAGGTGAATCGTCTACGCCGGCACCGCCTGGAGATAGTGACAGTCCTCGAAACGATGCTTTTTCTGTAGTTCAACAAGGTCCAAACACTCGGTCCAAGGCTCGAATGCTGACGTCAATAGGTTATAACTTATTGTTTGGAACAAACAATGGAGAAAATTAGTGTAATGAATACAGAAATTAAAAATATAAACTTATATATCTTACTAATGAGCCAGTAGTACTTAAGTTATTATTTTATTGTAAGTAGCAAGTAAGTAGTAAGTAAGATACTGTTAGTATTGTAATACAACCTATTTTTCCCTAGCCGGACTCACCTGCTAAGTAAAGTAATTAATTGTATTCTTATAACATGACTTTAATGTTACCCAACAGGCTATCTATGCCGATTCATTAAGGTTCGACACCTAAGTACTACATCAAGCCAAGCATGGCATGTATGATGTAAGCGAGTAGGCAGTGTATCTACTATGTCGATTCATTTTAATAACATTGTTCTTGCATTGTTCTTCATTAATTTATTTTATTTTGAAAAGGGGAAAGATGTAGTATAATATGTAGGTAGGTTTCTATATTATGTTATGTACTTGAAGGTACTAGAACAATAAATCAGTGTTCAACCGACATTCGTGTGTTTCACTATAATATGTATATCAATCATGCCGACAAAGTGCAAAAATAAAAATTTAAAAAAACATTTTTATTAGGGTACCTCCCCCAGACGTAAAGTGGGGAGCGATTTTTTTTTTAATTTTGACCCTGACGTGAGATATATTGTTGGATAGGTATTTAAAAATGAATAGGGGTTTTCTAAAATCATTTTTTGATAATATTAATATTTTAGGAAATAATCGCTCCGAAAGTCAAAAACAATGTGTCCCCCCCCCCTCTAACTTTTGAACCATAAGTTTAAAAAATATGAAAAAAATCACAGAAGTAGACCTTTATATGAACTTTCTAGGAAAATTATTTTCAACTTGATGAGTTGAATAGTTTTTGAGTTATATAGCACTTTTTCAAAAAAACGCAAATGATAACTTTGTTTTTCATACAAATACTATGAAAAACAAAGTTATTTTTGCTGACGAAAAATGTTGGTATTTTTAATGGTCTGGGAAGCTACGGAACCCTACAGTGAGCGTGGCCCGACACGCTCTTGGCCGGTTTTTTTTAAATAAACTGTCGCTACTTACACCAGCGCGTTTTAGTTCTTGTAGCTAAGATCAGTATTACTCGTATTTATATTCCATAACTGGTTAAATACACTATTAAAACTTTGCATAACTCCTTGGGGCATGCTGGCGTGATGGTATGCTATTTACACCTGGAGCTTGCCCAAATTCAAACACGCTGTTTAAATATCCTTGCACAAACAAACTGTTGATGCTACATATCAATGATGCACGATCACATTGCATGGCAGTATATAAGCTTTATATATTCAACAACACTACCGCTGTTGTACATAATAAATGAAGTTTGTTGATACCGTGAAAATGATTGTTGTGCTGAATGTGTTAATTTATTAATTGATGTGTTTGAGTATAAGTTTATTATCTATGTGCTATAATATGCGCTAAAAGAGTTCGTGGCTAAAATAATAACAGGCGCTTGGGTCGATCTTGAGGTTAAGCCGTGCTTGCCTAGGTTGGTCTGTGGATGAGTGACCACCCTTACATACCGAGTTTCATCCGTCCCTCGGAAAGCACGCTAAGCTGTTGGTCCCGGCTGTCATTTGTATATCTTTGACTGTCGTTTCAGGTAGTCAGTGGCCCAAAATGTCTGACAACCAGTCTTACCAAGTGGCGACGAAGCTACGAAGTGGCGGAATACGATAGTATTTCCCAGTATTAACTGGGTTGCGGAGGTCAGATAGGCAGTCGCTCCATGTAAAATACTGGTATTGAGCTGCATCCGGTTAGACTGGAAGCCGACCCCATCATAGTTGGGGAAAGGCTTGGCAGATGATGCTATAACATGCGCTACAGCTTCTTTACATTAGCCTTATCCCTACAATGTTGGTGTCGGCTTCCAATCTAAACAGATGTAGCAGAATACCAGTATAGTCCATGGAGCGACTGCCATTGGTACTATTATCAGACTTTTGGATCACTGTCATACCTGTAACGACTATCAAAAATTTACAAATAACAGCCGGGACCAACGGCTTTACATCTTTTCAGAGGCACAAAGGAAACCCGATGTTATGATGGTCACTATTGATGATCAACCGGTTTATTAGTTAGACACGAGCTCTTCTTTCGTAGTTTCAAAACAGATATGTTACCCTTCATTTTGTTCTAGTTACAATAAGGTTGGTTTTTGGTTGGCTGTTAGTTGCAAAATAACTGTGAAATGACGTTACACCATTATCACCAGAGCCCCGTGTCTGCTTGTAATATAATAACCAGCTGTTCAAAACAGACTGGTCAAGTCTTAACTGCCACGGTTAATTTTAATTAATTTATTTTTAAGTTGTTGATTAAATCTTCTCTCTGGACGCTCTTAATGTGCACGTCACATCTACATCGTTCTCACATATATGTTTAATCACAACATGAATGACGTTACCAAGATTTTGTAACAATATTTTGATTTAAAAGAGAGTCCATATCATGGAGTTTCTTGCCCATTCATCACCATAGAGATATACGCCAGGGAATGGGCAACTACAGTACTTTCTCAAGTTATTATGCCTTGTGACATTCAAAACTGCCGTAATAGTCTAATTGAAATTAATGCTTTGAGTTTGAGTTTGAAAACATATTATGTACTTCAAAAAATAAAATGAGCTTTTCTCAACTATTCTGAACTGACAGAACCAATGTATCATCAAATAAACTTTCACTAAGAAAGACAGACCGGTCAGCTATGTTGTTAATTTTAATGATAACAACAAAATTGTTATTAGTGTTCGCCTCGTTGGTAGGTATAGTGGTCGCAAATTATCAGGTCTTTGGTTCGATTCCCATGTCAAGCAGTATCACTGGGCTAGCTTGCTCATTAGGATTTTACACTAAGCACCGTTTTTTTTTGTATTGGAAATCATCAAATGACCCCCTACTCTGGGCGGAGCCGGAAGGAGGGTCAGACTTTTACTGACTAAAAACCATCCATGTTCCTTCCTCGCCCTTTACGTTCTGGGGCCGCGGTATCTCTTTCGAACAGTACCGCAGCCCCGGCAGGTTCACTAAGCACCTGGAGTCTGGATTTGTGTTGTGATATGTCCCGATTGATGGCAAAGGTTTTGCCTCTATTACAGGTGACTTAAAATTAACTATGGCACCTTTTTAGACGTTTTTAAGTGCCCATCTAGGCCTATGTGAAATATAATAAATTTTGATTTTAATTAAATATGAGTGCAGAGCCGCTTGCTGCGTGTAAGTGTATTTGTTACAAACCTGACCTTATTCATTTCTCCAATAAAGGATATAACAAGTCAACATAAGTCCCTCTCAAACAAGCCCTCACGACTATCTAGCTCTGTACAAATGCCACTGGTACGACAGTCTCATTTGTCAAGGATGTCGCGATCCAACGACTCAGTGAAGTGATGGCTCAATAGCATTCTTTTTCATGAATAGACTTCAGTTTCAGCACGGTGGAAGTGACGAGTTTCATCTTTAGGGTTATAGAGATAGGGTTAATTTAAAATAATGTTTTTTTTTGTTATGCGCGTCTAGATTATCTTGCCACCTCTTTGCAATAAAAAGGATATAAAAGACATAAAAAAAAGACTAAGAATACAAGGATATAAAAAAAGATATTTTTTTACCACTTAAAAAAATAAACTTTAAAACAAAATCTCTGTGTTGGTAAAAAATTGTTTATAGGATTGTATTAGTATTAGGAAACCTGTATTTTTGAAATATCATTGTGGACACTAGAAGTCAAAAATTAAAGAAAGTTTATATTTCTTAAAAATGTTAACTTTTATCAACATATTTTCAATTTAAATAAAAAAACGCACCACATTATTATTATTATTTCCAATAAACAACATAGGCAAAATTAACCAACCAAAAAGTACCAAATAACATTCTACCAACACAAAAAGCCATTGTAACCTCTGAGGCGTGAACCGCTGACATTGCCTTCAGGAACCCGGTGAAAACGTAAACAAACATTTATTTACTGACAAAACAATTTTTCAAACGCTCCAAGTAAGCAAGGCGGCTCGACGAATGTAACCACTGAACCGCCCCGGTATCGTACAGGTGGGCGGCAGAAGCTTCAGTTGGTGTCAAAGTGTCATTAGAATTTTGGGGATTGGAATGGCTGCTGGCAACGTTGTAAATCCAAGTAATTTTAAAAAAGAGTAACCATAGAGTTTCTTTGCCGGTTCTTCTCCAGAGAAAACGTTCAACCTGAACCGAACACTTTTTTTCGCCATTTTTTAAGTGACACTTATGAAACAAAATACTTACTTATTTGTTGTTTAATGACTAAGTCGTACTAAGTTGTGTTTTTTCTTCAACAATCATACGAGTATAACGGACCGCCAAAGTTAAAAATTATCTGACAGTGTCTATGTTGTGATAAGTGTTGTGTGTTGTGTTGTGTGTTGTGTTGTGTGTTGTGTTGTGTGTTGTGTTGTGTGTTGTGTTGTGTGTTGTGTTGTGTGTTGTGTTGTGTGTTGTGTTGTGTTGTTGTTTATGTCCCTGTCTCTTGCAACCATTAAGTAGCAAGAGTGAGCAGGAATCTTTTGGGTACGTTCCACCGTGGACCTCAGGCGAGATTTAGGTGCAGGTCCAATTCTCATAAATAAGAAAAAACAATTTCAATATTATCATTGTAGACGATTACCAGATTGAAACTGCCCAAAAAATCAAAAAAAATCAAAAAATCTTTGTTCTTCTTTGTATTTTATATAGCTTTTGGCCACGGCTTTGCCGGTGTAGAGCTTGAAATTAAATCACAGACACTACCTGATTACGAAGTATTCTAAAATGACCTAAAAATGTAACAGTTAAACAGACAAAGAGCATAGTTATTTTCACACTTTTATAAATGCAAAAGTAATTCTGTCCACCATGTTTTCTGTAACCTAATATTGTATAGATTCACCTAGCAACAAGCCTACTCTTGGGTACACGCACCTTCTATTTTTAGATTCGTGTGCGTATTGCATTATCATCATTCGTTTCGTTGAAGGAAAACATTATTTGGAAACCATCATGCGTAACAGTTCTCGACAGAATGTAAAGCCAAGTCAGAGGCCCATTGGTGGCACGAAAACTTTGACACCAGGAGCCTAATTCTGCTATTTTAATAAATTCGTCACTCCAACACGATTCCATTCCCATCCTATTGTCATTTTGCTAGTTCGTAATCTGCTAAATTCACAATGGTCGATCATTGGTCGGTCAAAGGTCTCGTAATAAATAGTGTTTTGATGGCATTGTCGTATTGCCATTATTATAAAACCCTTAGTACAAATGGTTGTCGAAATCTACTACTAAACGCGAACATTTTATTCATGCCAGATTCTTTCATCGGAGTGTCAGTGGTTGACCATTGAAAAGTCATAATGGCGCCATTATATTAGTAGATTAACAAACTTGTCAAAACTTGACAGAACTTGACCATTATGAAATCAATGATCGACTATTCTGACACTATTGTAATAGCAGAATCGAGGCCCAGGTCAGGCACTAACCGCACGATAATAAACCTAGCAACACAGTTCAAAGTAAAAAAACTTGTATTACTGCGTCGCCTGTCTCATCATACGTCAAGCGATGTTTTTTCCCCAAGCACAGCAGTTCAGTTGATAAACGAGCTTTGATTTCACGTGTCACTACAGGGAAGAGTGACAGAAAAGATCGCGTCTTTACCCAGACCGTATATTTTGTATTTAATGTACTTTTTTAGTGATTTCGCCGAGGAAAGTGTATTAATCAGCTGTTTTCCGTGTTGTTGGTAAAAGATTTGACGGTGGATTTTTAGATGGATGGCTGGGAAGTTGTATGTTTGGTTATATTGGATGATTTTGATGATGTTGACACCCTTGAAGAGAGTTATTGCTTAATATAGCTTCTTAATGGCTTCTCTCATCAGATTTTGAATATTGTATTTTCTACAGCCATATTTCCCTGCTCATGATCTTGATTTTCGCCTGATAGAAGCCTTAGACCCATCTAAGCACGACAGGCAACTTCTGGGCACGTTTGTTCCATCAGATCCCAATCTGATGGAACAAACGTGCCCAGAAGTTGCCTGCTAAAGATGCCTATAATTCAAGATAACTTTATTCAATCGAGAAGGTCAACTTGTATTCAAATACCGATTACTTGGCTTTCAATCTCAAAAGTGAGTGAGTTTGAGTTTCAAAAAAGTGTTTTGACACTCAACTCAGTTTCTCAGTTCCTCTTAAGCTTTGTAACATCACCCTGTCCTCGTTTTGCAGTTAATCCCTCATTAGTCCATCTCCTCAGGTGTGGTCAACTCCAACAGTTATCAATTCAAACCCAACAATTCCTTACCAACCGAAAACTAAACTAACAGTAAGTACATAGACGGTGTCATTAACCAGTAAGTAAACGCGAGTACAAGACTATGCGTAATTACGCGTACAACGGCGACATTAAAGCCGAGACCAGCGCTTATTAAAAAAGAACAAAGCATTTCAGTGCGGAGATTGTGAATCTCAGGATATATTTTTATATGCCTTTGTTCGCTTGTTGACTTGTAAGTGTAGCGAATAAAGAAATGACATAATATTTAAGTAGTTAAACTAAACCATGATAGTGTGAGAGTTTACTGGTGCCAATAAACCAGACATTGTAAATCTTAATCCCTGCAACTTTGGGTCAGACGAAAGTAAAAGAAACATTTTATCATAAATTACATTGTTATGTTTAAACAACAAAAAAGTTAAGTAAAAAATCAGCAGGAAAACATCAAAACTAAAATTCTAGGTCAGGGACACGAACAATCGGGCCTGTGGGCGGTGAGCTATGGGCTAGCTCGCCGTACGTCCCTCTTATGACGACAGGCCGTGTCGACGGCGCGTTCGTGTTCCACGCGCGCCTCAAAGAGATGTCAGCAAAAAAGGAAGGGATCCGCAAGGACCGATGCCTGCCGGGGCTGCAGAACTATTCAAAAGAGACTGACTTCAAGAGAAACTATTAAATCTTCTGCTCTTAAACGAACTTATAAAAGCAAACACTCGAATCCCAATCAATACAATCGTGAACATAAACCGCAAACACAAAAAGCTATTAATTTTATAATGTCTAGGGCATAAGACAATTTTGTTCGTCGCCATAGTGGGCAGAAGTAGCTTAAAGATTGGTTCCATTCTTTTATATTTTGATTTACAGTTATTGCCATAGTGGTCCACCTCCTTTCTGTGCCGATAACGTTAGGCCATGGCCTGGAATTTGTGACTTTTGAATGTTCTGAAAGAATTTTCCGTGGATTTGACCCGTAGAGTTACATTAAATTTGATTTGTCAAAAGGTGCTATAATTTATTTAAATCGAACATATTTTTTGGGATGATTTCTCGAAAACATTAATTAAAATTGAAATAATTTGTAAGTTCCTTTTACACGCGAGTCCACGTAACAGGACAGCATAAAAAACCTTGGCCTCATCAGGCCAATTTGCAGCTACGATTTTGTTTCTCAAAACAAGCTAATAGAAGTCTATTATTTAGTGTTCGTATTTTTTTTTTCAAAGCTTCTGCAGGATTTCCATGCCACGCGGCCTCGCGGGATAAGAGCAGAATGATTCTAGTGTGGCCTTGTTAGTGCAACTTTATTGCCGCATATCTGCTCTTAACTTATTAAAAGTTTTGACATGAAATTATCATTGCTTATCTTTTCTATTTAATTAATGCGAGTCTTAAGGCTTTTTTTGAGATATAAGTTAACACCCACACTTCGCCAATTACGTTTAAGTCCCATGTAATAGGAGCGAGCCTATTGCCATCAACCATGCACAATTCCATACTCCGTGGCTGCTACTGAGAAATTCCTGATGGAAAACCCAATAACACTTTGCCCGACTTGGGAATTGAACTCAGACCTTAAGCTCAGTTTCCGACCTCTATACCACCAAGGCAGTCAATAATACTACTATTTCGTGTTTGCATAAATTGATGTAAACAAAACAAACACGGTAAACTTATAATTAAACAAACAGGAAGTATTAAGTATTTGGTAAACGTTACGGCTGTAGTATGATAGCAGGTATTTGTAATTTAAATGGTGTCTGTGTAGATTATTGGTATTCTTATTGTTTAATATTAATATACCGGAATTCGGGGCTACGTGACGCAAGCCGCTTCAGTGCTTTGTGAGGTGATGTGGCCTTAAAAATGGCGATTGTTAAGACATATTGCCACATCATAACCCTGGTATCAACATAATCCAACATATGCCCCCTCAAACATGCGCACGTCGAATTGACGTATGGTTATCTTTAACATACAGTGAAAAATGGTTATCTTTCTAGGGTTAAATTAGGATTGATGAACTAGTGATATAAACTATTGATATGATATAAAGTTTTTATTAGTAAGTGTTATTACTTAAGGTTCACCCACAGCACGTATATACACATACCTATTTATATACTAACTCATACGGTAGTGTTCGAATATATGCCAATTACAGGTAAACACAGCATTGACAACAAAGACGCCAGATTACCGCTTAGTTGTCTATGTGTACAATTGAAAAGAAAATAGTATACATAATTTTTGTTTTAATTTGAACACGATTAAGGTAATTTTCCTTTTTCAAAGTCTTGTATTATCGATGTATGTATGTCGTGGCCCCACCGCTATCGGCTCGGTCGGCCTGTCCGATGTTCGGCTGATGATTGCGCAATTCCCTGCCGGTTATTATTGCCATTGTTCGGAAATTTAACGTTTTCCTTTATTTTTTTTATTGGCGTCGTTTGTCATAGTTGTAGTTTAGCGAAAACAATGGCCGAAATGTATCAATAGTTGAGAGAGCGAAAATATTTTATTTGTTTTTCTGTTATTATTAATGGCTTGGAAAAAGGTTGAGGCCTGTTTTTGTACTATGACTGAATTGGTTATGTAAAGTCACAGACATTGTTTTGTGCGTAAGTTTTATTACACATTTTATATTTAGAACATGTTATCATCATCATCAATCTTGCTCAAACTTCGTTATTTCTTCTTACAAACTTCTCTATTACTCGTCCATCAGCAGTTTCCTCTTTTCTATCTATATCGTTCTTCACACAGTTCATATATCTTTTCTTTGGTCTGCCTCTACTCTCATAGCCATCCAGAACAAGTTGTCATGTGACTATTTTAATTATTTTCATTTTTTATTTTGATTTTTTGATTTTGATTTTGTAGCCCTAGCAAAAATCACACAAAAACCTTTCTTAATTTATACGCTTAAATACGTTCATTTACCACATATCATCATTACTATAATAAACCCATTTCAAATCGTAAATCCATACCATCCATCCATACCATAATATAAATGCGAAAGTAACTCTGTTTGTCTGTCTGTCTGCTACCTTTTCACGACAAAACGGCTGATCGGATCGTAATGAAAATTGGCAAGAAGATGTATTTCAACCTAGGGAAGGACATAGGCTATATATTATCACGCTAATTACTTACGGGGGTGAGCAATATGCATTTCGTCTATATTTGTCAACTGTTTGACAACTGACAACCGTCGTAACATGCATTGTAATAGAATAACTATTTTTAACCAATTGTCATAAGAACAAATAGCCCATCGGTGACGGCTACCGCCTTTCGAACAATGAGTCGCAAGTTCAAGCCTCAGTATTGACATGCAATACATTTTGATTTTGTTTAATGCTGTATGATTTTCGATAGTAACTTTGGTTCGCACGTTCAAAACCCACACGGTTTTCACTTTTTGTAACAAAGTATTTAGTTTTTTTTTAAAGCTTTAAGATTTCCAAATCATTGTTTAAATACATACTTTTTTTAACACTTAAACGACAGTTTGGGAATCACTTATTTCACATTATAAATCTGTAAATATGGCACTTAAGCTGTTAAAGAATCACACACGGAGCCCTTTTTCTACTATTTCATAAATTTTCGTCTATGTCTGTGTGTCTCTACGTAGCCTTTTTGTTATAGCATCATGTGTAAATTATTTAAAAACCAATGTGGTTCGATTCAATGCACAAATTAATATTGTGCATAACTGATGAAACCAGACGAGTTTCATTTTTGTTTCTTTGTAATCGGTGCTCTCCATCAAAAGATATATTATGACTTTAAAGTTTTTAAGGAGAACTTATCATCATGATCTAAGGATACATGCAGTGACATCTATTGAATCAAAATGGTACTAATGAATAAAAATCACAAGATAGAGAAGAAGAGAATAGTCAAAATGACCCTGATTTAAATCTGCATAGCCGGTAGAGTATCTGTTCGACCGCTTTCCATGCATATGTTCTAGCAGTTTAACTTCGTGCTCTATAGTTAATGGCGTTGTTCATTTGACTCCATTTTCTGAATCCCGGTGTTATGATTTTCTGTGAAAGAATGCCTGACATTCGCCCGTTTCAGATGTCTCAAGTTTGGTTTTTTGGAAGAGGTTTTCAATCCAACGCCTGTTTTTCTTTATGTATAGGTACCTATATTATGGCTGAGCAATACTTAAATGACGTGATGAAAGTTGTAAGAATCCGCTGGATGTAAGTCGCACGAGACCGGTCAATGTGGCGACACAGGTCCAGCATTAGAGGTCTTTCGGCTGAAATAATGATGAATGATGATAATTCAAATGGAGTAGGGCAGGTCACTTAGCAGGATGCGGTGATGTCAGGTGGAGTAAAGGTGTGACCAAGTGGCGTTCTAGAAATCGAAACAGAAATTTTGGTCGTCCAGAGGTGAGATAAGCAGACGATATTGTTGCCATTACGGGGATATCCTGGATGAGACTGGCACACGAGCGTGGAGCTTGGCACAAACAAAGAGAGGCCTGTACCAAGCCGTGGGTGAAGTTGGACTATGGATGATGATGATTATGACGCATAACTTTATCCAGAGAAGTCCGATTTTCATGATTATTTTTTATTGAAAAACGTGTATCGCAAAGTTTGTCTCATTTTATATTGAAAATAGTCGTGTTCAAATCAAAGTGACGCACTTCTGATTTTTCAGATTCATGTGCGTATTGTATAATCATCGCATGCTGAAACATTGTGAGGAAACCAGCATGCCTTTTTTTTTTTTTGGTTGGGAAATCATCAAATGACTTCTCCCACTCTGGGCGGAGCGGGAGGGAGTGTCAGACTTTTACTGACTAAAACCCATCCATGTTCCTTCCTCGCCCTTTATGTTCCGGGGCCGCGGTATCTCTTTCGAACAGGCCCGCAACCCCGGCAGGCTTCGGCCCTTGCGGGCCCCTCCCCTTATGCTGACATCTCTTTGAGACGCGCGTGGAACAGGAACGCGCCGTCGACACGGCCTATCGTCATTAGACGGACGGACGCCGATAGCCACCACGTGGCCCCCGACGCCCGGTGCGTCTCCCGCGGCGGCTGGGAAGAGAGGCTCTCTCCCTCTCTCATTCCGCCATCTCCTTCGCTAGCATGACTAAAGCCAAGACTGAGGACCTTGGGTGGCATAAAAACTCTCACACCAGGTTAGGCACTAACCACACGATAAAGAAGAAGATCGTGTTGGGGCTTATTTCATAACCTTTTTGACAACTTTAGACCTGGCTGAAGTTTAACTGTGATCGAAGGTCTAGCGATGGAGACGTAAGACAGTCACAAGAGGTCCGAAACAGTTTACAGCAGCTATATCGCGTGTCGGCTCATTTAATGCGCCTTGATATAAACTTGAGACCTAGCTGGAGTATGAGTATCATCGAAGTTCTAACGATGGACACGAAAGGCAGTCACAAGAGGTCCGCAACACTTCAAATCTGCTCTATCGTGTTTAAGGTTCATTTCGTACACCTTGATGAGAACTTTTAAACCTAGCTGGAGTATGACTGTCATCGATGGTCTAACGATGGAGACTGAAGGCAGTTGCAAGAGATCCTCAACAGTTTACAGCAGCTATATCGTCATTGGGCTCACTTAACGCACCTTGATGAGAAGTTTAGTAATAGCTGGAGTATTACTGTCATCGAAGGTCTCATCGGTTCGGCTCGGCTAGGAGACGAAAACATTTGCAAAACGTTTTCTAGAGTTTACAGCATCTACATCTACGTGTTGTGTTCACCTACTTAGAGTATGACTAACATCAAAGGTCTGACTTTGGAGAAGGAAGGCAGATGCGAGAGGTCCGCAACAGTTTGAAGCAGCTTTAACGTGTCGCGGCTCATGCCATGCCAGTTGATGAAGACTTTTGACCTAGCTGGAGTATGAAATCGTCGAGTGCCCAAGGATAGAAACGTAAGGCAGTCGAAGGAAGAGCCCATAATTGAAAAAACAAAAGTAGAATATTTTGGCGATTAATGTAAACCTATTCGAGCAAAAATAAATTGTTACTTACTTGAATCTGTACTAATATTATAAAGCTGCAGAGTTTGTTTGTTTGGTTGGTTGAACGCGTTAATTTTAGGAACTGTTGGTTCGTTTTACGCAGACGAAGTTGCGCGGGTCAGCTAGTACTAATATAAATAGTGCGGAAACCACCAATAGCTTTTACACCATATTTTATTTTGCTTTTATTCCTCGGAGAACACAAGGTCAACCAAAATAATTGCTCTATTTTCCAGTCTTCATAACTTCATTTAAAACCAGAATATAAATTAACTAGAGTAAGCAATTTAAGGTTAACTACAATTTTTAAAACTGGGTTTTTGATAAAGCAATTATTGGTGGAACTCTAGCCACGTAGAATAATTTCCTTTCGCGACAGAATGCTAGTAGAGTGTGGATCACTATGCTTATTTTTCTGCTGCTATTACAATAGTGTCAGAATAGTCGATCATTGATTTCATAATGGTCAAGATCTCTCAAATTTTGACAAGTTTGGTAATCTACTAATATAATGGTGCCATTATGACTTCCCAATAGTTAACCACTGATACTCCATTGAAAGAAATGTCATAGAATGGTAAACTCTTACATACTGACAAATGTGTAAAAATAATGAAATCTGTGTAAACGTTCGCATTTAATAGAAGATTTCGAAAACCATTTGTGCTAAAGGTTTTATAATAATGACAATACGACAATGTCATTAAAACACGATATATTATTACGAGACCATTGACCGACCAATGATCGACCATTACGAATTTAGCTGATTACGAACTTTAAACAAAATGACAATGGGATGAGAATGAGATCGTGTTGGAGTGACGAATTTATAAAAATAGCAGACTACTGGTTCTTCACATGTTTTCTTTAAGCATTGTCAGTGTTATTTACAAGTTTAACGGTACTTTGAAATGTGAAACTGTTCGCAGACAGCCCTTTGGTATTCAGCCGAATCAGGTATCACAAACACAAAATTATTTATATTTAAATAAATAAAAGTACTGAACTGTCGCTTTGTCAACCTAATCAATATGTTTGTGTATTAATTAGTTTTATTTATAAATACTCATGAACCGAGTTTGTGCGTAATTGATTTGCCATTCGCAGTTCACATTCATTTTATTATTTATTCGATGAATCCGATCAAATGATCAACAAATCTATTATTTACCATTGTTTGTGAATTTATTGACATGAATGTTTTGGTATTCATTACTAGTTTTAAACATAATTGGAAGCCCAAATTCTATCACGAGTAGATTATAATTAGGTAAATATTTTAGGTATCTCCGCCAAAGCCTGAATACGTTTTACTTATAAGGTTATTTATTAATGTCCATGTTCACCGAAAAGATAACAGTCTGATTAACCAAAAACAGCTGTCACTGTGACATGCTCCCATACCAAAATGTGTCTTAAACAGCTGTTTTTAGATAATCAGACCGTCATCTTTTTGGTGAACATGGACCTAAGTAGACTACTCGTTACGTTATCTTCTTATAGCTTCAAGTATAATAAGTTTGTTTTAAGGTAACCGCCCAAAGTCAAACATGAATAAATAATAGTCATGCATAAAATCAACATGCATGCGATGACGTAAAAACAACTACTGATGCTAATACTGTGTAAAAAACTAGATACTTAGAACCCTAACATTTAACAACACACTTAAACTTCACCAGCAGACGCAAAACCCATATTGAATTCAAACATTCCAGAGAATGAGAGAAAAAGTAGTCTGTTATCGTTATCATCCCCCACTACAGCCAGACAGCCATTACTATTCATGAGGACATTACCCTCAACAAGTGGCCTCTAAACCAAACATACCAACGCGAACACACAGTTCTAATCGTAAACCGCGAATCATCACAACGAAGCATCATTCAAACGCCAAGGCTTTGTACACATTGACAGGTGGCTTTCTTAGTGCCTAGTGACTTAACATATGGTTACTTGGTAGCGAAGGTGCTAAGTGGGCAGTGCATGCGAGAATTTTAAAACATTCGTTTCACTTCGCTACTCGCTAGGTGCCTTGCTAGGCTCTAGGCGGTATGTACGTAGCCTAAAACTGTCAAACATTTTGTAAAGAAAATTTATTTTTAATTTCAGTTCGCAAATACAAGACCGAAGATCAAAGAAGAAAAAAGCGTGTCAAGTAGCAGTAGGTAACATGATCATTAACGTACATTTTACATGTTCCTATTTTTGCGAGGGGGTTGTGCTGCATCTTGCATCAAACTCTGAAACTGTCATGGATTTACGCTTAATATCTCCTGATTCCATTACTTAACTAAACCCTGTCTGTATGACTTGCAAAGCATACTAAACACAGCACCAAATAACCTGTCAGTCTAAACCCCTCCTAATACTTAACGATACGAGGTGCAGTCACAAATTCACAAAGCGGTCCGTAAATTATAAAATACAATACGCGCTATGCACTAGCCCCGTCTGAAATGGCTCTAAATTTTCACCCGACGCAGCCGTAAAACATCGGCTATCTTGTGCGGTGTAACCCCGTTGAAGCGCCCCGGAATATTTTATTACCGTACGTTTGAATTTTTGAAAATAACTCCCGTAAATTCATAAAGGTTTGAATTTTTCGGTTTAGTGAAGATTTTTTCGAGGAAATATGATAATGTAGGTGGATGTGTTATTGGTGTGTGATGGTGAGTCTTCTGTGATTTCTTTACTGTGCTGTTATACAATTTGAGTTTTATAATTTAAAAGCATGTTACGAAATATCCGATTTATACAATATTTGTGCCCGAATTTCGTAATCTACCATAACATGCCTTTAATCAATAGGTGAAAGCTAAAACTACAGGACATTCATTTATTTATTACCACGACACATATTTTAATACGAGAAAGTACTATTGTCAACTGTCAGTTAATATAGACTCTCGCAGCTATCGGTGTTTCTGTAAAAGTTAGCTTGAAATATCCTATACGCTTGGTGACGCGGACCTGTTACTTTATTCATAGAAAAATTAAGGAAAGCTTTTCTGTAACATTTTCTTTATATCGATCCGTAATCTAAAATTTCATACCGACAGAGATAGCAACCTACCGATACCTGTTGGTAAGTTATTGAAAATGGCCGTTATATGTAGATCATCGATAACACGCTTTTACGGAAAAGCATTTGACTTATCGTGGTCATGGTATAGTAGACCCATATTCTCATGTAAATATATGTATAAAGACAAATGAACATTTATTATTATTTCCTATGTACCCATTGCGACCCATGAAACTGTACATTTCCAGTAAAACATGGCAGTACTTTTCATGGATTTCCCGTACAATGAGATCCGCATAAACTGGTTCTGTTTACTTTGATTGATCTTCGTGCACGCTATTGGAAAAATGGCGAATCATTTTCAGGAGAAAGAATTTCGAATTCATTAAAAACGATGATACGCTCAGTTAATGAAATCATACATCGCCGCCTTTTAATGATTATTATGAGTATTTCGACCAACTGATACGTCCATGAACGGTCATTACTCGTTCGACGCTACTTTATTATTGACAGTATCTGGAATCCTTGTGTGTTCAATGAAGTATTATGTGAATGAGTTTTCGAAACTACAGAAAATAAGCCTGATTGAAATTTCAATGAAAATTTATAATTGTATAAGTTGACCCAAATGGCGCAGCGGTTTACTACCTTACGTTCCATGGGGTCTCGGGTTCGAATCCCGGTAGGCAAATGTTTGTGTGATGAGCATGGACATTTGTTTCCGAGTCATGGATGTTTGTAAGTATAATAAGTATGTATTTCAAAAAAAAGTATCTATGTAGTATATCAACTATCTGGTGTCCATGACACAAGCCTCACCGCTTACAGTGGCACTAGATGGCGCTGTGTAAGGTCCAGCGATATTTATTATTATGAGTGGAGAGTGGACAATTTTTCACCTGATATTCCCGAAAACAACATTGAGTTAAGATGTTTATAAGAATATCCCGTCCACCAAGATTATCAGGTACAAACAAATATTAAAGCTGAGTAGCCACAACCTTCTTTGAGTATTATTAATAACATCAACTTATATATCTTAGGCTCAATCAAACAAGTCTTATTTTCCATATCATGTGCGTATTGTATTATCATCACTTGCTTCGGTGACGGAAAACATCGTGAGGATACCAGCATGCCTGAGAGAAATTTCTCGACGGCACGGTAAGGCAAATCAGAGGCGGGTGGCATCAAGCACGTATCCAGACTTTTGGTTCGGTGGGGGACAAACATCGAAACAACCATGTCAACTGTGTAAAAATCGCTGTAATCACTCTACTAATTGAAGTACCTACTTCGCAGTGCTTATGATGCTACTTATTATAAGTCAGATTTCGGGGGAGGGATAAATTCCAACTATCCCCCCCCCTGGTTTCGTGGCTGGGTGGCATAAAAACTCTGACTTCAGGTTAGGCATTAAACACACGAAGAAACAAGAAGAATCATCATGATCCTGCCCTAGTCCCATGTTACTTAGGGTCAGCGTTTAACAAGTTTTTTTCTTCCATTCCTGTCAATCGTCACGCAATCATTTACACATTTTTAACCCCCGACGCAAAAACGACGGGGTGTAATAAGTTTGACGTGTCTGTGTGTGTGTGGGTGTCTGTCTGTGGAATCGTAGCTCCCGAGCGGATGTACCGATTTTGATTTTGATTTTTTTGTTTGAAAGATGAATTAGCCGGGAGTTTTCGTGTCCATTATTTTCCAATACTCTAACTGACGGACTAATTAGTTTTGCAATTTATTGATGGTGGAAACTAGCCTATTCTCGGGGAAAATATCTAACATAGTGATACCGCCTTTTCCTTTAAACAAAATAAAGTAATAATGACAAATGGTGTCCATCCTCCGGACGGGCAACATTAGTCATCTGTTACGACACTCATGGGAAGCAGAGGGATGGCGCTGCCGGTCGTGGTGTAGGCAACTTCATGAAAACGACACTGAGCTTGGTTTTGGGAACGGATACCATTTTCCTTCTTGGTTTGTCACTTTTTTTTCTATACAAGGACGGATTGGCACCTACACTTAGTCGAATGATATGTATATAAACAGGATATTGTAAACAAAGTAAGTTCTTTTAACTTTACTGTCTTCCGCACCATTTCAATAATAAATTCATGCAAATATTGGTTTGGGAACAACTAAAAATGAAACAAGTAAAATTAAATTAAAAATTTAAAAAACCCGCGACACATGATATTGTATTAAAAGTTAAATAGAAAATAATTCGTTAATCGTTTGGTCCTAGGTACCAGTCATCACTCCACTTTCCTCATTTCATTTCGTTAGTTAGTATTCCTCATTCCCTTTCAATATACTTAGTATACATTATTCTACTAGTCAAGTCCTTTCATTTGTTTGATACCCATTTTGAAGCAATTGTGAAAAAAATATGTAATTCGCCATTTTGTAGTGGCAGCCATCTTGGATTTAAAATGAATTATAGCGCATTGTATTTTTCTAGTCAAGGCCTTTCATTTGATACTCATATTGAGGGAGTTGTTGAATAAATATTTAATCAGCCATTTTGTGGCGGCGGCCATCTTGGGCTGATTGTTATCAAACATGGCCTAAAGATTATGATAAGTAATGTTTTAATTGTGTTTACTAATATAGTATTAAGGAATTCGGTATGTAAAGTAAAAATTAACCTACGCTGATTCCAAAACCATTTGGAGATTTTAGGGTCTTATGCCTTATTTTTCTATTTTTAGCTTTCTATATCACAAGATTGTGTTTATTTTCACAATAATACTTGTAATCATTTGACTTTCATTTGACCTCTAAATGACGACATAACGTAGCCTGAATAGACTACTTCCTTCGTGCTTTTCAAGATAAATTAAAAAAAAATACTTTTGTTTGTCATACCGTCAATGTCAAATCAAAACTGTCAATGCTAGTTACTGTGTTATTTATTTTAATGCATCGCGCGCTGATAATTTCGCGTTCAAATGATCTTCGCAACAAAAAAGACGACGCCCAGGCTTGTATTCCATATTTACTTCCTTGCACCACTTCTTTTTTAGCGTTTCTTTCACATTTACAAACAATTTGTGTCGGCTATTTGTTGTAGTGTTTTACATGACGGTAAGAAGCATTTAGCATAGTTGTCGATGACAGATTCATTGCACGGATACGCAGCACGGATAATGGATAGAAATTAAAATTTGCTAAAAATCGTAGGAAAAGAAACTCAAACAAAAAGTTCACATCACAGTCACGATCACAGCATTCACATTTCAGAACAAAATAAAAACACGTATAGTGTCAAGCGTCAATTGTCATCAATGTCAACTTTGAAGTTATCTATTAGTGTTTTTTGTATGTACTGAAAACGTGGCAAAGACTTAAAGCTATTCAGGCTATGAAATGACGTCATCACGAATAATACTTTAAAAAATAATAAAAAAGAAACTGTAACTTGGAAAAAAAAAAACTTAAAATTAGTTGCTTAAAATTAAATGTTTTACGAAATAAAAATGTAAAAAAAATACCTGAGAAATACTTTACATACCGAATTGTTTGTACTAACACTATATGGGCCAAGTTGTCTGAAAATAAATGATTTTATTATTATTATTAAAACACTCCCGACTAATTCACCTTTAGAACACAAAAAACAAAATCAAAATCGATTCATCCGCTCGGGAGCTACGACGCCACAGACAGACAGACAGACACACAAACACACACAGACACGTCAAACTTATTAAGTACACCCCGTCGTTAAAAATCACTTTAACAATATGCTTGTAATATGAGAACTAGACAAAAGCTTCTTCTCATATGAACCATCATCATTACCATCATTTCATCCGAAAGAAGCCAACTGCTGGATATGAGCCTCCCCCAAGTGTCGTCACATTGCATTGACCGGTCCCGTGCGACTCGCATACGGTTCGGTCGTACGTTCTCATATACGGAAGGTTTAATTTAAAAACAGGTCAAGAAATTATAACAAGTGGAATGAGCTCATAATAATCTGTGTTCATACCAATACTATGATGACACCGGTTAACAATACTCAGCATTCATTAAGAATAAATAAAAAGCTAAGCATACGTACCTACGTAAACCTATATCTCATGAACCCAACTTAAGAAAAACTTAATTTGCAATCTCTACAGTCAGACCGTCTACAAAAACCCTGCTTTTTAGCTTAACTTTTCACTAAGACAAGACCAAACTATTCTCCTGCACCACGCAAATAGATAACAACCAGAATAAACCATTTTAAACTCTCAAAAACTTGCAACACGAGAACATTATAGCACATAATACTAGCGATAAACAAGTCCAAATTCCCTACGGACTAGTCCACACTTTGGCCGCCAGGGAGCACTGTTCTCCGCACAGTTCCACCGCCACAAATGTACCGCGAAATTGTACGAAACTACCGTTTGAACAATGGACATTTTAGTAGTTTAGCTAACGACTAAATCCCACTTAAATAATGCTTCAAATATTTTATAGAAGCGTCTGAATTTAAGGATTTTATTGTAGCCATTGTGTTTTAGATAGCGTTTGTGTTGGTGCTTATTTGTTAGAGTAATCTAGAAATAGTAGTCTAGACTGAGTTTTGATGGGCTCTGCGGTGATTCGCTTGAATAGTTACGTAACTACAGATAAATTAGAAACGACATGCAACCATAAATCACAACACAAAAACGTATACTTAGATGGCAAAAAGTCCTAATGTGTTAGGCCCAAAACTTAGCCACGTGAACCCTGCTCACTGATGCAGTGCATATATCATCAAGTGCGTAGGTGATAGGGCATGTGGTACAATATGGAAGGTAGGCCATTGTCTTGCAAATTTAAATTCAATATTGTTTATCATCATCACCAGCCTATTAATGATCCCACTGCTGGGACTCAGGCCTCCTCTCTATGAGAGGGAATGCTAAGGCTAATTCATTACGCGGGCCTAGTGTAGATTGGTAGATGTCACATGTCTTCGAATTTTGTGGTTTTAGGACATGCCGGTTTCCTAACGATGTTTTTCTTCACCGTTTTGAGAACAGTGGTGATGAAATATATTACACGAAGTAATGCGCCTGGCTGGGTTCGAAGTCGCGACTGTTACTGTTCTAATTTCGCGGCCGCCACCACTGGGCCACCGCTGCTCTATACAGTTTATACAGTACTACAAAGTACTTTTGGCGCTCCTCTTAAGGGGACACGGTTTGTAAAATACAAGATGGTGGCTTTTGGTTTTGGGCTACCATGTGCAGCTACATCTATTTTTACCCTGTGACCGTCAAATGCAATAGTTTTGGTTCTATAGAGAATATTAGGTAAAATTAATCATTTAACAGAGCCTACAACGATTTCCATGAAAACACAGCATCGTCAACAAGTCTCCATTCTTAATTCAAATTCAACGACAACTCGTTCCAACGTCTTTACCTACAGATTTACTGAAGCTTACGTGAGTCACTTACACAGTCTTCCACGATAAGGGATCGGGATGAAAAGTGAGCCAAGGCTTCATGACGAATGTACACCTCTTCACGAACGAAAATGACTGTAGTTTATCACCGACTTGTTTTATTTGTATGACATACGGAACATATTGCCTAACGTTCGTGCTCGATCGTGTTCGCACGAAATCGGATGAAAAATGGCCGCCGTTGCGCTGAGGTAGCATTTGGCGTAAATGGGGCGTTTGAATACTTTTTTTTGGCGTGAGGTGAATTGTGTGTATGAGTGTATTGCTTACGGAATTGCGTTATGAAAGGAATTGTATGCGGCTTTTTCCGGTGTAGCTGTTTGGGGGTACGTCGTTGATGTTTCGGTGATGAGTTAGCAACATGTTGTATTTTCTTCCCATTCATTTTCGCGTTTTGCGTTATGAAATAAAAGGCACGTTTCTAAAGAGACAGATATTTTATTCTATTTACTGCGCAAAACATACTCGCGAATAAACATCTTACTACGAGTATCAGAATTGAAGAAAAATGCATAATACTCAAGCCTCTATAGAAACAATATTATCTCACAGCCATTGTAATATGAAAAGCTTGACTAACGTGGAAAGAAAAACAGCTAATAGAACATCCAGACATTTTCTTTTCAAATTCTGTGCATAATTTTATTCGATGTGATTCCAGCATTTCCTAGATCAGCGTCGTACACTATCATTGAGCAGACTGCAAGAGGCATCAATTTTTCACTGTACATATTTTAAATTCTTCCGTCGACTGGAATACGTCCTCTTTGCTATGCAGATGCCTCCCGTAAGACAATCGACTACGCTGAAATTTCATTGCATTTTTAATGTAGAAATTGATGCTACTTTTAGCAGTAAGTATTTTTTGTTCGCGTTTCCGTACGTTCTATTTTCGCTGGAAACTTTAGGATTTTATTGGGGCAAAAAATTGGCTGTATTTTCTTGGTGCCACTCAGAAAAGTGAACAGTTACTTAACCTGACATTAATAATTATTTTGATTTGTTCTAAGAGCTTATTGTCCTTCTTGTATCAAGGTAAACATGATATTTTTAGGTCCGTTTTCTACAACTTACTTACGTGTAATTGTCAGTTTATATGCCACCTCTCGCAGCTATCAGTGTTTCTAAAACAAAGTTAGCTTGAAGTATCCTATCTGCGTCACCTACGTGTCATTTGTTTCATAGAAAAATCAAAGAAAGATTTTCTCTGAAGTTTTATTTGTAACCGTCTATTAGCAAAATGTCAAACAAACAGAAATAGCGACCTATCGAGACCGAACAGTAAGTTATTGAAAATCGCCTTAAGTCGCTGTTTTTCTTGTAATTTAAATGTTGAAACGAAATAAAGACATGGTAGAAATGGGCTCGTTTTAACATGCTAAGACTCACCGCAACTTGGTGCGTGCGTAGATACATGACAACCGTCAAACATTCCTCAGCGTTCTGGGGCCCTAAACAATAATAAATAACCAAAAAATCGCATGCTTAAACTAAACAACAACGTCAACGTCAACGACAGGTCGCGTTACCTATCACTATTGTAAAAAAGTCACGCACAACATCATTTATTACGAGCGTGTCATTTTCTTGACGGAATTTATTTTTTGTAAACGTTTTACTGTTTGATTCTTTATTAGGCTATTTTTATGTCATTGATTGACGACAATTTGGACATAAAATTAAACATTTGTTATTACGTAATTCTTTTATTTCATATTAGTCTATAGTAGTACAATTCAACAGCGAAATAATAGTTGTCAAGATTAAATGTCAATATTAATGAATTTAATGCAATTATAAATAATAGTTGTCAAGATTAAATGTCAATAATAATGAATTTAATACAAATATAAATAACAGTTGTCAAGATTAAATGTCAATAATAATGAATTTAATACAATTAAAAATAATAGTTATGTCAAAATGTAATGTAAATAGTAGGTAGTGAATTTAATACAATTTAAATATAAGTTATGTCAAAATAAAAAATCAATAATAGTTTAATACAATTATTCAGCAATCTCTCTCTGTTTGACATTTTGCTAACAGACGGTTAGAAACGTTTATAGAAACAACGATAGCTACGGATGTAGGCAAATTAACCAGCAGTTATACGTACCTAAGTAAGTTGAAAACGGCTGTAATCAGATTCCACTTTTAGGGTTACGTACCATTAAAAAACGAACCCTTATAGGATCACTTTGTTGTCCATATGTCTGTCTATCAAGACACTTTTTCTCAGAAACGCGTAGAGGTATCAAGTTGAAATTTATATCAAATACTCGGATATACGGATCGTGTCTACTAAGAATAAAATATTTTCTCAGGTAAAATTTATGACAGTCGATTTAAAGTTGAAACGTGCAAGCAGAGAAGCATCTTAAAAAAGCAGTTAACCAAACCAATCATTAACATTTCCAGTCTTGTCATAATTATGTGCTGAAGTTCACTACAGAAACGTACTTCTTAATACAAACTTACATACTATATTAGATCCTAGTCTCCTATGAAAAAAACCATTGGTATATCACCCTCGGAAGACCCTGGTATATCACGGTAATCCGTCGTCAGTCATGCGGTGTTAGTTCTGGCACTGAGGTCAAACAAATGTTACGCAAAAACTGTGCTAAACTTTTGAATAAAATGGTTTCTTTTTGTAACTTTTTAGTAGTTCAAATATCTCTTGCTCTTTCTTTTTTACCCGCCTACGGCAAAGCCAAAAGGAAAGTTTATTATTTTAGCAGTCTATTTAAGTATTATTAATCTCCGACGCAAAAACGACGGGGTGTTATAAGTTTGACGTGTCTGTGTGTGTGTGTGTGTGTGTGTCTGAGGCATCGTAGCGCCCGAACGGATGAACCAATTTTGATTTTGTTTTTTTGTTTGAAAGGTGAATAAGTCGGGAGTGTTCTTAGCTATGCTTGAAAAAAAAGCAGTCCAAGATGGCCGCCGCCACAAAATGACGGATTACATATTTATTCATATGAGTATCAAATGAAAGGCCTTGACTAGTAGAATACTGTACACTATGATAAATTAAAAATCCAAGATGGCCGCCACCAAAAAATGGCAAACTAACGAATTATTTTCTATTTAACTTTCAGTACATTGTGTCGGGGTTTTTTTTTTTATTTTTGATTTAATTTTAGTCATGTATTTATATTTGTATGTACGTATGTTCCTCCGTAGCGCCTAAACTATTCATACCCGATTAAGATGAATAAGGTGTCTATAGGGGTAACATAGACTACATTTTAACCGACTGCATTAATCAGTCGCGTTTTAATTTTAGAAATACTTGTTACATCAAACTTAAGTATTTAGTCTGTAGTACAGTACAAAAGAGGTACAGTAGGAAGAAAAAGTGGCAACACTGCCCGAGTGACATGTAAAATTTTTGATCCGTATTTTAAAATTAAATTTAATTAGTAAATAAGTTAAATTAAGGTGTAATTAATATGTGAAACGCATCTTAAATGCGTAAATACTCAGGAAAACTGTTATCCTGATAATTAATGAAGTTTTCGGTAATACAAGGATACCGGTAACCTAAAAACAACAGCTGACGTTTCAACCACGGATGTGTACGGATAATTCAGGGGAAGTATTGTTTACTTTTATTTAAAAACAGCACACAAACGTCATTTTAACTCTAAATTACTTTCATGCCCTTTTTTAATATTAGTTTTTGCTGATTTATAACCCTGTACTGGTTCTAAATCTCTTTGTTGACAACCGGTCATTTAGTAACAAAACATAGTAGTTTCGTCTCTGTTCTTATTTTCAAATTGATATAATCAATACGAGTTCATAGATAGATCGCGTAGGATCATTACTGTGGATTACTGTGTTGAATTATTAACATAATAAGATCAGTTTAAACTTTTATTTATTTTATGCAACATACCCACATGAAAAGTAAATAAGTACCTAAGATAATAAAACCATTGAAATCTACATAGATTCAATTACATACATTGTATTAAATTACTTTTAAAGTTAATAGAGCAGCCTACCTCATTTAATCTCATAACTGCAATCTTCTCCCTGCTTTTTTTTTTTTTTTTGTTTTAAGTAGTTTTTTTTTTTTCCTCCCCTTTCACCGCTAACTTTCTTTTATTGGTCTATTCTATAGGTTCTCACCGCTTCTTTACTTCTAATTTTCAGTAACCAATCCTGAAACCATGCCTGTGATGACCCGCAAGGCTACTGCCCTGGATATGGAGCTAAAATTGAGAACGGCCCTCCAAGAACTCAAAGAATCCAACCTCCAAGTCCAACAGCTGTTACAGGAGAGAGAAGAGAGTGAGGTGGAAGTCGATAAGGTTAATGGCAAAATTTCAAGCTTAAAACGGGAGCTAGTAGACCTACATCAGCAATACTTGGACGTTGTTGATGAACGGGATCAACTGAAGGTGGTCACGGATGGTTTCACAAATTGTAGTAACTTGTATGAGGAGGCTTTGTTTAAAATTAGGGACCTGGAAAATGACTTAATTCATGCCAATAATTGTATATTTAAATTACAGAAAGACAGAGAAAGTACTCAGGTTATAGAAACAAACCTCTTATATAATGAATTATTAAATAGTAATTGTAACCCCCCTTCCTTAATAACTATTGACCTGACTGAAGATTCCTTACTCAAACAGAATTTTATAGTTAGCAATAGGAAGATTAAAAAATATGCAAAATTAAACAGAATGATTAAAAAATGCAATCAATTTAGGAAACAACATAAACGCTTTTCCAAATATATTCCACTGAGGAAAGAGCGTGTTGATTTAGTTAATAAGTTAAATAATTACCAAATAAAATTAGAGGACAGTATAAAAATTTATGAAATTGATACTCAGCAGTTGCAGTCTGAAATTCAGGTACTTCAGGATTCACTAAGTTCCCTTTCTAGTAGGTATAAGATTTCTCAAAACCAAATTAGGGAACATATTTATGCGGCAAATGAGTTGGTAATGGGTCAATGTAGTTGCCAGACAGTTACCAACCATGATATTATCCAGCCTCAGGTAATGGAGGACCCATACCAGGTTGAGAATTTGCCTCGGGACAGCACTCTAAATCAACAAACAATTAATATAACACAAGATGATTTACACGTGGTACAGCCTGAGTTATATGATAGTTTGCCTGAGTTTGGTAATTTTGTCTCATCAAATAGTAATGTTTGTGATCATTCAGTTATGTTCTCTGATAGTATAGGTAAGGGGCTAGGTAAATTAATTAGTAATAACCTGAGTTATTGTACCCAAAACAATTGTATGCCAGGGTCAACCTACAAACAGGTCATGGCATCTGTAACAAAAAGTGTTTGTGATCCTAGTACCACCATTACTATATGTGTTGGGAATAGTTCAAAGGTTAAAAAGGAAGACATCACTGACTATGTTTCTGAGTTGTTAAAGTTAAATTGTAAAAAAGTCATTCTGTGTGCTTTTCCATATTTTGAAAATGTAAGTAGTAGGAAAAACGATTATATTCACATGTTAAACAAACACATACATTTTTTAGTAGGTCACTATAGTGACAAACTTATATTTCTTGATATTAACACTTTTGTTGATAAACTTAGATCGACGCGGGGTAAAGTGTATCTACCTATTAGTTGTAGATACAAAATAGCTCGGCTATTAGCTTTTAATATTCACACAGACATAAGTAGTATGTCTAAGTTTAGTTCTATTATTGATACTGCGACTATTAGTACTAATACTAATGAACAGGTGGTGACCTTAAATAAATATAGCATTAGTGCTATTGATGTTTACAAACTTTGTACTGAGGAGGAACCATATGTCACCGTGGAAACTTCTCAATTAGCTCTTAGGAATGATAGGATCATGTTGTCTGGCGATGGATCGGGAGTCTCGGGGCTCTCTCCAGATCTTAATATTAATTTAAACTAGGAAGTGAGACAACAGAAGGTACCATTAACAATATTGTTAATCCTACCAACAGCAAAGTATCTTCTGGCACTTCATTAGTTCGTAAAAAAGGGCCTCAGCAGAACTCTTTAAAATTATTCCACCAAAATATCCAAGGCATTTCTTCCAAATTATTAGAAATTGAATTGTATTTAGAGAAAAGTATGTTTGACATTGTTTGCTTTACTGAACATTGGTTAAAAGATTACCAAATGCTTATTAATTATGAGAATTATATGGTGGGTAGCTGCTTTAACCGTAAATCTATGCTGCGTGGAGGTTCCCTAATATTAGTGAAAAATTGTGTTAAATATAAGCAACGTGCTGACATAGTAGGTCTTTCGGTTGAACATTGCGTCGAACTGTCCTGTGTTGAGCTAGATAAGCATATAATTGTGTGTGTGTACAGACCCCCAAACTATCAAAACTTTTCCTTATTTGAATCAATAATGGAAGATGTTCTGGCAAAACTTACAGCCAGTAATAAATCTACGATTATTTGTGGTGACTTCAATATCAATATTTTGGAAGATAATTCAAATAGCAGTCGGTTATTAAATCTTTTTAAGTCATTTGACTTGACTAACGTTTTTATAGAACCCACTCGAGTCACGCCTTCTTCTGCTACTTGTATAGATAATGTTTTCTGCGATTGTGAATACTTAGATAGAGCCGTAGTAAATAGTCTGCCGTCTGACCATAGCGGACAAACTGTAACTTTCAGGTGTAATACACCATTGCAAAAAGTTGATATTAAATTTAGACCTATAACTTCTAGTAAATTAAATAGGTACAATATTTCCCTACAGAACAAGTTAAGTGTTATGAGCCATGACAATATTAATATAAATCAATTCTATGATCATTTCTTTTCAATTGTTCACACTGAATTCAATAAAACTTTTGAAAAGAAGACCAAAAGCATTTGCCCTAAATTTATATTTAGTGATTGGGCAACTAGAGGTATCAGGAAAAGTAGGGAAACACTATTTGAGCTTTATGGCCTTAAGCCTTATGTAAACACTGAAACTTTTAACAACTATGTTGCTAAGTATTCAAAAATTTTTAGAAATTCTTGCAAGATTGCCAAAGCCCTGCACATTAGCAACAAGATTAAAACAGCAGAAAATAAAATTAAGACAGTTTGGAAAGTCATAAATAGCGAGACTAACAGGAAGAAAGTACGTAATACTAGCTATACATTAGATACAGTATGTGGTCCTAAAAGCTCTAATCAGGAAGTAGCTCAGGAATTTGTAAATTTCTTTACCGATATACCGTTAAAAACTACGGAGGCTCTAAATTCCTCTTCTGAAGTCTCAATCGGTTTATTGAAAGCGAATGTATCTGGATGCCAGGCTGAATTTAAATTTAAACACATAAACCCGATGACAGTTATTAAAGCTTTCCGGCAAATAAAAATCAAACTGACCGAAGATCTATGGGGAATGTCTATCAAAGTTTGTACTTCCATACTTGAGACTATAGCTCCATAGTTAGCTTTAATTTTTAATTTGTGCGTAGACCAAGGAGTTTTCCCTGATTTAATGAAATACAGTAAAGTCATACCGCTTTTCAAATCCGGGGATAGTAAAGATACTAATAATTATAGACCTGTATCCGTGTTGCCAGTTTTTAGTAAGGTGTTCGAAAAGGTAATGCTTAATCAGATGCTCAATCATTTCAACACCAACGGAATCTTACACGATCAACAGTATGGCTTCACCAAGGGACGTTGTACAACTGACGCCGGTGTAACCTTATTAAAGCACATATTCATGGCGTGGGAAGAGTCCCAAGACGCTGTAGGAATATTTTGTGACCTCTCCAAAGCATTTGATTGTGTAAATCACGACACATTGCTTTTGAAACTTGAGCATTACGGACTAGGTAAACTTGCACTTAGTTTGGTAAAATCTTATTTATGTGATAGACTGCAATATGTTCAAATAAATGGTGTTAATTCACAGGGCTTGAAAATAAAAATGGGGGTTCCGCAAGGCTCAATATTGGGTCCTTTCCTCTTTTTAGTATATATAAATGATCTACCCTATTTACTGAAAAACCAACCTCAAAATATGGTATTATTTGCCGATGACACTTCCTTAATTTTTAAGATAAATAGACGAGCCCAAAATCTAGATGACGTGAATAATGCCTTACTTGAAGTCCATAATTGGTTCACAGCAAACAATTTGGCATTAAATGAAAAAAAAACTAAATGCATAAGATTTGCTTTACCGAATGTTAAAAGTAGTGATTGTGAGATAATATTGAATAAAGAGAAACTCGAATTCGTAGATAAAACTGTTTTCCTGGGGCTTACGCTTGATTCAAGGCTTCAATGGGGTTCTCATTTAACATCTCTTGCGGGGCGCTTAAGTTCAGCAGCATATGCCATTAGGAAAATCCGTCAATTCACTGATGTAGATACCGCTAGACTAGTCTATTTTAGTTACTTCCATAGCATAATGTCTTACGGCATTTTGCTGTGGGGACGGGCTGCTGATATTGAGTCTATATTTATTCTGCAGAAAAGAGCCATCAGAGCCATATACAATCTTCGTAGGCGCGATTCTCTAAGGGAACTGTTTAAGGAAATTAACATCATGACTGTATATTGTCAATACATCTATGAAAACATAATGTATGTCAGGAAAAATCTGCATCTTTTTGGTAAAAGAGGTGACAGACACAATTACAGTACTAGAAATAGAGACCAATTAGTTCAGCCAGGCTTCAGACTCGCTAAAGTAGACTCGTCTTTCATGGGGTACTGTTTGAAATGCTATAATAAAATTCCACAAAGCATTCTTGAACTAAATGAAACCAAATTTAAAACATGCATTAAACGCACACTGTGTAAGCAAGCATATTACAAATTGGACGATTATATCGCTGATAAAAATGCTTGGGTAAATGCCGGTCCTGCTCCACAAGGACAGGGGCGCATAAAGGGATAGCGCTAATTTGTGTTGTTGGAGCTGCTGAAGATTGTACAACTATCTTTGCATTGTATAAATTCAATATCTTTAGTATTATATAACCTCATATTCCATGTTGTGTGAGTGCTATGTACTAGAATGCTATCATTCGCTGGAAACCTACGTTTTTTATTTTATTTATTTTTTTGACTTGAATGTGCCCTGGCGGTTATGAGTATGTCATGCTCACTCAAATGTCTCGCTGATGGTGGCGCGTGTGTCGGACCATTTAGTTCCCTTCAAAATGGTTGAGCTGAATGGTGCTGATCCATGCGTCATGTTCGTGAACGGGCGCTGTCAGTTGTGACTGGTCATGTCTTAGTCGCCATGGTTTATTTGAATTAATTATTTTGTTTTTGGGTTGTATTTTGTTTTTGTTTTGCTATGGACACTTTTATCGTGCAAATCTTGCTACATTGTTCTCACATAATATACCATCTCAACATGATTGATGTAACCAAGATTTTGTAACAATATTTTGATTTAAAAGAGTGTCCATGGAGTTTCTTGCCCGTTCTTCTCCATAGAGATCTACGCTAGGGAATGGGCAACTACAGTACTTTCACAGTTTTTATGTCTTGTGACTGGGACTGTAGCTACATTAAATGTTCATTTTTGTTTCGACAATTCAAAAGTGCCTGTAACTGGCCTACTTGAAATAAATGCTTTGATTTTGATTTTGATTTTGAGTACAGTACCTACAGTTTAGTGTGTATCTCTAGTATTTTTTTTTTGTAGTGTTGGGAATTGCCTTTTTTTTGGGTGAAAAATCACGTATTACGGTAGGATTCAAAGTACCGCACTCAAAATATTATGCTGATTTGGATGCATTGAATAGTACAAGGGATCGTGAAGGTATTTAAAGTAAACATTGAGAACTTGTATTCAAAAATTTTTGTTGAAATAGTCGGAACTTTGACCCCCAATATCTCCGTAACTAGAAGGTTCCCAGGTATGGTGTAGAACAAAAAAATATGTCACAATGACGGAAATAACAAGTATGTACCTTTCGATTTCTATAAGGGTACTTTTTCACACTTTTTTTTTACTGATAGTGTCTTGAATATAATGTCCTAAAAAAGTCTTATTAAAACATTTCAATGTAGAAATACTTATTAACATTCAAAACAACTAAATAAAAGTCAGTACAAAAACATATTATTGAAGATATTATTGAACAAATCTCTTGTTTTCAAACAAGAGTTCTCGTATTAATTTTCCGACTGAGCTAGCGAGTACTTTTAAAAAATACATGCTTGTAAAATACATACTATTTTTTTAATGGTAAAGTTATTTGTAATCTATTACAGTTTTATCGAGCATAATTATTTAACAATTATAATGGTTTGTCAATCAAGACATACCATCACGCATATTGTTAGGAGGTTCCTCTCCAAAGAGCCCTGACCACCCGGCAGCTATTTTTTATAAAAAAAAATAATGTTTTTATTTATGTTGTTTCAAATATATATAAAGGCGAGTTGTCTTTATCAGAAGATGCCATCTTAGAGCGTGCGTGGGTTTGCGGGCAAGGAGGATCAAGTAATAAAAGTCTTTGTAAAAATCACAAGTTTCTAATCAAACAAAATGTTACTATTTATCACTGATACGACATTCCACCGGGCACGTGGGGTACTAATACATCGCCATATAGCTCGACTATCACAAGCTATCCAGTTACTACTCACAATAGTTCACAAATTCACAATTACCAATTAAAACAATAACAAATCAATCTCGGCTTCACGATCGATCGATCTGACATGCCTGTCAATGTTTTCCTGCTCCCCAGTACCCGGTGTTACGTCAAATTGACAGCTGCGATATTCGTACGGAAATCAGTTAAAAGAAGCGTCGCCGAACCAATTCTTTCGACGCGCCGTCACGGCCAGCCTGACTATAGCACGTCCTCGTGCTCTCTCTCATCCTGATATTGCACATCTGAAACGCCAGAGGAAATACTATTCCATTAGGTTCAGCTCGTCCATTCCTGACAAGCGGAAGTGTCAGTTAATATTTAAGAATGCTCCACTTATCAATGCATTGCTGTTTCGCACTGTTCACACATACTGATTAATCGCATAGCCTTGTTGCCTTCGTACCATCGCCCAGCGACTATTCCATTCGCTCCGCGTAGACCGGGCATCCGAGGCCCCTTCGACTAGCTCTTGACTCCTTGTTGTAACAAAGACTTCCAACAGATACTCAAAACGCGGCGTAGGCTAGGCATACCAAGCCCATTCGCCTAACCACCAAGTTACCTTGCGGTGTGGACCGAGCGTATTAGGCTCTTACGACCAACCACCAACTTACCATGCGGTGAGGACTTGGCGTACTAGGCCTTTACGACCTACCACCAACTTCCCACGTGGTGTGAACCGGGCGTACTAGGTCCATATCGATCAACCACCAACTTACCGTGCGGTGTGGACCGAGCGTACTAGGCTCTTACGACCAACCACCAACTTACCATGCGGTGAGGACTGGGCGTACTAGGCCCTTACGACCTACCACCAACTTCCTACGTGGTGTGAACCGGGCGTTCTCGGCCCTGACGAACAACCACCAACTTACCACGTGATGTGAACCGGGCGTACTAGGCCCATATCGATCAACCACTTTCACAGCTTTGTGGCGTGGTTCGGGCGTACTCGGCCCTTTCGACCAGCCATCTACTAATCACGCTGCTTAAACCGGGAGTTTCTGGTCCCTTCCAATAACCACTCACTTGCAATACGGTTTGGACCGGGCGTCTCAAGCCCCTACGACCATGCTAAACCAATCCCAATATTAACACTGTATGTTAAAGAAAGTTTTAAATATTCACAACGTACTTTCATTTTCATGTACGTCCGCTTCATGAATGACCGAATGTGATTCATTATCCGTAGCTGTAAGGGTATCTGAACCGGCAGTCAGGGTGCCCTCACTGGAGATCGAGAGAGTATCGCTGTCGTTATCAACGGGTGTTATTTCGTCAATATGTTCCGAATCACGCGCCGTCTCGGTTTCATCACCATCAATCATATTCGATGCTATCTCTACTAATCCTTCAAAACCTCTGGGTACTAGACGCAAGTTTTCATGGGAATATTTGAAGATGCGGTTTGTGCCATTCATGGATCTCAACTCATAGCGATCATTATCAAGCACGCGAGTAATAACAAACGGTCCTCGGAATTTGCGCGATAATTTCGTCTGGTTACGTTCGCTACTCTTAACAAACACGTAATCACCTTGCAAAAAGGGTCGGACTTCAGCTCTGCCGCGATTGAAACGTTGCGTATCGACTGCTGCAGCCGCTTGAATACCGCGGGATGCGTCGTTTCGTATTGATTCTAAATTCGCGCGGGTGGGAGTAATCGAATCGGATGATATTTTAGAGATGCCTAACGACTGAGCTTTGATACCGAACATAAGTTCAGTGGGTGTGTATCCCGTTATCCTGGACCGAGTGCTATTAAGAGCTAGTTGAACATCGTCAAGTTCATCCCGCCAAACTTTGTTTGAATCATTTTCGATCACCGTTAGTAGGCTCTTAAGTGTACGCATTACACGTTCGACCTGTCCGTTGGCCCTCGATGAACCCGTAGCGACCAAATGTAAGTCAATGTTATGTTCGTGGCAGTACTTTCTGAAGTCGGCACTAATGTAACATCTGCCCTGGTCAGCGATGACTCTTCGCGGTGCTCCGAATAGAGATACAGCTCTTTTGAGGGCTTTTACTGCGCAAATAGCATCCAACGATTGAGTGTATTCTAGTAAAACGTATTTAGTAAACGCGTCAATTATTACAGAAGCATTGTCGTGAAGCGACAGATATGAAGAAAAAAAAATAGAATAAATAAAAAAAAAATGAGGATAAACGTAATACAATTTATTTTAGTAATAAAATCTGAAAGTAACAAAATGAAGATGATAGTGAAGATGAGGATGGAGTGAAGGGATGATCACGGGATGAAGACGAGCAGGAGAGGGTCGCAGGAGAGGGTCGACGGCAGTCCGGGGCGAGTCAGCCAAAAACGGTCCAACCGCTGACTCCAGCCCCGGATGAAGGTTGACAGCAGTAGTCTGGCTTCACAGCACAGGACTTCAGCCCCGGATGAAGGTTGACAGCAGTAGGCTGGCTTCGCAGCACAGGACTCCAGCCCCGGATGAAGGTTGACAACAGTAGGCAGGCTTCGCAGCACAGGACTCCAGCCCCGGATGAAGGTTGACAGTAGATGCAGCAGTCCTCCTCTGAAGCCCAGTGCAGAGGCAGGTTTTAGTTGAGGTGACTGGCGGAGAAGTCAAGAGGTTTGAGGTCTTTTCTTGAGTCCCGGAGCAGTCGGCCCCGGGACAAGGCCTATATAATTTTCTTCGCTCGAAAGCTAGCGATGAAATGAATGAATGTCTAGAGCGGCCCTGTCTTATATAGCCGATTTCGAAATCAAAAGTGGAATTTGCAAAATGTTTGAAAATTAGACGAAAAGAGTGTGTAAAGTAGAAGGCCAGAACGATTATCTGGCTTTTAAGACAAAAACGGTGGATGGCCACAAAGAAAACCACGAACGATTAAAAGGTAACTATGACGACCAGATTATTGACAATAAAATGTCAAAGAATTAATAAACACAAAGTTAGCAAAAACATGAAGAAATACGATGGAATTAAAGGTTCTGGTGCGTGGATAGTGTAGTAAATAATGTTGCGCATCATCTGTGAGCAATTTGTGAGTATAGTGTAGTATGAAAATGAAAATGATAAACTCGTAATTGTTACAGTAAAACGATATCTACAATGAAACTAAATGAAAGGATGGCAATAAAAGAGCAACGTGAAACAATAAAGCTTAAACTAATAATGGATGTGATGAAGATTTGACCTAAAATTGATGTACAGACAAAATGTCAACCATTGAGGACGTTCAGTCGGTTAGTACGTAATAATATTACTACATTTCCCCGACAACCCCAGAAAATTTTCGACTCAGAGAAAATTTTATGTTTAAAGTTCGAGAGAAATCCTTGAAACATTACTTCGTCCAAACAGAAATCATCTAACAGACATTCATTCTTCCTCAGGTATTAATACTATCATCTACATAATGGTAAGGGTGGAGTTCACAGTCAATGACTACCACTCTAGAAGTATGTTCCTAAATATGACCTAAGGCTTATTTAGGGAGTAATCAACCGCTCCATGGGTGGAAAATATATTGACCTAAGGCTTATTTAGGGAGTAATCAACCGCTCCCTGGGTGAAAAATATATTGACCTAAGGCTTATTTTACGAGTAGTCAGCCGCTCGAAGAAAACCCTATAAAGGAATAATTATATAATTATTAAGATGACTATTTAGTTTAGTCTAAGATAGATTCGAGCGGTAGGGCTCTAAAGTAAAGGTATCTGAACTAGTGATCTTCTGACCTCATTTGTAGAAGTGAAGAATAAGAGCAGTAAGCTCTAAATCACAAAATAAAGACAAGTTAAAAGTAACGCCGCATAGGACGTTGAATAGTGAGTTTAAAAACTCGTATTCAAAACAAAAATAAAGATTAATTTTAAGCGATTGATAAATGAGCTAATGAGAGATTAACTATCTAAATAAGATGATTCGATGAAGACGAGGTTTAGATTTTAATGTCTTTGATGTGCCATTTATTTTTCGTTCCATTAGTATCTTCTAATATGTATACTAAGGGCGAGAGTTTCTTAAAGACTTTGCATCTTAGAAATTTAGGGGCCAGTTTTGCGCTGAAGTACGAACCCGCGTTGCTTTGTACGTAATTCTTACGCCAAACTGTATCACCGACATTAAATTCTTTAAATGACCGACGTAGGTCATAGCGAGCGCTATTCTTAGCGTGTGCTATGTATAAATTAGTTTGAACCTTATCAAAAATTGACGAGAGGAAACCAATATTTGTAGCGTAGACATCGCGAGGTAGAAAAACAACTTCCTCAAGATTTTGAGTTGGAGTGTAGAATGAACCACAAGGAACTGTTTCCCGACCAAATACTAAAAAGTTTGGAGAAAAACCAGTTATAGCATTAACACAACTGTTTATCGCGTGTTGAATTTTTGGGAGATAAATATCCCAGGTTCGATGATCATCACCTACCAAAGTAGCTAGAGCCGTGATGATGGTCCTATTATACCTTTCTGTAGGATTGACTTGGGGACAGTAAAATGGAGAGTAGAATATAAAAGGGACTTTATATTTATTAAGAAATGTAGTAAATTCACGGGATTGAAATTGGGGACCGTTATCCATGATAATGGTTTGTGGAACACCATGGATGAGAAATACGGAATTCTCTAAAATATTAATTATGTTAGACGCAGTAGCACGTTTTAAGGGAAAGATAAAAGTATATTTAGTAAAGGTACAATTAATAACTAAAATATGTTGATTACGTCTTCTGGTCATGGGAAAAGGACCCATAAGATCAAGCGATATAGATTGAAAAGGTCTCGAGCAAATTTTTGGTTTACCCATAGGGCCATAAGGAGAATGATTTGGATGTTTATAAGCAAGACAAATGTCGCAAGTAGAGATAAATTTAGCGATATCTTTAAACATGCCAGACCAGTAATATCGTAACGAAAGCTTCTTGTAGGTTTTGAAAATTCCGAGATGAGGTTCTTGAGAAGGACTGTGATTCCTTTCGATAATAGCCTGTCTTTCATGTGGAAGTGGAACTTCTTTCCAAGTGAAGTCATCGTTCAGAGCATGAGGAGAGTGAATGCAACGATAGAGCTTGTTTTCTTTAACCGTATAGTTTGGATAAGAATCAGGATTGTTCTGACAGCCAAGTAAAATCTTGTTGTAGTGTTCCAAGTCACGATTAGGAACTGATTCGTCCGTTAAAATAGGATTTACACCTTGACGTTGAGAATCTTCAGAGTCATGAGTTTTTGATCTGGATAGTAGGTCAGGGACAACATTATCTTTACCCTTTTTATGTTTTAGAATGAAGTTGAAGCAAGATAGGCGTAGCGTCCAACGAGCCAGTCTTCCTGAAGGATTGGATAAGTTCTGGAACCATTTAAGAGCAGCGTGATCTGTGTAAATTGTAAATTGTTTACCATTATCTAGGTAACAACGCCAGTGTTCTAGAGCAGTTATTACGGCTAGAGTTTCTCTTTCTGTTGTAGAATAGTTCTGCTGGTTTTTATTAAGAGCTTTACTCATGTAAGCAATAACAACTTCCTTGTCGTTTTGATGTTGTGTAAGCATTGCTCCTATGCCAAAATTTGATGCATCGCAATGTACAGAGAATGGGAGGTTGAAGTCTGGGCAAGCGAGAACAGGAGTAGTAACCAAAGCTTCTTTAAGTTTCACGAATGCCGATTCTGCTTCGGGGTTCCAAACGAATTTAGGGGCAATCTTCCCAGAGCAAGTTAGCCTGTTAAGTGGAGAAGCAATTGTGCTGAAGTTTGCAATGAATCTTCGGAACCAGCTGCAAGTACCGATGAATCTACGTACTTCTTTTCTAGAGGATGGTGTAGGATATTCCAAAATGGCTCGAATTTTGTCAGGATCAGCTCTCAGGCCATATTCACCTACAACAAAACCGAGGTACTTGAGTTCTTTCCTGAAGAATTGACTTTTTTCAAAATTTATAGTTAAATTGGCAAAAGAGAGTTTTTCATGAACTTTTAAGAGAAGAGAAATATGTTCTTCGAAGGTATCGCTTATAATTACGATATCGTCGAGATAACAGAATACTTTGTTGTCAAAATCTGGAGTAAACAGCATATCCATTAGTCTCTGTTGAGTAGCAGGAGAGTTAGTTAAGCCGAAGGGCATTACTTTAAATCTGTACATGCCTCTTCCGGGTACATAAAAGGCAGTCTTGTCTTTGTCCGCAGGGTTGAGAGAAATTTCCCAGAAGGCCTTCGCAATGTCGATACTTGAGAGATATTTGGCGTTTTTAAGATTGTCAAGAATCTCACTTATAAGTGGGAGGCTGTAGGCATCACGACGAGTGATTGAGTTAAGTTTCCTGCTGTCGACGCAGAAACGCCATTCTCCATTCTTCTTCGGAGTTATAAGCACCGGAGATAGCCATGGACTTTCGCATTGTTCAATGACATTCCATTTCAACATTTTATCCACTTCGTTGATTAAAGCTTTTTGTTTTTCAGGGGACAATCGATAACATCTTTGCTTGATGGGGAGAGAATCACCTGTGTCGATCTTGTGTGTAATTAAATGAGTACGTCCCAAAATGCCTTTTTCTTCAAATGAGATACTCTTGAAGCGTTGGATAATGTTATCTGCAATATCCTTTTGATTTGTACTAAGATGTTCATAAGGTAGTATCTTTTTCTCCGCATCTTGAATAGATGAACATTTAAGGTTCGACTGACAAACAGAAGATAAAATAGTAGGAAGAAGATTAAATTTTTTCCAGAAATCAATACCAAGAATAAGAGAGGGGAATAATTCTGGAAAAACATAAGCTTTAATTAAATGAGTCTGGTCATTAAAGAAAATAGGTAATTCAAAATATCCTAAAGATTTAATTTTTTGGTTACTAGCAGTTGAGACAGTAATTAAGTCTGACTTGAAAAGCTTGAAACCTAATTTAAGAATTTCCAGGTGAGAATTGTTGCCAAGTATGGTAACAGAACTACCTGAATCAAGTAAGGCAGAAATGTTTAAGTTAATAATTCGCACGTTAATGAAAGGGCGTTTGGAATCATTGTCATTAGAGTAAAGGGTTGAAGAAATTTTGTAGTAAGAAAAGAAATTTTTAAGAGTTTTGATCCAATTATTCCAATCATTAACGTCGAAATTTTCACTTTTCAAGTCAGTTGTTAGTTTTTTTGAGCTAGTACCAGGCTTAGGATTGCATTTAGGGCAATCAGCAGTTTTAAAGTCCTTCAAACCACATTTGAAGCAAATAATGAAGTGAGGTTTCTTACAAGTGTTTAAGGTGTGTCCATGCACACGACAACGAACGCAAAAGCTACTCTGTTGAGGAGGATCAGATCGAGTCAGAGTGTTAATTTGTTTTGGTTTTTGGAGGTACTGAGGAGGAGGTTTCTGAAAATTTACAGAGGAAGAATTAGTAACTGGTATACGAGGTTTGTAGCTAAATTCAGCTGTTAAAGTATTTTGTTGCAAAGATGGTTCTTTAAAGTTTTTATCTTTGTCCAAGAATTTTTCGTAAATCTGGCAAACAGCTAAGAGAGAGTCAATAGTAGTACAATCTCTTAATGCCACAAAAACTGAATAGCACGGTCTGATATTCCTCAGTAAAATCTCTAATTGTTCTGACTCAGACAATTTTTTAGTCAAGCGTGAAAACATTCCGGACATAATTGAAATGTAGACCGATATAGTTTCGTCCAGACCTTGAGTTCGCTTTCTGATGTCTTCTAGTAATTTGTAATCGTAATCGAAAACACCAAAATCTTTTATAAGAAGCTCAGAAGTTTCATGCCAGGTCAGATTTGGATTACAATTAATCTGAAATCTAAACCAGTGTAAAGCATTGTCTGTAAAAATTTCGTACGCTTGATTAATCAAAAGTTTTTTGTCAAAGCTACGTGAAATGCAATATTCTTCTAGTTTTTGAAGGAACGACCTAGGACATGACTTTCCATTATAAGTGTATCTTTTTAAATCTTTAAAAATATGAGGCTTCACTTGTTGAGGAGGAACTGTAGAGTTAATTTGTTGAAGGAGGGCCTCAAGAATGGTCTGTGACGGAGGGATATTTGAAGGAGGAGTTTCCGAGTTGTCATGAGAGGTAGGTAAATCGTAGAGAGGAGGGGAAGTATTTTCCGCTGGAAGAAAAGTGAATGGTTCAAATTTGTTGTTGAGGCTATCAAATTTGGACCGTAAAGCGTCAAACTCAATTTTCTGTTCAGAGTTCAGTACGTCAACGTCTATACGCTCGAGTCTAAAAAATAAATGATTAAGATAAGTTTCTATAAGACGAGTGTATTTGGAATCACCGTGTAGAAGTTTATCTACTTTTAAGTCTAAGTAATTAATAGTGGTATTAATTTGAGGGAGCTCTTCCTCAATTGGAATTGGTGAGATTAAAATTTCCTCCGAGGAGGTAATAGAAGAAAGTCGAAGAATTTGCTTTCTTAACCGTACGACAGTGTCTACTGGTTCCTCAAGTCTGATCTTAATTTCGTATTCGAGTTCAGGTTTATTAAGAAATTCAAACGGGCGCCAAACTGTCGTGAAGCGACAGATATGAAGAAAAAAAAATAGAATAAATAAAAAAAAAATGAGGATAAACGTAATACAATTTATTTTAGTAATAAAATCTGAAAGTAACAAAATGAAGATGATAGTGAAGATGAGGATGGAGTGAAGGGATGATCACGGGATGAAGACGAGCAGGAGAGGGTCGCAGGAGAGGGTCGACGGCAGTCCGGGGCGAGTCAGCCAAAAACGGTCCAACCGCTGACTCCAGCCCCGGATGAAGGTTGACAGCAGTAGTCTGGCTTCACAGCACAGGACTTCAGCCCCGGATGAAGGTTGACAGCAGTAGGCTGGCTTCGCAGCACAGGACTCCAGCCCCGGATGAAGGTTGACAACAGTAGGCAGGCTTCGCAGCACAGGACTCCAGCCCCGGATGAAGGTTGACAGTAGATGCAGCAGTCCTCCTCTGAAGCCCAGTGCAGAGGCAGGTTTTAGTTGAGGTGACTGGCGGAGAAGTCAAGAGGTTTGAGGTCTTTTCTTGAGTCCCGGAGCAGTCGGCCCCGGGACAAGGCCTATATAATTTTCTTCGCTCGAAAGCTAGCGATGAAATGAATGAATGTCTAGAGCGGCCCTGTCTTATATAGCCGATTTCGAAATCAAAAGTGGAATTTGCAAAATGTTTGAAAATTAGACGAAAAGAGTGTGTAAAGTAGAAGGCCAGAACGATTATCTGGCTTTTAAGACAAAAACGGTGGATGGCCACAAAGAAAACCACGAACGATTAAAAGGTAACTATGACGACCAGATTATTGACAATAAAATGTCAAAGAATTAATAAACACAAAGTTAGCAAAAACATGAAGAAATACGATGGAATTAAAGGTTCTGGTGCGTGGATAGTGTAGTAAATAATGTTGCGCATCATCTGTGAGCAATTTGTGAGTATAGTGTAGTATGAAAATGAAAATGATAAACTCGTAATTGTTACAGTAAAACGATATCTACAATGAAACTAAATGAAAGGATGGCAATAAAAGAGCAACGTGAAACAATAAAGCTTAAACTAATAATGGATGTGATGAAGATTTGACCTAAAATTGATGTACAGACAAAATGTCAACCATTGAGGACGTTCAGTCGGTTAGTACGTAATAATATTACTACAGCATATTCTTTTCTGTCACTTTTACCGCTTAGTTTTCCCGTAAGGTCGATGTGAATTGTATGCCACGGTACTGCGATTTTAGGGATGGGATGCAATCTCACTTGCTGGGCACCTGAAGGTCCCTTCGAAGCTTTACATACAATACACGATTCAACGAACCTACGGACGTTCTTTGCCATTTCCGGAAACCAATATTGTTCATAGATTTTATCGAGAGTTTTCTCATATCCTAAGTGTTTAATTTCAGTGTGTACATGATTGATAAGTGTCCAAATAAGAGACCTAGGCACAATTGGTAACCACGAACTGATTTTATTACGCTCTACTTTCCTATACAGAATACCGTCACGTACATCGTAGGTATGAGCGACAGCTTCGGGTACCTCGTTATTTAAGTGCTTGCTTACCATTCTTTGTATCTCGGTGTCTCGCTTCTGCTCTACTTGAAGCCAGCTGTCATGAAGCTCAACGAAGTTAACAATTTTACGGGACCGGGATGACTCCGCATCAGTACTTACAGTATCACAGACGATAGCAGGCATAGTCCTTGCAGGTAAAGGGTTTCGTGACAGGTAATCGGCGTGTTCCATGCGGCGTCCTTCCTTATAAACTATGTCGAAATCATATGCCTGGAGATAAGCCCACCAGCGGTGGACACGCGGAGAAAGGTCAGTTTTTGCTTTAGAAGCTTTTAGGGAATTGCAGTCGGTATAAACAGTAAAATGCTGACCGTAAAGGTAATGCCGGAAGTTCTCAACCGCGCGCACCACCGCTAATGTCTCTAATTCATACGAGTGATACCTGGATTCGGTTTCAGTAGTGCGACGGCTAAAATAGGCTACAACGTGCGGTACATTATTATTCTTTTGGATTAATATAGCCCCATATCCATTCGAACTAGCGTCCGTATGGAGTTCTATGGGGACCTGGGGGTCGAATATTGTGAGAACTGGTTTTGATGTGAGAATATGCACAATTTTCTTGTGAACGTCACTGTGTTCATCAGTCCAAACAATGGGGCCTTTCAGCTTAGTAAGAGGATATAGTGGACTAGCCAAAGTAGCAAAATTTGATATGAACCTTCTAAAATAAGAAGCTAAGCCAAGAAACTGTCTCACCTGCGTTGCCGTTTTGGGAGTTGGTGCCTCTTTGAGCGCTTGGACCTTGCGAGGATTAGGCCTTACTTCGCCTGCCCTAATGACGTAACCTAAATAGTCAATCTCACGTTTCATAAATTTGCACTTATGTACATTGAAGGAAAATCCTGCATCACAAAGCGCTGCGAGGACGCTGTCGAGACGGTGTAAGCCCTCACTGATATCTGCTGAAAAACAAAGAACATCGTCCATGTATGCTAGAGCGACAGAATCCTTCAACGATTTTAGCGCCTTGTTAATGCATCGTTGGTAGACAGATGCTGCATTCCGTAAACCAAACGGCATGGTCAAATATTCGTATTGGCCGTCCGGAGTAACGAAAGCAGTACGCTCAACAGAGTCAGGAGCTACGTTTATTTGATGGTACCCTGATGCCATATCTAACGAAGAAAAGAAATGGGCACCACTCAGGCGATCTACCTGTTCGTCGATCCTTGGAAGGGGAAAGTGTTCAGGGCGCGTATTAGCGTTCAGTTCTCTATAATCAACGCACATCCTGTCGGAGCCATCCTTTTTCTTAACCAGCAGGATGGGACTGGCAAAAGGTGATGAACTTTCGCGAATTATACCAGCTTCCAGAAGAGTCTGTACTTTGCTTTTGACAATATCTTTTTCAGCAGGCGACAACCAATAAGGACGCCTCTGAACGATCTTGCATGGGTCTATAAGATCAATTTTCAACTCACCTGTAGTCACGCGACGAGTAGGAACGCCATCTATGAAGAACTTACCATATTTCTGTAAAACAGCCACTAGTGCCTCATAATCTTTACCTTCAAGATCGGTGTCCACCTTGTCAAGGTCGAAATCATATACTGTTTGGCATACCTGAATATCTTTGCGTAAAGAGAATTTAATACAATTGCTATTAATTTCAACATGAACACCCTGTTCTAGGACATCTCTGCCTACAATTATTGGATCAGTTATAATATCATCTGGTATAATATGAAATAGTATTGTAAGAGGTATATCTTGAATTTGAACTGAACTAAGAACCTGTGTTGTGCATTTAATGTCCTCACCACCAATTCCCGTTAAATATACCGAATCATTGCATATAGTACCAAGGAGTTTATTACCAATGCTATTTTTTACTAATGAGCAAGAAGAACCACTATCAAAAAGGAACAAAATGACCTCACCAGTTGATGTCGACAGGGTACCTCTTGTCATCTGATGGTTGCAAAGCTGAACTTCCTTCCGGGTTGTATATTGTTCAGATCCCTTTTTTTCCGGGCAGCTCGTACTAATGTGTCCGGGTTTCCCACAGACAAAGCAGGTAACAGACTTTTCTTTTTCAGATAATCTAGGCTTGGTTTCTGCATTGCGTTTCTTGCGACACTCTTCCTGCTTGTGACCTTTATTTCCACAGTAATGACAAGTTCCACTGAACCGTGTGTCATTGAATCGAGGCTTTTTGTTAAAATCATTGGGTTTGGTTTCAGAAGTGTCATGGTCCTCGCTGCGTCTCTTCAAGGAGATTCTATTTAAGACTCTGAAGAGCTGTGCTCTAGTGGAGATTGTATGCGAATTTAATTCTCTTCGTATAAAATTATCCCGCAGACATAGTACAGAAATAATTAAACCTGTGGTAGCTTCTTCATTAAAATCAACATTTGGTATTCGTTCAATGAGACCCCATAGACGCATGGCACCTTCCAATGCTGTTTCTTTATTCCCTAACTGAAATCTTAAGATTTCATCAAAGTAATCTTGCATTAACATGGGACGTCCAAACTTAGCGAGTAGTACTTCCTTTATTTTTGGCCATGTTATTTCTGACACTTGAAGTTTAGTTAAGCAAGAGGCAGCTCTTCCCTTCAGAGAATTCATCAGGGCAAGTAACAGTTCAGGTCCACACAAATGTCTGCTATTAACAATTATTTCTGTCATCCTGCACCAACCTTCAATATCTGCTTCAGAATCATCGGGATCAAACCTTATTAGTTTCATAGAAGGGTGACTAACCGCTGCTGTTTGTGTCACCGTCAACAGGCGCGATAAAAGAGTCTCCATGTTCCCAAGTAAATTGCCAGTGTTCCCTTCATTAGTAACTTCACTTATCGTGGGTTGTTCTATAGGAATCTCACAAGCCTCCTCTGCATCTAGCCCTCTGCATCCCACTTCTGATAAAGGCGAGTTGTCTTTATCAGAAGATGCCATCTTAGAGCGTGCGTGGGTTTGCGGGCAAGGAGGATCAAGTAATAAAAGTCTTTGTAAAAATCACAAGTTTCTAATCAAACAAAATGTTACTATTTATCACTGATACGACATTCCATAGCTCGACTATCACAAGCTATCCAGTTACTACTCACAATAGTTCACAAATTCACAATTACCAATTAAAACAATAACAAATCAATCTCGGCTTCACGATCGATCGATCTGACATGCCTGTCAATGTTTTCCCGCTCCCCAGTACCCGGTGTTACGTCAAATTGACAGCTGCGATATTCGTACGGAAATCAGTTAAAAGAAGCGTCGCCGAACCAATTCTTTCGACGCGCCGTCATATAGGAATATTTAAAAATGTAAACAATATTGATAAGGTCCCATAAAAATATATGGAAAAAACACAGCGTTCAGTACGTCTAACCAAAGATACCAAGCAAAATAAAACACTGAGAAAACAAAGACATGGATGTGTTTATGCATTGGGTAACTAACATTTTTGGTGTAGTTTTGTTGCGTGTTTTTTTTTTGTTAGTATCTATAATGCGTTTTTCTTATTTTTTTTACCATTGTCCATATTTTGGTGGTCTGAATGATTCCTAAAAGTTTGTCCATCTATTTTAATGGAACCTTATAATTTTGTGTAGTGAAAACCGTGAAAGTCTAAAACCTTCATAAAGGTTACAGAATTATAAGTGTTACATGTTGAATTGGTAACAGAATCAAATATGTAACACATAAAAATGTATTTTTAATGTGTTAACCCAAAACACTTACAAAAGTGTAACCGTAACATATCTGTCACAGATATAAAGGTTTAACTGTGTTAATATGTGTTTAACAGGTAAACTCAGCGTTGCCAAATTTACAATGTACTTATTTATGGTAAATAAGCATTAGATAGCCGAAATCTAGTCGCAGTCTGTTGCAAAACTGATTATTTCAGTTACACATAATAACACTTATTAGCACATATAAAAGGTTACAGATTGATTCGGTAACATTATTGTATCTGTTACATCTAAAAGTGTTTTTCTATTGAAACTGTTTTAAAAACACGTTATTACGGTTACAGTTTGAGTCCCTGTCTAAAACAGTGCATTTAAACAAAATGTTTAAAATTAATAAATAATCCAAAGTGAGATATAAGCCAATCGACTGCTACACAGACATTAAAGTTAGAACCAGAACATTAAACTTCCAGCCCAAACCATCTTCTACCAATCCATTACAGACGTAAACACCGCTGAATTTAAACGTACCCGTCTGAAAGGCACATACTAGGAGTAGAAGATACTCAAGCCGAGTCGCTGAGCAGAGTGACTTTACTTAAGGAATTGAGCCGCAAATAGAACTTGCCTATTGAGTCTAAAGATGCTCAAATGTAGGTAGGTACTTAGAAATTGGAACGAGCCAGACGAACAAAATACTTGGTTCAATATGGCGTTGCATGAGGTAATTACTTGAGTATATGACTGTATGCATGTAATAATCCGTCTAATGAAATATAACATCAATCTGGTTCATCATGCTTTGGTTTGCTGTAGTATCGAAATGGGATTGCAAAGGTTGCTTAGTAAATCAACCGTAGTACGTAAACGTAGTAGATATGAACGTAGTTGACATGGTTTTGTTTGAGCTTTTTATAGTTGGACATTTATAAACAGTAATTTAATTATTCGTAAAACGGAATAGAGATGTTGTATTTTTGCTTTTTTTATATGGTTTGACTTTTTTATGCTTTTTAATGGTTTTTAGTGATGACATTCTAAAAGTGGTTTAAATGTTGTTTTTTTTTGTTTAGCTTGTATTGATTATTGCTTCCGTTATGATTTTAAATGTAATTTGTTGTATAATTCCAACACAAAGTAAATTGTTTGATGAATGAATAAATAATAAAATCAATAGGAACAACCAGCACCCTCATTGCGTTCCAAACTATCGCAATAGGGGAGCTCCTTTAATCATATATATATTTTTTTTTATTATACACAACATTGCGAGAAACTAAAAAAAAAAACAATTCCAGAATGTTTTCAACTCCCCGTTACAAAGATTCCGTATCTTAAACGCTGCCAACCTGCACAGCAACTAAATAAACTTCAACCCTGCCAAGAATTCCTACTATTGAACTCGCTATTCCAAGTGTATCTTTAAAAAAGCAATCTTTGGCCGTCGGGGCCGATCGAGCGACAAATTGTTCGTCCCCACCACCACAATAAGTAAAAGTCTGGCTAACAATCCGCCGCCGCCTGTTCCATCGGATCACTGCAGGAATTGCAATCGGTGTCTTGATTAGACGCGTAATGAAAATTGGTGCCTGTCTATAGATAGGTTCGTGGGGATGTCTTATTTTGCTGGGCTTTCATTCAATGATGGAGCTTACTTATTCTTTCTTTATCGTGTGGTGTCGGTACACAACATTAACATGACTTTCGGTAATCCCCAATGGTTTAGGCAGAGGTGTACACGCAAAGGAGATGGAAAACGGTGCGCCAAAATGTAATAAGTTGAGACATGATCTAAACAAACCTTAAATAACTCAGCTCTCAGATTGTCAAACCTTACAGAATTTTCAGCGAAGGAGTGATAAGTCTGAATCTATTAATTGATACCATTTTCATCTCCTTACATCCAGTCCCAAGAATGCATGTAATCGTTGTCATCTCCTTTCGCTAGTTAAATTTAAGTTCCCTGTAGTAGCGAGCGAGTTTATTGCCACCAATATGATACCAATGATAAAGTTGTTGTTACTCAAGCGCTGGCTTGCGAACACTACACCAACGAGGTAGTCAATTCAGTTTATAAGTTCTAAATAACTAGTTCATATTCTCCTTTTCTCTTCTTCTACTCCTATTTTTCTTGTTTTTTTTTTGTACCTATTTGACACCATCGAACGACTTTATACATCCCAGATAGATTTTCAACACACTGCCTGCTTGAGTGTTTTACCTTATCAAAGGCTTGGAAAAGGCTTACATCTATCTTGCAGCGTAATAACATCAAGACATAACTTAACCAACTCATAAATACCACCTATTTTCATATCAGCATATCCTCCAAAATCCTGGGCATTAGTAAGTTAACCATTAACTGAATAACAGTAACTAACGAACATAAAGTAACTCCATCCTTATCAAACGATTAACGTCTTAACTCTCTAATATTTTACAAGAAGATAGTTTCATGGAACCTTCGGCTAAACCGGAACGGACCTTTTCGTAGAACTATGCGGAGGGTTTCAAGTAACAAATCAGATTTTGTTACTTGAGACGTAAGTAATATTTCTGACTTTATGATAATGCATGCTTGTTTATGGGTAACATTATCTGCAATACTTCTTAAAATAAATAAATCATCATCATCATTTCAGTCGAAAGACGCCCACTGCTGGACATAGGCCTCCCCCAAGTGTCGCCACATTGACCGGTCCCTTGCGACTCCCATCCAACGGATTCCCGCAACCTTCACCAGGTCATCGGTCCACCTAGTGGGAGGTCTTCCAACGCATCGGCTTTCGGTTCGCGTTCGCCACTCCAGAACTTTTCGGCCCCATCGGCCATCCGTTCTGCGAGTAATGTGCCCTGCCCACTGCCACTTAAGTTTGGCAATTCTTCGGGCTACGTCGGTGACCTTGGTTCTCTTGCGGATGTCTTTATTTCTGATTCAATCACGCAAGGAAACTCCGAGCATAGCTCTCTTCATTGCCCTTTGGGTGACTTTAAGCCTTTTGATAAGGCCCATTGTGAGCGACCACGTTTCGGTCCCGTTTGTAATCACTGGCAACACACACTGGTCAAAGACTTTCGTCTTGAGACACTGCGGTAAGTTGGACGAGAAGATACCGCGCAGCTTCTCGAACGCTGCCCAGCCGAGTCAGACGGAAATAGATAAATAATGGATATTGATGGTCTGTCTTTATTTTATTTTTCATGTAGCCGATTGTTTTGCAATTTGACAAATTCAACAATATGCATTGCGTTTTTCAAGTTGGCGACCTTTGAAACCCATCGGATTCTGACCTTAGAAAGTGTGTTGTGATTGGGGTACTTTCGTTAAAGGTTTTGAAAAAAACTATCTCATGATTGTCATCAGTGTCCTCGCCTTATCCGAATTTGTTTGAGGTTTTTTTTTACTCGTCAGGTCATAAAACACCACCTTTCTTGCTATTATCATTCTTCACACAGTCCATCCATCGTTTTTTTGGTCTTCCTCTACTCTTATACCACATTCATACTCAAAACTGTCCTCCTTTCTGTCTTTGAAGGAAACCATGTATCTTCAATAAACAAATGACATGGGATGCCGGCTGTCTAGTTTCAAAGCAACAACAGTGATCACCAAAAGCGTTAATGATCATTCCTCTCATCATTTTCCGCCGCCAAGCTGACGATAATAGCGAACAAACAAAACATCGATTCGTGTGACTCAAGCTCACAATATCGTCGACACCCCTAACTTCAATGCTATCACTTCGTGCGAGATAAAGTTGAAAAGTGGGTTGTCTAACAATAGCCCTTTGTTTCATCCCCTAGTATTAAAGGCGTTTCGCGAGCAGGGATGTCGAATCTAGGCACGTGGGAGATTTTTTTTTATAAGTTTTTACCTGTCGCCACATTGAGCGGCCCCGTGCGACTCGCATCCAGTGGTTCCCCGCAACCTTCATGTACCTACTATGCTGAAAATTTCCACCCTGTGTTGTTCTGGTTATAAAACGCATACTAAACATGGTAATATAAGACCAGGTGAGAATTGGGGAGATGCGAGAAGCAGTGGACTGGTGATGCATAGGGCTTTGGCCTATTTTAAAGTCCCATGGATGCGGTAAGCACTGAACCGGTCTACGTGGCGATGCTCAGGGCTGACGCTTATTTCGAGCATAGGACTTTTTCAACTGGTTTATAACTATGGGCAAAGAGTTTTGTCTTATCTATGGACCCAGCCTAGCGCAGTACACTACTGGACATAGGCACAAACCAAGCTACCCCACAACATCCCGTGGTCCGCTTTCCATTTTAAGTTTACCGATAACTACTGTTTATAGAAAATTAGGCACAAACAACGCCATGTTTTCGCTTAATTGACATGCAAATGTAGAAAGGTTCGACATCCCTAGTCTAGGGTAGAAAGGGGGTTGAAAATCGGGTTGTATCAATAATTGGTGACGGTTTTATTTATTGACAGAACTGACGTTTGTTTGTGCGAGTTGTCGGAGTTTTGAGTCTATTTGCATTGGAGATTACCTTCGTGTTGATTTGCGCTGTTTTGTTTGTCTTATCTTTGATTGAATAAGGGTTATTGGGGGATGAATTAGAAACAGGGTGCTGGCAGCTGATTTTATAGATAAACGTTTTAAATGTGAGGCTACGTCAGGTCAGAATAAGGGACGTTGGTAATTAATTGGTTCTTTCCTAGAATTCTTTGTATCTTTCCCTAATTTTAGGTTATAACGTGCAAAAAAGCGTAGTTTATTTTTCTTGTTATTTTACTACTAAGACAGTCCAAGGACTTTTGTCAACAGCGTGTGGTTCTTGTCTTTAACCTCTCAATGTTTAGAAGAGTAAAAGAAGAAAAGAAAAATGTATTTTTTAATGGATACCTTTATCTAAGTAGAATGTTTCCGTGGGATGATTACCTAATTCCAATTCCAATTCTGGGTTGAACCCACCTAAGGATAAAAAAAAATCCTTATAGATCACTTCATATACATACATTTCTTACATAAAACACACACATTAAGAAAATTATATTGACTCTAACGAGAACTCCCGTATTTAAACTAAGCCGGCACACCCGTACTCCTGTTAGTTCCGCGTATTTACATAATCGTAAGTACGCGGCGTATTTGCGTAGTACGCTGTAATATGTGTACTTGTAATATTTGGGATGTTACTTTGAATATGTTATGGCTGTTTGTGGCGGGTTACAACTGTACTAAGGAATTATGGTAAGTGGGCTAATCTTTGAGATGGGGTAAAAAGATCGAGATCTTCCCTCTGGGTGTCTTTGAGGCGATTGAAAAGCGGAACCGTATTATTCTAACGTTCTATGATCAGCAATCTCGTTACCTAGCGTGATGGAGGCAACATTAACTATGTGTTGTAACAATTTGACCGAATTGGCAATATTGTCATGGTCGAGGAACGACTTTTTCAAGGTCAAAGATATTCTTCGACCTTTATGAACTTTGAGGGTTGTATTGATGATTTTAGTTCTGTAACTACATACGTCCTACAGTCGCGGACAATATTTTAATCAACGTACAACCTAGCACTGGCCAGCAAATTGCAAAAACGTAAGAAAAAATGATTTTAGCGGACTTCCCTTGAGCATCCACCTTGAGGCCCGCGGAGCATGCATAGTTCATTCAAACGTAATACCAAAACAATTTGTAAATCCAACATATTCTTAGTAGAATATGTTGGACAACATGTTCTTAGTAGATAGTAGTGTGTATTTATTTCGATTGTATAACAGAATGTCTGGGTTCCCAAATGTACATTTTGAATGGACACTGAATTAAACAAGAGTTATGAGAAAAATAAGTTTTCTATGAAATTTTAAATTCAAAATATCATTGTCCTTTCAAAATATATATTTGGAAACATAGCTATTCTGTAATCAAATCGAAATAAATACACACTACCTTAAAAATATGTTTGATTTACAAATTATTTTGGTATTACGTTTGTATGAAAGACGCATGCTCCGCCGGCCCCTTAAGTCGCGGATAAAATTCTCATCGGCATGTACAGCCAATTGGAGGCCCAAGGCCTTAACCACCACCTTATGTACCTACCCATATTGACGCAAATAAATGATTTGATTTGATTTGATTTTAAAACTCTGACACCAGGTTGGGCCCTAACCACACGATAAAGAAAAAAGTCACAGATAACTACAATGATAAACTTATCACAACAACAACACAAACAACAACACAAACAACAACAACGACAATGATTTAGAATTTTGACGTCAGTCATTTGTGTCACAGATCATCCTTACTGAATTATTTTTATCTGCGTTATAACTGTCAAAATCATGATGATTTTTACTTTTGAATGTCAAGGTTGCTTTTGGGTTTCTGTTATAACACGTAAAATAACTGCGAAAGGACTCAATGGTGGCACTCGCAATTCATTCAGCTAGTCTTGTGATTTGAAAAATAAAGACGTAAAATTCATTCCAGTAATTTCCGTACCAGCCCATGCCGCAATAACTCAAAAACAGAAAAACTTCAAACAAAACGCAGTTTGAACAAAAACCAACTTTCTTGCGGTCACAAAACTATACCCCTTATTTAAACTACATTGCGTTTTATGTTGGAATTAGTTTCTACAAACGCAATAGTAAGTTTGCATTGCGTGCTTCGCAACAGTAAAGGATCGTAATAGTTATAAGACGGCACTAGTTGGCACTGTGTGTCACTTGCTATGGAAATGGTGAAATAAACGACCTTATTATTTTTATATATGAGTAGATAGTATAAACAAGCTTCTCCCGAGGTTTCTATCGTGATTTTTTATACTTATTGTAAACTAGCTTTTTCTCGCGGCTTCCCTCAAGTTATGTATGAAAATTAACTCACGGGAATGTTTCAAATGTTGTGTGTTGCAGTGCACGTCTTTCGGCTGAAATGACGTTATAGGCTATATAACGTCATTTCAGCCGAAAGACGTCCACTGCTGGACATAGGCCTCTCCCAAGTGTCGCCACATTGACCGGTCTCGTGCGATTCGCATGCAGCGGATTCCCGCAGCCCTCACCAGATCATCTGTCCACCTAGTGGGAGGCCTTTAACACAACGTCTTTCGGTTCCAGCTTTACGAATGGCCAATGGGGCCGAAAAGTTCTGGAGTGGTGACCGCGAACCGGAAGACGTTGTGCTGGAAGCCTATAACACTCGAAAATAATGTAGCTTCCAGTCAGTGAATGAATTATAGGAATCGAATAAGCAGTTCCGAAGATTACCCCTTACATACAAACTTACGAACCTCTCTATAATAATAATAATCATAACAATGACAGAGCTACACGACCGAAATTAGCTGTTCCAGCTTGGCAGTGCAGGATTGAGCGACGTATCGGTGTGGCTTGGGCACTCATCGGCAAGTTAATCTGCTTCAGGGAGGGCAATACTCGCCCTAGAGTGATGCGCTTTGTGAGGCGGGCGTTCTCGGGAACTGATATTAGTTTTCGAGATTACTTGTCCCGCGTCACAGAGCGTATAGACTTCCTGAAGCAGAAAATCTGTGCATGGGCAAGCCGTATTCGTCGGTATAAGCGGCGAGTGGAGCGATATACTCAGAATCGCACATTCCAAAGTGATGAAAGGTGGGTATATAGGGCTTGGGAGCGACCGGACCAAGGTGCGACTGACACGCGTCTACCGGATGATGATGTCATGTGTTCATTCTGGCGCAGCATCTGGTCGGTGCCTGTCAGTCACACTGAGGGCGATTGGATCCGGAAGGTTGAACAAGTTTGTGATCAAATACCGGAAATGGGGGCAATCATCATCAGCCCCCAAGACGTAGCTTGTGCAGTCCGTCCGCTGCCTAACTGGAAATCTCCAGGGCCAGACGGACTGCACAACTTCTGGATCAAGTGGTTCCAAAGATCACACGCTCGCTTGGCGTCCCAGTTTCAATCAGCTTAGAGTCAGGGTCGCTGCCCCAGTTCATGACGACAGGAATTACCCACCTGCTCCATAAATCAGGTAGTACTGCGGAGCCCAAAAATTATAAACCAATCACTTGTTTACCAACGGTCTATAAAGTTCTTACATCCATTTTGAGAGCAAAAATCAACAAACATATTGAGAGTAATTCTATCATGTCTGCCTCTCAGAATGGATGTAGGAACGGGTCCCGCGGTACTAAGGAGCTGCTCCTCATTGATATGGCCATTAGCCAACAGGTTCGCCGCTCCCGAAAGAATCTGTCTACATGTTGGATAGACTATAAGAAGGCCTATGATTCTGTGCCTCATACATGGCTCATGAGGGTGCTGGAGTTGTACAAAATAGATGCAACTCTACGCGTCTTCCTTGAGTCATGTATGGGGCAATGGAGAACGGTCCTTCGATATCCAGGATGTCGACAGATCCAGGGGAACGATGAACCTGTATGGATTAAACGGGGAATATTCCAGGGCGACAGTCTGAGTCCACTTTGGTTCTGTTTAGCCCTGAATCCTCTAAGCACATTGCTGGAGAATTCAGGACTAGGCTACCGGTTGAGGAAAGATGGTCAGGTTATATCTCACCTGCTTTACATGGATGATCTGAAACTCTTTGCCCCCAACAAATTACAACTGATGGAGCTACTGAAAGTAACTGAAACTTTTAGTAACGCCATCAGGATGGAATTTGGTGTGGACAAATGTGCGGTCATGTATGTAAAGCGAGGGGAGATTATGGAATCCGAGGGACTTCAGCTCTCGGATTCCATACACCTAAGATCTCTTTCCTCATCCGAGAGCTATAAGTATTTGGGTATGTCGGAAGCGTTAGGCATTAACGTAACTGACATGAAGCAATCGTTGAGGGAGCGCTTCTTTGGTCGCCTGAAGAAGGTTTTAAATAGCCTTCTTTCAGGTGGAAACAAGGTGCGCGCCTTCAATGGTTGGGTCATGCCGGTTTTAATGTACGCTTTCGGCATACTCAAATGGACTCAGACGGAACTTGATGCCCTGGATAGGAGGGTACGCACACTGCTGACCGCAAATCGAATGCATCACCCACGGTCGTCGATGATGAGACTGTATATCCCTCGGAAGTGCGGGGATCGAGGCTTCTTAAATGCTAAGAACCTGCACAACCGAGAGGTATGCAGTCTCAGGGAATATTTCCTGGAAGCCGACGTGGAGATGCACCGAGATGTGGTCTCAGTGGACAAGGGCCTCACCCCGCTCTCCCTGGCTAACGAGAACTGGCGCAAGCCTAAAGTATTAGACACTAATGACCGCAGGGAAGAATGGCAAGGCAAGGAGTTTCACGGGCGCTTTTACCGGGCCCTACATGGCCCTGATGTAGACTTCTTAGCGTCCGTATCCTGGCTACGCTTTGGTGACCTCTTCAGGGAAACCGAAGGTTTTGTTTGTGCAATTATGGACGAAGTTATGATGACGAATAACTACCGCAAATACATTGTGAAGGACGGCACGGTTGACATATGTTGGGCATGCCACCGTCCGGGAGAGTCGATCCGACACATTATTTCTGGGTGTTCTAGTCTGGCTAACGGAGAGTACTTGCATAGACACAACCTTGTTGCCAGGATTATCCACCAGCAACTTGCTTTGAAATACAACCTTGTGGAGTCAGAAGTGCCATACTATAAGTATGCGCCCGACCCAGTTCTCGTAAATGGTAATATCACATTGTATTGGGACCGACCACCGACAGGACTGTTATTGCCAATAGGCCTGACATTGTGGTGATAGATCGATTGGAGCGTCGCACAATGGTTGTTGATATAACGGTCCCGCATGACGAAAACCTCGTGAAAGCAGAGCAAGATAAAAAAAACAGATATCTAGATCTGGCTCGCGAGGTTGTCGACATGTGGGATGTGAGTACAGCAGTCATTGTGCCGATAGTCGTGTCGGCCAATGGCTTAATAGCCAAGAGCCTCGACCAACATCTTAGGAGGCTCTCGCTTGGCAGCTGGATCAAGGGCTTGATTCAGAAAGCAGTACTTCTGGACACGGCGCGTATTGTTAGGAGGTTCCGTTCTCAAGAGCCCTGACCACCGGCAGCTCGGACCCTGTTCCCGGCGCTGGTGGACTACTATTTTTTTATATTTTTAAATGTTTTTTATATAATCTTATATTAGAATATTTAAAAATGTAAATTTATATGTAAATAACGGAATAAAGGAAATAATCATAATAATATAATGTTAAGCATAGATAAAAATCCACTACTTCTGTTTTTTCTTAGTTTCACGGTAACTGCATGCAACCGATTCGAGACTAGTTATATTTAAGTATATGCAACAGCGGGAGAGCCTATTGTCACAGGCAAAGTAAAGCAAGTGAGACTTTTTTATTTTACTTAAACACATTGGTGGACAGACCTCACTTTTGCAATAGAATTTTGTTTTAAAAGTTGTGTATGCGTGGCAATATTTGTAAAGTTATATTGCATAGGTAACTTATTAATGTAAAAGGGAATGATGCAGCAACATTACGAACTGAGGTGAACATATGGTGGAACACGACATTAGTGTAATACTCCTTCGTAACTGTCAAGTTTCCCGAAGGACATTGCGGAATACTATGCAAATTGCAAATGTTTATTGTTTATTAAAAATTTAGAAAAGCCCCGATACGTCGGGTCACAATTTTAATGTATTCCCGGTTTTTGGTGTTGGCACTTTCATTTGATACCCATACTGAGGGAGTTGTGAATAAAAAAGTTTTTCACCATTTTTTGGTGGCGGCCATCTTTGATTTGTAATTTATTATAGCGTATAGTATTTTACTAGTGAAGCCCTTACATTTGATATCCATATTGAGGGAGTTGTTGAATAAATATTGTAATCCGCCAATTTGTGGCGGCGGCCATCTTGGACTGATTATTATTGAAGTGAAACGACAATGGCTGCGTACCGACTGTTTTATTAATATCAGAAACCTAACTACCCACATGCATTCATTACTTGCATTGACAAGATAATACAACATCTTTCCCCTTATGAAACAAAAATAGAAATCGAATAAGTAACTATAAGAATAATAATAATACCTGCATCTCTGTATTTAACATTGAAATAATTAAGATAGGATTACATTTTTAAGCACATAATAGTAATATATTTTTATAATTAAACAGCATCAATAACACATTCTTGCTTCATGAAATATTTATGTCTAAATTTATCAGAAACAATGTAAGTATTTTAAGAAATACGAGTAGTATGGAATACGAATTAACACAATTAAATATCTAGGTATATCATCTTTTTGGTGCTGCATCAATAACAAATTCTTGCTTCATGAAATATTTATGTCTAAATTTATCAGAAACAATGTAAGTATTTTAAGAAATAGTATGGAATACCTACGAACTAACACAATTATGTATCTTCACTTGCTATGCAATTTTTTATATCAAATCTAGCACAAAGAAATGTATTGCTAGGAACATGAATTGCACAACGGGCATAACGTTCAAGGCGACATACAACGAGTAGGTATCTATATGTTGGGCTACCTACTTTTTCTCAGTATCTAACATTTTTTTCTTTGCATTACGTGCGGCTGCCCTTTTAGCTCGGTTCGATGACTCTGTAGACTCTGGTTCATTAAGTTTACTACTTGCAATTTTTGGAGCTACAACATTTACCATTTCCTCATCGGGATCATCGTACACACTACTGTCACTCTTTTCATCCTCATCATATACCACTTTGTCGCTAGAGGCAGACGGCGTGCTTACTCTCAACAAATGCCTGCGGTTACGGCGATAAATCCGGCCTGACTCATCTTTTACGAAATATGATCGCGGTTGAGGAGCGCAACCCGTCACCCGTGCCTTTCGTCTCCTACTGCCGTCCACTGCAACCACCTCATCGCCCGTGTGGAGAACAGGTAGTTCCCTTGAGCTAGCATCATAATGAGCCTTCGCGCTTGCTTGTTTTCTCAGTATGTTTTGATAATCTGTCGTGTTGTCCCTAGCCGGATTAAGTTTTTTCAAGTGAACCGGCAGACGTGTGTTTAACCTCCTACTCATAAGAAGTTCCGCTGGACTCGCGATACCGTCTCTCGGCGCAGTTCTGTAGTTTAGCAAACTTAAGTAAAAGTCAGTACCATCGTCCAATGACTTTTTTAATAAAGTTTTAATCGTGCGTACCGCGCGCTCAGAACGACCATTTGACTGAGCGTAGTTGGGGGACGATGTGGTGTGATTAAAATCCCATGAACTTGCGAAATTATGAAATTCTTTTGAGGCGTAAGCAGGGCCATTGTCTGTTATCAATTCTTGTGGTATGCCGTGCCGCGCGAACTGGTCTTTCATGGCCTTAATTACGCTTTTAGATGTTATACTGGTTAGTGGGCACACCTCAACGTAGTTAGAAAAATAGTCTACCAGTATAAGGAAGTATATTCTTTTATACTCAAATATATTGGAACCGAGTTTGATCCATGGTAGGCTAGGTATTTCATAAGAAATCAATGGCTCCCGCTGCGGCAGCGCAGCGTGCCTTGCGCACACGCGACATCGGCGCACCGCGCGCTCGATGTCGTGCGACATTCCCGGCCAGTACATCACTTCTCGCGCGCGCCTCTTGCATCTATCTATACCAAGGTGCCCTTCATGCACTCTTCCTATCATATCGGCACGGAGTTCCTCCGGAATGAATACTAAATCATTTTTAAATAGAATACCATCATAATACTCAAGGACATCCCTATGATCCCATAATGACCTTACTCTTTCATCTGTCTCAAACTTGTTTAGTGGCCAGCCATCCTTTATATTACGAATCAACAACTGACATGTGATATCTCTTTTTGTGTGTTCACGTACTAAATTAATCTTCTCGTCACTAAATGACACATTTTTAATCAAGAAACATGATTGACTGTGCACCTCGTCCGACACCTTTTCGTTCATCAACTCTGGGAGCGGAGCGCGCGAAAGTGCGTCCGCTACATACATATATTTTCCAGGTTTATACATAGCGGAAAAATCATATCTCTGGACGCGGAGCATCATACGCTGTAGCCTAGCGGGTACCTCATTTAATGATTTTTTAAAAAGTGCTTCGAGTGGCTTATGATCAGTTTCCACAATCACGTCGCTTTTGCCGTACACATACTGGTGGAATCTTTCAAGCGCGAAAACAATAGCTAACATCTCCTTCTCAATTTGAGCATATCGCTGCTGAGTGTCCGTTAGAGTAAGGGAGGAACTCCACCGGACGGCCGTTCTGCAGCAACACTGCCCCGAGCGCGTGCGAGCTGGCGTCAACAGACACCACGGCTGGCTCGTCCGCCGCGAACAGACTTAATACTGGCGCGTTACACAAGTCCCACTTTAATGTTTTTACCACTTCGTCCTCACATGCACCCCAATGCCATTCATTATTTTTCTTTAGTAAGTTCCTCAGCGGAGTGGCCTTTTCCGAAAAGTTAGGAATGAACTTACATAAAAAGTTGACCATCCCCAGAAATCTTTCTAATTCCTGTCTGTTTTGCGGACATGGCATTTCTTTGATAGCTTTTGATTTACTTTCGTCTATTTTCATCCCCTCTGACTAATTGGTATTTTCCGCACTGGACAGATGCACGGAGATGCATCTTTATCTATAGGTATTGTGTAGTGCCCAGGTAGCCGCCCGAGGCCCTCAAACAAATCACTGTAAACATCCATGTTTAAACCATATACCCGTTGCACTAATTTCATTTCCTCTACCGCAAATTTACCTAAAATGCTTTCACAATTATGATCAGATATTACAAAGTTAATATTGTATTCTTTATTCTTGTACATCCATTTTAAAACACATGATCCTAGAATAGGTAATAAACTTCCACAATAAGACATCGCTTTCGGTTTAGACGGGCTCAATTCGTGTAACGTATGACCTAACTTTATGTAATTATCTTTAGAGATAACATTCAGATCGGCGCCGGTATCCAATTTGAAAAGATGTTTTTTCATGTTTTTTCTGCGTACCGACTGTTTTATTAATATCAGAAACCTAACTACCCACATGCATTCATTACTTGCATTGACAAGATAATACAACAATTATCAAGCATAGCTAAGAACACTCCCGACTAATTCACCTTTCAAAAAAAAAAAAAATCTAAATCGGTTCATCCGTTTGGGAGCTACAGCATACGGGTGCCACAGACAGACACACACACACACACACACACACACACACACAGACGCGTCAAACTTATAACACTCCGTCGTTTTTGCGTCGGGGGTTAAAAACAGTATTTCAGGTTGAATAGGTATACCGGTGAATTGACAACCAGAAAGAAAACAGCTCTTATGTAAGAAAACTATTTTGTGATTGATTTCTTTCGGACATACATTTCATCATCTACCTAGCCTTTTCCCGACTATGTTGGGGTCGGCTTTTAGTCTAACCAGATGCAGCTGAATACTACTATTTTACATGGAGCGACTGCCTATCTGACCTCCACAACCGGACGTCCATTTCTGAGACAAAAAAAAATAATGTTGTAGATGACTCCAAGTGGCCACTGCGGTCTTTAGTCTTCTAGGGAACTGGCTTGCTTCAGCCAACTGTGCATGCGGGGAAACACTGAATTTAAGTAAACAGGGTGTAAACTACCTCATCACGAACCCGTCAACCAAGCTTTCTGTACATCAAACTAAGTAACTTTACGCAAAAAATATTGCTGGGAAACAACTTTTTTTTTTGAGGTTATAAATCATGTTTTATGGTAGAACTCAATGTAACTCACATAAAACATTGTGCTGATTGATGGATTGAATAGTACGGGGGTCGTGGAGGTGTTAAAAGTTAAAATCTTACAAAAAAAACTTGTATTTAAAAAAAACTTGTCAAAAAGTTGTAACTTTGACCCCCCATATCTCCGTAATTAGAAGGTTCCCAGGTATGGTGTAGAACAGGAGAACTAGTGCCTTTCGGCTTCGTGAAGAGGTGTTTTACACCCTTTATGTATATGACTGTACCAAGCTTGTCATGTCGATGCATTTTTTCGTGACAAGCGTTATTTATTTATTGTTTTTTTTATAAATGTTTTTTTCTGTTATTTTTTCGTTCTTTCCGTTCCAGAACGACTAAAAAATAACCGTGTATAACAAAACAACCAGCCGTTATTGCTTCGTTCGTATAGTCACTATATTAAACTGGTAGCAAAGCGCGACTGCTAAGCGAGGGGTCCTGGGTTCGATTCCCAGATCGGGCTAAATGTTACTGGATTTTTTAAGTGTAAACTTCTTTAGACGCGTTCAGCACTTTTCAGGTGAAAAAAAGTCATGGAACTCGCGTGACCGTCACCTAACGCTACGTAGCACTCGTAGCCGATCCTTTACGGCGTCACACCATGTAGACGAGCATGGGGCATGGAGCATGGGGCATGGGAACGCGTAGCAGATATAAAGTTTTCGCTTCTATCCAAACCTTTTTTTTTTTTCCATCAGGAATTTATCGGAAGCAGCCCCGTAGTCGAGACACATGGTCGAGATTTGTATCTGTTTGATGACAAAATACTACTTTTAGGTACAGTACACCTTTATGTTACCAAACCCGTTCAAGTAAACGACACAAAGGAACTGCAACCACTTTTTTAGACTTTCACGGTTTTTCACTATACTTAAAAAAACAAAAAATCACGGATATAATCCCGTAATACTCGTAACGTGAGACGAGTTGCAGGATGAAAATATTATTTATTTTGATTTTCCCGACTCGTCCTAAATGGGCCGTGGACATGTGTGACGATTTTCTGAATTACTCAGTACTATAAGTGAACTGCAACCACTCATGTAACCTCTAATTAGCCGTGTCCAAATTACCACTAACCACAGCACTAATCCAGGATCTATTTACATCTAGATACGGAACAGCAGACATCGAATTAGCCGATATTGAAGCGTGAAATTAATTTTCCAGTGAATTTTGGTCCCAAAGGGGTGATGCGTTAATGTGCAAGTTACTGGTCGTTCCACACAGTTGGGTTGGTATAATTGTGTAGTTGGATATACGACTAGTGTATTAATGGGTAAATTAGTTGAAAGAAGGTTGGGCATTAGGAAAATGTTTAGTTAAAAATCACACGTTTGAAAAGATCTGGTTCAGCTACTACCTTCACAATGAAATTTAAGAAAGACCACCTGAATAAATGTCACAGAGAAACTTTTAGTAACACCTAAAGTTAACCCACGCATTTGGGTCTTTCTTTTACTTAGCCTCTATTGTCCCACTGCTGGGCAAAGGCCTCTCCCAAAGCCTTCCACTATTCTCTCCGTGCGGTTTTCTACGGCCAATCTTCCATAAACGCCTCTCGGTCGTCATGCCACGCCATTTCTATAGAATGCAACCTGACCGATGGCCCAGAGTCGTGACACAGTGGATGCCAGAAGACGACCGTCGTCGCCGAGACAGGCCTAGAAAACGTTGGCGTGATATTTGGGTCCAGTAAGTTTCATTTTTTTTTTATAGGACAGCTGATTACGGTTTGGCAAATAGGACGTTGGTAACATACAGAATTTTCATTAAAATAATTTCAGCGATGGAAGTGAAAACTAAGTAACTTGTGAATTGGTCGTGGCACTGTTACGGGTTGTGCCCCGCGCACGCCTAGGTGGTGCTACGTCTTAGCGGATCGGCTACGAGTGCTACGAATCGTTAGGTGATGGTCACGCGAGTTCCATGATTTTTGTTCACCCAAAAAGTGCTCAACGCGCCTAAAAAAGAAATAAACATGCCATTGAGACAAAATTTGCACCGAGTAGTACCTAAATTACATAAAACAAAAACAGTTTTGACCACTTATCAAACCATCCATAAACACAATAAAAACCATACTAGCGATACAATACGCTACATTATAATAAAAGCAAGCCGAGCTACGCAGCAATGACAGCATTCATGTCTGCGCAGCTGAGGTTTCATGAATTAATGGCACATTCACACTGTTCAATGCAATACGAATTATCAAAATATTCCGTATTGTTTTGCGGGCATAATATACGAAGTACGTTACGTGGATATGTAAAATACCATCCATGACAGATTCATGGTATTTTACCTAACATGGAATGAATGCATTCAATATTAAAACATAAAAGGTTTTAGCGTGTGTCGCTATTTACAGAAAATAGAATATTGTTCCCATTTTGTACGAAATTCTGAATTATTGAACGGCATTGAAATTGCAACGGGAAATCCAAAAATGTATGCGAGCCGGATTACGTTACTCGATTGGCAAACAATCGAAATTAGTGAAATTCGTTGCATTATTGCACTGCAACTGTTGTTCATTGTTACATTAGTACGAGTACAATATGTTTTACTGGTTTGCGGAACAAAATACTGTTCAACATTTTGTAGGCCTTAGGGAGCAGTCTAAAGAACCGCAATTTAATCAATTTCGTATCACCTTTCTCCATTGTTTTTGGTGTCGGCGCAGCAAGTCTTCTTCCATTCGTCTCTTTTACTCGTCATCTCATCAGATGCCTCCTTTTTTGCCATATCATCCTTACAACGATCGTATCTTCGGTATTTAACATTATTTATTTCGTATAAGTCACTTTATGTAGTTAAACTCCGCAGCAGTTGTGTAGGCAGTAGTTTAATATGAATAAATTTCATTAAATACGTTCATGAACCTACTACTTTTATCAATCCAAGTTACGATCTTACTCGTGCCCTCAAAACCAAACCGACCTTGAACAATACACAATAGAAATACTACCTTATTATCTAATAAAACCTTCATCGACCTTCAAAGAACTTGTTTTTTAATAATACGAAACAAGTCATTATATATAAATTAAATTTAAATGTTATAAATTCCTGACAGCATAATGTTATCAAGTCAAACATGGCTGAATTTACAGACATATTTCTGTGACAGTCACTGAATGGCACACGCCCAGAATACGCCATGGTAAAAAACCTCCGATTCCTTGCAGGATTTGGTGCAATTCATAAAATATAGCGGTCTGCTCTACTGATTTCAAAATGAAAAAATAGCTTTCAAAGCTGCAAAGTATATAGCTGCCTTGTACTGAGTAGCCCTAAACACCAATTATGAATGGTTTATTATAATTAATTAATCGATACTTACTGATTAAACGAACGTGATGTCAAATAAGTGGAGATAGAAAGTACATACCTGAAACAAAAACAAAGAAACGGGTTAGACATAAAACGGAAAAACCTATGCGGTAGCAAACAAAATAGGTTATCATTTAATAACAGGAACTTTAGAATGGTAAATAAGTTGACCTATCAAAAGCTTTGCCTGTTATATCCCAAAGCGTAGTAAGTTCTAGAACAGGCAAGAAACGCAACGGAATCTCTTTTTTTTAGGTTAATTCTTACTGCCATTGATTTTGATTTTGCCATAGAGCTAAGTAAGTCTCTGGCAGTACGCAAGCAATACTTTTAATCAAAAATTCGCCACCCACCTTCACTTTACACCAAAAAATTACATAAAAAGAACGTTCGCGTGAGCCCCACCATTAATTTAGTGCGTGAAAAGAACGACACGAGCCACGACCGAGCCGACGACGACACGACTCTTTCAAAGATAATAGATGCTCTTTGAACGATAGGAATTATTGCTCACAACGAATATCATTCAGTACTTTATGAGAGCCCATTACATTTGCTTTTTGTGAAGAGAATGTTGTTCAATTATTCAAAAAGAGTGCCGACTCTTTTTAGGGCGTCGTGTTTATATTCTTTGGCGGGAAATCTGTAGTACACCTACGTTTCGCCAGTTATGCTAAAGTTCCATGTATTTAGGCGCTAGCCTTTTGCCATACACGTCCGAGTTCCCATATGAAATTACTGATAGAAAATCCCAATAAATACTTTGCCGGGGAATCGGACCCAAGACCTCTGCAATTGCTTTTGCTACCACTACACCAACGAGACAGATATACGAGTACGATTGATAAAAAAAAAACAAAAACATTTGCTCCCGTGTGATGAGCGTGGACATTTGTTTCAGAGTCATGAATGTTTAAATGTATAACAAGTATGTATTTACAAACAAAAAGTATCTATGTAGTATATTACTTATTGCTCAGTGTGGCACTAGATAGCGATGTGTGTCATGGCCAATGATATTTATTATTTAATTTAATAATTATTCAAGGTTTATTTAATCACGTGTTTCGTTACTTGAGTTTTCTATTTTGTCGAATAGTAACCAACAAAGCTTTCTCTCATATTTTTACAACAAGATAATTTGACAAGAGATAACAGAAGTTAAAGAAAATACCTCCCAAGGAATATTCGAAGACTTGTAACTGACAGTAAAGTATTCTTTGAAGTTAGTATACTTATAGCCAAAGCTTACACGTGGTATTCTATGAGCCCTCAGCCCTCCCTACAAATATTTAATTTTCTGAAAGACGACGCACACCCCTAACTTTTCAGTCATAACACAATATGACATTTTAACTTAGGCCTGAATTCTTGTCGCGCTGATGGATGGTCGTGTACAGCGGGCGGTCGTGACGTCAGTGAGAACAAAATACGGCTGTCGGTCGTCCGCCGCTGACGTCAGCGTCATTGTGGTGCTATATAGAACACAATGTATACTCGTACACAACCGACCGTGCGTGACCGGCTGGCGCGACAAGAATTCAGGCCTGAAAAAAAATCATGAAAATGTCCTACCCTGAAGAGGGTAATTGAGGCCAGTAGCTTTTTTTTTCTTGGATGGGTAATCATCAAATGACTCCTCCCACTCTGGGCGGAGCGGGAGGGAGTGTCAGACTTTTACTGACTAAAACCCATCCATGTTCCTTCCTCGCCCTTTACGTTCCGGGGCCGCGGTATCTCTTTCAAACAGTCCCGCAACCCCTGCAGGCTTCGGCCCTTGCGGGCCCCTCCCTTTATGCTGACATCTCCTTGAGGTGCGCGTGGAACACGAACGCGCCGTCGAGGCCAGTAGCCATCGCGTTACAGCAAGCCCAACATTAAATTCACGTTAATCGTTTTACACTAGCTAGAATAGGCAGTTAGTCAGGGGCCCGAAAATCTGACAACCAGTCTTTCCAAGGCGTATCGTATTACCCAGTACTAACTGAGTTGTAGAGGACAGATAGGCAGTCGCTCTATGTAAAATACTGGCATTCAGCTGCATCTAGTTAGATTGGAAGCCGACCACAGTTGGGAAAAGGCTAGGCAGATGACGTTTTACACCAGCTAGAATCTATGCTGCCGTCATAACTAAGAATGCAGTAATCGCAAAATGGCGGTTACGAGATAAACGCAGAAAACATATTTCAAAATGATGGTGTCGTTGTATTTGCTAAGGAATCATTAAAGGTCAAAGTCGAAGAACCTGATCTACAAAATTGTATGAGTAACTGCCTTATCATCAAAATTGGTACAACCACAGCGATAATTGCTTTGTATAGATCCCCTTCCGCAAGAAACCTAACCTCTTTCCACAGTTCCCTAAACCAGATCTTTCAATCACTTAGCCCATTTAATAATGTAATACTAACAGGTGACATAAATATTAACATTAGCTCTGAAAACTGCGACGCAGGGACACAAGATTACCTAAACATCTGCTCATACCATGGTTTACTGCCTGCTCACACATTGCCTACTCATCAGAGCGGTTCTTGCCTCGACCACATGATGATCAAAACCACTTATTCATTTATTACGCTTGTTACTAACTCAACAATAACCGACCACCATTCTGTCTTACTAGCCGTAAATTCAACGCTGCCTAAGCAAAATCGCCCCCAAACAAAATCCAAATTAAACATTAAAAAACTCGAATATGATTTACGCAACATTGATTATAGCCTAGTTTACAATACTGCTGACGCTAATTCGGCTTTATCGTACTTAATAAAACATGTCCAGCAAGCAATATTGCGTAATACGTCAGCTGTGTCTATAAATAAACGTCTTCATAATATTAAACCTTGGATTACTCCTGGACTAATTCGGTGCATAAGGCACAGAGATAAACTTCATCAGAGTACTAAGAAATTCCCTGATAATTTAATCATTCTAAACACCTATAAAAGATACAGGAATTTCTGTAACAATCTCTTAAAAAAGCTTAAAAGTAATTACGATAAAAATGAATTAAATAAAGCAGGCAACAATACCAAGCAAATCTGGAAGCATATTAAAAACGTTACATACATGACTAAACAACGTGAATCAAATTCGAGGTTGCTGCATACTAATCCTTCACCACTCTTATCAGCTAACAAAGTAAATAACTTTTTTGTTAATGTCGGGAAAACTTTGGCCGAACAGATTCCGAAACATTGCGCTCATCATTCTTTCCAAAAACTGAACAACAGCTGCAATCTGAAGTCATTTGCAATGCTGGATACTGACGAAAGTGAAATATCCCGAATAATTTCTGGTCTTAAAGATGACTGTGCAGTTGGATGGGATAATATAAGCAACAGGATCCTTAAACGCTTTAAGCATGTATTGACACCTCCCTTAACGCATATTTTTCGAATCTGTCTTTCCAAAGGAATTTTCCCTAACTGTCTAAAAAAGGCTGTTGTTATCCCTATATATAAATCTGGAGACCGGGACTTGGTTAATAACTATAGGCCAATATCATTACTCCCTTCAATTTCAAAAATACTAGAGAAAATTATAAACAGCAGACTAATTAGCTTCCTGGAAAAAAACAACATCTTGTCACCGGCGCAATTTGGTTTTAGAGCCAAATTATCCACAGCCGATGCGGTGCATCACCTTACCAATTATGTCTCAGAAGAGCTGGGCAAAGGCAACCAGGTCATGGGAGTCTTCCTTGATTTAGCGAAAGCTTTTGACACTGTCTCTGTTTCTGTGCTTCTGAGGAAATTAGAGGCCATAGGGATAAGGGGCACGCCTCTGACATTACTTGCTGACTATTTAAACAATCGATACCAGTGTGTTAGGATCGACAATTTTACGAGCGATGAGCAGAAAAATACTGGATTTGGTGTTCCCCAGGGGAGTATATTGGGCCCTACCCTTTTCCTGGTTTATATTAACGATCTGTGTGACCTAAATATCAAGCACGGCAAAATCATATCATATGCTGACGACACGGCGCTAATATTTTCTGCTGAAAACAGTACCGAACTGTTTGAAAACGCTCAACTTGGCTTTAATACTGTGACTAATTGGCTTCAAAGCAATTTACTAACACTAAATGCTGACAAGACAAAATACATCCACTTCTCCATGCGCAAGCCTCACACAGCTAACTTCCATGTATATGCCCATCAATGTGATAATCGGTCAGTCAACATGTGCAATTGTCCTTCTATCCTCAAAACCAGTAATATTAAATACTTAGGGGTTATAATAGACGACACACTCTCTTTTAGGTATCATATTGAAAGTCTGGTTAAAAGAGTGCGCAAATTAATATTTGTATTTAAAAAAATACGAACTTTTGCAGATCCTAAATTAATCACACAAGTTTATTTCGCGCTATGTCAATCTATAATTAATTACTGTATTATTTCATGGGGAGGCGCATCAAAAACTATCCTGCTCCCCCTCGAAAGAGCTCAAAGAGCAATTTTAAAGGTAGCGAATTTCCATCCCTTTTACTTTCCCACAGATCAGCTGTATAAATCCTGCAACGTGCTGACTGTGCGCCAGCTATTCATTATGCACTTAGTATTAAAACAGCACACCATGCTCACGTACAATGCTGACAATACTAACAAGAGACGGAATGATATGGTATGCATTTCTAAAGCAACCTCCAAACATGTTTTCGTGGAAAGATTCTTTACATTTTTAGGCCCATTTCTGTACAATAGATTAAATAGAAAACTAAGTATTTATAAGTTGAACTATTTTAGCTGTAAAAAGACTATTATTACTTTTTTACAACCCATAACCTATGCACAGACAGAAGATTTACTTGTTGTCTGCAAGTAAACAGCTGACATGTTTGTTTGTTTTGTTTTCTATGTAAGTCGTAATTTTAGTAATTTACTTTTATATTTCCTTTAATGTTAATTTATTTATTTTAAGTAGGTATTTATGCACTTTCTAGCCTGAAACACAGGTTCCACCTAGTTCAGGCAATAAGCAACAGTGCCCTATTTTACTTGTTATGATACTTAATTGTAATTGTGCCCCTTTTGATAAATAAACGATTATTATTATTATTATTATTATATTATATCATCTGAGCAAGATGTTCGTATTTTATTGGTTATAATATATATCTAAAAATTCGGAAAAAAATGAAGCTTATACAAGATAATTTTCCTTTATTTAATTTACTAATACATGCATTATAATACGTATTACTGCGTTTCGGTTTAGTATCAGGTCGTTTCCGGGTCACAGGATACTAAAACTAAATGCAGCACTTGCGCGTTTACTGCATTATGTCTTAGCACAAGTCGATTACTGCATTATTTTTTAGTAATTACTCCACCGAATGACGTCGCCGAACTGATTTACTAAGACAAACCGCGGCAATGGATCGTACTGCTACGACTTCGCAAGCCTTTCATACTCCACATTACTACACTTAAATGCAGTAATGTGGAGTACTGCGTTTTAATTTAGCTTTTTGTCTACTGAATTTAAAACAAAATAATAAAGTAGTGGATATTACTGCATTCTGTTTTAGGGTATTCTTGAAGAAAGAATGCAGTACTTGCATGCAAGTACTGCATTCTTTCTTAGGGCATGCTTAATACTGCGTTTTTTCTTATCATTGAAGCAGTTTTTATGCAAGTACGGCGAAAATCATTGCATAAAAAACATACTTCGAGTAAATTTTTTTACGAAAACATATTTTTTTCATGTACATGAACCTCTTGGGATGCCATTTCTGGAAAAAAGTGAAAATCTCAAAAATGTCGATTACTGCATTCTTTGTTATCAGGGCAGTATGTAGATGCAACAAAGACTTCATCATCATCATCATCATCATCATCCACAGTCCGACTTCACCCACTGCTGGGTATAGGCCTCTCTTTATTTGTGCCAAGCTGCACGTTCTTGTGCCAACCAGGATATTCCTGCAATAGCAACAGTATCTTCTGCCCATTTCGCCGCAGGACGACCAGCACTTCTCTTTCCATTCCAAAGACTTATTTAGAATTAATAAGTAGGTTAGGTCAGGTGAAAAATTGGACCCCTTAATGACAACCCTGAAAAAAAGAATATAAATTTACAAATGTAAATATGGGTGAATCCTTCTCGGTCAGACTGAATACGAAAGGCTGAGAGATTCCTCGTCCAGCAGTGGACTGTATTAAACGTCCGTTCAAAGAATAAGGGATGAAAGTATTAAAAGTTCGTCATTTATGCGAAAGGGAAATTCCATCAGACGCGCGGCTTGTACAAATACAACTCACAAAAAGTACCTTCTATAAAAAAAACATTTTATTCACTTCAACATTATTTAAAAATACGCTCCGAATTCGACAATACCTTTTAGTCTTTTTACCAATACGTGTAATAAAATGTTGAATTTCGACATGAGCGGCACAAAAGCACTGAATTGAAACCTTTCTGGCAGAGATTCGTGCATAAGCAGAGAACAATGTAACCCATTTTGGCACGGCTACTTCTATAAAACATAGGGTTGCCATGTTAAAAGGACAATTCAGGACAAAAGTAAATACAATTTTTTTAAATAAAAACTTTTTAGTTGCGTTGGGCACGTTTTGGGTGAAAACAAATCATGGAACTCGCGTGACTGTCACCTAACGCTTCGTAGCACAGATATAGATTACTAAGATTTCACTTCTATAGGCAGTCCTCAAAGACTTGTTTTTTTTTTGTAAATCAATAAGCAGGAGTCATAAATGCTTGTTATAAGTAGGAATTGATTGATGTACAATTTAGATGTGAGAGCAGCGGTGGCCTAGTGGTGGCGGCCCCGACTTACGAGCAGTAAGTCGTGGGTTCAAACTCAGGCAGGCGCAATACTTTGTGTAATTTATTTCATCACCACTGCTCTCAAAAACGGTGAAGGAAAACATCGTGAGGAAACCGGCATGTCCTGGTACCAAAAAAATCGAAGACATGTGACATCTACCAACCCGCACTGGGCCCGCGTGGTGGATTATAGCCCATACGCAAAATATGCGCTTTGACGTGGATTTGCGGACACCAGCCCGTTGTACAATACAATACATGTGAATCTAGATCCATTTTCAGAAGATTAATATTTTTTTAGCTGAATGACGGAATACATCAGGATAAACACCAGTGAAACCAAACGTAATCAAACCGTGTTCAAGAACAGCTGTCAGTGTTAAGAGTCCGCTCCAAATGAAATAAGTCTGTTTTATTATCTTGGCTTAATACTTTGATGTAGAACAATTCACAATCTTTCCATGAATACATTCGTGCAATATTGTGTCAAATAAAATCCCCAAACACGCAGTCTCACTAAACTTTACCGTCCATTAAATTTCCTAATGACGCTTCCACGCGTTCCATCCACATGTGCAACACACGATCTAATCATTGCTGTAATGCAACAATTCGCGAACTAATTCAGCTAATTTGGACGGCTAACTATTGCGTAATCACACAATACGATCCGACGAATGGCAACACTGTTTTAGAAATTTTGTACGGTATGTTCTAAACGACATTTAATGACAATGTAGTTTTATGAATTCCATTTTTAAACGTTCACCTTTATGACATCAGGGGATGTGACTTACGATGCAATTCGCTTCATCACGGCACACTCGAAGCTATTTCTTTCATTATTTTAAGAAATGAAAACTTCTCAAGGCGCGTTGAGCACTTTTTGAGTGAATAAAATCTGACTGCCCCTCATGTTTTGTTGCAGTTGCTATGTCAATGGAGCTTCTGGTCAATGGAGTTTGTATCGCATCTGTCCGAGACTTCAAACAAATCATGGTCACCACTCTAACTGCATAGCACATTTAAATAATTCCACGGGTCCCTAAATTGGGCAGCATGTCATACGCACTGTGTCCTGATATTTTCTCTGCTGTGGGCGGCTGCCAACTGACGTGCAATAACCGTACAAGAACTCATTTTAGTTTTACCTGAGAGCGTTTTTAGGGCTTTTGGAATCAATATATTTTATTCAACATACAACCTAACACTAAAGGACATATTTTGTTTTTGTTCGGAGATTAGGCCACCCACGTTAATTGTAGTATTTAATCATGAAACGTACATTGATTTCTTCCTTAAATGCTCTAGATTAAAGTCGTTAAATTAGCTAAGCCATGTCTAACCGGAATAAATGCGAAAAATCTGCAAACACGCGGGGCTGCCCCAACACTGCCCTGAACGCGTTGTTGTATTGGACACGAAGGGCACTGTAAGCAACTTGTGAGTAAGATGCCCATAGGCTGCACGTGTATAAGGAGGTGCAGAAAGCTTTAAAAAGTATGATTTTAACCTGATTTGAACTGAACCATGCTTTTGACTCCTGAACTATACTTTTCTTTGTGTAATATGAATAATAAATGCAACGGCCAGATGGACCCAAAAAAATTGTCTTCTTTGAATTTCGTGGGTAACCCTGGAGCATCAGTCTTAACAGGTAAAACAATGTTAAAAAGGGGTTACCTTTATAATATCGACAGTAACTACATCGACAGTCGCTGTATCGACAACGTTCCATCGACGGGTTAATGAATCGACAGTACACTAAATCGAAGGTACGCTACATCGACAGTACTTACACCAAATCGATGGTACGCTGTATCGACAGTATAACATATCGATAATACGTTGTATCGACAGTACCCCATTTCGATGGTACCCTGCATCGACTGCCCGACCCGAGCCAGATTTAATTTAAAAACATAAGCTTTTTCAATGTTAGTATCACAATATTGATTAAATTTGTATACTGCTTTGTTTTTGAGTGCTTAATTGTACACATATTTCCACCGAATTATATACTTGATTACAGTAACTGGCAGCTGGAAGGTACGCCTTCGACTTTCCACAGACTTCCAAAACCAAAACCATCCTGTAAATAAATTGCCACACAAGACCCTTCGTCCCGTACCTCATTTTTCAAAACACCTACTAAAGCATTCACGTCGCGGTCACTTCACAAGATAGGTTGTTTAAACAAATGCCTAGACATTTCTCTAGACACATCTAAAGGTCGTTTAGAACGTATGATAATGATATATTATTTGCTATTTCATGTAAATATATTGCCAGTGTTTACCTACGAGTTTCAAACACAATTTCGATAGTGTATTTGTCTCGATGGAATGTTAATATTAGTTTTTGAAAAAACATATTTCAATATTGTCTAGTGTACTTATTTTTGCACCTACACTTTTTCTTATTTTATGGAAGTATAATATTTATCGAAGTAAGATTATTGGATACGCTGTCAATCAAAGATTCAATAAGATTTATGACATCTGAATAAGAAGTCGGAAATCAATTAACAAAAACCAATGCACTACTGAGACACTATTAACAAAAAAAATTTTGATTCTGTATAAATAATATATGTATATCCCTATCTTCATATATGAAAACATCGTGAGGAAACCTGGACTTAACTTTGAAATCGCCAACCCGTCTTGAGGGTGATCAATGCTCGTGCCTTCTCTGTATGAGAAGAGACCTTTGCCCAGCAGTGGGACAGTAATAGGCTGGTATTATTATTATATCGTCATTTATAATTTTAAAAAACTTCAAACCGGGCATAAACACAAACTAAGTGGCTGCTAAAGACAAGTCAAGTCCAGTAAGTAGAAATAAATATTAGGAACGTTTTACATGGCCGCTCTCAGAAAGCATTATGTCCCGGTGAGCTGAACAGTCGTATCCATTAGGTTCCGTTACTACTTACTACGTGAAGTTCTATTAGTGTTGTGTTGTGATCGCCAGTTGGGCAGGAGGCCCGCAAACTAAGACTGCAATATTATATAAGTAAACTGGCGCATATCCATAACGTAATACTCGTATCACGCCTTGTAATCTAGGGTTATGAAGAGGTGTACCGAACAAGTGCGACCACATTTTACTATTTATGTTTACGTCCCATGCTTTAATGGGCAAGCCTATTGCCATGGCAATAGGTCAACCGGGCACAAATCCACTCTCCGTGGCTGATTCTGAGAAATTCTTGACAAATAACAGTTTGCTCAACTCGGGAATCTAATCCAGGACCTCATCCTCTGCAATCGCGCTGGAGACTACTAGGCAAACGAGACAAAGAATTAAAAAAAATCCCAAAAACCAAGCAACACTGATCTAGCTTATAAATCTTTTAATACACCCAGCAAAGCCTCCAACTCAGCTAGACATACTTTAACTAGAAGTGCCTCCCTCACAATAGTTGACCGGGATAGGAATCGAAGTTACGACCACTCGATCGTTTGTCAACAAGCCTTTGGGCTATTGTCGGTTCACAAAGGACCGGTTGGATATAGCTCGCTCTTCTGCTTTACGTGCTGCATTGGAAATTCAGAAATGAGGAATAGTATTGCCATTGTTGCTGTTTTGTTTTAAGATGTTTTTTGCAGCAACTAAATGTATTTTGTTAATATAAAATTATGGAGATGAACGAACAGTAATTTACTGTTTTTAAGGGTTGTTTTTTTAAGTAAGGTGTCACAACAGGGATTACCGAGGTCCTGTAATACTTGAACGAGTTGTGTAAGTTAGATGCTTCCTATTAGTCTATATTATACTATCTAGACAAATAGGATGACCAACCAGGTCAAGTTTGCAAGGAGTAATCTTGGGAACGACTAGCCTGATTCCACAAATTATTCTCACTGATGAGAAGCCTCGAGTTCTAAGACTTTGAACATGTTCTTCGTCAGATATATTTTGGGTCATTTGAAAGACTCGGGTAAAAAGTAGTCATTGTGAAATAAATGTAAGTATTTCTTTTCATTTACATTCAGAATAAGTCAGTAAATTACATGATTGTAACTACATCATAAAACATATAAAAACGAGTATTTATCGCGAATTTACCTTTAATTTAAGCTCGACGTTTCGACCGGATTGCACCAGCCGTGGTCGCGGGGAGACTGAAGTGTGGAGGTACCGCCATAGCAAAGTGAAGGTGTTTATTCAACTACCCTCACTTGATCTTCATAAATGTTAATTAGGGCCGGTTCACACTAGGACAGCACACTACACTAACCGTGTCAGTATACTGAGGCGATTTCACTTGACGAGTACAATTAGTGATCACTGGATTCCAAGCTGAAGAGAGTTTGAAGCCGTCTTCGCGATTGAAATTAGGGTACTTCTTGATCTCAATCGCTTCCCGAACCATTCTCTTATAGTAGTGCTTCTCATTGGCAAGGATTTTTGAGTTTTTTTGGTACTCGTCAAGTGAAATCGCCTCAGTATACTGAAACGGATAGTGTAGTGTGCTGTCCTAGTGTGAACCGGCCCTAATTAACATTTATGAAGATCAAGTGAGGGTAGTTGAATAAACACCTTCACTTTGCTGTGGCGGTACCTCCACACTTCAGTCTCCCCGCGACCACGGCTGGTGCAATCCGGTCGAAACGTCGGGCTTAAATTAAAGGTAAATTCGCGATAAATACCCGTTTTTATATGTTTTATGATGTGTTCTGATCGTGAAAGTTTAAAAAAGACAATAATAGTAACTACCTTCTAATCTATCATCACACAGTAGGTATTAATCTTCTTTTGTCCTTATACTAGCGCCGCCCACGACTTCGTCCGAGAAAATTGTGATAACTTAACTAATTTGCCTAAAAGCAATATAATATTAGTGTGTCATTCGGTAAAGATGTAGCTTTCTAATGGTGAAAGATTTTTTTAAATCTGTTGAGTAGTTCTTGAGTTTAATCGTAACAATAAAACAAATCTTTCCTCTTTGTAATCCTCAATAGATTGAAATTAAATCAAAAGTCATTTCAATCAGCTTTTAAGACGCCTGCGGAGCATGCATCGTTCATACAAACGTAATACCAAAATAATTTGTGAATCAAACAATGTTCTTAAGGTGGTGTGGATTTATTTCGATTGAATCACAGAATATCTAGGTTCCCAAATATACATTTTGAATGGACACTGATTTAAACAAGAGTTATGAGAAAAATAAGTTTTCTATAGAACTTTTGAATTCCTCATAATTATCTCGTCTTTATAACATTGTCCTTTCAAAATATATTTTTTGGAACATAGATATACTGTAATCCAATCGAAATAAAAACACACTACCTTAAGAATATGTTTGATTTACAAATTACTTTGGTATTACGTTTGTATGAACGACGCATGCTCCGCCGGCCCCTTAAAGTAAATCTCCCTTATCACTCTCGCTTCATTCCCGTGGTTTAATCGACAAGCAGAATAAACTTCCATATATTAAATTGATATAAATTTAAATTGAGAATTTGTTTGTATAAGGTATTATTTTGATTGTGCTTTTAATTCTATTTTTGTATTTAAATATGATTCTGTTTTAATTTTGATTTTGTAGTTAAATTTTACTCGGTATTTAATTTTGATTTATCATTTAAATTTGATTTTGTATTTTATTATTTGTTTTGCTTTCATGATTTTAAGTCTAATTAATCTGGATTCAACCTTAATTAATCTGGTTACATTTATTATTTTATGGTGCATGCGGTGCTAACCTGTAAGAAATTGTTATACTAACCTTTGATTTAAGAATCTTATTTTTAAAATGTAACAGTATAAACAATTGTTGGTTGGCCTGAAATAAATAAATAAATAAATATAAGCTTAGATTACAGAAGGAAGAAAACAGCTGTTACACCTATCAAACCAAACGCTGAATAATTATATAAATTATAATAAATCTGTAGAGAGGTCAATTCTGTACATGAAATATATTTACAAAATAACTATCGGGGGGTGATTAGTGATCGATACTGATGCCAAAAATGCAATCAGTAAAATTTTTGTCTGTCTGTCTGTCTGTCTGTCTGTCTGTCTGTCTGTATGTTATTTATAGAAAAAAAACTACTCGACGGATTTTAACGAAACTTGGTACAATTATTCTACATACTCCTGAGCAGGTAATAGTATACTTTTCATCACGCTACCATTAATAGGAGCAGAGCAGTGAAAGGAAATGTTGGGAAAACGGGAGAAGTTACTTGGTTTTTTTAGCTTCCGTCGCGTGTGCAGCCTTAATGGTTAAAGCTACATAGAAATCATGTAAAACGGAAATATTCCACATAAAATTATATAAAAAATATCCCACGACAGCATATGTCTATCTTTTATAGTTGACTCACAATAACACGTGTAACTCCCGATAGCTTAGCAGTTCGGAGAATAAATGTGAATGTAAGTTTGTTTGTTGCGCTTTCACGCGACAACTACTGAACGGATTTGGATGAAATTTTGCACACAGATAGTTTATAACCTGGATTAAAACATAGGATACTTTTTATCCCGGCAGTAAGATTCCATGGGACAATAATCAAACTTCACGCGGGCGAAGCCGCTGGCAGAAGCTAGTTATAAATAACCGAGTCCACATTTACAACCGAAAACAGTCGATATCTCTCTTACGTTAGTTCACCATGAATATTTGACACAGTCATTACCGTAATAAGAGGGCGTTCGAGGGAGGCAGAGGAGGGGGGGGGGGGGTGGAGAGGGAGGGGGGCCGGTGTTCATTAAAATAATGACAACTGTAGTGCCCTTAACTGGTTAAAGCGAACTCTCATTAACGCGGGTTGAAAGAAATATGTCGGTCAAGTGTCACATTTTTGCCTTGTTTTTTGACGTATCAAATATTTTATTTTTTTGTACGGTTGATTTGTGATGTTAAATTTTTATATAATTATGGAAAGTTAACTTTAGTAAGTAAGTAAAATAAGTTAGTAAAGTTATTTTCATTGTTGTAGGTTTAAAAAGATAGTAAGTCGGGTCTTAAGACTTTTAGAAACTGTGTCGGTATGTCTCCATTATTAGACGTCTTTATATTTTTATTTTCACACCAAAAACCTTAAATGTATACCTACAATTCAGCCTGAACGTAATGAAACAATTCTAAAAGTCCTAACAAATACTAACTCAAAGGCAATGGACCCATAAATTATACTCAAACCAAAAACATAAACTCCTAACATAACTTTTAAAATTGTAATTATCCTGTCTTCGTCTTTCGAGATTTAAATGTTTACCTGTAGTAGCCCCGCTACGCTTCGACTCACTCGCACATAGTTTAGCGCCATAGGAAAAAAAAGAGATAGCACTATGTCTATAGGCGCTTGATCACCCTACTAAAACATTCCTCATTCGTTTCCGTGCGCGCGCGGCTACCGCACATAGTGAAAGAAGTTTTTTTCGGTTTACGGATTTTATTATTGTCAAACAGTTATAAAATCTTAAGAAATGCCGAAAAGGAAGCATGAAGACAGTAAAGAAGATAAATGGCGAAGAAAATTAAAGAAATATGAACAAAAATTATCCAAGAAAAGACGTCGTCATAGACGTGAGTCAATTGAAGGTATGTGATAACTACCCACATTTTTTTTTTTTTAGTGATCTTTGTTATAGTGCAAAATACAAAGGTTATATTTATAATAGTTTTTGTACAATGGTACCTTAGATCTAACACGAGATGTTAGACGGTACATCAAACATTCGAGTCAATACGAGATATTGACCTATTGTTTTCTTTTTTTTTTAGAGTCAATACGAGATATTGACCTAGATATTGTGATTTTATTAGAGTTAATACGAGATATTAACCAAAAAATATCGTTCCAGAATATCTGGAATCGGACAGCGGTGCGTCTAGGCTTTCGTCACCTGACCGCTCGCCTACGCCGACGGCTGGGGCGGCGGATGACATACCGGCTGACTCAGCGGGGCCCGTGGATGAGCCAAGCACCTCTGCGTGGTGTGCGTCACCCGTGCCACCCGAACTTTCTACAACGGGGGGAAGTACATCACAGCCAGCTGAACCCCAGGGTGTGACAGCCCCGGCCGATGACGCTAATACAAATGGCGATAATGTTCCTCCTATCGCAGATCCCGAGCTCCTAAGGGCTCTAGGTGATTTCGAAGCTGAAACCGCCGATTGGGGTCCTGATATTGTAGCTGATTTAGCGAAGAGATGGGACCCTATCCTTAAAGATGGCCTTAAAAAAGATACACGAGAGGAACTTATAAAAAAATACCTAATTCCAAGAAATTGTCCCTTAATTAAAGCTCCAGCGCTTAATCCTGAATTAACTGCAATGCTAAATGAGTCGGCAAAAAATCGTGACGTCAGGATCCAGAAGAAGCAATCACAAATGGGCTGCGTTCTTACTATCTTAGGAAGGACGATGTCAGGTATATTGACCAAATCCGGTGACACTGCCGATATCCTTCGTCTCCTTACAGACGCGACAAAGCTATTGTCAGATTCTCATTACTTGGAGACTGAGACTAGAAGATCTCTTGTTACTCCAATGGTTGACAAGACATTTTTAGAGCCTTTTAAGGATAGAAAGAGAGACAGTCATCTTTTTGGTGAGAAATTAGGAGAATTTATTAAATCTTCGCGTGGAATACAGAAGACAGGCAAGCTGATCCAGTCTACAGCTCAGACGAGCACTTTAAACTACAAAGCCCCGCCGTCACGCCAGCCTTATCACCGCTACGTTCGTGGGCAGGCGAGACGTGGCGGGGGGACCAAGCCAGGATCGAACTACCGCCGTCGCGGGTCAATGCAGTTGCCAGCCCCTCACCAGCACCCTGCATCACGCCGCAAGCCAGCGGGAGCGGCCCCCATAACGAAGCAGTAACTTCTCAGGTACACTCTCATGCTGGTCGCTTAAGGCATTATATTGAAGCTTGGAAAGAGGTTACTAATGACAAAACGATTCTTGAGACCATTTCTGGTTATAAAATTCCCTTTCTTAAGTATCCTGTACAACATTCGGGTATGATTCCAAAATCGTCTTTCTCGAAAGACGACAGGTTTTACATTAAACAAGAATTGAATCGTTTGTTGCAAGCGAATGTCATACGTAAATGTAATCCTACCCGCGATCATTTTGTTTCTAGTATTTTTATCATTCCTAAGAGTAATGGTGAAAAACGACTGATTCTAAATTTAAAGAAATTAAATACATTTGTCGATGTTAGTCATTTTAAGATGGAAGATGTTAGGACAGCTGTCAAGTTAATGACACTTAACTGTTACATGGTTAACTTGGACTTGAAAGAAGCATACTTTCTGATACCTATTCACAATGATCATGTAAAGTTTTTGAGATTTTATTTTGATAATATTCTGTACGAATTTTTGGTTTTACCTTTTGGATTGAGCTCAGCTCCACATGCTTTTACAAAACTTATGAAACCAGTTTCTACATTTTTACGATCTCGAGGTTTTAAATCAGTATTCTATTTAGATGACAGTTGTTATTTCGGAGACAGTTATGAAGAATGCTTAAAGAACATTAACGAAAGTATTAAGTGCCTAGTGAACTTAGGGTTTGTAATAAACTATGAGAAAAGTTCACTGGTACCAAGGCAACGTTGTCAGTTTTTAGGTTTTATTTTAAACTCTAAGAACATGACCCTAGAGCTCCCTTTAAAGAAAAGACGCAACATCTTGTCACGTACTGAAAATATGATTATTACGACGAGAATCACTATTCGTGGTTTTGCTCGCTACTTAGGCACCCTGACAGCTGCTTGCCCGGCCGTTGCTTACGGGTGGTTGTACACAAAATCTTTAGAGCGGGCTAAATACCTAGCCTTATTGAATAATGACGATTATGACAAGATGATGACTGTTTCAAATAGTTTACGTGTTGATTTGACTTGGTGGAAGTCTTCAATTTTAAACACGAGAAACCCTATCAGACCAATGTCGTTTGCATTAGAGATATTTAGTGACGCATCTAGTATTGGCTGGGGTGCAGCCTCTGGGGGAGAGAGTATAGGCGGTTCGTGGACGGAAGTCGAGCGTGCTAGTCATATTAACTATTTGGAACTCCTTGCAGCCTATTTTGGACTTAAATCTTTCGCGAACAAGGTCACTAATTGTCACATACTCTTACGCATTGACAATACGACGGCGATCGCTTACATAAATAGAATGGGTGGAGTGCAATACCCACATCTCAATGAAATTGCTCGTAGAATATGGACGTGGTGTGAAGAACGGCAGATATTCCTTTTTGCTTCCTACATAGCAGACACAGAGTCAAGAAACATTGATATTGAGTGGGAATTGCACTCTACATCATTTGATACTATTGTTTCAAAATTTGGTGAACCTGAGATGGACATTTTTGCATCGAGAACGAATGCTAAATGTAAAAAATATATATCATGGAAGCGCGATCCCTATGCATACAACGTGGACGCTTTTACTATTAAATGGGATATGTTCTTTTATGCGTTCCCACCATTTTCACTAATTTTAAAGGTTTTGCAAAAGATTGTTGCTGATGAGGCAACCGGCATAATTGTAGTGCCTCATTGGCCATCTCAAGCATGGTTCCCAGTATTCACATCTCTTGCTGTAAGTGAAATATTGATATTTCCTCCGGATAAATTTCTGTTATCATCTAATTTCAGGGAAACTCATCCTCTGCATCGCCACCTTTCCCTGGCGGCGACTATATTATCCGGGAAGCCTTCACGCGGTTGCAGATCCCTCAATCAGCAATGACTGTAATGACGTCATCTATATCTGGGAGCACTAAAACGCAATATACCTCTAGCTTTAAACGATGGTGGTTATATTGTCACGATAAGGGATTAGATCCGTTCCGGATCGGAGTACATGATTTGCTAGACTTTTTGTCTCAATGTTTCACAAGTGGTTCTACGTATGGAACATTAAATAATCACCGTTCGGCTTTATCACTTATTTCCGGAAATAATGTGGGACAAGACGAACGTGTCAAAAGATTCTTTAGGGGAGTGTTTAAGTTGAAGCCTTCCTTCCCTAAGTATAATTGTACATGGAACCCCAATATCGTCCTTAATTATTTTGGTGATTTATACCCCAGCGATACTTTAAGTTTGGAGCAGTTGAGCAAAAAATTGGTTGTATTATTGGCTTTATCAACAGGCCAAAGATGTCAGACGCTCTCATTGATTAGGTTGCCCAATATTATGATCAATCAAGACAAAGTTTTAATAACTATTACTGATTTGATTAAGACATCTGGTATAGGTAAATCCCAACCAATTCTTGACCTTCCTTTTTTCCGACAGCGCCCTGCAATCTGTCCTGCAGAGACTTTGATAGCTTACATTAATGTTACATCCACCAAAAGAAGTACTTTAGATAATAAATTGATTATAACTTTTAAAAAACCTCATCACGCCGCCTCTTCGCAAACTATAGGGCGATGGATAAAGCAGGGTTTGGCTGCTAGTGGCATCGACACTGAAATAATCAGTGCCCATAGCACTCGACATGCATCATCTTCTACTGCACATCAAGCAGGAATCAGTGTCGATGTCATTAGGAGAACCGCTGGGTGGTCAGATCAATCTGTCACCTTTGCTAATTTTTATAATCGGCCAATCGCTCAAACAAATTGTGAATTTGCAAACGCTGTTCTCAGTAATCAGTAAGGAAGTTTTGTTTATTTCTTTGGTTATAATCATTAAGGTTATTTATTTCTTGTTTATTAATTGAAACAATTAAGAATACATGTATTATTTACTTAAGAAATTCATCTTTTAATTTTAGTCCTACCTATAACATTGCAATTGTCTTAAGGAATTCATCTTTTAATTTTAGTCCTACCTATAACATTGCAATTGTCTATCTCTAAACATCTACAGGTAAACATTTAAATCTCGAAAGACGAAGACAGGATAATTTAATAATCAAACGAACTTACCTGAAGTGAAGTTCGATTTTAATTATCCTGTCTTCGTCGAAGAGATTTAAGGTCCCTCCCGACCCTGACATTCAGGTGGACCTTTCATTTCCCTAAACAATGTTATAGTTCATCCAGTAGACCGGTACCTACTCTGAACTGAATGAGGAATGTTTTAGTAGGGTGATCAAGCGCCTATAGACATAGTGCTATCTCTTTTTTTTCCTATGGCGCTAAACTATGTGCGAGTGAGTCGAAGCGTAGCGGGGCTACTACAGGTAAACATTTAAATCTCTTCGACGAAGACAGGATAATTAAAATCGAACTTCACTTCAGGTAAGTTCGTTTGATTATTAAATAATATTAGCTTACATTTCGACCTTGACGGAATAATTATCCTCCCTTTTGTAACTGAACTAATTAACTTTACATTCAAGGCATCCATTTTCTATCCATCCCTTCTCACGACGGTCAAATTACAATGACATTGATTTTGAAGTTTGACGATAACATTTGGGTACACTGTACTTACGCGTTAATTATATCCGTGATTTTCTTTTGTTTTACGAGCACCCGATATTTTGACGCTGTTTCGAAATATCGGATGGGTGGACGAAAATTATTAATTATGCGCAGACAAATCTGTCTACCCTCTTTCTTAGTCTTACCGTGAAAGTCTAAAACAGTGCAACATTTGGGTACTTTTAGTTGTAATTTACCACAGGGTCTGTTTATTGAGACAGGGACACAATATAAAAACATAAAATCACGCCTACAATCCCGAACGGTTAGGCAAAGGTGTACTTAATAGTGCAGTCAGCAAAACAGTTAGGTATGCAGGCTAGCATTCTTCTTACGACTATTATAAATGTAAAAGTCTGTAAAGATCGATTTTTGTTATTCTTTCACGCAGAAACTACTTAAAGGATCATAAAACATATAGAAACGGGTATTTATCGCGAATTTACCTTTAATTTAAGCCCGACGTTTCGACCGGATTGCACCAGCCGTGGTCGCGGGGAGACTGAAGTGTGGAGGTACCGCCACAGCAAAGTGAAGGTGTTTATTCAACTACCCTCACTTGATCTTCATAAATGTTAATTAGGGCCGGTTCACACTAGGACAGCACACTACACTAACCGTGTCAGTATACTGAGGCGATTTCACTTGACGAGTACACTTAGTGATCACTGGATTCCAAGCTGAAGAGAGTTTGAAGCCGTCTTCGCGATTGAAATTAGGGTACTTCTTGATCTCAATCGCTTCCCGAACCATTCTCTTATAGTAGTGCTTCTCACTGGCAAGGATTTTTGGGTTGTGTAACTCCATCCAGTGGTTGGGTCCTGAGTCTATTTCATTTGTATGAAATTGCAAACAGATTGATTATAACCCTTTTCCACTTCTAATAGTAGTAAGAAGATTGCTAGCCTGCATACCTAACTGGTTTGCTGACTGTACACCCACATTTCGTCCGTTATGTTTAACTTCCAAGTAACAGTAGGCGAGCCTTTGCTGGGCGCGAATCCAGACTCTACAGAGAAATTCCTTATGGAGAAACCCAATAACAATTTACTCGACCCGGGAATCGAACTCAAGACCTCATGCGAGCAGTCGCGATCGTGACTAGACCAACGAGGCAGTTAATAGCAACCTCCTATTGTCCTACTTCCTTTCTACTAATATTATAAACTAGCTTCTGCCAGCGGATCCCCTGCGTGAAGTTTCAAAATTGTCCCATGGGATCTTACAACCGGGATAAAAAGTATTCTATGTGTTAATCCAGGTTATAAACTATCTGTGTGCAAAATTTCATTCAAATCCGTTCTGTAGTTTTTGCGTGAAAGAGTAACAAACATCCATCCATCCATACACACATACTCACAAACTTTCGTATTTATAATATTAGTAGGATAGTAGGATGCGAAAGTTTGTAATGGATGTATGGATGTTTGTTACTCTTTCACGCAAAAAACTACTGAACGGATTTGGATGAAATTTTGCACACAGATGGTTTACAACCTGGATTAACACATAGGATACTTTTTATCCCGGTAGTAAGATTCCATGGGACAGTTTTGAAACTTCAAGCGGGTGAAGCCGCTGGCAGAAGCTAGTTATTAATAAAAAAAAATACATTAAATCACGCTTGTATTCAAGGGGTTCACAAAGTACAGATACCGACGAGCTACGCTTGCGGTTGATGGGTATGTCTTGGGTATGTCCTTGTTCTCGTACTACATTTAACTAACTAATTACTAATTAGTACGAGTATTAAGCTAAAGTCTTAATTTGATTTCATTTCAGAGTTATATAATTTAAGTTTAAAACTACACAAAGTCTAATTATGTGTAATATTTTTAATTTCGATCGACAAAATAAAATGTCCCGACAACAACTGTCGGCCGATAGCTCTCACTAGACACAACCTAACTGGTCGGGGGGTTCTCCCTTTTCAACCGACTTCCAAAAAGAGGAGGTTATCAATTCGTCTGTATGTTTTTTTTTTTTTTTTTTTTTTTTTTTTTTGTGTTTGTTACCTCATAACTTTCGACTGAGTGAACCGATTTTGATGATTCTTTTTTTATTTGAAAGCTGGTGCTTCCCATGTGGTCCCATTTTAATTTGCTGAAGATCTGATGCTGGTCTTCGGAGATATACAATGGAACTCTTCAAAATTGTACGGCAAATCTGCAGTGATTGCTGTTATCGCTTGTAGGTTTATTGTTTATACAACATCATGACGTAATATCACGCCTGTATGCTCTGAGGGGGTACGCAGATGTGTACAATACACCCAGATTTCGACAGTGTTTGTTACCTCAGTACTTTCGACTGGGTGAACCGATTTTGATGATTCTTTTTTTAATTTGAAAGCTGGTGCTTCCCGTGTGGTTATATTTTAATTTGCTGAAGATCAGATCCGGATCTTCGGAGATATACAATGGAACTCTTCAAATATACACGGCAAATCTGCAGTAACTGCTGCAATCGCTTGAATGTTTATTGTTTATACAACATCATGACGTAACATTACGCCTGTATGCTCTGAGGGGGTACACAGATGTGTTTCGACAGTTAGGTGTATTAAGTTCCATTTATTGGGGCCTATTACCTTGACATGTATTGTTTTTTTTTTATTTTATTGGTAAGGGTTACTTCAAGGGTAGTTTGATGAGAATTTGGTTAGGTTCTGATTATGGGATCCATGACAAAGGAACGGAACTCTTCAATTATTAGAAGCAAATTAACGACACTCGGCCAAATCTTTTAAAGGCTATCCGGATATTTGAGTCACGTCCCATAACGTCGTTATTAACCGACTTCAAAAAGGAGGAGGTTCTCAATTCAATGTTCCCCGATTACTGGAAGATGACTGGACCGAATTAGTTTTTTAATTGTTTGAAAGGGTATACTTCCCAGAAGGTCCCATAATCATCAAGTCAGGATCCTGATCATGGGATCCTGGAGAAATAGAGAGAACTCTTCAAATTTATAGGCACACCAGAAGCGATTTGAGTAGTTTTTGAAAGAGTACTTTCTCGGAGTGATCCCATTTAAATTTGGTAAAGATTAGATGAAGAACTTCGGAGAAAGGCAACGGAACTCCTCATTAAATGTAGCAAATGTGTGTCTCTTACTGGGATTGCTGAAATCTCATGTCTGTCTATTGTTTACACCAGTTCATAACAAAAAATCACGCTGATACGCTGTGAAAGGGTATGCACATATTGTGAACCACTAAAAAGTGAAAAATAAAAACTTTTTTGCAAAAAATAAAACCGACTTCACACAAAAAAGTGAAAAATAACTTTAGCTTCTGAAGTCGGTGACAAAAAAATTAAATCAATCAAACAAAGGTCACCGACTTCAGAAGCTAAAGTTATTTTTCACTTTTTTGTGTGAAGTCGGTTTTATTTTTTGCAAAAAAGTTTTTTTAATGAAGTATTTAGGAACTTCACTTATTACAACTACAATTTACAATGATAAATTACGGAAAAAGATAAATTAAATTTACGTAAATTAAGGTAAATCAAGGTAAATCAAGGTAAATCAAGGTAAACTAAGGTAAATTAAGATAAATTATAATTATTTATCACAGAATAAAACCGTTATAATGCAGAAGTTTTAAACTGTCACAGATATACATATGACAGCCGGGCCGGGACCAATAGCTTTACGCGCTTTCCGAGGCACGGAGGAAACTCGGTATGTAAGGGTGGTCACCCATCCACAGACCAACTTAGACAAGCACGGTTTAGCCTAAAGATGGACCCGAACACCTGTTATTATGTGTATTTAGCCACGAGCTGCTTCTCTAGTATTATGTTATGTTAATAAAGTTCAATGTCCCACAAACAAAACTAACATTACGAATCGCGAAACAACCATTACATTAACCATTTTCGATGCTATTTTGGTACCTTAACGCTACAAAGCCAGGCAGTTCATGGCCGTCATTTAGTCATGAATGTGAACAATTACGGTGAATCGTTGTACTGCTGTAAATTTCGTAATTACGCTGTGGTAGGCCGTACCATGTGGAACCTAACCGAGGAGAAAACATAAATCTTATTGCTATGAATGTAAATGTACTGGAAAGGCTGACTGAATTCTTTTTAATATTGTGATTAAAAGTATTGTGGTACCTAATTGGCGGTCGTGGTATGGGTATGTGATGCAGAGGAATGAGGAAAATATCGTGCGAAAAGTTTTGAGCATGAATAAGAGTAGATGAGGAAGACCAGAGAAACAATGGATGGACCGTGTTCAGGATGTTATGGGAAGAAAGGTGTTTGATGAGATGAAGTATGCAAGGAGACGATATACTGCGCCCACCCAGGGATAAGGGCAAGAGAATGCCCATAACCACGCAACGCACGACATACTGCAACTATTCTCCTAACTGCTGCAAATATTTTGTAAGCAATGATCTGATATAAAATATTGAATTCTTATCTGTTTCAAAAAGGCTGGTTAATTATTTTATATAATTTGTAAAATATGAAATGAAAAGAAATAAACAGATTTATGTCAGTATTTTCTTTCTGTAGCCTGACATTGTAGTTCAACAATTTTCATACTAGCGACACAGAGCAACACCCTTATAACACACTCCAAATTAAACAGAAAATAGACTACACATTCCAGTAAACCCCAACATCTTCGGTATTTACCAAAAAATCCTCGGAGCGCACTCAATGTAATAGCGCATTGCCATGCGACCACGACTCTCTCGTCAATACGGTACAATGGCTAAAGCGATAAGCCACTAATTCCAGTTATTAAACGCGAATTAACGGCTTATCTACCATTCGGTTAACAAACAACAAAATTGATGTCAGAGAATTTTTGTCCGATAAAAATATTGGTAGGTTATGAATATTAATTCAGGCGACGTATTTTTGTTTATTCATTGATGAAAATTGCTTGGTGTTTGTCAAAATTCGAGGAGCTCAGAATAACAGCCGCTCGGGTCGATCTTTAGGTTAAGCCGTGCTTGCCTAGGTGGATGAGTGACTACTCTTACATACCGAGTTTCCTCCATGCCTCGGAAAGCAGGTGAAGCTGTTGGTCCCGGTTGTCATTTCACCATCTTTGACAGTCGTTACAGGTAGTCAGTGGTCCGAAAAGTCTGACAACCAGTCTTACCAAGTGGTATCGTACTACCCCGTATTACCTAACTGGGTTGTGGAGGTCAGTAGGCAGTCAATCCATGTAAAATACTAGAATTCAGCTGCATCCGGATAGACTGGAAGCTGAACCCAACATAGTTGGGGAAAGTCTAGGCCGATGATGATATTTGTAAGAATTCAGTGTATGCCGTTAATTGGTTGGAGGGAACTGGTTTGAAATTCAAGTACACGGTTCGGCCAATACCTACTTATTAACTGTATAATAAGGCAAGTTCAAAAGTTCTTGCGTCGCACATGATCTGACAAATAAAGGGTGTAAAAAGACTCTTAACGCATCCAAAATTCACTTGTTATCACCGTCTTTGCGTTTTTTTATTCTAGACCATACCTGGGAACCTTCTAGTTACAGAGATATTGGGGCCTTGGGGGTCAAAGTTCCATCTTTTTCACAAGTTTTTTTTTTAAACATGTTTTTAATATATTTAAACACCTCCACAACCCCCGTACTATTCAATCCATCCACCAGCACAATGTTTTGAGTTCGGTACACTGAGTTTTATCATGAAACCTGATTCTTCACCCAAAAAAAAAAGGCTTTTCCATACAAAAATTTTTGCGTAAAGTTGCGTATGATGAACAAAATGCTTTGTTGACGGCTTCGTGATGAGCATGTTTATACTCTGTATTAAATTGATTGAAGAACCAAAGAAGCAAGACAATAACCTTTATTACATAATGTCACTTTTTTTGTCACGAACTAACATTACTTTGTATCACTATTAGGTTACATGAAAGAATAACCTCGCTAAAAATAAAGAATTCAGTCCTATTCTGATTAGGGTATAACAACGTACTAGACAAAGGTAAGGATACCACTGAACATGCCACTAAAACATAATATGATAAGAGACACGACACGAGAATTATTTAGATAGCAAATGACATACCCATAACACGCTACATTTCTCTCTGCGAGAAAATCTGTCGCGTTCACTCCTCCTTGTATAATGTAGGTTCAGGTACTGTGACGTCTAGACTTGCGTACGTAAATGTTATTTTACTTGGGAATTTATAAACGGATAGAAAATGTCATTTCTTTTCTCGGAAACTCTGGGACTTTTGCGCGGTACGTCAGAGCTTTTATGAAAGTGCTTAGTTGTGACGGTGGTATACATTCGTAGAATTTTAAAGACATAGTATAAAATGTACAGCACCACTGGAAGAGTGGTAAAAAAAAGCCTCGTAGGGGTTTCTAAAAGACGGTGAGCTATGGGCTAGCTCGCCGTTCGTCCGTCTTATGACGACAGGCCGAGGCGACGGCGCGTTCGTGTTCCACAAAAAAAAAAGAGAGATTAGCACATTGAAGGGCAAGAGCCGAAGCCTGCCGGGGCTGCGGGACTATTCGAAAGAGATTCAGTGGCCCCGGAATATAAAGGGCGAGGAAGGAACATGGATGGGTTTTAGTCAGTAAAAGTCTGACACTCCCTCCCACTTCACCCTGAGCGGGAGGACTCATTTGATGATTTCCAATCCGAAAAAAAACACGGGTTTCTATAAGTAAGAAAAGTTCAAGCATTACTGAAGATCGCAATGCCCTTGGTTCATTGAAGATATAGTTATCTGTTCATACCGATTGTTAAAAAGATTATTATAATAATAACGCTAATCAACTGCCTCGTTGGTCTAGTGGTTGCAAGGACGACTGCTGAGCATGAAGTCTAGGGATAGATTCCCGGGTCAGGCTAAGCAGTTATTTGGTTTTTCCATCAGTAATTTGTCAGTATCACTAATAAAATCATCGTTCGGGTTTCTAAAAGTAAGAAAAGTTCAAGCATCGACTGTAGATCGCTATGCCTTTGGTTTACTACCACATTCTATCTTTTATGGATACTTGAGTCATATCAATCCCATACCAATTTAAAAACGTCACTATAATATGCTAATGCTAATGGGAGAAAGGCTTTTGTAAAAGTTTTTTTAACAAAATCCCAAGCTCATTATTTATCAGATAATCTCGATAAAGTAAAATATTCTAGATACATTTTAAACTCATGAATATATCAAAAAGCGTATATTTTGCATTAAATACATTTTTAAACTGAAATATTCTATAATATTTATGACTCGACGTGTATCAATGAATTATGTTTGCAAACAAATGATACGTATAATCTCGGCTTAAACAATAGACGCTCATACATCAAAATCAATACTTTAATAGTAAAATTAATTAAACAATTCTTTACACCTGTATAAATATTTCTACTATGTGCCTATTCCGTAATTATCACTTACTTATGTTGGAAAAAATCGTTAAGAAACCAGCATGCTTAATAGATATTTTTCGACGGTATATAATGCCAATTAAGAGGTCCATGGACGGTATAAAACTCTGACACCAGGTAAGTCACTAACCACGCGATAAAAAAGAAGATCATCATTTTATAGCCCTTATCTCAATTTATTTGTGCTTAGCTCGTGGCTAAATAATAACAGCCGCTCGGGTCGATCTTTAGGTTAAGCCGTGCTTGCCTATGTTGGTCTGTGGATTTGTGACCACACCCTTATATAACGAGTTTCCTCCGTGCCTCGGAAAGCACTGTCTGACTGTCATTTTTAGAACTTTGACAGTCGTTACATGTAGTCAGTGGCCCAAAAAGTCTGACACCCAGTCCTACCAAGGTTTATCGTATTACCCAGTACTAACTGGGTTGTGGAGGTCAGATAGGCAGCTCTATGTAAAATACTGGTATTCAGCTGCACCCGGTTAGACTGGAAACCGACTCCAACATAATTGGGAAAAGGCTAGGCACGTGATGATGATCTCAATTTGTACACCCTAAACACCTCTATTGCGAGGGTTGGTAAAGGTGTACCTAAATAGTACATTAGTACACCCACATTATGTTATATTTCAGTCTCATGTAATGGGGGCGAGCTGAATGGCATCAACCGGGCACAAATCCAGTCTTCCTGGCTATCAATGAGAAATTCTTGATGGAAAAACCCAAGAACACTTTGCCCGTCCCGAAAACCAAACCCATGACCTAATGCTCCAACGAGGCAGTCCACTACAACGAACAGTTAACATAGCGACCTTGTTTAACCAACAGATTTATTATGGAACTACGTACAACCATACAACTACTCATGTTGTTAATATCTCATAAACAGGGACCCGGCAACCTTTACATAATCTCTTAATCCCCTTTTTCGAAACCCACAGAGCAACCCTTCGCCCCGTTCTTCTTTATTCCGTCTTATGTCCGGTCCCAACTCACGGTGTCAACAAAACGCAACAATTTCGGAACAAAATGAGAGTATTTTTTTCACTAAACTGGGTTTTTAAATAACTAAGTCGTGTACTCGTATAATTTTGGATTTTTTCCACTAGCTAAGCTTAACTTTGTATTGTATGCATCTTTATTAGATTCAGAATTTATCAATTGGCAATGCCCAATAGGGTAAACGACAAAAAAAACCGGCCAAGAGCGTGTCGGGCCACGCTCACTGTAGGGTTCCGTAGCTTCCCAGACCATTAAAAATACCAACATTTTTCGTCAGCAAAAATAACTTTGTTTTTCATAGTATTTGTATGAAAAACAAAGTTATCATTTGCGTTTTTTTGAAAAAGTGCTATATAACTCAAAAACTATTCAACTCATCAAGTTGAAAATAATTTTCCTAGAAAGTTCATATAAAGGTCTACTTCTGTGATTTTTTTCATATTTTTTAAACTTATGGTTCAAAAGTTAGAGGGGGGGGGGACACATTGTTTTTGACTTTCGGAGCGATTATTTCCTAAAATATTAATATTATCAAAAAATGATTTTAGAAAACCCCTATTCATTTTTAAATACCTATCCAACAATATATCACACGTCAGGGTCAAAATTAAAAAAAAAATCGCTCCCCACTTTACGTCTGGGGGAGGTACCCTAATAAAAATGTTTTTTTAAATTTTTATTTTTGCACTTTGTCGGCATGATTGATATACATATTGGTACCAAATTTCAGCTTTCTGGTGCTAACGGTCACTGAGATTATCCGCGGACAGACAGACAGACAGACATGGCGAAACTATAAGGGTTCCGTTTTTTGCCATTTGGCTACGGAACCCTAAAAATCAGTAAGATTATCAAAAATGTTTGACCCGTATTTTAGATACGACACTTATAAAATTCCTAAAACGTTACGCCTTGGTATAATTTTTAGTGCGTTCTGACGTCATGAGCCCCCAGTCCCGAGTTTAAACAAAAAAAAATACGTGTCCATTATTTTACAATTCTCTAACTGACGGACTCAATACATTTGCAATTTTCTTTTGTTCATAAATCATTATAGAAAGTCGGCTTAGCATAGTAACCTAGCTTGGCGAATGTCAGTTTGTTGGCTAAATGCATTCACTATTTCCAATCTCCTTGAAATTTACAGCCATTTCTATCCCAACCAATTCCACTATCTAAAATCCCTGCTCACTCCCCCACCAAAGAGTATACACTCAAATCAATATAAGGTACCTGCACAAAGAATACAAGGCAAGCAACCTGCTTACTCCCTCAGGATCTCGGGGTACTATAAAATATAGCATAAACTCTAGCCCCTACGGCCGCCCCTAACAAAAGGGGTTATTTTAATCCCTACAATGCTTATACGTGTTATTTATTATTCTGTGTTTCTCGCAAATTGTTAGTCTTTATTTTGTTTTAGGAAAATATTGTACTTTTGAGTCAGGGAGAAATGTTTTTGTCTAGAGAATTTGAAAGAGGTACCGGGCGTGTTATGTTTTACATACTTTTAAGATGTTGATAAATATTAGCTGATCTGTCTCAATAAAACATGATTAATTTAATTAATGATCTCCTATAAAATTGAACGCGATCAGCACCACCTCATCCCGGTTTAACAGCTGCCACTGTTTATTATACCATAGCAATGATGTCACTAACGGAATACTGTTTAAAAATGCTGATCGCGGCATTTTTCACTGAAAAAAATCGCTCTTAAAGTTAGCTGCCTAACTTATTTGAAGTAATGTATATTTTACACAAATAAACATTTCTGAAAACCACACAACTCACCAGCATTGACAGCCCAGTACTACTTATGACTTCCCAGAAAGCAACTTTACAACATTGCAGGTTCTGTTATAAAGACAACAGCTATCAGAGAGAAGATATTTACAAACAAGAAGTAAACTAGCTTGATTGTAAATTAAAATAACAATTACAATTACACTGAGATTACAACAGACACAGCACAGACACCACAACAACATTTCCACAAACATAAACTCAACGCAATTCAGCATTAAAACAAATATGTTTATTTCCCGATCCCACCGCAGAAACGCTCAAAATTCAACAACAAGGTAACAGCAACAAATTAACATACGAACTAATTAATCCCACTGGTAATAGACTGCAGTTTAGTCATTATAATATTACATATCGTAGTATGTCTTATTAAGGGCCGGATAAACTCTAGCGTAATGAAACTCTAGGAAAACCACGAACTACAAACTCGTACCTGGCATAAAGGATGAGTACGCCGACTATGTTTCATTCATAGCGGTGTAAGTTATGAAATTCGAGTGAGGATTCGTGGAAATGTAGTTAGGACGTGTGAACTGATGTAACTGTGATGAAACTTCCCTTGCAATAACAGATAAATCGTTAATGATTTCATTGGTTGATACTTGTTAGGAACAATGAATGGACATTCTTTGCCTGTTACATCGACAGTCACCTATGTTTGTAGTGTCATCAAAATCAAAATCAAAGCATTTATTTCAAGTAGGCCAATAACAGGCACTTTTGAATTGTCGAAACAAAGATGAAAATTAAATGTAGCTACAGTCCCAGTCACAAGACATAAAACTGTGAAAGTACTGTAGTTGCCCATTCCCTAACGTAGATCTCTATGGAGAAGAACGGGCAAGAAACTCCATGGACACTCTTTTAAATCAAATTATTGTTACAAAATCTTGGTTACATCATTCATGTTGAGATGGTAAATTATGTGAGAACAATGTAGCAAGATGTGACCGTTAAAAGTGTCCATAGTAAAAACAAAATAATTCATTCAAATAAGCCATGGCAACTAAGAGATGACCAGTCACAACTGACAGCGCCGTTCAACATGACGCATGGAGCAGCACCATTCAGCTCAACCATTTTGAAGGGAACTAAATGGTCCGACACACGCGCCATAATCAGCGAGACATTTGAGTGAGCATGACATACTCTCAACCGCCAGGGCACATTCAAGTCATCCTGAATTTCGTCAGTTAATTATTTCCGCACAGTCCTGATTTCGAATAACAATAGTTCGATAACTCATTGTTTCGACAGAACATGCTTTGCCAACACACACCTTCGAAAAACACTACTCCGACATAACCCTTCTTTGCGTGCTGAGTGATACCGACTAATAAAATTAGTGCAATTAAGCAGTCTTTGCCTTTTTTATTTCCTTTTACGTGCATCAATTCAACAAAATATCTTGGACTTTTCAACCATAATGTCGCAAGCTTCAAAAAAATACTTCACCCGCTTCCCCTCTTCGCTTGCACCTCACATCGACCGCAGAGCACTTAGGTATATAATATTTTTATAGCTACCCCGACCGTCGCAAAGGACAGGACTAAATAAAAATATATTTGCCGAAGAACGCCTGTATTGTGGCTACGTCAGTGAAATTCTTATGTTTGTACGGTTGAATGTTTTCATTATTGTGTTCAGATTGTGGCCGTATATGTTTTTTTTCTGTCATAAATGTTTGAAATGCGTTGAAGAAAAATGTATGATGTAGCTGGTTTTTGTTTTTATTTGGGATGGAATGTAAGTGGTTTTTAACGCTGTAATGTTGTTTTGAATACTCAAATTTTTTAGGAGGTTTTACTGCTAGAATATATGTAATATTACTTAGAGGTAACTTTAAAAATAAAGGGTCGTCAGACATAAGTTTACCAACTTTTAAACTCTGAAAGAACAAGCAAGTTTATTTTAAAATTATGTCGTGGTGAAATTTATTGCAGTTAACAATGTACTTAACTAACAAGGTGATAATTTCGTCTTTTCCCAATTACGGTGCATCAAACTTGTAATAAGAGCTTAATAATAATAGCCGCTCGGGTCAATCTCTACTCGGAAAGCACGTTAAGCCAATTGTCCCAGCTGACACTTGTAAAACTTTGACAGTCACTACAGTAAGTCAGTGGCCCGGAACTCTGACAATCAGTCTTACCAAGCGGCAACGTGTTACCCAGAACAAACAGGGTTATGGAAGTCAGAAAGGTAGTCGCTCCATGTAAAGTAGTAATACTCTGCTGCATCCGGCTAGACTGGAAACCGACCCAAACAAATATAAGCAACACCAACAGCCTTTTCCTAACTATGTTGCGCTACGTATACGATACCCCTTGGTTAGACTAGTTATCAGACTTTTTGGGCCACTGACTACCTGTCGAGTCAAAGATCAAGAAATGAAAGCCGGGAACAACAGCTTAACGTGCTTTTCGAGGCACGGAGGAAACTAGGTATGTAAGGGTGGTCACTCATCCACAGACCAACCTAATCAACTAGCTGTTTATTAAGCAACGAGCTCCACAGGCTAAGTAGATGGTGGTGCATAAAACTTGTATTTTCGCAACAATTCTAAAGAAAATAGAATAATTTTCCTCTTTCCAATATTAATATTGGTTAGAAAAGAACCCATATTATGCCCTCGTCAGTACACCCTTCATTCTCATAGCCGAATGTCATCATACAAGGACTTTATGTGAGAAAATGTCAATATTTGAAGACGTAGTATGTTTGCATTATTTTTGCGTCGGAAACTGGAGTGTTTGCGTGTCACTTATCAACAAGTTGTTGGGGTCTCCTGGGGAAAATGTTTAAGTTGTGCGTCTTTGTGCATATTTTCGTCTATTTTAGAGTCCCTTACATATCTTCACGCCTTTTAAAATCTCTATAGAATACTTATTTTTCTCATAACTCATGTCTAAATCAATTTCCATTCATAATATATATTTGGGAACCTAGATATGTAATCCAATCGAAATAAATACACACTTCCTTAAGAATATGTTTGGTTTACGAATTATTTTGGTACCCCCATACCTCTTCAGTATTCCCGCGATCATGATGCTTGCAACAGCATCGAAATATCTGGAGCTCACAGAAACAAAAGAAAATCACGGTTATAATCCCGTACCGTAAAATGGGGATACTTTGATCAATTTTTAACTTTATATGACTGTAGCATTCTCATTTTTAGCGAAATTATTATTATTTAAAAGTATAATAACCGGTTTTTTGTGTAGATTTGAATAAGCTAATCTTAACATGCTATATTTTAATAATTTAAGAAAAAAAAATTGAAAAGTAAGCGATCAAAGTTAAACCGTGAGTGGGGATACTTTGATCACCCATGTTTTTACTATGGAATTCGAAAGTAGACCCGAATCGATACTACGGAAAAAAAAAAAAAAAAATCGACCGGTAATTTTTCATTTTATAAGCATTTTTATGCTTTAATGCTGCTTTTAAAACTTTGATCATATAAATAAAACAGATTTTACTCTAATCAGTCTTTATTTTACGATTTAGGAACATAATTTTACTTAGTTAGAAATTAGCAATAAATAAATAAAATAAATAAATAAAATTCATTTATTTCAGGCAAGACGCCCATACAAAGGACACAATTCAAAAAAAAAAAAAAAAAAACAAAAAATACAAATATAGCTACAAATTTCATAATAATAACAACAGAATCAATGAGTGAAAATATAAAATTAAAATGGAAATAAATAAAAAGAAATTGAAATAAATCGAATATACTAATTAAAGTTGGACTTAAATGAAATAAATAAAAAATGAATAAAATTAAAAAGAATTAAAAATTTCTAGCAGGAATATTGACAGCCATATACAAAGAAATAATTAGCTTCATATATGGCTCTCAATATTCCATTGTCAGAATCATGTACACGGCTCATAAAGGAGGCCCTCGCTTTTCGTAATACGGCATAAAAATCATCTACTCTGTTCTCCGCAAACAAGCCCGACGCACTACACCTCCACGGTAGCCCGAATATACACCTGAATGCGTTGTTATATTGCACACGTAAGGTATTATAAGCGCGTTGTGTGTGCTTGTACCAGAGGTGACCAGTGTAAAGCGACCGACAGTACGCATTGAACAGAGTGACTTTAACTTGATTTGTGCATTTTGCGAATCGCCGAGCAAGCATATTACTTTTCGCTGCCAACATTCTCCTCTGTCTTTCTAAATCCTCATCGTCCCGCAGTTTATCCGTTACGATATGACCAAGATATTTAAAACTTTTCACAACTTTTAGTTTGGTGTTACTTAATGATATATCAGGCGTAGGTAATGGGCTGTTATCATATTTAAATACCATCAAATCCGTTTTCTTAACGTTGTATTTGAGACCATGCCTACTAGCGTACACTTCACAGATGCCCAGTAGCTTTTGCAACGCCTTGACAGAGGGGCTGAGCAACACCATATCGTCCGCGTAACTCAGATTGTTTACAGGCACGTTATCAATAGAACAGCCGACACCGGCTCTGCTCAGCTCCTCTATCAAGTCGTTAACATATAAATTAAATATAGTAGGGGATGTCAAACCACCCTGTCTCACTCCGGAATTGAGGGTGTATTCACCGGATATACTTTCTCCCCACTTTACAACATTAGTTTGACCCTCGTACCAATATTTCATGACATTAATCACTTCTGGTGGTATACCTGTATTGTACATCTTATTCCACAGGATATTGTAATTTACAGAATCAAAAGCACGACTTAAATCAAGAAAACAGGCATAAACATTTGTTTTTCTATCCAAATAGTACTGTACAGTTTTCTTTAACGAGAATATGGCGGTATCAGTTGAAAGATTTGGACGAAAACCAAATTGTGCATTGTGCAACTTTATGTTCTTTGATAAATGTGGGTGTAATAACCTTTCAAATATTTTAGAAAACACAGTTGCGAATGAAATAGGTCTATAATTATTACTATCCGATATGTTACCTTTTTTATCTTTAACGAGTGGCATTACTACAGTTTTCATAAAACTTTTCGGCAAGTAACTGTGCCTAAGAAATAAGTCGTACAGCACAGATAGTTTTTCAGCTAACTGAGGACCTCCTTGAATAATGTGATCCAGCGTCAGACCATCGTGCCCCGGCGACTTACCGCGTTGCATCCCACGCACACAATCCCACACCATATCCGGTGTTACAGCGACACTCAGCTGATTAACCGCCGGTGCACAATAGCCGACACCTGCATCACACGACTCACTAATGAAACCTGTTTTAAATTGCGCGACAAACTCCTCCGCGATTTGTTTTGGCTCCTCAATTTCATTTACACTTAACGCGCGACTCGGTTTGTGTGATAATTTATTTGTTGATTTCCAAAATTGTTTAAAATCACGAGAGGCTCTTTGTTGCGCAATGACATCCATTTTTAATTGTTCTTGGTGTTGTTGACACCCAATAGTTTAACTATCAAATTACCGAAAATTGTATTCTAATCAGTTCTTTTCTTGTTTTTAAATTAAATTATTAAGTACAATGTCTACTGATTTTTAGCATGAGGTAGAAAGCATTTAATAAACCAATCTCGAAATGTCTCAGAGTCAAACCACCCACTGCTGGTTCTATTAAATCTTGTTCCTCCCGCACAACAACGTTTATCACAGCAAGGCGGTCCAGATGGCGCTCCTTCTTTCCATGTATCATATATGTGTTGGCTCTTGTCAATAACATATGGTGGCAACATCACACCATCTGCTGATCCGCAAATCATAATGGACGTAGCACTTTTGGAAAAATTTGTCACTCGCTCAGGATATTTAACACCCCGCTTGAAGATACCTTGCTTTTTTCCTGGGTCGTCGCTCAAATTTGATTCGTCGTAATTAAAAATATTAGATCCCGGAAGATCTTTGATAAGTGGCTCTATATTATCAAAAAATACATTTAAACTTTCCCTTGAAACACCTGCCCTGGATCTTTTTATATTTGCGGCGACTATTTGCGGCGACTCTTGTCGAATATTCGTCCTTGTGCCTTTTTAATATAGAATATGCCCAATCGGGGCCTTTTTTTTTTTTTTTGGGATGGGAAATCATCAAATGACTTCTCCCACTCTGGGCGGAGCGGGAGGGAGTGTCAGACTCTTACTGACTAAAACCCATCCATGTTCCTTCCTCGCCCTTTACGTTCCGGGGCCGCGGTATCTCTTTCGAACAGTCCCGCAAGCCCGGCAGGGTCCCGTAACCCCGGCAGGGCCCAATCGGGGCCTGGGAGATTATTTTGGAATCTAGCAACATGTCGGCCTTGTCTGTCTAAATAAGCTTTTGCTAAAAACCTCAAATCAAGTGCGGTTAAAGGATAACCCCAGGCAGAACATTTTGCTGCCGCCTTCAACAGAGATTTTTCTTCGGTATGGCTAAAAATAGGTTGTGCACCTGGAGTTCTAGTAAAGTTTCCTTTATATTTATTGTACAGAGTTCCAAAGGGAATATCATAATATTCTCTGGATGCAGCCCGTAAAGACATAGCTCCTGTCACTACTCTTGACAAAGCTTCATTTAATAATTCGTCACTGTAGTTTATATATCTTCTCGTACCGGGTTTTTTTTTTGTAATCTCGCGGCATGATGTTTCTGAAGCAATAGATTAATAATAATATATAAACAATCATAAGAATCGGATAAAAGTAGTTAACCACACCCTTACTTTAAAACGTAGGGTTACTTTGATCACCGATCAATCTCACCCTTGATCAATGTCACCCCGCGTTAATTTTTTGCCAATAACACAAGCAAATTTTGAGGTTAGGAAATCACAATATTTTTTTATAGTTCACAAATTAAAGTTAAACTAACCGAATATAAATTGCATTATGCCTATACACAAAGCGAATTAGTTACGGACAAAGTTTTGCAGGCTAAATAAAGATATTAATATGTAGTTACTCACCTTTTCAATTGTTTTATACAAAACGAGCCGCCGCACTCGCCTATGCTTCTAAGGGAAAGATGGCTGACAATCAGTGTTGCCAACACGAAAAAAAAAAGTGGGCTAGTGCGTTCCGTTTTCTCAATATTTGCACTTAAGTTTCTAAAAGAAGTTTCGATCAATTTCGCCCCGCGATTTAAAGTAACCCCATTCTACGGTAAGTACTTTAAGGTCCATGTTCACCGAAGCGATAACGGTCTGATTATCTAAAAACAGCTGTCACTGTGACATGTTCCCATACAAAAATGTGTTTTAAACAGCCGTTTTTAGATAATCAGACCGTCATATTTTTGGTGAACTTAGTGCTTTGTGTAGTGAAAAACCGTTAAAGTCTAAAACAGTGCATAAAACACTTGTATTTAATAAAACTTGTCAAAACATTGGAACTTTGACTCTCAAATCTCTAGCAGGTTCCCCAGGTATGGTCTAGAACAAAAAACTAATGGAGACAAGTGCCACTGGCTTTGTTAAGGATATTTTTACACCCCTTATGTAACGTAATCTATGTTACTAGTTATGTTTTCTTTATTGAATTTTAATCTGCTATAGCTTACGAGTAGAGATTAGTAGGAGAGACTAGTTACTAAGCCTATGCATTTTGGTTGAGATCCTCGTTTGAACCGGTGGGTCAGACCTCTGGAAGATTTTCCAGACTCATTTCTCTAGTTATAATCATCATAATTTTCCGGCCTTTATCCTAATTTAGAGGTTAGCGCAGCTTGTCATCTTATTTATTTATTTATTTAAGGATCTCCAACAAATGATGTACAAAAAGCATTTTTAGTTAATAGAAAACACAAAGTAGTATTAGGTGGGTGTACTCCTTCACTCCTCAATAACTTCTGTATAGTTTAATATTCGATTGAATACAAAGAAAGTAGAAAGTAACACCAATAATTACTTCAATCATCAGTGTAAGGAATCAAGTTATTGCATCGTTACATTTTGGATTAGCTTACTAATGAAATAATAAATATATTAGGAGTGAATATCATATGACTGACAGCAAATTTTATTTATTTGGAACAAAAAAAAACAGTTACACGTTACAATATTAACAAAAAGGTTAGGTCTAAAAAGTTAACAAACGCATAAACCACACTATTGTCCACGGAATCATATCGATTTAAAGGATATAAGGAAACGGACGTATACAGAAAGTTCCAGTTAAAAATTAAAACAAACCTGAAAGGTCACACAAACCAACTCTAGATAGCGCTATCCGTCCAGATTAAATTCGTAGTCACCAATCAGATCACAACATAACATCAGCAAGAAGCAGTCATCGTTAAGGATGACCGGAAAGTAATTCAGAAGTAATTTTTCTAAATTTGTTCTGAATGAGAGTAAAAATATCCAAATTTATAAAATGGGAGTTGTACATGGGAAAAGAGGAGGCCTCTTTTTGAAAAGCGTATAACCAATACATACACCAACATTCCAGTTTAAACATCAACAATTTGTAGTACTTGCACACCTTACAGAGAACTAGCCAAACATTGACCAGCGTTCAAAGCTTTGTTCAATCAGAAGTTCTGCAGAATGCGAATATCTGAGAATTTCAGGAATCGAACAATGGAACCGAGGGATAGAACAAAGGAACACAGTTGAGAAGAGTAACAGGAAAGATCTTATGTATCGAGGCTTGTAACATAGAAATTGATTTTCTCTAGAAAATAAAACTTGTAAAGCATTGTATTAAACCTTGTTGATTGCAAACGGCACAAATAAAAGGAAGCTTTTCTATATTTAACCATCTGCTGGAGAGCGTACAACTGCTTACTAAAAAAAAAGTTCGATTGTAATAACCAACTGGAGAATAAGGTACAATTACAATTGCTCACTATAAATACTTTAGTTTTTTAGTTTCAAAAATCATTTATTCATTATGTGTTCTTCTCTTCTTAGCTCGTGGCTAAATAATAACAGCCGCTCGGGTCGATCTTTAGATTGAGCCGTGCTTGCTTAAGTTGGTCTGTGGATGGATGACCATCCATTAGGTACATACCGAGTTTCCTCCGTGCCTCGGAAAGCACGTAAAGCAGTTGGTCCCGGCTGTCATTTGTAGATCTTTGACAGTCGTTGCAGTTAGTCAAATGGCCGAAAAAGTCAAACAACCAGTCTTTCCAAGGAATTCCGTATTACCCAGTACTAATTGGGTTGTGGAGGTCACAACGCTCCATGTAAAATACTGGTATTCAGCTGCATCCGGTTAGACTGGAAGCCGACGCCACCATAGCTGGAAAAAGGCTAGCCAGATGATGTGTTTTACTCTTCTTCTGAGAAAAGAAGAGAATGAGAGAAAACTTTTATCTACATATAATTCAAACTATAGCTGTTGAAATACTACTTGAAACATTAACCAAATAGGGACATGTTGCTATTAGTTTTAAGGGTATGAAGAACAGGGAGAGTAGTTCATCCCCCATAGAAAAGAGAAGATCCTCCGACCAGACGGGTGTTATGTCTGGTGGGCTACTGCCGGACAGCTGATGGGTTTTTCTTTATTAATAAAGACTTCTTCCTTCTAATAGTCGCTGATAAATTTAACTGTCGTTTGTGGCATAGCTTTTTTTATCGCTGAATATTACACACAGCGCCATCTAGTGCCACACTAAGCAACGAGCTTGTGTCGTGGACACAAGATAGTTGATATCTAATACTTTTTGTTTGTAAATACATAGGTACTGATTATACTTATAAACATCCATGACTCGGAAACAAATGTCCATGCTCATCACACAAACATTTGCTCTTACCGGGATTCGAACCCAGGACGAACACGACCGAGAACGAGAACGTAAGGTAGCCTCATTACCGCTGCGCCATTCGGGTCGTCCAGATAGATAGCGCGGTAGTACTTTTTGTACTAAGTTGTTTTAATACTTGTTGTAGTACCACAACAGGTTCAAATGTGTTTAGCCCGTAATTCAGCTAGGCGAACTCCGCTTTCTGAAGCAGCCATAGGTTTATCAAGTGCGAAGATGTTTTCATGTTGTTTTTACCATCCCTTGCCAACCCCATTTTCTGAACAGCTATAAACGTATAGGTAAGTAGTAGAACAGAACATTGCAGGATCTAGCAAGTGTTACAAGAAAGCAATATCGTAATGGGTTGTTGCAACGGCTATTAATTCCCCAGTTGACTTCTGCACAGCCATTGCCCGTAGCATTTCACTTAGTTTTGTTTGGTGGCTGTTTTCAGCTGGTCACTTGAATATAGTTGCAACATCTGTTTAGGTAGCAGGGCTTGATAGTTGGGAGCCAATAGAAGGCCGACGAGTGTATCTCGTATAAACACCAGAAGATAATTTACTGATACATCATCATCTTAAGATCCCACTTGAAATCCCCGAATGTTTAGGCAGATGCATTTTGTCAGTTAAGTTTTAAGTCCCATTTAACAGAGGGCAAGCCATGCGGTCACCAATTCAGACGACGAGTAGCTTTAAAAATCCTGATGGACAATCCCACTAATAATTTGCCCAACCCGGGAACAGAACTGGCTGTCGCAATTGACCCCACTAGATCTAACATAAGACATAAGTCATGGTCAAATTTTCAGTAATAAACAATCAAAATCTGGATAAACTGAAATCATTTAAAAATTCTTGCACTGAGAAGTGGCATTTGTCTAAAAGTAGTGCAGTACCTTAGATTTAAAAACGTTTATAGAACAATCTTTAAGACGCCTGCGGAGCATGCGTATTTCATACAAACGTATACCAAAATAATTTGTAAATTAAACATATTCATAAGGTAGTGTGTATTTATTTCGATTGAATTACAGAATATCTAGGTTCCCAAATATATATTTTGATTGGACACTGATTTTAACAAGAGTTATAAGAAAAATAAGTTTTCTATGGAAATTTTAAACTCCTCATATCTCGTCTTTGTATCATTGTCCTCTCAAAAAATATATTTGGAGACATAGATATTCTGTAATACAATCGAAATAAAAACACGCTAGCTTAAGAATATGTTTGATTTACAAATTATTTTGGTATTACGTTTGTATGAAATATGCATGCTCCGCCGGCCCCTTAAGACCATGAGGACATTATAACAATACGTCTAGGTGTTTTTCAAAAGTACGTGTTCGAACATTTATAATTGTATAGCACTTTCCAGCCAAACTAAATCTGCGCATCAACCCAACACACTTATCGAAAATCAATTTTCCTAAAAATCCGTTGCAACATTTTAGCTGAGCTGGCTCGATATCCATGTAATTACGTCAAACATCCGCGGACACACAACGACACGGATTGATCCCAGTTGTTGCCACCACGCGAGCTCGAAAACGATATTTTGTTTAGCTTGATTGATGGGAATTGCCGCTTGTGAACTTATCTAGCTCAAATGTTGTAGGTGGTGATATGTGGTGCAATTATGCAGAACGATGGTTAGGACATAATATGGTTAGGTTCATAATTTCGAAAGGAAATGAAATTACTGCATAAACTTCCCGATGCCACCTTTTTGTGTAACCTCGATAAACCTCCACGATTTTCCCTGTTTATCAAATCTTCACCCACATTTCGCCAGTTATGTTTTAAAAGGGGGTGAGCCTATTGCCATCAACTGGGCACGAAATCCAAACTCCATGCCTGCTACTGAGAAATTCGTGATGGCAATCAAACCGAGTCTCATGCTCAATAGTAGCGTTTGCGACCACTTGACCAACTCATTAATTTAAGACTATTTTGTTTTGTTCTCGTATTACTAGTTAAACCTGCACTTTTATTATTTATTTATTTATTTAAACTTTATGCACAAGTGTAAACTGTACAGAGGCGGACTTCCTCCTCTATAAAGCTTTCTTGACACATTCTCTCCCGAACATCAGATAAATTCTGATTAGGAGTCAAAATGTTAGCTTTGAGGATGATCTGAGTATGGAAGAAAAACACACAACTTAAATGTTCGCGTAAGTTCAAGTAAGTTATAAGTAAGAGGAAGTTATGGTGTGTGTACGTAGAGGATATGTTTATGTTCCATTGCTGGGGAACGGATTTTGATAAAACTAACACGTGTGTGTTTGTCGATGCAAGTCTCTCAGGAAGGATTCGGTGGCAAAGACATTGGACTTATTCGCAATAGGCCTCATTTTGAAAATACCCTATTCGTGAAATGACCTATTCTACTTTGGACTCATTCGCAGAAAGGCCTATTTTCGGTATGCCCTATTTATTTCTAAGTGTTCGTTATTGAAGCTGTGAATGCACTGAATAAATTCATTAAAACAGTAAACAGAGTATTTTAGAAAGGTAAAAATAATACATCGATTCTCTTTCACATAAGTTAGCTATGTAATTGATTAGGTTTACACAGATTACTTGCTTACGCATTCTAAAACGAATGTTGATTAGATATACTAGATTCTTCTGTCGTTTAGCAGGTATTTCATCTGAAGGAATAGCCCATGTTGAAGCAAATAAATTGGTAATTATTACTTGGTTGCGATACAGGCTGGCTCGCTACCTAGCTAGAAGGCTCTCTACTTTGTTTTGTTTTTGCGTCCAACGTACTGTTGGAGAGAAATTTTATGCACCCCTCAATTTTTCATGCAACGACGTTATTGATATCGATGACCCTTTCTTCCGTCGGTAAATCCTCAAATAGGGATACCCTCCTAGAAAATGGGAAGGGATTATGTCGGACTCCTATCAACTGTAACAACTACGCGATTGTCCTCCCTTGCACATAAAAATAAGAGGGGTTGCAGTATTTCGTGCGGAACACATCAGTGCCCTATTTGGGTCTACGGCTTAGAGGGCACTTGCACAAAGAAGCAAGTTTTCGTACTTAAAGCGCCTTTTTACCTAAAATATAATTGTTTAAAGTAGACAATTTATACCTGGAGAAACTAAAAAAAATCTACGTAAGTTAATTATCGCATGACAGGAACTGATGGACGCAATAGAAGACACTACACTCGTAGAAGAATTCTAAGAAGACTCCGTTTAGATTGCCGTCACCACATTAAGAAGATGATGAATGTAAAGTCAATAAAAAGTAAAAATGGTGATTACTTCATCATTGTAGGAGCATCTTCTAGGCATGCTCGTTCTGTTGTGAACCTTATGCATCGTTTATCACGAGGCGAAATGACGTAAACCAAGGCAAATAAATTTGATTTGGCATGACATGATGCCACTAATTATAGCTAACTCATTCGAATAGCATTATTGCAATTGTAAGCACAAAAACCACTGATATGTTAGTCACTAACCCTAATCCAAACCTAAAACTCATTGTCCGTTACCGATTTCACACACGACAACACATCGCAAGGGTTCCAGCCGACCAATAAGTGCGCTCACACGGGCAACTAAAGTGGCTTGATTCTGGGAAACTTTGGGCAACAACTGACGTCGTGACAACATAAAGACTGCGATGTAAAGATGTTTATTTGTAGTAATTGTTATTACAGACATTGCTGTACCATTTTGAATTATACGGAGTTACTTAATAGGTTCATTGTCCATGCAGTTCAACAAGCGCCCATAATAGGATTAAAGGCCATTGTTGAATTTCATAAGCGAAATTGCGCAATGGTATAGGCGAATAGTGGTTGCACTTTCAAGTCACTGCACGCTTAGTCGTGTGGTATTTTGCAAGTTGACAGAAGCAATTTATTAGCTCAGCTGACCTTTTCCTAGGTCACGATCTAAGAAAAATAAATTAAACCACAGTTATGCAAATAACATCGAACTTATAAGCAAAACAAAACGGATATAGTAAATTACAGTGTAGTTGCCAGGCATAGATTGCTGAAAAAATTGCTCGTGTACTGGCAACCCTCGCCGGATCGCGAGCCATAACGCGAGTAACGCGTGCGGTTGGCTGCAAATTGCCTGCAGATCGCACGGGGAGTTCGGTTTCAATGTAATAAGATTGTTTGGGGACATGCGATACTGATGTGTTGTGTGTATGTAATACTGTAGTATACTGATGTGTTGTGTGTATGTAATACTGTAGTATAGTCGTAAGGCATAATATGAGGTATGAAGAGATCGTGGCTAAATAATAACAGCCGCTCGGGCCGATCTTTAGGTTAAGCCGTGCTTGCCTAGGTTGGTCTGTGGATGGGTGACCACCCTTACATACTGAGTTTCCTCCGTGCCTCGGAAAGCACGTTAATCTGTTGGTCCCCATTTGTCCATCTTTGGCAGTCGTTACAGGTAGTCAGTAACTGGCACAAAGAGTCCGACAACCAGTCTTACCAAGTGGCATCGTATTACCCAGTATTAACTGGGTTGTAAAGGTCAGACCGGCAGTCGCTCCATGTAAAATACCGGTATTCAGCTGCATCCGGTTAGACTGGAAGCCAACCCCAACATATGTAGTTGGGAAAAGGCTAGGCAGATGATGAGTCGTATGGCATAGTATAATCCGCCTATAGGGCCTCTACTGATGGATTACAGGCCTTCTCTCTGTAAAAGTAAGAAAATCATGGTGGACCCACGTGGATCGAGGTGATATCTTTTTCTATTCCACTACAAATATCAAAATTTTAGTATCACCTTACTGATGTCCTTCTAACTTATGAATAAGTGCATTCGTGAATTATTACAAGGTATTAAATTTAACAGAAAGCCATCAGAAGTTCAATTAAATTTAGACAAATCAAATCAAATTTAGATATTTGATCTATTATAAAGAGCTTTCCATTATTAAATTCTACTCATTTTACTCATTCGATGGTTTGCCTTGTAATTTTTTTTTTCTTTATTTCTCACCTTATTTGAGAAATCAACTCAGTTCTTTGCCAAAGCGATGGGATTAAAAATTGTTTCCAAATTATTCAAACTATAAGGTCCCATTAAAATAGATGGACACACTTTTAGGAATCATTTGGACCACCAAAATAAGGAAAATGATGAAAAAATTAAGAAAAACGCATTAGATACTTACAAGAAAAATAAATCAGCCAACGAAAATACACTAAAAATGTTAGTTACCCAATGCATAAACACATTCATGTGTTAGTTATCTCAGTTTTTTTTTTTGCTTGGATATCTTTGGTTAGACGTACTGAACGCTGTGTTTATAATTTGTCCATCTATTTTAATTGGACCTTATATAATCTTCAAACGCACTTCGCACTTCAACGTGCGTTCAATGGAGACTCAGTCAGATGCAATCATCTCGATAACCTAAGGATAAAAATGAATGTGCTATAGACACGTCCATTGACAATAACTACGAATTGTTCCCCTTCCATTAGCGGCCTAAATCTTTTTTTGATGGGTCCATTGAAAACCCTTTTAAATTAAATTATTCACAAGCACATTGACCCCGGAAACAAAGCCCCATTCAACCCTAACCTCTCCGGAATCAGATCAAAAATTGTCCCCAAATTATTCAAAATCTAATCTCAGTTTATGATCGCATCATTATTGTGCGTTCACGAGGGACTTCGTCAGGTGCAACCTAATTCATCACGCCAAACTTTATGGAGTATTAGGTGACAAAGATTAATATACACCAATTTATTCGGGCACCGCTGCGAAGCGTGGTCTCTTTAATTCGGTCGGTTTGCGCGGTTGGCACACACCCCAAGTTGCTATTTATCAAAGCTTCTGCTTGTAATAAATAAATCGAGTTTCGTCTTGTTAGCTCGGAAAAAAGTCTTTATGGAGCGTTTATTTCGTTAAAGTTATGAAGTAAATTCGTCAGGGTTTGAAAATTGGGTCTTGGGTGGTCTGCGTTATTTATTGGTGGAGGAAACAATGTGGAATAAAGATGCTGTACAGTGTACAGAGCATCTCAAGTAAAGTTGCCTTCTGCATCTCTCATCATCTCTCTGGATCATAATAGATAGGCAACTTGTAATTTATTCAATAAAATAAGCAAGCTAATTAAGAAGAAATGGTTAAGTTAAAAATGTATCTTGGAAATAACTCCTTTACGCTTGAATATTAAGCCTAAATAGAAAAAATCTGTTTGATACACTACTATACGACAAACAAAGGATTAATTACACTTGATAGACTGCTGAAATCCCAACACAGTCCCTCCACCAACTAATGCGTTTTGTTATACACACAACACAGTGTTCAATCCATTATCCTCCTATACCCCGATCGTTGTTTCAGCTTATAGACCGTGAGTGCACTTGAGGCGTTAACCTATTTTAGAAAATATTATATATGAAAATCTGGAATTTCTGTCTTCAACCAACACAATAACGTAACATCACGCATAACTTTACTATAAATGCACAATGTTTTAAGCGCGTTACATCAAGTTCTACCACAAAACATGATTTTTCACCCCAAAAAAAAAGACGATTCCCAGCAATAATTTTTGCGTAAAGTTACTTAGTTTGATGTTCCGAATGCTGGGCTTCGTGATGACGTGGTTTACACCCTGTATTATTAGAAGCTTTTCACTCACACTCAAAGCATTTATTGCAATCAGATCCCTAAGGACACTTTTGAATGTCAGAAAAACAAAGAAAACGAAGCTACAGTCACAGCCAGAAGTACTGTAGTTGCCCATTCAAAAATGTAGATTGATCACTAGACCAACAGTACAGTTCTACCTACAAGCAATTCTAAAATAAATAATAATGACATCGTACCCTTCACACACTATTATCAATAAAAACAGTGATAAAGTTCTATCCCACACCCCGACATTTACACTATCAGATGTAAGGAAATGTTCACGTTTCTATAAAAAATAAGATTACACGACCTCTATCCGTCTGCCCCTTGGGTGTTCGTTCGAGGGTAGTGTTGTCGTGTGTCCCATATTCCCGGGACAACGCAGTTTTTCCGGAACGATGGCTGCCCCGCGGGATATTGAAAAGGTCGGGATTTTCGGAGCTAGCCGAGAGTTTAAGTGAAGTTGAAGAGGTTCTTTTTAATAAAATATTATGTTTTGACTTAGTTTGACTTGAAACTTGCTCTTTGAACGTTATGGATTTTGTTTGTTGGTGTTGTGTTCAAATATAAAGCTCTTACAACAATGTTATTAAATTAAATATTAAGTACATTTTTTTTTGTCAGTAATTAAATTAAACGTTATGCGGGTTTCATGTTCCTTAGTGACCTTTGTATTCTGATTAGGTGAATTCAAGATGAAATAGCTAAGTGCCAAAAAGCTACAATAAACAGTGCCAAAAAGCCCGAAGAAAACCGACTCCAGCTAGCTTTAACATAACATAAAAACTACACCGAAAAAGCCCGTGGCGCCGCCGCCGCCGCGTCCCGTATTCCGACTCCTTTAATTCCGCGTTTCCGTCCCGGTCCCGGGGCTTTATTACTGGCGGCACTAGTTGGTCCCTGCTATTGGTTTTTGCTGAAAAGCGCCCTGTGTAATCCGATTTCAGCCGCTTTCGTGTTTGTTTTCATAGTCTTAGCAAAGTTATACGTTTTGTGTTTGTTGTGGCAGTTTAAGTAATGCGAAAATATTTTGTTCATTGTCGTGTGGTAAAAATGTATACTGCGGGCTTTTTAAAATTATATTACAGTTTTTTTAAACCTACATAGTACGCCGTGTTTGCTCAATTCGAAAAAGAAAAATATACCGGTTTTTGAAAACTTTACTCTTTAATGGTCCATGTTTACCGAAAAGATAGCGGTCTGTTTATCTAAAACAGCCGTCACTGTGACATTTTCCCATACAAAAAATTGTTTTAAATAGCTGTTTTTAGATAATCAGACCGTCATCTTTTTCGTGACCATGGACCTAAATTGTTCGTTCCATTATACAGATGATTTAGGACGTGTAATTTTCTTCAAGATCGAACCACTTGACCAGTACTGCAACGATGCCAACCGATTAACACTTTTCCTTTCTTAATTCTCCAAGCTAAATTAACAATAAAGTACTCCGATGGTAAAAAAATGACTACAATTTTACCTACTCATAAATCTTTCTTTTTTCCTAACAAGTGACATTGAGCCTCGAAAACATGAAAAAAACGACAGCATAATTTACGGACTGCCAAAAACGTTTTAAATTCCAAAATCAGGAAATTGAAAAATGACAGAAAAGGAATGTTGAAACATTTCCCCGTATTTATTTTACGTGATGATTATTTATTCAAGGGGATCAAATGTTTTTAAAACGTTATAAGCTTTATAATTATCTTGCGTATTTACTTTGTATGTGAAAATACACCCATTTGCACAGTTTACACCTGAAATAATATTATGTTGTTAATTTATGAAAATAATATAATAGGTACTACATTTCCTATTGTTATACCATTATTGAAATTGCATAATTGCGATGGCAAATGATAAAAACACACACAAGTCGAGCATGCAAGACCTTAGTAAGTAGGGTAGGTCCATACCTGTTTTACCTAGTGAGGTGTACAAATGTGTGTTTTTTAACAGTTAAACGGATTATAACGTTTATATTTTAGACATTATGATTATAATAAATTTACTATTAATGCATATTGGTAACCTCTTCTGCAAATCTCGAAATCGAACTTAAGTTTTCTGTAAGGCAACCTAATTCTAGGTTTAGCTTGACAATGTACAATATTTCGTGGAACTCATGGCTAAATAATAACAGCCGCTCGGGCCGATCTTTACGTTAAGCCGTGCTTGCCTAGGTTGGTCTGTGGATGGGCGACCACCCTTACATACCGAGTTTCCTCCGTGCCTCTGAAAGCACGTTAAGCTGTTGGTCCCGGCTGTCATTTGTCCATCTTTGGCAGTCGTTACAGGTAGTCAGTGACCCAAATAGTCTGACAACCAGTCTTACCAAGGGGTATCGTATTACCCAGTGTTAACTGGGTTGTGGAAGTCAGATAGGCAGTCGCTCCATGTAAAATACTGGTATTAAGCTGCATCCAGTTAAACTGGAAGCCGACCCCAACGAAGTTTGGAAAAGCCTAGGCAGATCATGATTTTATGAATATTTCGTTTTTGCGTGTAATAAAGAATAAGAATAAGATTGAAACTGAAACGCTGAGAAAAATCAAAGTAGGTTAAGGTAACTTTTTCGTAGCTAATTTTTACTTTTATGGACTCGCCTTCTGAGGTAAAATATTCTTAACCGAAATTTCTTTGCTATAGTACGTCTACTACGTGTTGGTTCGATATCTTGACTTCACAATTTTACTTTAAAAAAGCGGTCAAGTGCGAGTCGGACTCGCCCATGAAGGGTTCCGTATCAAAATTGTATTAATTGCGGTTTACGATTTATGACGTATTAAAAACAATCAAACCAATTTTCGGTGGAAGTTTACATGGTAATGTACTTACATCATATATATTTTTTTTAGTTTTATCAGTCTCTTATTTTAGAAGTTACGGGGGGGGGGGGGGGGGGACACTCATTTTTCCACTTTGGAAGTGTCTCTCGCGCAAACTATTCAGTTTAGAAAAAAATTATATTAGAAACCTCAATATTATTTTTATACCATAGATACCCTACTGGGTTTGATGAACAAAAAAATTTTGAGTTTCAGTTCTAAGTATGGGGAACCCCCAAAATTTATTGTTCTTTTTCTATTTTTGTGTGAAAATCTTAATGTGGTTCACAGAATACATCTACTTACTAAGTTTCAACAGCATAGTTCTTATAGTTTCGGATAAAAGTGGCTGTGACATACGGACGGACAGACAGACAGACAGACATGACGAATCTATAAGGGTTCCGTTTTTGCCATTTGGCTACGGAACCCTAAAAACGTCTTCTCAACTTTGTAAAATTATCAAACCTTCTTCTTTATTGTGTGACTAGTACCTAACCTGGTGTCAGAGATTTGGGTAAAAAATCGAATAAGTCAATCAGATTACCAGAAAATATGCGACACATTAAATGCGTCTATACAGTGCGTCGAAAACTCACATTTCAGTACATTTTTTACCGGAAAGTGACGTCACAAACCACCACACATGATCATTGATGCGTTTTTTCTTCGCATTTTTTTTATTAATTTGATTAAACAAAAAACATGTATCCAATACTTTTCGATATTCTAACAGCCAGACTAAACAGAAACATATTTTTTTAGTCAGTCATCATAACTAATCTAGAAAAATATCTCTCAGGCATGCGGGTTATTTAAAAGAGTCATTGCTAACCGGCTCGCCGAGCACTTTGTGTGATGTATCTAAGCTGAGAAACCAAATTAAACCAACATTATATCGAGTTATAGATCTACTAGAATATTAATATCTACCTTTACAGATGTGAGATAACAACGCATGAAACTACACAACGCAATTAATATCAGACAATTTCAAGCTTCAGTTTACTATTGTAGTTTAGTAGGCAAACAATGGTGCGTTCGATAGTCCTTACGATTGATATACCAATCAACCATTCAGTGTATGATTGATTAGGTCTGATGTATGAACGCAATATGAGCAATTACCATTACTACATTTATTAATATATATTAGTATTTAAACTGTTTATGAGTATTAATTAACTAACTGGAATACAAATACTCGTATAATTGACTAGCTTTTGATTCTGGCTTCACTCCCGTTATTTGCGGGATGTAAACACGGAATCGATTTAAATGCCTATATAACAATCGCAGATAATGTAGCTCCCCGTTAGTGAAAGACTTTTCGAAATCGAATCACGAGTTCTCAAGATAGCCCCCTACATACAAATATAGTAGTATATACTACTATATTTGTAATATAAGTGATGGATGCAGACGAAGTTGCGCGGGTCAGCTAGAATAAAACTGAATGTTTTGTCAGATAGTTGGTACTGTGTGAAGCAGGAGCGGTTCCGCGGCCCTGGTACACAAAGGGCTAAGAAGGAACATGGATGGGTTTTAGTCAGTAAAAGTCTGACACTCCCTCCCGCTACGCCCAGAGCGGGAGGAGTCATTTCATAATAAAATGTATTAAAAAATATAAGGTAAACTTTTACGGGTACTCTTAAATCATTGTCAAGTTCACACAATGTTTTGAGCCTTTACCCTGTGTTTCAGGAAATTTGAGGTAAAATTGATTGATTAAATAATCACATAACATATTAATATTATTGGTACTAATATAAAAAGGTAAAAAAAATACTATCTTAACTTGGCTAACTATGTAGTTTAAAAATAACAATACTACGAACAATGTTTACTTAATACACAAGTAATAACTTGAAATATGATGATTTTGAATCCGAAAAAAAAGTTTGCTAGTATAATGAGTTTGAATTTGAGTCATCATGGTGAGAAGATTTTATAGTCAGCTAGACTCTGCGATACTTGTACCTTGATTGAAAAAGAGTCCCTATTCAGTTTTATGTAAGTAGCTTTTTCTCATAAATAAGATGCATTCATCACTACATTTAAATAAAATAAATAAATATCGCTGGACATTACACACAGCGCCATCTAGTGCCACACTAAGCAAGGATTATGTCGTGGTCACCAGACAGTTGATATACTACATATATACTTTTTGATTGTAAATACATACTAATTATACATATAAACATATTATAATTATAATTATAACATATAATAAAACAAAGTCTCCCGCCGCGTCTGTCTGTCCCTATGTATGCTTAGATCTTTAAAACTACGCAACGGATTTTGATGCGGGTTTTAATAATAGATAGAGTGATTCAAGAATAAGTTTTTTGTATATCATTTTACGCGGGCGAAGCTTTGGGCATCGGCTAGTGAGTTACTATAATAACTTCCTATCTTAGGACAATGTCTGTGGAAGCTTTTAGTACTGTAAAAAAAAAACCTTGAATTTGTAAGACGTCATGAATGAATAATGTCTAGAAAAGCATCATTAGATTCTAATTCGAGTAAAGTAAATAGTGGAGGAGAAGGTCGTATTTTAGGTAATACCTAATACCTACTACTCGTGGCACGTGTAACTGTAAGTATGCCTATTGTTTAAATAAGGAAAAAACGGCTTGCTTTCCTAAACTGCCATAAAAAGGATTACGAGGACTTGACTGGTTTCGTCTTGTTGTTATTCTTTTTTGAAGTGAAAACTTCTTTAGGCACTTTTTGAGTAAACAAGAATCATGGAACTCGTGTGAACTCAGATCATAGAAACAACAGTTGTTTCTATCTGAGCGCGTGATCGTCACCTAACGCTTTGTTGCACTCGCCGCTCGCTGCGGCTCGGCTACGAATTTTTACTTCTTTCGGCGGTCCCCAAAGACTACCCCGCATATAATTTTTTTTGCTGACCATTACACACAGCGCCATCTAGTGCCACACTAAGCAACTTGAATATTAAATGGTGATACCGAAAAGTGACGACCATGATTCATCATTATCATCACCTGATACTCTCACTCACTGTATTTTATGTGTATGTGTGTTGTAGTCCCAGACTCCATATACAGGGTGTAAACCACCTCATCACAAAGCCGTTAACCAAGCATTCTGTACATCAAAGTAAGTAACTTGACTCAAAAAATATAGCTGGGAAACAACTTTTTTTTTTTTGAGGTTATAAATCACGTTTTGTGGTAGAACTCAATGTAACGCACTTAAAACATTGTGCTGATGGATGGATTGAATAGTACGGGGGTCGTGGAAGGGTTAAAAGTTAAAATCTTACAAAAAAAACTTGTATTAAAAAAAAACTTGTCAAAAAGTTGTAACTTTGACCCCCCATATCTCCGTAACTAGAAGGTTCCCAGGTATGGTGTAGAACAAAAAAAATATCGCAATGATGGGAAGAACAAGTGCCTTTCGGCTTCGTGAAGAGGTGTTTTACACCCTTTATATATAATGGAGCGATGAATTGATCTGGGACACATCACCTAATTATAAATCTTTTTATTTATTTATTTAGGTACACGCAAAATACATCATAGGTATATAAATATTAACATAGAAGAGCACAAAGGTACTGCTTATTTCAAAAGAAATTTCTTCCAGCAGACCTGCGAGAGGAAAGTTGGATTAGAAATGTAGACACAGTATGTAAAACAATTAAACACTAACATTGAGAAAATTATTTTTATTTCACCAACCGTGTACCTACCTACACTGACAAAATTATTTTATAATGTGCCTAATTACTAATTAACGCTTTCTTCTTAATGTGTCGATGAAACTCAAATGGTTTTAGACCAGTAAATGAACACACAACTAAAATGTGCTTCGGATAAATCCTGAAAAGCGCAGGTGATATCCATAAGCATATCCCGAAAAGAGGCTCCACTTTCTGTTTGGAAATTTACGCATTGGTACACAATATGATACAATACTAACTGTTCAAACTGCTTTTCACACCTAACCATTTGCAACAAAACGGTTACCCATCACAATAGCCTCGATATCTGCCCACCCCACACACTGCACTAATAAATTACGATAGCACGTGCCACAAAGACACGCTCTTATCTGCGCGACTCGCACTTTACTAAAATGTTAATTTATGGCATTCGGCGCTTTTTTCCAGAACATAATGGGTTGGAGGTATCTTCTCGCTTTGTTCGGGCGCGCGCCTTATCGTGTCAACTAATGCAAGGGAAATTATGTAGGGGAATTTATGGGGGATGGATTAAAAACTATTTTCACAGGATTTTTGCACACGTGGCTTTTCTTTTTTTTGTGTCGGGAATGGACGTAGTATCTCTCGTTTAGCAGCTGCGCTTTCGAAGTTAATTTTTTAGTTCATATAAACACTCTTTATGATTGTACCTATTGTACTAGCGTTGAAAATTAGAGAGTTGCTGTGTTGCTCTTCAATTATGTTGGTCGTATTACCCAGTCGCTCCTTGTAAAACAGTGGTATTCAGACTGGAAGTCGACCCCAATGTAGTTGGGAAAAGGCTAAGCAAATGGTGGTTTTAAGTTATGTTGATCTTATGTCATATTAGACCGCTCATCAGTGGTAACAAAACGAGTATAAACTGGCTGCAAACGTGCGATCGACTGTACTGTATGGGTTCTGTACAAGACGTCCTATTATTTAAGTAATAAAAATTCCAGCACCAAAATTCGACCCTTTTTTTTTTTTTTTATGATGGGAAATCATCAAATGACTTCTCCCACTCTGGGCGGAGCAGGAGGGAGTGTCAGACTCTTACTGACTAAAACCCATCCATGTTCCTTCCTCGCCCTTTACGTTCCGGGGCCGCGGTATCTCTTTCGAACAGTCCCGCAACCCCGGCAGGCTTCGGCCCTTGCGGGCCCCTCTCTTCTGCTGACATCTCTTTGAGGCGCGCGTGGCTAGTTTTGAAAACTTTTTCATCCAAATCTAAAACTGAACATCAAACGGTAACGACACGCGTAATTGCAACTTGGCACGCGTCTGCCATACTTTCGCAATACACGCTATGTATTGCTGGCAATACACTGGCAATACACTTGCAATACTCTGGCAATACAGTTGCCGGATTTCCACTGGCAATGGCAATAGTGCTTTTAGAGGTTTGGCTCGGTACGAGTTCAAATATGAAGTTATAAATTTATGTTCCGCAAAGCAACTAGCTGCAGTGTTCTCTCTTGAACATTATTACGAACTTGTATTCATGGTTTTTGCTTGGGTGAGCCTGCTTGTTGTTATGCTTACTGTTTTGCCGTAGCCTAGTTGGTATATATACGTATATCAGGGTACGCTTTACTGAGTGGTTTCATTCAAAAGCCAGCGATTTTCTTACCTTCAGTACAGTTAGGTACGCAATTTGCTTGCGATATTTTATTGTTTGGACCCAAAGAAAGTTAAAGTACAATTACCAGATAGAAGCTTAGCTACGGTCTGATACCAATGATATGATGTATTCAGCGCGTAATTTCTGATCAATGAATTTTACAATGGCAACGCCAGGGCTGCGGGACTGTTCGTAAGAGATGCCGTGGCCCTGGAACGTAAAGGGCGAGGAAGGAACATGGATGGGTTTTAGTCAGTAAAAGTCTGACACGCTCCCCGCTTCCCGCTCCGTCCAGAGTGGGAGAAGTCATTTGATGATTTCCCATCCGAAAAAAATAAAAATAAAAAGGGTCAAAACTTTGTGAACCTCGTTGCAACCACAACAAAAAAAGAAAGAAGAATAATTGTAATAATTTCATGTAGGTGTCTATTAAAATGTAACTAAACTAAAGTGTAACTTTATAATGGTGAGAATTATAAACAATTTTTTTTTGTTGCGCACGAGGCGCAGTACGAACTACGAAGCGTTTGTCTTTGCACCAATAGAGAAGTAGAATTGTGTCGATGCAAATGCGTGACCTCATTGCTACTGTGGGGTCAATGAGAGTCTAGCCACGGGGTTCCAGAAATAGTTTGGAAAATGAACTTCTTTTAGCGTATACAGTTAACAGAACTGTAAATATAGGTCGCCCTCATTGTGCATTGGTACAATAGTTTTTAAAGAATGCATTTTGCTACTACGCTGATCGAAGAAAAGCTGATTACAGTTTCACTGCAAGATAGATCAGCCGTTTCAACATGCTTCTCTCATTATAATGGCTTTTGTTCATTTGCTATTTTATCACTCAATCGATTGCGGACCCAAGTAGGTCTTTGCAAACACACTTAGGCTAAATAAGGGATTAAAGGTCATTCCTACAACCAGTGTGAATGCGATGCTCTCGACCAGACCATGGCCCACTTGCTGGAATGTCCACACACACCTGAACATTAGATAATATAAAAATAGTATCATGGCTACCTACTGACGGGCTTGAAATGTAATGTCACAATATGCCTTCGAAACGAAAGAAGAAGTAGAGGTATTCCTCAGACCGCACCTATTTATAAAAGTGTATGTGTGGTTCCTTTACCAGAACGTCGCGTCGTGCGTAGCGACTCGTGGCATTCTTAAAGTAATTTTAAAAATTCATAACATTATAATAATAATAACAAAAACTACAATCTACCACTCACCGAAAAGACAGCGTCGTCAACGGCCGATACGACTTATGACTGTTCACATCAGCCATCGGCATCCCCCAATAATCATCAAGAAACAATTGCTTCAACGGGTTAGTTCCTATGACGTCACCATTCGTCACGATAGCAGGTATATCGTCATGGACGAAATCCCCATTCAAGCTGTTCATGTAGCTCAGGACCGCGGTGGTAGTGACCATGACGTATATTGTGACGTCACTGCATATCGTCTTTGGTGGTGATTCCTCACGGACTGTTGTCAATGATCGCCGCTTCATTTTTGGTGATGTTCGCAGCTTGATTGTTACATTTCTACATCTGCACATTTGTTGGGTTCTGTGGACAAAGAGAGGGGTATTGTTAGAACTTTTGTTAAAGAGGTCCGCATTTAACCTGCAAGAATAAAATTGACCTTATAAAGGACCAAGAAAAATAGAAATCACCTTCAATGCGTTTAGACCTTCTACAAGGAGTTTCAATCCAATATATCTTTGATTTTTCCATCATCGTGGTCGCTGATAGGTTGTAACTTTCTCCAGGCCTTTTCATCACCTATTTTGTATGACGAAATTTTTCAATAACTTTTGAAGAAAATAGCTAGGTATTAACGCTCTTTAGCTCATACCTAGGCTTACTGCGAATAAATCGTACATAATTTGCGCAACTTTGATTTAGTAGTTCATTTGTAGCACTAAATTCTCGTCTTGCATTTGCTTGCCCAAGCAACACAGCAATAAATTAAATCTTAAAAGCGATTAATTTTAGGTAGTCTATTTTGGATGTGTATGTGTTTATCTGTTGGTGTTAGGGTTGAAATTACTTTGATGTTGATTTTGATAATCAAATCTATGCAAAGTCGTATTTGAGACTGACTCTATAACTTATGGAACCAAGGAGTACAGGTAAATATAAACAGTTTAGTCGAAACAATTTTGAATTGAACATATCCCTATCCATACCTTAACGGCCTAACTGGTTCAGATTGACTGGCACCCAGGTGACCATGACCTGAGTTAGGACAGTTAAAGGATACTTTTATATTTCTGTTGGAATTTTCCCATGGAATAGTTTCCAACGTCACACGTGCACAGCGACAGACAAAAGCTTGTTTGCTACAAATCCATGGTGCTCGTTTTCTTTACTCCGTTTTCAAAGAGAAACAACCATAACACAATTATGTCGTTATATGCCTGGTCAAGATTCAATAAATGCCACTAAAATTGACCGCTGCCAAATATTCCAATAACCATATTTCGGGGCATTTTTACGTCACATCTCGTAGGGCCGAATGCAAAAATGTGAGAGCTGCCTTGAAGTTTTTTGGGTAAACAATGGACAAAGTTTATGGTAGTATTATTGGTTAGGAATTTTAGGCCCTGAATACACGTTTCTCAGCAAAGGCCTCTGTCCACTACACCGTACCATAACATGGCCGTGCTATGAACGTCAGCCACGGAAAAAAACAACACGGACTACTATGCATGCCCGCTAAAACGTATCAACAGCGTATCATACTCGTTTATAACGGTCATCATAGCGGTTAAACCCTGTGCATAGTGTAGTCAGACTCATCACGAATCCATCAACCAAGCTATCATCAAACTAGTAACTTTACGCAAAAAATATTGCTGGGAAACGACTTTTTTTAAGGAGTAAAAAATCATGTTTTGTGGTAAAACTCAATGAGACACACTCAAAACATTATGTTGATGGATGGATTTAATAGAACGGTGGTGGTAGAGGTGTTTTGACTTATAAGACTGATACCCTCCATAACTAGGAACGGTGTAGAACAAAAACATGAAAATGATCGCAATGATGGGGAAAATAAGTTTCTTTCGGTTTCGTTAAGAGGGTTCTTACACCCTTTTTCTTCTTCGTACTAACTTTGTGTGTCGGTCATTATTTCACGTCTATGGTGTTCTGACATGTCCGCTCTGTACTCGGTGTTTTTCGGTCCAAGTTGGATATTATGCTACCCACTTCACGGCTAAACGAATAAACGTATTTAGATCGAATTTGACATGGAATGTTTTTATGCCGGTAGTAGAACTGCAAACGGTATGTATTTCTTTAAAACTAATCGGTACCTACGCAGATACAAAAATTGGCCAAATGAGCCATACAAAGGCCATTTTAAAACTTTCTACAGAAGATAAAAAGGCCTTGTCTGTTCTCATTTGACCCCTACACGTGCTTTTAAGGAAAATATTTTTTTAAGAATACCCCACATAGACAATATAGAATAAGAAAGTTATTTCGAACAAAAGTTTTGGAAAAATAAAAGCTTTTGCAGGGGATCTGTTGAATTTAATTTTTCACGCAAGCTGAGCCAATTATGATCCAGTCCGTAATTCCGTACCTATCCGAATATTGTTTATAGATTTTTTTATTTAATCAGAACATTGTAACATTAGCCTGAAGTGAATTACTTAAAATTGGGGCGGTGTTTCGTAAAATTTTGATAATTCATTATACGTGATGCCTCAAATTGAGAATGAAAATTGCCGTAAAAACCATAGACACAATACCAACCTGCTACGTATAATATTGTTAACTTAAAATAAAATTAAAAGTAAAAAAAAAATAAGCTTTTATTTAAATGCGCTAAAAAGAATAAAATAAACTTATTTCTTTGAAACTTTTACTATTTATTTAAAATCATCATCATCATCATCATTTCAGCCGAAAGACGTCCACTGCTGGACATAGGCCTCCCCCAAGTGTCGCCACATTGATCGGTTCCTTGCGACTCGCATCCAACGGATTCCCGCAACCTTCATCAGGTCATCGGTCCACCTAGTGGGAGGTCTTCCGTTTCGCGGTCGCCACTCCAGAACTTTTCGGCCCCATCGCGACGGCCATCCGTTCTGCGAGCAATGTGACCTACCCACTGCCACTTAAGTTTCTAATTTATAATAACGTCATTAATTTATACGATATAAAAGCTTGTCGCGAGATTTACGTTACTAAGTACTCGTATCGCGCAATATGCGCGCAAAATTTCAGCTCAATCGGTAACCGGGAAGTGGATCAAGTTTAACTTGCAAAATTTGATTACAGACAGACAAACATCAAATCAAATCAAATCATTTATTCTTTGCAAACATGGGTAATAGGTACAATGATGTTCTTTTAGAATAAAGTTCTCCACATTTTGCCGTCATATGGGCATGCAAATAATTGGTTAACAATAAAACTACAAATTCAGTGTCAAAAATAGTCAGTCATTAAAAATAAATATAGAAATGTCAACATGTTCAAAGTAATAAAAATAAATAAATAATGTCAAACGAAATATTAATAACATTATGCAAACAACAATAACAATAAAATGTCAATTAGATTATCAATAGGTGGGTAATAATAAATTATTTGGCACAACACGCTTAATTAACCTCGGCTGGTGTACAAATTAGGTCGAAAGCCCAAAAAAAAAAATTATAATAATAATAAAATTACAAGTTTATCTGAACAGATCAACAATAATTAACATTAAATAAGAAAATAGAATAAAGTCTTGCGATTCGAAATAAAAAATAAAAATAATTTAATAGACTTAGTAAGTATTTTTAGAGTGATTTGTCATTTAAAAATTCATTGACAGTGTAATAGGCTTTTCCTGTTAGTAGTTTTTTAAACGTTTTCTTAAACTGGTCTGTATTCAGTTTTTTTATACCGTTAGGGATATTATTATAAATTATCGGCGCTCTGCATACAACGCTGTTATAAAGTAGTGCTGTCTTGGCTGGCTGAACACGAAGTTTACTATTATCCCGACGATTTCGTATTACAATGTCTGATATTCGAGGAAACATATGGGGGTTATTTCTAACAAATAAGGTGATTTCCAAAATATAAAGTGACGGCAGAGTGAGGATTTTGTGCTTTATAAAAACTGGTTTACAGCTCTCAGTACTTTGGATACCGAACATAGCATGTATGCATCGCTTTTGCATTTTAAATGCCATATCTTTATTTGATGAGTTACCCCAAAAGATAATGCCATATCTGAGGACAGATTCAACAAGCCCATAATAAGCAGAGAGTAACACATCAGTGTTGATAGATGGAGCCAGTTGGTACAAAGCATATGCTTGACTACTGATTTTTTTACATAATGCATCAATGTGTTCTTTCCAATTTAATTTGTTGTCTATAATTACGCCGAGAAAACGGGCTTCAGATACTTTATTTATAGTGAAATTATCATGAAACAAATGTACATTTAATGGATTATGCAATCTTTGACCAAAGTGCATTATATTTGTTTTTGATAAGTTTATTTTTAAATTATTATTACTAAGCCAAGAGATTATAGATGTCAATGAATTATTTATGTCAGATTTATAATTATTTATGTCAAGCCTTACATGCAATTGAAACCGTACTGTCATCGGCAAATAGAGTCATCGGCTGCGTCGTTGCCTTAGGCAAGTCGTTGATATAAATAATAAACAACGGCGGCCCTAGGACACTGCCTTGAGGAACACCGTATGTGACATTTTTCCTCATGGAGCTGAATGTTTCCTCATTTTTTGTTTTAGGATTCACTTTAGTGATTACTGTTATCTGCTGTCGATTCGTTAAATAGGATCTAATTAAATCTAAAATATTGCCTCTTATCCCGTATGCTTCCAGTTTACTGATTAAGATATTATGATCTACATAATCAAAAGCCTGTGACATATCGCAAAAAATCGCACAAGCTGGAACTGTTTTGTCAACGTAGCCGATAACATTTTGGATGAATTCATAGATGGCCATATTCGTGGTTTTATTTTGTCGAAAGCCCTTTTGTTCATTGCACAAAATTTCATTTTTTTCGAGATATGAATAAAGTTCACCGCACAGATACTTCTCGAAAATTTTTGAAACTATCGGTAATAGTGCAACCGGTCTATAATTCACCATTAACTGTTTGCAATCTTTTTTTGAACAATGGTTTTATAACCGAAAGTTTAAGATCTTGTGGAAATATTCCAGTTGAAATCGACAAGTTCAGAATATGACTCAGATGATGGCATATCGGGACAGTTTTCAAACAAAAAAATATTCTGCAAATAGAATATCGAAATCACGTTTACACGTTTCATTTTGAACAAAAAAAAAAATAAGTTAGATGAGGTTGACATTTCCCATGTGACCCTGACAAGAAATGGAAAACAAACACAGGGATCACGGTCACTTCTAAAGTTCAGACATTATAAAAGTAAGTAGCTAGTAGGTTTACACTGATATTATTTATTTCCAGTAACTAAATTACATCAGTATGTTATTTGTGATTGCCATTTTTAATATTATAACCAACTAGCTCATAACATGCAACCGACAATATGACGTCAATGATCCTAATTATAGAAAAAAAAATACCGTCTTCCTTTTCCATGTAAAAATCGTCCTTAATTTGTGTGTTCTATTTCTACATCACGGCCCACACCATGATGTAGAAATAAAAATGTGATCTATAAATAAATTAAAAGGATAACGTCCGTAATTCTCATAATTTGATGTGAAGTACGAATACAAAATTCACGCAGCTCTTATTAAAACTACCGACGATGTAGAAAATCTCATCACGAATAAAACCGACGAATACCATCCGCCAGTTCGCTTGATTCCTACAGTAATCTAAATAACTATTTTTCAATATAGCCCCGCAATATTGCCGAGTTATGAATTTTCGTCTGGCCTACTCCGAACGCGGTACGTGCCCAAAATATAAGATATTAAAGGGAAAAAATCCCCTCCGCATTATTCGGATAGCACTAAATATAAATATTTCGAGTTCCAAGGGATATGGCGTTTGTGGTGTTTTGATTGTGATATTATAAATTTGGGAAAATAAAATTATTATAAAAGAAAATTTTATATCGTCTTATATACCTCATATCCTTGAATTATCTCTTAACCCGACAATGGCTATGAAAAATGATTTTACTCTCTCACTCACTCATTGTCACATTAAATGTTATTTTTTACCTTACTACTACTTTGAGCACCTCACTTTCATAACATACCACAAATACGATAACTTTAAACTTGATAGCGACAGTGAACAATGCAACAGTTCTTTATTACACTCCAGGCCACACGTATCACCCACCCCATTCACATTACGCTTTAATAATTACACACAGTTAATTCACAGGTAGGTTGTACTAAATTTATGATATGTAGTGTACTTTAGCATGTTTATTAGGCTCATAAAATTAATGAACACCACCTCACAGCTAGCTTGATGAATCGAGCTCATAATTTTATCCAATATGCCGAGAAAAATGTCGCAAATTGACGCTGTTTTCAGCGAAATACTCGGCAATTTTGTAAAGATGAAGTGATCTGTTTTGCTCGGTATATATTTTTGCCATGAAGTGTAAATTACATTTTGAGAGCTTGCTTTATTAATGTTTCTTTTTTCACTATTAAATATACATTTTTTTTTCTATGTTATAAGCCCCTAAAATGTACGAAACAAGCCGAAGACGTCATAGTACCTACTACCTTTTCATTCAACACCTCAAGGATTTCACCGCACCACAAAGAGATATTAAAGAACATTAAAGGTTGGAGATGAAAGGGATTTAGAAAATAATATCAGAATGTCGCGGTAAAACGTAATATTAAATCGGGGGCGTACCTAGCCTATGTATACTTATTATAAGTCGGCAATATCATAACTCTAATATCAAAGCTTGGCTAAAAAGGTCAAATTCCGAACCCATTCGTATTATGAGGCTAAAAACAGATTAGAAACGCTTATCTCGAAGACCTGTTCGTAGCGCTCTACGAACAGGTCTTTGAGATAAGCGTGGCGCGAGACAGTGGTGGGAATTTTTTTTGGTGAAAGGATGTTTTTTTTTAACTTACTTGGCTTGTGTCTGGCCATAACTGGCCTGATTTGAAGCAATGGTATGAGTGAAGCACGCTTGCCTAGAAGAAACAGCAGTGCAAGTACGTAGGATTCGATAGGACTCGATTAGATAAATTTGACAGTTATTCTCGATAAAATGAGTTTTTGACTCGATAAAACCTCATTTTATCGAGAATAACTGTCAAATTTATCAACACGAGTCTTATCGAATTTTACATACTTGCACTGCAGATTCGATTGAAATTTGAAAAGATCACGATTATATTGATCGGAAAACAGACAACCCGGCAGTGAATTCCATGAATTCCATAGACAGGCGATTCACACAATAAATGTGGAAGCATTTGGTTGGGTCCGTGGAATTAAGGCCTTATAACGGTGACGCTTCGCCGTATCATACAGTCATATAAAGTACCGTAAGTAAGTTATAATTATTTCAGAATATACTTCCTTTTTTTTCGGATGGGAAATCATCAAATAACTTCTCCCGCTCTGGGCGGAGCGGGAGGGAGTGTCAGACTTTTACTGACTAAAACCCATCCATGTTCCTTCCTCGCCCTTTATGTTCCGGGGCCACGGTATCTCTTTCGAGCAGTCCGGCAGCCCCGGAGAATATACTCCCTGTAGGTTTAAGAATAGATGTGCCCACTTAACGATCTCTGACGTGACGTAGTCGTTCCAAGACTAGCCAGGCTCAAAGATGTATCACGCAGTGTTCCTTGAGTGCCTTTATTGGACAATGTGCGGTCGTGAGATCAGCCACCATGCTGAGATAGGAGCCTTTTGACCTCGTACGGGACCAATTTCGTTTCTTTTTAGGGTTCCGTAGCCAAATGGCAAAAACGGAACCCTTATGGATTCGTCATGTGTCTGTCTGTCTGTCCGTCTGTCCATCCGTTTGCCACAGTCACGTTTTTACGAAACTATAATAACTATGCTGTTGGTGGTAAACTCGGTAAGTAGATGTATTATATAGGTACGTGAACCACATTAAGATTTACACACAAAAATAGAAAAAAAAACATAAATTTTGGGGGTGCCCCATACTTAGAACTGACACTCAATTTTTTTTTCATCAAACCCATACATCTATGGATATATCTTCAAAAATGATATTGAGGTTTCCAATATCATTTTTTTCTAAACTGAATAGTTTGCGCGAGAGCGTACACTTCCAAAGTGGTAAAATGTGTGTCCCCCCGTCCTGTAACTTCTAAAATAAGAGAATGATAAAACTAAAAAAAATGTGATGTACATTACCATGTAAACTTCCACCGAAAATTGGTTTGAACGAGATCTAGTAAGTAGTTTTATTTTAACACGTCATCTTTAATTTATGTTACTTGCTGCTACGGAACCCTTCATGGGCGAGTCCGACTCGCACTTGGCCGCTTTTTTTTTAATTGTTTTTCTATTTTTCTCTTTAAGTTTAGTTTTTATATAATGTTATTTGACCATTTTGTTCTTGTGTGTTTTGTCCTGGTGGGCTAATAAATGATTTTTCTTTCTTTCTTTCTTTCACCATGCCTGATATTAGCTGCGGTACCCCATATTCTTCCCAAGCGGAGACATGTAGATGTTCCCACAAAAAAAAGTATCGACGTTCCAGTAATTTATGTCTATAAGCTTCAGGTACGTTTCAGCCCTCGCAGCGTCTAGGGTCAAAAAAGTACATTACATTTGCATATTTGAACACCTGAGAGCATACTAAATTATCGAAGGAAATTACGAAACGATAGTTAAGTACTAGTCTGGCCGTTGGCTTTGATAAAATGTAAAGGAGGTAGTTTTGACTGGCGCAGGTTGGTCCGTGAATAATAATAAATATCGCTGGACATCAACACACAGCGCCATCTAGTGCCACACTAAGCAAGGCTTGTGTTGTGGACACCAGATAGTTGATATACTACATAGTATATACTTTTTGTTTGTAAATATATACTTATTATACATATAAACATCCATGACTCGGAAACAAATGTCCATGCTCATCACACAAACATTTGCTCCTACCGGGATTCGAACCCGGGACCCTAAGAACGTTAGGCAGTCTCACTACCGCGCCATTCCACCCATTACATACCGTGTTTTTTCCGTGCCTCGGAAAGCGACAATACCCGTACTATTCAATGCATCCTGTCTTAAAGTAAAATGTGATTTTTCACCCCAAAACAAAGTGGTTTCCCAGAAACAGATTAAATATCCTATTCATACACAGTTTTGAAGTGCTCGGATTACTATCAACGATATGATTTAGGCAAAGCCCTCTACATTGCCCTTTGTATGTAGAGGTTGACTTTAAGCCTTCTGATGAGGCTCATTGTGAGCAACCACGTTTCGGTTCCGTATGTAATCCCTGGCAACACACACTGGTCATAGCTCGGAGTTTCCTTGCGTGATCGAATCAGATATAAAGACATCCGTAAGAGAACCAATATCACCGACGTAGCCTGAAGAATTGCCATACTTAAGTGTCAATGGGCAGGGCACATTGCTTGCAGAACGGATGGCCGATGGGGCCGAAAAGTTCTGGAGTGGCGACCGCAAACTGGAAGACGTTGTGTTGGAAGGCCTCCCACTAGGTGGACAGATGACCTGGTGAGGTTTGCGGGAATTCGGTGGATGCGAGACGCAAGGGACCGGTCAATGTGGCGACACTTGGGGGAGGCCTATGTCCAGCAGTGGACGTCTTTCGGCTGAAGTGATGATGATGATGATATGATAATGATGATTATATACCTACATTTTGCACCCAAAGTACAAAATTCTGACCTCTAACATCTTGCTTTAAAAATGAGTAATAAAAAACCTAAATAATCCTTAGGGGCTTAAGTTTTTTTCTAATATTATCTAGATCAAAAAATTCGCGGCCAATGCCTGTCTAGGTCCCTAATAAATTTATTGCCGACTAGATACTAAGAGACGGCGAGGATAAAATATAATTATGATAGAACTTTTTATTTTTAAAGCATCTGCTTCGATATTGAACCAATTTTTCTATTTTATTTTTGGACCATTATCGATTCTATGAATCGCATATTATGAGAAGCTTTGCCTTCCTGTCGTCACTAGACGGACGGACGGCTAGCTAGCCCATAGCTAACCGTCCACAGGCTGGAAGCCGACCCTAACATAGATGGGGAAAGGTTAGGCAGACGATGATTTGGTTTGTATTTCGTATCGGACTAGTCGGAGAAGAAACATCTGAAACAAACTCAGAGGTCTCAGTAAATGTGTTAACACTTCATCTGTGGACGCCGACCGAATCGGTCTGAAGCGATTGTTTAACAATTGTGTCTACTTCGCTAACAGATAATGAATTAAAGTCCTCACATAATCTGGGTCAAGATACATGTATTTACCACATGCAATACTTTTCTGATTAGTTTCGTTGCGGGATCCAAGACAGTTAAATTCATTCTCCGGGACTTCGTCTAGTGGTCGCCAGTGTTGATTCTGGCTTTCAGGAGTTACAGTGGTTTGAGAATAGTGTGGCGGACTTGTCCCAAAATAAATGTCTGACATGCTGCCAGGAACCTTACATCGATCCTGTTGAAATGCTTTGTAGGAAAAAAACATTTTAATTATAATAAGAGTAGTACCAATTCTAAGTATTCCATCATAGAAACGACTCACCTTAATAAAACTTGACAAAACCATATAAATAATTTCATAATTTCTTCTGTAACTCGAGCAGGAATACCTACAATTGCAAAAAATCTTTTAAAAATGTACCTATGAATTTACATTTCTCCTAATTGTTCATTTTAAGGGTGCCGTCTCCGAAACCCTATGACCTCTCTTTGTTTCGTAATGAAGTAAACTGAAACGATTTTTTCAACAAATACCCTCACTTTTCCTTGCGTAATGTGAGACTGGGGTTTTAATTTCATCGAAGTTTTTCAACTTATTTTCCAATGGTTCACGTTTGGGCGAAGTAAGTTATTGTAGGTTCATCAACTGTGAATTTGACATTGAGAATCAGTCATACTCTGCTTTACAATGATGAAACTAATGGCTAACTAATGGTTAAATACCTATACGAACTAAAGTGGCATTACTCATTTATCTTCGACTTAGCCTATTTCCAACTGTTTTGGTGTCTTTTTCCAGTCAAACCGGATATACCTAAATACCTAATGGCATTCTACATTCGTGGTATTTTACATAGAGCAACAACCTAAGTAAACTCCACAATCCCAGTTCTTGCTGACACAGTATCGACTGCTCTCAAAGAAGAAAATAATCTGTAACCTAATGCCTAAAATCTTGTCAAGCTGACAGCCGGTCGTGCACGGTACGTACGGCACGGTACAATTATGATTAACACACCGTGTCATATACTGAAATTCCGCATCCCAATTTGCGAATGCAATTCCCTCAGCCAACATAACAAACACGAAATATCCAATGAACTTTTTCCAACTCCCAAACGCCTCTGCACGTCACCATCAATCCACAAAACAATATAGCCCTGAAAAACTCCATTTAAAATTCCCGTCAAAAATTAATACAAAACTGCAATTAGTGAGGATGTTTTCAAACCACCCCTAATTCCCTCCTGGGGAGTACTATCGAGTGCCACCGCTCATAACCCGGTATATGCTTATGAATTTAATTTGGGCGCCATCTTTATAGAGCTCACGTCGCTCGCATAAATGCTAAAGGCTCGGCCAGCTGTGCTCTCATGACGTCATGAATGTTAGGTTATGTAAAAATTTTTGGAAGGCTGTGCTGGGTACTGATGGAGATTTTGATGTTGGATATGCTAAATGGGTACTTACCTACTTAAAATGATAATATAGTTGGATACTGTAACGGTTTCTTAAATTAGATTGCTTCACACAACAAAACATCACACCTGTTTGTCCAAAGAGTTAGGCAGAGAACACACTAATTTTGTCTCATAATCTGCCTAGCCTTTTCGCAACTATGCTGGAGTGGCGGTCTGGCTTAATCGGATGCAGGTAGATACCAGTATTGGACATGGAGCGATTACCTATCTGACCTCCACAACCCAGTTAGTAGCAAGCAATACTATACCTCTTGGTAAGACTATGTTGTCTGTTATGTATAAGTCCCATTTGATAAAGGGTGAGAACAGCGGTGGCTTATGGTTCGAACCTAGGCAGGCGCATTACTTTGTGTAACTCTCAAAACGGTGAAGGAAAACATCGTGATGAAACCGGCATGTCCTAGGATCAAAAATTCAAAGACATGTGACGTCTATCAACCCGCACTGGGCCCGCGTAGTGGATTTAAGCCCATTACATCTCATTGAGAGGAGGCCGTGTCCCAGCAGAGGGAACATTATAAGCTTAAGATGATGATGATGATGATAGTGGGCTCGAACGTTGACACCAAATGGGTACGAATTGAGACCGCAAGCTACTATTTAGAAATTCCCGATGTAAATACTCAATAACAATTTGTTTGACCTGGGATTCAAACACAGGAAGATAAGCCACCTGCCCAGTAATTATACAATAAAAAACCGGCCAAGAGCGTGTCGGGCCACGCTCACTGTAGGGTTCCGTAGCTTCCCAGACCATTAAAAATACCAACATTTTTCGTCAGCAAAAATAACTTTGTTTTTCATAGTATTTGTATGAAAAACAAAGTTATCATTTGCGTTTTTTTGAAAAAGTGCTATATAACTCAAAAACTATTCAACTCATCAAGTTGAAAATAATTTTCCTAGAAAGTTCATATAAAGGTCTACTTCTGTGATTTTTTTCATATTTTTTAAACTTATGGTTCAAAAGTTAGAGGGGGGGGGACACATTGTTTTTGACTTTCGGAGCGATTATTTCCTAAAATATTAATATTATCAAAAAATGATTTTAGAAAACCCCTATTCATTTTTAAATACCTATCCAACAATATATCACACGTCAGGGTCAAAATTAAAAAAAAAATCGCTCCCCACTTTACGTCTGGGGGAGGTACCCTAATAAAAATGTTTTTTTAAATTTTTATTTTTGCACTTTGTCGGCATGATTGATATACATATTGGTACCAAATTTCAGCTTTCTGGTGCTAACGGTCACTGAGATTATCCGCGGACAGACAGACAGACAGACATGGCGAAACTATAAGGGTTCCGTTTTTTGCCATTTGGCTACGGAACCCTAAAAATTAAATAAATATCGCTGGAAATTGCACACACCGCCATTTATTGCCACACTAAGCAACGAGGCACGTGTCGTGGACACCAGATAGTTGATATACTACAAGCTCTTTGAGAAGCACATAACCGTACCGATACCTCAAATTCATCAATTCACTATCATACTCGTATCAACGAACATTTTCCATGAAATTTCCTTTACCACTTCCGAAAATAGTAGACAATAAGCATAAGCTTGGCTAAAGGTAGGTAGTACGTAAAGATACGAGTTAGCTACATAGGCACTACATAAGGACACCTACTGCCTCTAAACAATGCAACAGTATTAAGCGTGCAACTGACTGAATATTGTAAGGTTTCCAGGAAATGACAATGAGGGAAGCTGGTTGTGTGATACGTCCATCGAATATCTACCGATGGCTCGGTTGGTGCAGTGGCTGAGCGACTGGCTGCAGCGCTACGTGTCGAGGGTTTGATTTCCGCACGCTAAAAATACATGTTCGTCTGTGTGTTTAAATGTTTGTAAACGCACCCACGATGGAGAAAAAAAACTCTTAGATTCTTCTATCAATAATAGTACATTATTGATCGAAGCTCAGATTGAAGAAAGTCGAAAAAAAATACTGTTGATTTACTTACTTTGATGAAAATGCCGCTTAGTTATAGCTCGTGTTAGATGAAGACCCGGGCCCACTACCTACGTGTCAATATCGGAATGAATTGTACATTCCGACACTGACGCGGTATGGGCCCGCGTGATCGATTATGGCCCATGGTCTTTCATAGAGAGGAAGCCCCATCAGTAGGAACCTTGTAGACTGATTATGATTGGGCCTAATTATATGATAACATTCACCAGTGCAATATATGTATATATCGAAAGGCACTACCGGCGCACGCAACCGGCACCGGTCCAATATAGGCCTTATGCTTATCTCAATTTCGCCGAATCTACATGATCCAGCGCTGATGGTAGATGCCGAAAGGTTTAAGCAATCGGCAAGAGTCAAATGAAAGCCGAATTTGTGTAGTAATCGCTTGGCTCCGAACAAGTGTATAGCGCCCCTAACCCAACAGATATGTTCGTAATATCAGGACATTGTACCAAATTGGATATTGTGGAATTTGCATGCGGTTCTCTCCGATTGTTTAGGAAGTCAAATGAATGTGGGCATGTAACTGTATTTTGTTTTTTGGGGAATAAAAACGTGTGGGCATCTGGTCCGAGCGTTTAATTTAGATTGTGTTTGATAAATATAAATGATTTTGAGGCTGACCAATAACAGACAATTTGTTTTTCAAATCGATGACTGTATCAGAATCGCATGCGTTGTTTCGGATATAACTTATTATTTCCAAATTCACAAACTTTGAAAAACCAGTTCAAAAGAAACATGTTGGTTTTTCTTTGTCATTCAGTGGCTTTTGAAAAAAGCGCCTTATTATCACTAGTAGGTAATCAGGGTAGAATTATATCATAAACATTGGTTTTACCGTGGGTTGTATCCACTAAAAGTGATTTTGTAGAAAACTGACGGCTACGCGGTAGCGCTGTTCGGCTGCGAGTTTTCACTTCTTTAAAACTAAACTATGTTTTTTAAGTGTTATGATACGTCGTTGTATACATTCTCCGAAAAACCTAGTTTTCTGGTTCCTGATAATTTGGAACGCCTTTAAAAGCAACATCATATAGAAATCGTAAGAAACGTTGGTGGGATGTTCATTATTAATCGAATGGGACGTAAATGCCTGCGACCCTCACCCCGCTATGACCAGGGCTTCGTTTTACGATGTCGGCGGTCGCTCGATGTGATTAAATGAATGTATTTAGCGATAAAGAGGGATTTTATATGTTTCTGTGGTAAGGGGGTGTGTATTACTTTATTGCATTCGGATTTAGTGGTTATGCGGGTAAGTAACAAGTAGGGCGGTTGGTTAAATTGTTTAAAGAATCGCTTTGGGTGGAGATATTTTATCGAGTGAAAAATACGCGACAGAAATCCACTATATTCACACCTTTTTAAAATCTTATAAAGTCGAATTTTTGTAACGTTATTTTTGACTCTCACTTAACGCTGACAGATAATACTCGTATAGACAAAGTTAATGTATCTCTTACTACATAGATTTATTTTGTATTTACTTATATCTAGGCAGAATTGTATTCCATTTCTGTTGTAAACTTGATTCATGCCTCATGAAATTCTATTTTCTGTATCGCTCAAAGGTTAATTGTCAGAAACTCTGTAAATTCAATTTTCGGTAAAGCTTGCCTTTGTTCATTTTTTACAGTTTATTTAACTGTGAACTTACAATGAAAATAGTAAAAGAATATGTCTGCATTGTTTGTAAAATAACAAATACAACTTTTTGATATATTTCCGTTTGTTCGGTGTATTAGCTTACCCTGAACTGGTTCGTCTCATTGGTGTGGTCAACGGGAAGTTTACAATTTTGTTCCCACTGACCCCACTGGAAAGGGGGAACAAAATTGCAATCATTCAACGGGAAATCGCTTGTGTGACAAAAAAAAATGCAGTTTTATCTGTTTACAGCAATAAAATTTAAACACACACTGACATCTTCTTATTTAACCAATTTAGGGCATGAGGTATAAAGTAGTTCTAATATTTTTATTTATTTTATTTATTTATTTATTTATCCACACACATCTACCATTACAGCTAACCAATGCGGTAAATGTGCCTTAATTAATATTTAACTTAACTTAATTGTTATTTATAACTAATACCTATAACTAATTACAAACAGAGCATTCCTTGTGAATTCACCCAGAGAACAACAGAATAAGTCTGTCTCACTCGCTATGAGGTTGAGCGTGCGGAGTGCACGCGTCAGCGGCGCCTCCTTTAAAAGATTGGTCCGAGCGCACGGTTATAGTATATAAATCTATTTCCTGTTAAAAAGTTAAATGTTAAATGTAAATATTAGTTATTATGTTAGTTTCTGTGTAAGTAAATAAGTCAAAATGAAACCTTATTATAATACTGTTTGTAATGTTCCCACAGATAAACCGTGAAATTGGTTTTGTGGGGCATTGTTCCTAAATTAAGACTTTAAGAACTTTCCTTTAATAAATAAATAAATAGGCATATTTATGATCATCTTTTAGAAATTTAGACGGTCGGATCAAGGGCCTGAAAACGGCTCCCATTGTGAGGAGGTTCCTGTCTCTGCATCCCTAACCTAACCCTGCTTCCGACACCGGCGGACCACTCTTTTTTGTATTGTTAAATGTATTTTTTTATGTGTAATATTAAATGAATAAAGGAAAAAATATATAAAATAAAATTTCAAATAGCTTTCTTTAGAAAGTTCTACAGACCAACGACTACTTCTTCTAGATCGAACGATTTAAACTGTGCGTTGGCTGTTAGTGGCCTCTATGCTTGTGCCCAGCTCCACAATTTTCTGTCATCCTCATCCACGAAATTCTCGAGATGGTAACAATTGAATGCATTATAATCTGCCCATCTTGCCGACCAACACTTCTTTATCCAGTTCTTAGACGCCACTCGGTCACAGGAAATGATTAGATATATTTATTTTATTTCAGTGTGATTGATACCCAAGTAAAATGAAATGAGACTAGTTTCCCACACCTACATAATTATATCAAAACGGTTCATATGTTGGAAATATAATCAGTGCTCCGACAAAACATAATAAAAATTGTTACAAAATATAAAAATGTTCAGTCATTTTTATATTCTGGCACTTTCACGTCGTTTGTGCCAAACAAAACAATAATAAAAACAAAATGTATGCATAACAGACATTACGCAAATAAAACAGTCTTCTATTGAGTTTCCCGCTCTAATACAATTACTCATTACGGCTACAATTTGTCTCGCTATCGTACAAATACTACTACTATGGGTTATATAACAATTTTTTTCTAGATGCGAGAACTTCTTCCAAAGGATGAAAAAGACCCTTAGCTAAGGCTAAATAATAACAGACACTCGGGTCGATTTTGAGGTTAAGCATTGCTTGCCTAGGTGAGTCTGTGAATGGGTGACTACCCATTAAATACCGAGTTTCCTCCGTGCCTCAGAAAGCACATTAATCTAGTTGGTCCTGGCTGTCATTTGTAGACCAGTCTTACCAAGGAGCATCATATTACCCGGTTGTAATTAGTCAGGTAGGCAGTCGCTCCATGTGAAATACCGGTATTCAGCTGTATCCGGTTAGAATGGAAGCCGACCCCAACATAGTTGGGAGAAGGCAAGGCAGATAATGTTGATAATAGAGCGAGCCTATGGACTTCAACGGGCACAAGACTAACGCGAAAGTCACTGTTTTTTTTTTTTGTTGTTGAAAATGATCATAATATTATGTGTTCGTAAAAATATACAGCGTGTTAGGTTAAACGAGGGACATATTGAGGGAAGGTATTCAGTATTCGATTCTCAATCCAAATAAGTAAAAAACCTATAACCTTAATTTTTGACATTATTGTCTAATTAAATACATTACTCATGGACACTGAGCGCGCAAGTAGGTGTCACGCGGCAAAACACGTGCCGGTCCTGAGCTCCGTGCGCAAACTCCGCCCCTTTCCTTTGTAATGTCCCCGATGCACCGACAAGGCACAAAAATGAAAAAAAAATGAAATGATTACACCTAGAAAGGTCATTGACCCGCACACATGTTCTGCGATAAGCACATGGCGCACACGTTGCGAAACTTAGGCGAAGTTTTTGGTATGGATCTATCTGTTATCTACTAGTGTTTTCTTTTTGTTCATATGTTGATTAGTATCATGTAAGCATGGACTGTTGCGGGTTTGAATAAGTCCCTCGTTTAAACTAACATACTGTATACTGGCCTCTGAAAGTACCTAGATATTAACCTGAAGCTCTAGGTGAAAATAATTAAGTGGTGATCACTCAGACTAGAAGGTTACCACAAAAGTTTGTTTCAAACATAATTAGTGATATCGACGCGGTACTTGCGTAACTACAGAACTAATTTCACTGTAGCTAAGTATCGAAGCAACCTGTATAGGATACTTTGACTAGAACCGGCTTTCTAATGAGCGCCCAATAGCAAGAACTCAGATTCAAAACATTGCGTGTTACTTACTGATAGATGTTTTACAGCTAAAATAAATATTTTTCATGTACCTACATTTTTACTGATATTGTTTGGTAGTGGTTAACCAGTGCTGTTTTAGCGAATGTGAGCATCAATACAAACCATGTCTGCTTTAATGGTACAAAATTAACATAACCCGTATTGAGACTATTATTATGTTGAAATAAATAAAAAAAAAGTCAACAAGCGCATGTGACGTGTGTTTTTTCAAGCGTTTTGGCTTTGGCACCTTGTAACGTAGTCAGATCAACGCCATCTACCGAGTTCCTGATGGAAACTATTTTTTTTTAATTCTCAAAAACAAAACCTCTCATTCATTTGTGGTCGGCGCAGCATGTCTTCATCTGTACCTACTTCTTATAACTCGGCATCTCACCAAACACCTCCTTTCTTGCCCTAACACACTTTAAACAGTCCATCCATCGTTTCTTTGGTCTTCCTCTACTCTTATACCCATCCACATTCATACTCAGTGACTGGAAACAGTCGGCTGAAAAACATAAGTACCTATTCCGAAAAAAACTCATTCATAATTCACTCGAACAATATAAATCAGGTCGTCATAAAAATGAGTACTCAGAGTAGCACCGCCATGCCGCGTCGCAGCATCCAGTGAATAAATTACATTCAGCAGATGTTATTCGCGACGACAATTACATTTTCGTCTGATTACTTCCTGCGAAGCTTTAGAATAATAATGAGAGCCTTTTTTTGTGCTGTCATCGGATTTTATTGGTTTATGCAGATAAGCAGATAAATAAGTGGGCGGATGTGTGTGTTTTGTTAATTTTTTGTTAGTACTGTAAATATTTTAAAGCTTGGATATGAGAAAAATATTTAACTGAAAAGTTTTGTGAAGTTTGAATATGCATATCAATAATGCCTAACTTTTTTTTTAGGATGGGAAATCAAATCAAATCAATAACTTCTCCCACTCTGGGCGGAGCGGGAGGGAGTGTCAGACTTTTACTGACTAAAACCCATCCATGTTCCTACCTCGCCCTTTATGTTCCGGGCCCGAATAGTACCTGCCTAATGATAGATTTACAAGTTAGTTAATTATAACCTTAATAAAATTCAATCAACTGGGAATTATTGGCAAAATAATTTAAAAGGATCAACTACACCTACTAACGCCTCAGTTAGAAGACTGGCTGAAGTAAAACAGAAGCATAAAATTAAATTAATTCAAGCAAGTTTTTAAATTACTGACTGGTTTTAAACCAAAACATTTTAATTTGGTTAAAAACAATTCTTTAAAAACAAACACGTAAAATCATAAAAAAAAATCAAAAGAAAGGTGTTCCATTCACACGCACTCCATAAACCGGGCGAGTGTAGTGACTGGAGCCAGTAATCTGCCATCGACGTTTAGTCGCAAATTACAGCGAGCCGCGAACGGCTTTAAAAGCCCTTAATATACGTGTGTTCACCCTAATGGCGGTTAGACTTTAGTACTGCTTGTTATATGTGTCAGGAACTCAGAGGATGACAAGACGTTTTAGGGAAGTGAAGACTCTATTGGTACATGTTCCAGATATCTATTTAGTGACTATTGTGGATTCTCGTGTTGTATAAAGTTTTTCAGGTTTCAAGTTTTTTTTTGTATTTTAACCGACTTCCAAAAAGAGGAGGGGGAGGGGGTTATTCATGAATGTTTGAGATATCCGTTTCCGAAAAATCTTATTCATAATTCACTTACACGTCTTGAACTGGTCTATACTAATATAATAAAGCTGAAGAGTTTGTTTGTTTATTTGGTAGAACGAGCTTATCTCAAGAACCACTGGTTGGAATTTCCGAAAAGCTCTTTTTGCGTTGGATAGTTAATTTATTGAGAAAGCGTATATAACATTACGCTACGGCCAATAGGAGCGGAGTATAAATTAAAAATGTCGCAAAAACTGTTCTATGGGAATAATTTATTCCTTTTGTGAGTATTTTTCTTTGCGTCGATAGATTCCCATATCAGAACTCAGCTAAATCGATGGATTGGACTTGGCTTCGGACAGGTTCCTTAAAGTGCAGGTGTAGTTGCACAAAGATCAGGTTCCGCTAGCCTTAAACCGCACCAAAACAAGCCTACTTCAGCCTTAACGTAAGGTCATGATATTTTCCTAGCGACTGAGTAAAACACTTAACACTTGAGAAGAGCGTTTCCGTGTTATCGCGTGCGTATGGCTTACCTATGGTGACGTCGGCGTTTTGCACTGTAATGGCGTTTAAGTGGCGTTTTAGGGTTAAATGGTAGAACATCAAGTTAAATGTACATACAAGCAGGGACAAATTATACCTGATTGTGTTTCATTGTCAAATAATTGAGAATGAATACTGTGTTTGATTCCCATGACAGGCTAAGTGCTGTGGGTTTTTAATCAGCAATGTCTCGATGACTGCCTCGAACTTTTGATTTGTTCCCGCCCACTAAGTATCACATGAAACTTAAACATAGCTGTGGATATGTGGGTGGTGTTTGTGGCAGAGTTGCACCTCTGTCTTATACCTCAAAGACAAGAAGCGCGATGTTATGATCATCATCATCATTTCAGCCGAAAGACGTCCACTGCTGGACATAGGGCTCCCCCAAGTGTCGCCACATTGACCGGTCCCGTGCGACTCGCATTCAACGGATTCCCGCAACCTTCACCAGGTCATCGGTCCACCTAGTGGGAGGTCTTCCAACGCATTGTCTTACAGTTCGCGGTCGCCACTCCAGAACTTTTCGGCCCCATCGGCCATCCGTTCTGCGAGCGATGTGCCCTGCCCACTGCCACTAGGGCCCGAGTGACTCTTATTATTTAGCCATGAGCCCTCCAGCATTGTTACGGCCATGTTGATTTTTGTATTAAATAAAAAAAAGACCTTTTTCAAATGAAAAAGGCCAGACATGGCCGTTTAAACGCAGTCCCTCAGGAAGTGAATCGCTCCATCCATCCGCAAGGGCGAGTTAACGTCGCCTCTCGCGTTTATCGACAAGCGTAAACCGATGATAGTTGGACCCTTCCGCGGACCGTTACCGTGGACTTTATAGCTGCGGTCGGATTAAATAATACGAGAGGAAGGTCCCGCGGTTGAGAGGGTTACTAAATAAGGAAGATACTTTCTGTGGAACACAAAAATTTTGTACAGGTAAGACGAGAATGAGGAGTTTTGTGAACATTATATCCAATTTTAGCCAGTGACATGCCTATCTTAATGGGACACCGTGAGTTTATTTAACTACAGACGCGCTAATTATTGTATTGTATTATTTTTAATTTACCTTGGAACCGCTGATTGTGTACTTTAAAGGAACTAGACAATCGTACAAATAAAAACAAAAAGTGTTTTTTTTTTTATATGCTAGATACCAATTTATGTTGAAAAGGGATTTAATAATAGTTTTCCTTATTTTCTAAGGCACTAACTAGAAGAACTTATCTAAACTTATTCTTATTCTTTATTGCACACAAAAATTATAAAGAAAAAACTACACAAAATTAGAAAATATAGCTTATGTACAACGGCTAAATAAAATATATAGCACGGTTTCATTTCAATGAACTAGCAAGAAAGAGCTGATTTAGCACCTCTTATAACTTTAATACTTACCACTAAATTTTAAAATATTAAAACTCAATCGGAACAAAGCTTGCCACATTTCAAGATTACGACACTTTCAGGAAGTTTCCTGAAAATTATGAAGTGAACGTTCCGTTCAAGTGTGACCGAATAAAACACAGGCAGTCACATAAAGTATAGTTCATTTGTTCCGATCGAGAACGGCGAGCGAATGGTTTCAAATAGTTCTTAAATCTGACCACAGACAAGTGAGTTCCTGTTGAATTTCGATTAGATAATGTTTTATGTTTTAATTATATGTATTTGATATTTATGAATCCAAATGGAGACATCATTGTCATAAGCCTATTAATGTTCCCACTGCTGGGACACAGACCTCCTCTCTATGAGAGGGAATGGGCTATAATCCACAACGCGGGCACAGTGCGGATTGGTAGATGTCACATGTGTTTGAATTTTTTGGTTCTAGGATATACCGGTTTCATGTTTTCCTTCAAAGTTTTTGAGAGCAGTGGTGATGAAATAAATTACACAAAGTAATGCGCCTGTCTGGGTTCAAACCCACGACTTACTGTTCGTAAGTCGGGGGTTAAATTTCGCCAGTTATAGGGAGCGAGCCTATTACCATCAACCAGGCACAAATCCAGACTCTGTAGCTGCTTATGGAAACTCCTGATGGAAAACCCCAATAACACATTGCCCAACCAAAGAATCGAACCCAGGACCTGAAGCTCAGCTAAGAAATTGTCTAAAGTAAGCCATGCATAAATAACCGTGGCGCGATTTGCTTACGCGAATGAAACAAAAGTCGCATGACACAAGTCGTATCGCCCGAGGCCATGAACGTGAACGAAACATTAAAACGTATCTTTTGTTGTCTGCAATCAAGCAATATTAAATTGACTAATAGACAAAATGAAGCAAAACCACTGTGCATGCACTTCATAAAACTGATAAATCGACTCGATACCATGGGGTTTTACTGGCTGAAATACTGGTTTGGAGATTAGGCATTTTATGATTGTATACCACGTCGCGATTTGAAAACAGAATCACATAGTACCCACATCGGTACTGGTACATTTGGAAACAAGCACGGAACGTTAATCCTTTTTCTGAAATAAAAGTAAATTACTCTTTATGACATCAGCTCAGCCTTTCGGAGATTAGCCGGGGCAAACAGACAGACGGACTGACAGACATGCAGACGAAAAAATATTTTTTTTTGCTATCGTACTTTCATAGACATTCAGGAAAAAGCGAGAGTTCACTTTTATTTATTTGTATAGAGTACTGGCGGTTTTTTTGATAATAAGTATAGTATAAGTTACTCCAGGATATTGTAGCAATCGAATGATTAAAGAATGTTTGAAATCGGTCCCGTAGTTTTTGAGTTGATTCGTTAAAATAAAAAATAAATAAATAAGTTTATTACGTTTCAATAGGGTTACATTGCATGTCAAAGAGTCTCCATTTAGGCATAAAAATGCCTGTAGTTGAAAGCTCTGCTCTTCACATACATTTTATACATACAAAATAGATTGACAATTAACAAAAAGAGAAAAAAGTAAAAATAACAACAATGTTTAAAAAAAAAATATGATAAATTGTACAAGCGTGTGTGTTAGTGTGTGTGTGTGCGTGTGTGTGAGTGTGTGTGCGTGTGTGAGAGTGTGTGTGTGAGAGAGAAAGATGTTTGAGTGTACAACTGCTGTACATGTGTGTCTTACAAATACACAAATATTTCTTCTTAATATTAGTATAGATAGAATAGATGAATACAAAAATACAACAGGTAATCAGTACCCTACTGATGACCTCCGAACAAACTCTACACCACATAGATCAGTAATCTATGTACCTACATACGGAAAGTAATAACCTGTCCGTACCCGGGTAGGGTCGACAAAAACATTGTCGCCGCAAATGCGTTTGTTCGATGATTTATCGAGGGCACTGGATATCTTAATATCAGTCCGAACATATGTTACCTTATCTACTCGTATATTTTCGTTCCTAGTTTTACTTGCACTGTTTTAGACTTTCACGGTTTTTCACTGCACTTAAATTACTTAATAAGTATGTATTTACAAACAAAAAAAAAGTATATTATGTAGTACATCAACTATCTGGTGACCACGACACAAGCCTTGCTTAGTGTGGCACTAGATGGCGCTGTGTGTTAATGTCCAGCGATATTTATTATTATTTACTTACGGGATAATATCGGTGTATCTAATAGTGAACGGTCTTGTCGTCGTGTATTTTTAAAGAAACTAATTATTTTTCGTAAATAAAATATATTTTTATCGTTCTGTTTTCTCCTGTCTTTCAAGTCTTCTGGTTTTTTCCTCTTGTCATCAGTCATGTTATTTTTATAGTCTGCCAGTCGGTTTCGTTACTGTGGAGGTTGGACGGCCCCGACATCCCCACCTCCAGTATCAGAAAACTGATACTCAAGATGAGGGGCGGACGTCCAGCCTGCACAGTTTCGCCACAGGTCGCGTGTAATGTCCTTGTCCAGTCTTAATGTCAACCACTCGGATACGGTCATCTTTCCCTCGGTGCAGCTTTGTCACAACTCCTAGAGGCCACAGGTTCCGAGGGAGCTGGTCATCTACAATAACTATGACGTCGCCTTCAGCAAGAGCCGTTGAAGAAGGTCGGAACCATTTTTCTCGTCTAGTGAGAGTCGGCAGATACTCTCTGACCCAACGTTTCCATACGAGGTCTGCCAGTTTTTGTGCTTCACGCCAGCTTCTTCGAAGAAGATCCCCATTGTCGAAAATTCCAGCAGGGTAATAATCAAATTCAGCCTTAGCCAACAGAAAGTCATTAGGCGTAAGTGGAAGGTCGTCGGCGTGGTCAATAGGTACGTACGTCAATGGTCGGGAATTAATCATCTGTTCCGCCTCACTCAGCAGGGTTAGCAGTGTTTCGTCAGAGGGTGCTCTGTCCTTGAGCGTTACCCTGAGTGCCGTCTTCACCGAGCGTACAAGGCGCTCCCAACAACCACCCATGTGGGGAGCGTTTGGCGGAATAAACTTCCATTTCATAAATCTAGTGCTGCCGAACTTCAGCAGCACGTCTCTGTCTATGGCAAGAACAGATCGCTTCAGCTCTTTGTCTGCCCCACGGAAGGTAGTGGCGTTGTCCGTCCACATTTCTTTTGGACATCCACGTCGGGCCATGAATCTGCGAAGAGCCATGATAGCGCTGCTTGTGTTAAGACTATGTACCACCTCGATATGTATAGCCCGTACCGTTAGGCAAGTAAACAAAGCCACCCACCTCTTTTCATGTCGGCGTCCGACCTTGACCGTCAACGGTCCAAAATAATCAAGGCCGGTGCAGGTAAAAGCTCTGTGTCCTCCGGTAAGTCTTGCAAGAGGCAAGTCGGCCATCAAGGGCGGTGAGGGTTTGGCTCTCCTGTTTTTGCATTCCTGACAAATGTTCCATGTAGACTTGACAGCAGTTCGCCCATCAAGTACCCAGAAGCGTCTCCTAACTTCGTTTAAAACACGTTCTCTGCCCGTATGAGCAGATTGTTCATGGTAGTGCATCAAAAGAAGTTTAGTTATCCTGTCTTTTGGATGTAAAATAATGGGGTGCTTCATATCGTCGTCTACATCTGCTGCACTAATCCTCCCACCAACACGAAGAATGTCGTATTTGTCTAAAAACGGGCTCAATTGTCGAAGAACGCTGTCTGACGTCACCAATCCAGTTCTTTTAATATTCTCTATATCCGCTGAAAATGTTCTTCGCTGACTTTCTTTAAGTATCTGTCGCTGTGCTGATTCTATTTCATCAACAATCAGCTCCCTTTGTCGTCGACTGTCTTTTTGTAACCAGTTGTAGCAGGCTCGCTGAACCCATGCTGTGCTCCTAACTAGTCGCCAGTATTTTGAAAAACGTTCATCATCTGGCAGAAGGGAGTCAGGCTGTGAGATCACTAAAACCATCTTAACTTCTATGTCATCTTCATTAAGACTGATCTCATCTTCAGATTCTTTGGGCCAGCAATCATCTGGTTGGCGTAGAAATTCTGGTCCAAGCAGCCACCTAGAACTGTCTTCAATCAAGCCGTCACGCGTAGCATCATCTGCAGCGTTCATGGCTGACGGTACCCACCTCCAGTCGTGAATCTCCGTGAGTTCTGCTACCTCGCTTACACGATGCGCTACGAAGGGCTTGAAACGTCCGATGTCAGACCTAAGCCAACTGAGAACGGTCTTTGAGTCAGACCAATACCACGTCTTCGAAATCTTCAACCACGGCGTGTCAATATACATTTTTACCACCTGAGCGAGGCGCGCACCCATCACGGCAGCCTGCAATTCTAGGCGGGGGACGCTCAGTATCTTGAGAGGAGCTACCCTTGCTCGTGCCATAACCAAAGATACGTGCCAAGCGTCGTAGGTCATCTTTTGTCGTAGGTATGCAACAGCGCAGAAGGCCTGTGAACTGGCGTCACAAAATATATGAAGTTCCACCGGACCGTCATTTTCGCAGGCGTCAGTCATCAGCCATCGTGGTACTTTGATGGTCGACACGCGTAAGAGTTCTTTGAGCCAAAGTTGCCACTTGTCTAGGTGGTGAGCCTCAACTTCATCATCCCATCCTATCTTTGATTTCCAGATGTTTTGAAAAAGGATTCGAGCTTTGACTGTTATAAATAAAAGGAACCCTAGAGGGTCAAAAACGGACATAATCAGTCGGAGTACTTCACGCTTTGTAGGTCTCTTGTTGCCTGACTTTATGTCGTCGTTTATCTTGTGCAGGTTCAGCAGAAACGTGAAGTCATCTGAGTCCGGGTCCCAATTCACACCAAGTACGCGCTCGATATGCTCTTCTTTGGTATCTGAAAGCATTTTGACGCCAGCCAGAGCTAATTTGTCCTCGGGTAGATGTCTGAGAAAGTGCTTGGAGTTAGACATATAATTCCTCATATTAAATCCACCTTGTGCGTGCACCTCATTCACGTCATTGACTATTCTCACGGCTTCTTTGTCACTATTTACAGAATAGATAAAATCATCTACGTAATGATGATCAGTGATCGCTTTGACAGCTTCAGGATGTATAGATTCGAAACTACGGGCATTTAGATTCTTTACGTACTGCGCAGAAGATGGAGAGCATACCGCACCGAAACTCATTACATTCATAACGTACACGTCGTTTCCCCACAAAAGTCGTTGCGCCTGTTTATCCTCACTACATATGAACACGCGATGGAACATCTCCTGAATATCACCCATAATTGCTATCTTTCCACAACGAAATCCCAAAAGTACACCAGGTAAGGAGGTAAGCAAGTCCGGTCCACTGAGCAAAAAGTCATTCAGGGATTTACCCATCGATGGCGCTGCACAGTCGAGTACGAGGCGAAGTTTCGGCTTGTTGGGATTGAAAACTGCAAAGTGAGGAAGATACCATGTCTTATTAGTTCTTACCAGCTTCTCCTCGTCAGTGAGTTTGGAGATGTACCCCTTCTGCAAGTTTTCAGCTATCTTTTTTTCATACTGCTCTGCAAAGTCTGGAAACCGCCTCATCTTCCGCTCGATACCATCCAGACGCTTACGTGCGACAGCGTAGCTATCAGGTAATTCAGGCTTGTCGTCGCGCCAAAGCAGACCAGTCTCCCAGCGATCGCCTACCAAGCGCGTCGTCTTCTCCATTATATCCAGTGCTCTCGTATCCTCCCGGGAGCGCGGAGTGTCAACGTTCGGTTTAGTCCCGAAGCCTTCGGTGGAGAAAGATCTACGAATCGCAGCGTTAAGTTCATCACAGGCACACAAATGAAGTACCGCTACGCTGTCAGGAGTGGTAGATGGCAACTTACCATGAATGACGTACCCCAGTTTTGTGGTGGAGACAATCGGCGCATTCTTCGGCCCCTGGAGTACCTGTCGGCTGACAATCAGGTCTATATTGTCATGTCCAATGAGTAGTAAGGGTCGTTCGTGTACAGTCATGCGGTCAGTATTTACAAAATCGGAAAGGTAAGTCCAGTCATTTACAAGTCGTTTGTAATTACATTTATACAAAGGCAAGGCTAAATTATTTACAGATCTTACATTAACCAACTTAAATATTTCATCACTATTTACACCACGCACAGAAAACGAAACACGCTGCGACGAACTCTCAATAGACTTCATGCCTGAAGCTCCTTGCATGTGTAGAGCGCTGGCCGGTCCGGTCACGCCTATACGTCTTGCAAGGTGTCCGTCTATCAGGCTGATCGACGATCCTTCGTCTAGAAGAGCTAGCGTTTCTACTTCACCGCTGGGTCCGCTGATGAGTACGCGTACAACTTTCAATAGTATGGTGCAATCAAAATCTAAAACGTGGTTGACTGCCGCTGACTTATTGAGAGGCTCGGCGTGCAATAACGCATGATGTACCCGCTCGCATAACGTACACTTTTTCTTAAGCTTACATTGTTTCAGCTGGTGTGTCATAGATAAGCACGAAAAACAAAGCTTATTTTCTGTAACATATTGCCAACGTTCGTCAACTGTCATGCGTTCGAAATCAGCACAAGAATTAAGGCCATGATCACCTTTACAGAGTCCACAACATCGTGTTTTGTTTGTTGTGAAAACGGCGTGTTTAGCGTGTCGATGCGTCACAGATACGGTTCGATCGCTTGTTTTCGTCATAGGCGCAATGCACGTGGTGGCGTCGGCAATTTTCATGAGCCACTCGGAAAGGTCAATCAGTGTGACATGTCTTGCGCCTTTCTCGCTGACATAGAAACTCCACTGGAACTTCAGAATTGATGGTAGTTTTCCAATAATTTCTCTAATCAGTGTCGTGTTAGATATATGTCCTGCTTCGTCTGTCGCAGTCATGGCGGCCACTACATTCTGTACAGCGGTCGAGAATTCTATGAGACCGTTGACGTCGTCATGCCTTATGTCCCGCATGGCTCTTATTTTATGAAGCATAATCTCAATAAGATATTCGGGTCTTCCGAATCTAAGTTTTAGAGTGTAAATAATCTTAGTCAAATTTGTGGCACTTACCAGCAGGGCCGATACGGCGTCACGAGCCTTTCCTCTCAGGCACTTTGTCAGTCTAGCAATATTCTCGTCGTCGCTGTATTGGCATAGCTTTGATGTTGATTTAAACTGGCTATAGAACATAGGCCACTCCTCAGGGTCACCACAAAACGCCGGTAGTTCCTTTATGGATGTCTGTCTGGCCAGGAACTTATTTATACCACTTTTCGGAGCACGCGCGGTGTCAGTCTGGACTTGGTAAAGCGGAGCATGGCCGGCATCGGGAACACGTGAATGGTCGGGAGTATGGAAGGCGCTCGTCATGGAGATCGCCTTTTTTACGGTTGACTGTACATTCGCGGCACATGCACTTCCAGCGTTTGACAGATTATCGTCATCCATGTCATTCAACGCCTCAGTCTGTAGTCGCAACTTTTCCATTATAAGTCGTTTTTCAATAGCAGCGTTTCGCTCTGTAGCTTCCCGCTGCGCTTTTTTCTCTACATTTGCAGCCTGTTCAGCAGCTTCAAGTTGTAACATTAAAAGTTGTTGTCGTCTTACCGTCGATGTCGTACTTCGATTAGAAACGATGGATGAAGCCGGCGAAGGCGCGCGGCTGTGTCGGGAGGGCGGTCCGTCGTGCTCTCCGTCCGCAGGGGCGCCGGTCGATGTCATATTTTCTGCCTTTGACTTACTACGGGTTATCATAGGTGCCAGTGTCGAACTTGGCGATGAAGGACCACTTGAACGGTCTTGTCGTCGTGTATTTTTAAAGAAACTAATTATTTTTCGTAAATAAAATATATTTTTATCGTTCTGTTTTCTCCTGTCTTTCAAGTCTTCTGGTTTTTTCCTCTTGTCATCAGTCATGTTATTTTTATAGTCTGCCAGTCGGTTTCGTTACTGTGGAGGTTGGACGGCCCCGACAAATAGTAAACCCACATTTCGCCAGTTATGTTTAAGTCCCATGTAATAGAGGCAAGCCTTTTGCCATCAAACGGGCGCAAATCCAGTGGCCCTATCCTCTCCTCCGTGGCTGATACTGAGAAATTCCTGATGGACCCAATGACGCTTTGCTCGACCCGGAAAATGAACCCAGGACCTCATACCCAGAGACTGCTTGCGACCTCTAGACCAACGAGGTAGTTAACTCACTTACACTTACTAGTGAAATCAAAGCATCCTTTATCTTGATTCAGGTCATGATCTACCTCTTTGTGAAATTGTTGGCAAATCCTAACGTGAAAAGTTAGCAGACAAACGGCCGAATACTGAAACGTCACTCAAAATTTAAGTAGCATTTATGCTTAACAGCATTTATGTTTAACAGCATTTATGTTTAACAGCATTTATGTTTAACAGCATTTATGTTTAACAGCATTTATGTTTAACAGCATTTATGTTTAACAGCATTTATGTTTTTTATGTTAGCAGTTTTTTTTTTTAACAGAAACTCGGAAGTGACGTTTGGCCAATTATACAAAATTTAAAGTTTAGAAGCTGCTCAAATGTTTAGAGTCCCTTAAATTTTGAGTGACATTTTAGTATTCGGTGGAAAGAGAGTTCGAGTCGTGAATCTTTGATTGCTTTTATTTCAAATGGCAGATCTTACAAGATTAAAATATTAACAGCCGCTCGGTCTATAGGTTAAGCCGTGCTTGCCTATATTGGTCTGTGGATGGGTGACCACACTAACATACCGATTTTCCTCCGTGCCTCGGAAAGCACGTTAAGCTGTTGGTTCCGGCTGTCATTTGTAGATCTTTGACAGTCGTTACAGGTAGTCAGTGGCCAAAAAGTCTGACAACCAGTCTTACCAAGTGGTATTGTATTACGAGTACTTTAACAGAGTTGTGGAGGTCAGATAGGCAGACGACCCGTGTAGAATACGCGTATTAAGCTGCATCCGTTTAGATTGAGAAAAAGAGACTAACTGGAAACACTAGATTTTGTTCGATTATCTTAAAATGCACAAAAAAATGTGAATAAACGAAATAACAAGTTTCATGTTTCTACTTTTGACTAAAATATCAAACAAAAACTAAATTAAACTTTGAATGCACCAAAGACACACATGACAAGCTTATAAAATAAAAGAAAACTTTCGACAATATCTTCGTCTGCGAACGATACAAAACAACATGGGAGTCCGAGTAGGGTGGACAAAAACACTCGGTGGCCACAATTGCATTTTGTCCAAGCATGATTTATCGTCGGACTGGATATCTTAATAAAACTTCTGCATGTGTGACATTTGTGGTGCTGGGTTTTTATTCTGTTGTAAATGTGGGTAGGTTTCGCTAGATAAAGTTAAGCTTTGTATATTTATAACTGAATTTGGTCAGTTCTATTTAATCAAACTTACTCTCAGAGTAATTTAGGCAACACCCTAATTTAGAGATTGAAGTATGTATCAAAATATATGTATCACTTAATCACTACGTAATATAAATATTATAAAACAAAGTCCCCCGCCGCGTCTGTCTGTCCATAAGTATCCTTAGATTTTTAAAACTACGCAACGGATTTTGATGCGGGTTTCTTTTAATAGATAGAGTGATTCAAGAGGGAGGTTTTATTGTATAATCTGTCAAGCGGGCGAAGTTGCAGGCATCAGCTGGTTATTTGTATAAGTGAAATTCATGTCAGTGTTGCATAATTACGTACAAGATATATTATACATGATTAATATAGCGACATGTCTAAGAGCCTGCTACAGTGTGTAACACTTTTGTCACTACGATGGAACATCATGTTTACATATATGACGATAGTGAATATTTCTGACCGAATCTTCGATTTACGGGAACCAAATCACAGTAGATACAATTGCAGAGGACAAGTAATTGATTTTCAAACTATCCCATTCATGTCACTCTATTTACTATATTATTATTTCGTTATGAAAGCAGTAATCATTAAAATCAACTCATAATAGTTCTGAAACTAGTAATAAACGTTACAAAGGTATAGTAGACAGCAGTAGGTAGTTTCAGACCGCGCAATATATTAAATTACACGATTTCATAAATTAACAGTCGGTTCCTGTGAAGTGATAATGTTACCTTTCCAATTAACTAAATTGTATGGAAGTATCGATGTTTCAAATATCAGTGGATGATTCTGACTGTATGTGTATTGTCTATAATACAGGGTGTAAACCGACTCATCACGACGCCGTCAACTAAGCATTCTGTACGTCAAACAAAGTAACTTTACGTACTCACGTTCCATTATTGACAATACACTTATATCAGGTAGGTAAGTGTCAATCGATTCTATGTGGGAAGGTGTGAAAGTAATCGTTTTGAGTGCAAACTGTCTTGTAATACATAACCGATGAAGGATAATTCTAAAACCGTGAAAAAAGTATTTCAACGCCTATTTTTGTTTTCTTAAAAAATCTCATTAATAAAGTCTCGACCAAGTAATTACGGACTTATCAATAATCTTCGGCATTTACCGTCTGGAATAAATAACTTTGTTTAATTAGATATTAATTAGAAAAGTTTATATTGGCTTTTTTATTAAAGAAAGTATAATTTACAGCGACAAGTAATTATTTTGAATTATATCGTGAACTTTGAAATTAAATGGATTTGGTTTAAAAATTACCTTGTTTAAAGATAATTTCGAATTTTCGTAAACATTTTTGTTAATAAATTATAATAACTGTAGGAATATTATACAGTAGCACTTTTGTATGCTCGAGTTTTCCCAGGTTAATTAACATAGTCACTTATTAAGTAGGCCATACCAACCTACGAGAATTGAGTCCCAGCTGCAGTGGGAACGTGGTAGGCTGACTAAGATTATGCTGAGCTAGATTACATTTAAAATTTACACCAGCCACCATTTTGTTTGTTCCCGCTGGATTCGATTTTAAGAAGGACTTAATACCTCGAAATTCTACAATAACATTTTCGGATTTTTAATGTCTAGACACAATATTAGGTCATATAAGGATCATGAGAGATGTCTGAGATGAGGTTTTAAGGTAAGAACTACACAGTTTTTGTGGTCCAGTCATTGCACAGATTTCTCAGAATTTTAGGAACTAAGAACTTACCGTCACCATTTATTCAAAATACCCTACATCATTTACTGAGTGTAAAAGAATAAGAGAAAAACCTCGATAAAAAACGCTTTGCTTAAATAATATCGTATCCACTGAATACTAATTTGGCGACAGCGTAGCGGTAGTGAGGCTGCCTTACGTTCCTAGGGTCCTGGGTTCGAATCCTAGTAGGAGCAAATGTTTGTGTGATGAGCAAGGACATTTGTTTCTGAGTCATGGATGTTTATATGTATAATTATGTATTAAAAAACAAAAAAGTATATACGTGGTATATCAACTATCTAGTGTCCACGACACAAGCCTTGCTTAGTGTGGCACTAGATGGCGCTGTGTGCAAAGCCCAGCGGAAAAAAAATTGTTGATCGAAGTTGGTCCCATTTAGATGGCCAGTTAGATGGTCTGAATCGTCACCTAAGAGGTATTTATTGCGGGCCTGTGGACGGTTAGCTATGGGCTAGCTGGCCGTCCGTCCGTCTAATGACGACAGGCCTAGTCGACGGCGCGTTCGTGATCCACGCGCACCTCAAAGAGATGTCAGCATAAGGGGAGGGGCCCGCAAGGGCCGAAGCCTGCCGGGGTTGCGGGCCTATTCGAAAGAGATACCGCGGCCCCGGAACATAAAGGGCGAGGAAGGAACATGGATGGGTTTTACTCAGTAAAAGTCTGACACTCCCTTCCGCTCCGCCCAGAGTGGGAGAAGTCATTTGATGATTTCCCATCCACAAAAAAAAAAACCTATTTATTGCACTTATTCTGTAACACCATGTTAATTGATCATTTAGTCAAAGTCATCATCATCATCTTCCTGCCTTTATCCCATTCTACTTGGGGTCAGGGCAACATGTTTACGACTTCTTCTGTCAGACGCCACGGCATCATTTACTCCTTTCTCTTTCATATCATTCGTCACACTTTCCATCATTCAGTTAAAGTATTCCTGATAAAACGCCTCAACCAATTAGCTCTTTAAACAGGGTGTAAAAGCCTCTTAACGAAGTCAAAAGGCACATTGTTCTCCCCGTCATTACCACCTTTTTTTTATTCCACACCATACCATAGAACCTTCCAGTTAGGGATATATTGGGGGTCAAAGTTCCAAATTATTCACAGGTTTGTTTATTAAATTACGTGTTCATAAAGGTCTTACCTTTACTTTAATCAGCTTCTCGACCCCCGTACTATTCTATCCATCCACCAGCACAATGTTTTGAGTGCTTAACATTAAGTTTTACCGTAAAATGTAGCGCGTAGGATTACTTTGTTTGAAGTACAGAATGCTTGGTTAACGAGTCTGTTTACACCCAGTATACCTACATTTGCGTACCTACTCGACAAAAGTAGAAGAATATTAATGGCTTCCTCTGTTATTCTTATTGCTTACTTATTTTTTAGGTGTGCCGTAAATCTTATTTATTAGTGTAGTAGTATTCAGCGTAACTTAATTTATGAATGAACTTAAGCTCGATAATACACAGTACACTAATATCTACATCTAATTTGTAGATCTTTGACAGTCGTTACAGGTAAACAGTGGCCCGAAAGTCTAACAACCAGTCTTACCAAGGGGTATCGTATTTACTAGTACTAACTGGGTTGTAGAGGTCAGATTCAGGTGCGTCGGGATTTCGGGAAACGATGACGATGAGCATTTATTTATGATCTCCTCAGATATTGCAGTGTCAAAGCCCTGTGTAGAGTATTTTACTGCAGGGGTAAATTATTATTACGCGCAGTATTGTGTTTTCCAGTTTGCGTTGTTTCACGCAGTGGGTGCCAGAAGGCGGGCGTCGTCGCCGAGGGAGGCATAGAAAACGCTGGCGTGACGACTCAGATTCGTTTGTGCGAGGTTGGCCGGAAAACCGCACAAAGAGAAGAGTGAAAGGTAATAGGGAGCCTTCGCCCAGCAATAGGACAATATAGACTAAGAGAAAAAAGGAAAATTGTGTTTCAACACGATCCACTAATTTAACACCTAGTATACTGCACTCTATTGCTCGTTGGCAAACCTTGAGTTTGGACTTCTGGATATTAGTCAAAGACCAAGTCTGTGTACCTTAAGCACAGAATAGAAAACGTACAGAAGTTGCACTCCTTTGATCTTGAAGAAAGCCGATATTTTAAATACCTAAACTGGGCGCGCTCGATCTAAATTGTGCCTTGACGCCACGCGTTAGCGTATGTTATTCGGCGTCTTGCTGCTTAACGCTCAATCGGTAGGGTTGCTGCAAGTACTAAAAATAAAATACTACCAACATTTTTGTATTTTAATGTTTAATACATTAAAATTTTAAAAATGTTTATGGTGTGTCGTTAAGGTGAAAGCGTCAAGGTAGCCCGCGAAATTCAAATTTTCTTACGTTTTTTGCAGTTTGCAGGCCAGTGCTAGGTTGTCTGTTGATTAAATATTGTTACAGAATTACATCATCAATACAACACTCCAAGTTCATAACGTTCGAGGAATTTCTTTTTGAAGGTCAAAATCGTACCTGCCTTCAAATTGTAAAAACGTATAAGAAAACTTGAATTTCGCGGGCTACCCTGAAGTGTTAGTTGAACCTTTTTTAACAAAATTGTTTTACTTCAATATGATGTCTCATACAGGGTGTAAACCACCTCATCGCAAAGCCGTTAACCAAGCATTCTGTACATCAAACTAAGTAACTTTACGCAAAAATTATTGCTGGGAAACAACTTTTTTTTTTGAGGTTATAAATCATGTTTTGTGGTAGAACTCAATGTAAGGCACTTAAAACATTGTGCTGATGGATGGATTGAATAGAACCTACGGGGGTCGTGGAGGTTTCAAAATCTTACCAAAAAAAATGTATTTAAAAAAAAAGTTGTCAAAAAGTTGTAACTTTGACCCCCCATATCTCCGCAACTAGAAGGTTCCCAGGTATGGTGTAGAACAAAAAAATGATCGCAATGATGGAGAAAACAAGTGCCTTTCGGCTTCATGAAGAGGTGTTTTACACCCTTTATATTTCTTGCCTTCCCTATTTCTTTTTTTCTAGATTTATTAAATGTATTTATAACATCCATACAAGCAACAGTTTATCCGGCTTGTCGTTTTCACTTATAATTATTAATGATCATTAAATTATGTGACTCAGGCTGGCTGGACAAATCTTCAAAACAGCTCGCATTTAACTAGGTCAACAGGGCACTTTATGTGACGGCTAAACCATCCTTATTTCAGAATTTGTGACGCTACAGAATCTTAGATAATCGATCGAAAACGTGTCCAGCCAGCTTGAAAAACCACTTTTCGCTGGTCTCTCAATCTCGGTAACGGAAGTGATTTTGTAACAGGCATCGACCTAAAAGTTTTGTGATACGTACAGTGGTTTAGTAGAAAAATGCAAAAATCTGTGTCCAGCCAGCTTGAATTTACGTATAAAACTTCTGGCTGGCACTTATGAATCTCAATAACGGTAGCGTTTTCGAATATGGTTCTTTTACTAACATGTAGTGACGCAATGTGTGACAGTAATAACGTTTGATTTATGGCGTCACATGTAAGGGTTTACGAGAAATCAATAAAAACTTAATGTCCAGCCAACCTGAGTTCAAGCTGGCTGGACACATTACCTCCGCTGCCTGATGATCTACTAACTTCAAAATGTGTTCAAACTTTTGTGACGGGACGATAATGATAACCTGAATTTGTGACGGAGAAACTTTGCGTAGTTTCAAAGATATTGATCATTTCATCACACGGAGTGACAGAGCTCTGCCTTAAGTTAAGACGGGGAGAATACACAATCATGTCCATACGTTTGCGTTTCAGTGACATATTATTAGATGTTTTATAAGAAACATACAAAACACATATAATGTATTTAGTGAGAACTAAATACCAATATTTTGTTATACCAAACCGATGTTTTAATACTCACAAAGACTACAAAAATCGTTGGTTATTGAGTACGAATCAGAATCTGTAAACTCTCAAGGAAAAAACAAAAGGCAAACGGAAAAGAATTGCCAAACAAAACTGGTATAGATTTCAATTTATTAAACAAAGTGTTTCGTTTCAAACAATCAAGCTAGATGGTTTCTTTTAATTCTATATCGGATAACACCACCAAACACAAAATTGTTCTACAGTCGACCTTTTCTTAGAACTCTTTATTATTAAAATATATAATTATTATAAATATATTAATATATATACAGTATGTTAGTTTAAACGAGGGACTTATTCAAACCCGCAATAGTCCATGCTTACATGATACTAATAAACATATGAACAAAAAGAAAACACTAATACATAACAGATAGATCCATACCAAAAACTTCGCCTAAGTTTCGCAACGTGTGCGCCATGCGCTTATCGCAGAACATGTGTGCGGGTCAATGACCTTTCTAGGTATAATCCGTTTTCCCTTCATACTTTAAATCTGGCTTTAGACAGGCAAATATCTAGGTAACTAGGTACTGACCGAATGTTCGCAGTCGTTGATTGACACCTTGCATAATAATTGACGGTTCCTCGCACAATATCACTAGATAACACTTAAGCACGAACCATAATCGCAATATTCTTCACTGGATAAGACGTAATTTTTGGTTATTCAAGAACACGTTTACAGGACACTCTTAATATCGCGAAGTAAGCGGGGTTGTTTGTTAAATGCGATACGCGGAAACGCAATATTAGACATGCGGAAGTAACGGCGCTCGCGCATACACTGAGGTCAGCGCGGGGTGGCGCGGGGGTGTGCCCTGTCGGCTGTCGGTGCATCGGCGACAATACAAAGGAATGGGGCGGAGTTTGCGCACGGAGCTCAGGACCGGCACGTGTTTTGCTGCGTGACACCTACTTGCGCGCTCAGTGTCCATGAGTAATGTATTTAATTAGACAGTTATGTCAAAAATTAAGGTTATAAGTTTTTTACATATTTGGGTTGAGAATCGAATACTGAATACCTTCCCTCAATATGTCCCTCGTTTAACCTTACACGCTGTATATATTTATTATTTTCACTTTTACCGGATTTATAGATTACAATAAGCTATCCCTTTTTTTAACAATATCCGGTTATTAATAGATGAAAAGTCAAATTCATTAGGTTGGGACTTTCATTCAAAACTAAACCTAGGATCCAGGTAGACAGAGTATTCTTTGTTTGAACACCAATCTTTGCCGTTGGTTTACAACATTTTGAAGTATGTGTATGCAACAATGGCGTGGTATCGCCAAGACGCCGATAGTGCTGCATCCGAACCACAAGCTGGGTAGGAAAACTTAATCGCTATTACTCTCAGCCCGACTACATCCAAGCACACCACCACGAACACCATTACCTATCACCAGAACTTTTGTCAGCCTCATCCAAGTTCTACCTGTGACAGCATGAATGTCCTCCACCCATCTTTGCACCAAAGAAAGCTTGCCTCTAGACAATTACACAATAATTACCAACACCTTAACAATGTTCCACAAAAACTCACCCAATCCATACCACCCACCAATCAACATGACACATTTATCTCGACTGCTAAGCCAGTAAAAAGTCCACCCGAAATTGCCGGTTATCCCTAACAGCGGGCCTAATGTTCACATGTACTCCCCCCTACACACGCGTACACCCCCTTACGCCCCCCACTAATTTACGAGCACATACCATCCGCAATCTCGAAGCAACCATTATCCGGAGACTTCCAATTAGCTGTGATACTCCTTTATTAACATTTTCTGAGGCTAAGAACGTAAAAACTTCAAATATTATGTGGCGGAATAATCTTAATAAAACTGTCTGGGGGAGTTTGATGGCCGCTTTTATCGCTTAGTAAACGAGGGTGTTAATTGCTTTGCACTTGTTGGTGGGGTGTAGTATTTTGTATACAAGCTGGGTGACTTATATGCTTATTGTTATCAAAGGTCAATATTTTAAGAATTGGATGTTGGTTCGAACATGTGCCGTTCCATACATTTTGACTTTTTGCCATTTTGGTTTCATAATGTCACATCATGTTGTTTTAAAACTAAATAGGGCCGGTGTTTCGTACCTGATTACTCTTAAAAGAAACAGACGAACAAACTCAGAGCTGCCTCTTTTAAAATCCAGACATCGGTAAAGTTATAAATCATATTGAGGACCATGCAGATTAGTGTCTGGGATGGTCTTTTAAAGAAAGAGCCACACAGATTTTCGTAATATAATCACTGTTCTATAAATTCCAGTGGCAACTCTAAAGAAACATGACATCAAGTAGATAAGAATCGAGTTTCGCGATCAAGAGTAGCGACCTTCCAAAGTCAATTTGTTTTGGCCCTCACTTTTCCCAGTTTGACAGTTAATAACGGCACCCGATAGAGAGTCATCTGAATTGCTAATGTTATTTTTCTTTAAATTACTTCGCTGAGAATTAAGTGGCGATTATATTCAGAGATTGTTTGCCGTATCGGGCCCTTATTACTCGACGATGCCTTTCACAGAGCTTACGAAATTACTTAGCGCACCCGGCACGGTTTTAGGTTTTTAATTAATAAAGATTATGAAAGCAAAAAATGTTCTGAGATTTGAGTGTTGATTATAAAATCTTTTGAAAGGGTATTTTCGTTTTATTTGAGCTCCAAGTCGGAAATAACTCTCACATACAGTACAGGCTTGTAATTGATTTCTCACTCCAATTTGTAATCCGCTCAAGTTGATAATTAACCTACACGTGTCGTTGTATTAAAAGTTAAATATGAAGAGAATATTACTGTTACTGCTAGCCTGCATCATCCCACTGCTGGGCAAAGGCCTCTCCCCATGATTTCCAGTTGTTTCGATCCAGGGCTAATGTTGGCCACTGGTCATTGGTTTTGTCTAGCTCGTCCCGCCATCTTCTGCAAGATTTAATATATTTATTACTTACTGATTTGATCTAGGTATTAATTATTAAAATTGAAAAACAGCTGGATATGAAACGTGGTGCAAGATGAATGGATGAATGAATGAAAGCTTTTCTGTACATTTTAGTCTTTTCAATCTTTGTTTACTTTTGTAATGTCAGATAATGACAAGCCTAGTTTTCTTTATAATTTATTGCTGGAACTAGGAGTTGTAGGTTGAATACATTTGATGTTAGACCTTCTTTGTTACCATTTTATTCTTCTATGTTCTGGAACAATATAAAAATTCATAATTGGCTATGTCATAATAGTCTGCCTTTGGTTCTCGAGCCGGCAAGTAGCTTGTCGGCGCTCTGAACAATTTGATGTGGTCGCTAAGCGAGATCTAGCCCTGGCGACATATTAAAGACCTGACGGTCTTGAAAAGGCATCTACTACTACTACTACTGAGAACCTGGACACTGACGGCGGGTAACCCTCGGGCCTCGAACCCTCAGCCCTTTATTTTTTTGTTTTTTTTTTAGCATGGGAAGTCGTCAAATAGCTTCTCCCGCTCTGGGCGGCGCGGGAGGGAGTGTCAGACTTTTACTGAATAAAACCCATCCATGTTCCTTCCTCGCCCTTTATGTTCCGGGGCCACGGTATTTCTTTCGAACAGGCCCGCAACCCCGGAACCCTCAGCCCTCGGGTAAGATCGATACCCTGAGAGATCGGTTTCTGTCAGCTGCGAGCTTTGGACCTTGATCATTATCGTATCGGCTTCCCTAGTCCTAATAAACTAACTTCATCTTGCCATCTTTCCTTTGCCATGATTTTTTTCAAACTTCCTAATGCGACCTTAACGTTACCTTACATTTTCCTGTCCAGGAAAATGTAAGGTAACGTTACAATGTTCACCAAAAAGTATGGGAACATATACATGTTCCCACATACGTGTATCTATTCGGTGAACATTGACCTTAGTCCTACGTCTTCTTTATTTCCTAAGTGTAATTAAAGGAAGAAGGTACAGATTCAAAAACTATTAGTAGTTGAACTAGTTCAGAAAATAGCAGGCTTTTTGTATAATAAACCCCTTAAACAAACAAACACGATTTCGGACCCCCAAATTACAAACATTTCGACTACCACGAATTCTGCCATCCATCCGTCAAATTCTAACGAAATTCGTCAGTATAGGTACTTCCATTAAAGGTATGAGAGGACATATTGGATGTGTGTAGTAGGGCGGGGCTGGTAATCGACGGGCAAACATTTGCCGATCGGCGATAGATCGCGACGAGCAAGTGATTGTTAACGTTAGGGGGAATGTTCACTTGTGCGGGATTTTGAACTGTATGGTAGGCAAAAACTAATTCTTGTGTTTATGAGGATGAGTAAAAATCTAGGGTAAATCCAGGATTCACAAGGGCCAGGAAAGTATGGCACAAAATTCTGTCAGGTATCTGTCAATTTCCGTTTATGTGAAGCTCGTGACTAAATAGTAACAGCCACTCGCGTTGATCTTTAGGATAAGCCATGTATGCCTAGGCTGGTGCGTGGATGGATGTCCATCCATTACATACCGAGTTTCCTTCGTGCCTTGGAAAACACGTTTAGCCGTTGGTCTCGGCTGTTATTTAGAGATCATTGACAGTTGTTACAGGTCAAAAAGACTAGGCAGGTGGTGATGATGAATGTGTGCCTCATCAAAGTCTACTGTCAAAAAGGACGGTGCAATCCATCCAGCATGGTATTGATGTTACTCTGAAGAACAAAAATAGACCCCAATTCAACGGAAACAGTCCAGAAACTCCGAAATACCTGTTATCTTAATTTCATCGTTGAAATACCCACAAACGTTACAACATGGCCTCTAAATAGATTAAATAATCAACCCTTTTCATAATCGTATTAGGAGGGTTTGGATTACAAATCTGAATCTGTAATCCAAAACTTTTGTTGATCGTTGATATCTTAAGAGTCCTCTTACATTTGGTGTTAGGTACGCTAATTGTACAACTTACTTAAAAAAGGCATCTATCAAAAAAGTAAAACATTGTTATGAAAGCACACGAAATGTTGATTGCTGATATTATGTTCAATAAAATCTATAAATTAGAGAGAGGTCCCAAATCGTGAGATCAGGTTTCCGTGAGTTTTTGCCTTAACATGCATCGGGAGAATTATTACTACTAAATAAATATATTTATGTTATATAAACCTCGTTCGTCGTTAAAGTAAAGAAAACGAACTATTTGTAACACGTAATTGTTTTATCTTACAACGATCGGAAAACATTATAAAACTAACATAATACTGTATGAGAATTTCATGCTTATCTGATTAATCGTCTTTCAAAGTACCATGTCACTTGTAATGTATGATTTGAAAATTTGCAAACATAAAATCAATATATTTTCCAAGTGCAAACATAAAATCAAGATATTTAGCAAAAACAAAATGTGGGACAGTCTTTGGGGACTCCCGATAGAAGTCCAAACTCGTAGACGAACGGCTGCAAGTGCTACAAAAAGTGTACGTGACGGTCACGCAAGTTCCACGATCTTTGTTCACTCATAAAGTATTCAACTCGTCTGAAAAAGTTTTCACTTCAAAAGCCGCGCAAGAGTATCCCACATTATCTCCGGCAACTTGAACCCACGTTCATGAACCTATTCGTCCGTAAGTTCAGTTCATTCGTAAACAATAGAGTGGCCTCTAATTGAGTAATCCGGGGCACGGAACGTGGCGCAGCTCACACAGCACCAAATGTACGGTAAGCACGCCACTTGTCCGCTATGAAAGTATTAACTGTACGATTATGGAACCATTTCTAGAGGACCAAACCGATTTCTTGAATGTGTTCAATTTGTGGAATTTTTTGGTTGTTTATTTCTTCTTTTTGCGCGGGTCTACGTCTTCTTTTGGAATAAAAATAATTTTGAAGCAAGACTCTCCCTTCTGCCATGACAAAATAATCATGCAATTAGGTTAAGGAAAGATCTTATCAAGATGATACTTCATATAACTAGTTCGCCTGATTTTGTGTTTGAGTCAACCACCACAACACAAGTGGAGAAAAAATAGATTTAAGTATTGACTTTTCTATTCCAAACCAACCCCCAAAATATATAATGACTTCTTTCCAAAACTAAAGAAAAAAATGCCCCTTAATTTAGCCATCAAATATTTAAGTCAAGAATGTGTTCCGTTCAACAATCCTAAGTATGTCCCGATAATGTTTGTGCTTCGGAAATATTTCTACGCCGAGTTATTTCGTACATCGCAGCTGTCAAATGAGGGGAAAGTTAAGCGCATGCCTCTCGGATAGCAGGGTAACCACCTCTGGGTAAATTGACCTCAAATTCGATGAAGTTTAGGGTAATTTAATTAAAATAGTTTAGTGAAGTAAGAGCCTTGAGGTGTAGAGTTTGGAACAAAAACTGTGTGTTTAATAAACTCTCTTGCTTTTTCAGGATAAAATCGGATGCAGGTATTTTAACGATGCAATTATTAAGTAAGACGTCATAGAAACATAGAAAGAAAACTGATTTTCAAGACGGAAAATTGAGATCAAAATCAAACCTGGCTACGGCGTAGCTATCTGAGCACAGATGCTACGGCGTAGCTCCCTGATCACAGATGCTACGGCGTAGCTCGCTGAGTACAAATACTGCAGCGTAGCTCTCTGAGCACAGATGCTACGCCGTAGCTCTCTGATTACAAATGCTGCAGCGTAGCTCTCTGACTACAAATACTGTGGCATAGCTCTCTGAGCACAGATGGTACGGCGTAGCTTTCTGAGTACAAATACTGTGGCGTAGCTCTCTGAGCACAGATGCTACGCCGTAGCTCTCTGAGTACAAATACTGCGGCGTAGCTCTCTGAGATGCTACGCTTTTGTAGCAAGTGAAAAAACTGCTACGCGCTATTATGTAGTAGGCAACTGGGGCTTCTACTTTATCGTGATAATTTCCTTGCCTACGTGGAGTTAAGTAACAACCAGAAGAAATCTAGATTAACCACCCATATGAGAAGGTTTAAAGTTGCCATTTCATTTGATTCAGTGTTGATTAGTAAAGAAAATAGGTAAAACAGGAACGGTTCTCAAATCAAATGAGCAAATAATTATTCCGTAATTTCTTCATCGTGTTATTTTGAAATTACAATACAAACAACACCAATTTTATTTCTTTATATACAGATGTATAAATGACCAAAGCTACTAGTCCCTTTTGTTTGGCAGATGTAATTATAATCAATTAGATTGTATGAACTTTAATAGATTTACTTAGTATGTTCTACAATATACACAGCAAAGTCGAACTAATTAAGCACTAAACATTTCTCATAGTTAAACAAAAACAGAAAGAACGAACCGCTATTAATTGCAATTAACACGAATTCAATATGGAAACAAACAAGTACTAATAATGATTATTATCTAACATAAACCTTTATTATAACATCAGGCATAATCTTATTATAAGCCAATCGTACTCAAACATGACTCGGCTTGCCGCACGCGATCATTTGCCACAATTACCGAGCACGTCCGAGCTTTATGTCCTACCCGCACGTGTGGAGGCAGCCTTACCGCGAATCGCTTATTTATTCATACAAAAGCGATATCTACACGCAATCATGAATCAGTCCTTATAATGGCTTTAAAGTGGTTTTTAATATTGATTGGAGTTATTGACTGACCAATAAGAGCTCAATTTTATTTGTAGGTTGGCAACCCTGTGGTTAGGGCTGTCGGCAAATTGTCGTTGGAAGGTAATTTTGTTTTTTTTTGTGCACGTGATCTATTTGTAAGTGGCTGGCTGGAAACGTTTTAAAATGTGGTGTTATTATTTTAAATTGTGTGAAGTAGCTTGGTTTTCTCAGTTTTATTTAGTAGTTAAAAAAGTTTACAGATTTTAAGAATCGTAGTTCTTCTACTGCTGTTTAAAAACTTCTCTTTAATATAGCACACATGAAACATTTTGAATTTATTTTGAGAAAGAAAAGGTAAAGCCAATCTTTTATACCCGACTTCAAAAAAGGAGGTTTATGATATTTTTTCTAAGTATTTTGTAGTTTTTGATCGAGTATGCCCCTGACACATTCATGAATAAACTTAATCTGATTACTTTTCACTTAAGGACATCTGTGTTTGAGCCCTAAATTAGATAACTTCAAACAATAACAACATCTATTTAGAATATACCCTTTATTTACCAACCCTTTTGACTTAAAGACCTTTCGGCTCTTCAGACAAAACTCAAGAACATACACCTATTATAATATTATGTAGTAATTTATTTAATTGAGAGAAGAATTAATAATAATAATAATAATCATTTATTGAACAGATCTTACAATCCAATTTGTTAGTTGATACATACACACATCTTCTTGCAATATTCTCTTTGCAATATTAATAATATTGCAAACAATTCGAAAATTGTTTCTTCAGAAATTCCCATTATGATATTACAAGTATCAGACGTGTTTTTCAAACTATTCAAGTTGATCGATTTTTTGGGAAATAGTGGTAAGTAGTAGATATTTTCACCATAGAATAAAATTGGTTCACTAATATTTTACCAAAAGTCCATTGACAAATTTTCATTTACAACCAACGTTTCGTATACTATTTATTTCGCAAACAACTTATTCCGCAAATGTTTGATTTTAAAAATATTCGTTTTACAAACATTTATTTGGCAAATACTTCTTTTTATCAAATGCATCAGATGATATTTATTCATTTATAAATTTTTCGTTTTTTACTTAGATACGTTTGGACAAATCACGTTTCAACAAAATAATTTACAGGCTAGTATTTTTTTTATTACTCTTTTTTAAGAAAAAAATAAGGAAATGCATAGTTTTTTCATAACATGCAAACAGGCATACTCCATGCATGCAGCAAGCAAGCAGCAAGAAAGCAGCAAGCAAGCAGCAGGCATTTAGAAAGCATGCAGCAAACGAGCAGCAACGCCAGCAAGCATGCAGTATGCAAACATGCAGCATGCAACATGCAGCAGGCATGGTTTCTGTCACGGCTCCGGCACTGCGGGGCTCCGGCGGTCACACGCGAGCTTATCGTCGCAGAGGGTTTTAACGCTCACCACCGCAGCTTCGGCTTGCTGGCCGGCTAGTGCCGGCCAGCCTCAGCCGCGGCGGCGAGTGTTAAAGCCACCTGCTCCTCCGCTCGCGGCCCGCCTCACCCCTCCGCGCCTACGCGGGCTTAAATTACACTCTAGGGGTAGGGCAGAAAAGACTACGTGAGTCGGTTCTGCAGCGATTCATTTCTGTCACATTTGTGCTTATAGGAAACCAAATTCATTTATTTTCTTTTTTTTGAAATGGCAGAATCAATTTGTGTAACGTCTTTATTTAAAACGTTGTTTTATGAGATAAAACGAAAAATAATGAATTGTTTGTCAAATAATACGTTATTAAATAGAAGTTTATGTGATAATTATTTTTCGAAGTGAATTATTTGTTAAACTTGTTATTGTATACTGATGAAATGACAAATAATGTGTTTTCTAATCGTTGCTTGTCAAGTAAAAGTTTGTGAATTAATGTTTGGTGATCTGACTGGTCACCAATAAAATTCCCTACTGAAGTTATGATTTTTCAAAATAGGATTATTGCTGGTAACAAAATTGAATAGAAATCAATAGAAAAGCAAGTCAATTATATTAATTCGGTATTAATGTTGGTCAGGACCGAGTTGTTTTATTACTTTCCTTTTTAAATTTTTATATATTCGCAGATTATGAGTTTGGAAAGTTATGAAGAGAGAGATATTTTAAGGTGATAAAAATGTTTTTTTTTTCAATAAATTTAATATGAGCCAGGTCAACTTACTTGAACATAAAATAAGCCTCAGATTAGCATAGAAAAACTTATTCAAAGTTTAATCAAGTTCAAGATTAGATAAAGATTCTACAGTAAACAAAAAAGTTTATACTGCTTAGTAATTATGATCAATTCACAAAGTTCTATAACAAATTACGACTTCTAAGAACTGTCTCATGTTTCAACCTGAGAAGTTACAGAAACAGTTCCAGAATTGCCAATATTATCTTGACTCAAATATCCTAATACTCTGAACTAGTATCAATATAGACAAATTTCTGCTTACCCACGGAGAGTACTAGTCGTAATACATATAGATAATACCTGTCTCAATTACGTAAACTCGGCCGTGCTCCATTTCAAAGCAAATGATATAATTAAACTGAATCAGTGGTATATCACGGAACGGTAGGTATGTCAACACGACTATTACATATCTGTAATGACGGACTGATACCTAGTATTTTATACCTGGTATTTATTTAGAAATACTTGCTAGTCAAACAGCTGCAATGCGCTCGTAATTATTTATGTGTGACATTGATATTTTAGAGGGCCTATGGGATAAGCGGCGAGCAATAACTTGATATGGGTAGAAATGAGTTTATTGCTGTGCTCGTCAACTCCAAAAAAAGATATGCTGCGCCGACCCCAAGTAACAATTTACTTAAAAATAATATTATTAAAACAAACATGACCATTCTCCTTTATCCCAATAGATAAAGGAGAACGGTCATGTATTTTTTTAAATAATGTAATGACCAATGTTCGTGCTTACTTTGTATCAGAAGAGGCAATTGTCCAACAGTGGGACTGTAATATTCTGGTATAATTTTGGTTTAATATTTAATGTCGTTGCAATATACGATACGCTCGGAAAGTAATTATCACTTGTCGAGACCTGCTGTTAAGTTTATACTTACATATTTATACTTAGTAGGTATTTTCGAAAAGGTAACACTTACAAAGATCAAATGCGTCGAAGCTCTACGTACCTGAAAAAATAAACAAATTAAATATTAATTTTAAGTTAACAAACCTCTAGTTCAAACAGACTGAATATGATTTAGTTCTAATATTATCCTTAATTAAAAGACCTTGTCTAAAAGCGAGCTACTGAAGACATAAATGATCTATAACAGATTCTACATAATTAATATTCATTCAGAAGTGTCCATGGATTTTTTTCCATCAGAATCTACATCCCAAAATAGTCTGACAACCAGTCTTACTAAGGGGTTTCGTATTACCTAGTAATAACTGAGTTGTGGAGGTCAGATAGTCAGTCACTCCATGTAAAATACTGAAATTCAGCTGCATCCGGTAAGACTCGAAGCCGACCCCAACATAGTTGGGAAAAGGCTGGGCAGATAATGATGATGAGAACCTACTTTGCTTTGAAATAGGTGTAGAGGTAGAGGATTCATCATTTTCTTGAGTGAATCCATGACAATTCAAAAGGGTTTTTAACTAGTATAATAATTCATAGTAATGGGTTTTGATAAGGAGATTTTACAAATCTTTTCCATTGTCTCTGCATCACAGTTTAATAACGAACACTTGGAAATAAATAGGGCATACCGAAAATAGGCCTTTCTGCGAATGAGTCCAAAGTAGAATATGTCATTTCACGAATAGGGTATTTTCAAAATGAGGCGAATAAGTCCAATGTCTTTGCCACCGAATCCTTCCTGAGAGACTTGCAGCGACAAACATACACGTGTTAGTTTTATCAAAATCCGTTCCCCAGCAATGGTACACAAACATATCCTCTATGTACACACACCATAATTAAGGTTGTCTGTAAGAAAATGGGTATGGGATTAAGTCCACCTCTACATATTTACGTGCTTACTTAAATAAATAACTCGCCATCACTTTTCCCTTGCACCACACCTGCCCCACATAATATTACCACCATAAATGAATCCTACATTTGTTCTAACACTAAACACTGCCAGTCTGACACTGCATAAAAACATAATGAGTGTTCGATAATGACCAGCATTCCGTTATGTGACGGCACAACATGCAAGCGAGCATGTTCTAACTCGTTAGTCTGACACGTCGGACCGTCAGACACGTCAGAAATGTCAGATAATAATGATACGTTGAGTATGTCATTGTCGTGGTATAGTCAGCATAATGATGGACTGTGTGGAAGCGCAGTGACGGTATGGGCCTAGAAGGTCGTATTATGAAATAGTTGGTAATCAAACTGTCAACGTTACAGTTGGTAGAGATTGGTTAATATCGCGGTAACCAGCGATATCAGGTGGTAATCATCGAAAATAGCTTTACCGAATAAATAAATATGAACGGTGAAGGAAAACATCGTGAGGAAACCGGAATGTCTTAGAACGAAAAATTCGATGACATGTTACATCTACCAATACGCACTGGGCCCACATGGTTTATTATAACCCATTCCCTCTCAGAGAGGAGGCCTGTGTCCCAGCTGTGGGAACAATTAGTAGGCTGGTGATGATGATGAGACAGAAAATTTTATGACACAGGCTGAAAGGTTGTGTGGGTCATGGGCATTTATGACACGAGGGAATGAAGAAAATGTCGTGAGGAAAGTTTTCAGTTATATGAATGGCTATGAGAGTGGGGGAATACGAAAGAAACGATTAATAAACTGTGTAAAAGGTGATATAGGCTAGAAAGGGGGTGACGATTGAGAGGGTGGCTATTAGAAGAAGTTTAGAATAAAAATAAATGCTGCACCTTCCTCAAATAGCTAAGGATAAGAGCAAGACAAAACGAATCATGAAAAATTAAGAGAAAGGATAAAAATTAATGGGGATGGCAGATGGCAGGAGTGTACTACAGCCCGGACCTACAAGTATCTGGTATCCTTGTTTACTATAATTAATAAAAATGCAAACTATGCATAATTCAATTATTTACTGCTACTGCATGAAATAAAATTAATGAATCCATTGCTGTATAATGAGTTTCACAAAGCGTTTTTGAACGTAATTGCGAATACAAATAATGACAAGTTTCAAGGCAGTGAATACAAATATTATGAACATGTGTTCAAAGAGAACAAAGCTTACATCTCATGATAACAAACGAAAATACTTGTTTTACTTACAAACTTAATGGTAAATATGGGGTGGGGTGCTTACTATACAGATCTGCTATTGTCTCTGTTTCGTATTGACATGCGCTAACAGCAAGGAAAAACAAATTGATACATTATATGAAGATTTTCAAAATATCGTTAGAACAACATTATAAAACATATGAAAACGGGTATTTATGAACCTAACTAACAATTATGAAGATCAAGTGAGGGTAGTTGAATCCCGAGGCTGCGGGACTGTTCAAAAGAGATGTTATACCGCGGCCCCGGAACTTATAGGGCGAGGAAGGAACAGGGATGGGTTTTACTCAGTAAAAGTCTGACACTCCCTCCCGCTCCGCCTAGAGTGGGAGAAGTGATTTGATGATTTCCCATCCGAAAAAAAGGGTACTTAGTTGAATCCTTCAATACTTCAGTCTTCCCGCGACCACGGCTGGTGCCATCCGGTTGAAACGTCGGGCTTAAAATTAAAGGTAAAGTTTGCGATAAATACCCGTTTTCATTGTTTTATATCGTTAGAACATCCAATTTGTTGAAAAATTAATAGGTAATATAATTTTTTTTTGTACTCTAAAATCCACTAAATATAATGTAGTGACTAAAGATTAAGTTGACAAATACACAAATCACAAACTATGTCTTTTCTACAAAGATAGTTTAAAGATTTGCTTGGCATTTTAACAATGCAAAAAGCCTAGTCTATGAACTTGATATTAGTGAATCGTCCCTTATTGGTCGCTGTCAAAACTATGATAACCATTACAATGAAGACGCCATTATCAGTAAGAGGGCTATTAGTTTCCAAGAAGGCACTATCCATTCAGTAATTAATAGTTACAAGTATTATGGCTTTATTAAGACCCAGACTACCCTTTATTATTCGACATTTAGGGGCTTAAAATAAACATCAAATATTCATTCAGGTCATTTTAAAATGTTTTACTTATTTTATCAGTTCCCGCTGACCCCACTGCTCGTCGTCCCACTAGCGGGGTCAGCGGGAATGATTAATCTAATCAAAAATTGTTCCCGTTGACCCAACCAGTGGCTCGACGAGCAGTGGGGTCAGCGGGAATTCACCTTATCAATTATTATGTATATTTACATTCAAACTACAAACAGATCTAAAATAATTAAACAAATTAAGCCCAGAATATTAATTTTGTATTTAATTTACACGTTATCACTTGATTGCAAACAGAACTAAGCGTCGATCACCAGCAACACGTTTTAAAAAGTGTTTACAAAAATCCGCAAAAAAAAAAACAACTTCGTTCCTCCCAAAATGTAATTAAACGAACCCTCAAAAACATCCGGCGTACTACGAAACACCCTGTTCTCATACATGTTCTCACACATAAACGAACATAATAAATATTGTACGAAAGGCTCATTAATTCAAAGCGTAACATCAAAGGGAAATTTACATCATAGTACAAAGTTGATTGAGCTATTTGATGAACCTTTTCGCTTTGCCAACGATTTTTCTTGTAAGCAAACGTCATGGATCTGATTCACGTGAATGGGGAAGTAAATTAATATTTGAACGGCTTGTAGACGCTCAATCGGAGTTACTGAGAAAGATTTAGGAGTATAAAGCCTCAGTTGGTTATTGGAATAATATATTTTATGACATTTTAAAGTAGACATATACCGGGTGTTATCGATAAAGGAACCCTTAAAAAAAAGAAAAAAAATATTGCAAGATCAACCTAATTAAGTACCTACTAACTTATAATAGCAATCGCTTAGAATTAAAATTATTATATTTGTTTAAATGCTTTAAGTACTTACCTACCACCACAAGAAAGAGATACCGCGGCCCCGGAACATAAAGGGCGAGGAAGGAACATGGATGGGTTTTAGTCAGTAAAAGTCTGACACTCCCTCCCGCTCCGCCCAGAGTGGGAGAAGTTGTTTTGGTGATTTCCCATTCTAAAAAAAAGTATAAAACTTCACATTGCGCCTGTAATCTCCAAAGGGGTAGGCACAAGTGTATTTGAAGTTTTCATTTTATATGTTATGTTTAAGTCTCATGTACTCGCTCCCTGTGAGCGAGTCTATTTCCATACAGACTCCATCACACTATTTTTATACCTGAACCACTGCAGAATCAACAGTGGTGTCCACCAGAAGAGGCAGTGAAGCTCGATAAAATCCTGGAGAAACAATTTAGCTGTCTTGGATCTCCCAACGAAATTAAACAGAAAAGAATAGCGGAGGAGAAGGAAAAACTTTATTTCCGTTTCCTGTTAGCGTTCGTGATTGGATCTTTGTGGTTCATGTCTTGCACAGATATCTCTGAGACTTCGCTATTGTGCTTAGAAACGATCTATCATTTGACAGTCATAACCTGAAGTGATGCTACGAAGCGGCTACGCCATAATCGTAGCTCGTAGCACCGCTACGAAAACGCTACGAGGTATGCCAAACTAAACTTTTTAACAACTTTGTTTACACAGCGAAAGTAATTTCTGATACTCAACGACGTACTAAATTAAAAGTTTAATTGTTTTAGCCTTTAAAATGAAACAACGTACAAAAAATCAATTAATCTCCCCTCTTAATTACAAACCACGGAGCCACTTGATAGCCAGTGGCTAGCCAATGAGTCTGCGAATTTATACCCAACTTTTAATAAACCATCTAAATAATTAATTACGAAGTTCTTCAGTATAAAAAGCGGTGACTACATTAACCCTAAATTATTTAGTGCTATTACACAAAAATACCCTTTTCATTACGAGGCATCTAATTTAAGTCTCCTGAACAAAAACATGACAAATGATCGCGGGCCTTTGTTTCGCAAAGTTTTACAACTCTCGGTCCTCTTAGGCGGGCTACAGACTATCAAACTCGCTTGACAGAACTTGTTGAGAAAAACAAGCCTTCATTTAATTAGAGTTAAGGATTCTACGATGTAAGAAATGGGTCCAGACTTTGAAATTACCCACCCAACTTGAAGCAGTTCTTGTTACAACACGGTTTCCAAATTACTGTAATGCCCTTGTTAGGACGTGTTCGGGTGATGCTTCATAAATTATTACTGAGAACTTGATAATGTAATAAGTTCGGTGCTGATATCAGTTTTATAAGTTTCTTCACTTGTTTGACCTTGCTGGATAACACTATAATATATCTTTTCTTTCTATCTTTTCGAATCGTGAGTAAACCGGACGTACAGTGTCTTGAAAATCTAAATTGCTTCATAAAACATTATGCTTAATGGCTGTAAAACTTTTTTCATTACAGTACATTTAATTCTCTAATTTTCTTTTCTAACTTTAAATCAACACGATAAATTCACATTCAAATTAAGTCAAACACAAAAATACGAACAAGCGCAATATGTCAGGCCAACACGATCGCTTCGATATGAATTACAGTTGGCAACGCAATGTAAAATACATTTTTTTCCCGCGTCAGCTACATTTGTGCCACTCTTATGAGAATCGCATTAGGAAACTCGCTGAATTGAAAAATACATGTTGTTATATAAAAGTTTGTCAACTGTTCGAGTTTTGAATGATCGTTTGTGAAGTGCTTTTGCTAAATAGCGAATAGGTCTTTAGTCCCGATTCTTTTTTTGAAGAAAAATTGTGGAAGTAGCGTTGGCCTTGAAGTGTTGGAATTTGATAAAAATTAATGTATGTATTGTGTTTTGTATTTGAGTTTGACTGTCAAGAATTATTATTATCTTATGAATTATTATTTCTATTATTTTCATAAAGATGGTAATAATTTGTGAAATATTATTTTTTTCTATACCAGACTTTCTGTCCGGCAGCGGGTTTCAGTATTTGTCCGAATGCAATATCTTTAACTGCGCAATTTGTCCTAACCAGTTTAGCCAAACATTTATAAGAGGTAAATGATTTCAAATTACCTTCGTAGAGTATTCTTTGTATTCAAATGATTATACAATATTTTTTTGCACAAATCTTTAGATTTCCAGCTACACAGAAATATGTAGATTGTATTTTCCACGACTTACCAACGTTAAAACAAAGTAAAGTCTTACCGTCGCATGACATAATCATGATATGTTTGTTACAATGTAACTGGCGGCGACCTACATTCTTGGAACAGCACTCACTTCAGTCGCATGACACTCGATTAACTATCTCTTACGTTTTATTAATAAACATACAACTGATTAAGACGTATCTTTGTAAACCGGAAACTGATTAAAATCGCATCAGTGTTTGAGCATTTTTAACCGACTTCAAAAAAAGAGGAGGTTCTCAATTTTTCGGAACTCTTTTTTTATGTACATATTATGTTCCCAGATTACTCGATGATGGCGGGACCGATTTGATTTTTTTAAACTCGTTAAGCCATTGGTTCTGACTGTCATTTGTAGATCTTTAACAGTCGTTACTTGTAGTCAGTGGCCCATAAGTCTGACAACCAGTCCTACCAAGACCCAGACCCAGTGCTAACTGGGTTGTGGAGGTCAGATAGGCAGTCGCTTCATGTCAAATTCTGATCCTCAGCAGTGTTTAGTTACACTGGAAGTCGACTCCAACATTTACACATAGAGGAACAACCAACCACCAACCAACCAACCAACCTACCTACCAACCAATCACCAACCACCAACCAATCCTCCAATCGGCAATTCCCGTTTTTATGGTCCTAAAGTGTACTAGTGGCGTAAACGCTAAAGCTGGGTATCCATTCGAGGCAGCCTCGGGCCGAGCGGCTGCCTCGGCCCGTGGCTGATCTAATGGAGACCGTGCCGCGAGTCGAAGTGTCTTTGAGCATAGCCATTTACCGACAAGATTTGGCTCGCTGCGCGGGCGCTCGGCCCGAGGCTGTCTCGAATGGATACCCAGCTTAATAATAGTATTCTATATAGGGATTGGCCGTGTGGTGCCGGCAGAGTAGAATAGCATCACCCCATATCTGCCCGTGGGTGTCGTAGAAGGCGATTAAGGGCTTATCCGAGAGGTGGGCAGCAGCGCCTCCCGTGAAGACAACACAGTCTCTACAAATACTGCGGTCACCAACCCGCTTGCCCAGCGTGGTGACTATGGGCAAAACCCCTCTCATTCTGGGGGAGGCCTATGTTCAGCAGTGGACTTCCTACGGCTGTTATGTATGTATGTTATGTATATAGGGATATTCTATTCTGTATGGGAAAGTATGCGGTTCAGTTTTCAATCTCTGCATAAAATCACATTACATTCAGAAAAAAACACATTATAAACCTTTTGAAGGCAACTCCTTATTACTCGTACAAACCCATTTCAACAGCAATTCAGAGCGATTTAGAAATAAATAACTTCAAGGAATCTATACCGTTCAGCAACAAATACGTTCCTCGAAAACCACCTTCAAATGATATATTTACTTCAAACTTTATGGAAACCATCGCGTTTGACAAATGATGGTTGCATCCATTTATCATATTTTGCAGAAACAGTACAAAATGGAAACATTTAAATCTTTAGATATGCTTTTACTTCGGGAGTGCGTAAAATGGTTCAGACTGAGAAATATGAGCTCTGATTTCTGGCCCAGAACATAAGATATGATTTTGAGTATGAGTGAACGAGATGCAACTATTTAAATGTCAACGAAAGAGACACGTAAACTTTTGATGTAGCGTAGTGAATCTATGGCTATACTGCAGTGTATTTTCAAGTTTTTAGTTCTTTTTTAACGTTACCATTTAATAGTATTATGACAGCTATTAGATGGATGATTCAGCGGTTTCAAACGATCAATCTTTTTGATAGAAAAACGAATAAGCTCGTCATATTTAAGATTCTGTTTTAAATTACATTCTAGATGACTTGAGTTAAAACACAGTATAAAGATGACCAGTAGGTCATTATCATAGTTAGTTCATAGACTTGGTTCGAAAAAACAAATGATTTATGGTTTACAGCGTGTATCAGAAAAGTGTCCACATAATATATGTAAGAAATTTTAGAAAACGGGCAACTTTCTCAATTGAACTTATATTTTATTGACTTTTCTAATAAAATTGTCAAGTAACCCATTTATGTATTATATTTAGTCAAAACACAACTTCAATAGCTTCTATAGCTATTGAAGTTGTGTTTTGACAGTTGATATGTTTTTCACGATTACTGAGAATCGGATTCGATTAGGTGTTAAAAGTATTATTCTGTACTGCACATTTACACTGAAAGGCTAAGTGCACCACTAACGTCCATCATCATCTGACTTGCCTTTTCTGAACTATTTTGGGGTCGGCTTTCGTTCTAACAGGATGCAGCTGAATACGTCCATAGTTTACATGGAGCGACTGCCTATCTGACCTCCACAACCCAGTTAGTACTAGGTAGTACGATACTCCTTGGAAAAGAAAGAATTAATGTTTATTTGACATCAGTACATTAAGAGGCCTGCGGAGCATGCGTATTTCATACAAACGTAATACCAAAATAATTTGTAAGTCAAACATATTTTTAAGGTAGTGTGTATTTATTTCGATTGGATTACAGAATATCTAGGTTCCCAAATATATATTTTGAGTGGACACTGATTTAAACTAGAGTTATAAGAAAAATAAGTTTTCAATAGAAATTTTAAATTCCTCATATCTCGTCTATATAATTTTTCTTTCAAAATATATATTTGGGAACATAGATATTCTGTAAAACAATCGAAGTAAAAAAACACTACCTTAATAATATGTTTGATTTACAAATTATATTGGTATTACGTTTGTATGAACGACGCATGTTCCGCCGGCACCTTAAGCACACACACACAATAACATTAAAAAGATACAAAAAAAAGGAAAAGTACATAGTATGTGCTGTGTGCCTCACGGCTGCGCCAAAAAGGTCCATTTTAGCATTAAAACTGTCTGTCAGATTTTCGAGCCACTGACTACCTACGTATCTCGACAATCAAACATCTACAAATTATAGCCGGGACCAATGGCTAAACGCATATTTTCCAAAAATAATGGCTGCCAAGGAAGTAGAGAATAAAAATATGAAAATTCAAAAACATAAAATGCCTAAACGATAAACATCATCTCAAACAAACAGCCATAATAGAATTAACCAGTATTATCAAGAATACTTCCTTCTACCACAGACAACGTATTTCCACTCTCAATAGAAATTAGGTCACACAACAATAGACTCTATTAATGCGATAAAAGGTCTATTTTCCACTTCCTGCCCATTAATGTCGGGTCAAAAGAACACCGTTTATGGCTAACGATGACTTATTAGCGATAACAATGTTGTTATTCGCGCTTTCTTTCCCTTTTCGGACCTAATAGGCGGTATTTGACGAATGATTTCGAACTTTATGTTCAGGAGTTATGGTCGTGTTTGGGCTGGTGTGTTTTGATGAATTAACAATGTGTACTTTGAAAGTCGTTGTTCATGTGATACGTCGTTGATTCTGAATAAATAGTGTTTGTGTTACTGTAAGTGAGGTAAGGAAATGGAAAAGTTGTGATTTGAACAAGAGAAACCTTTTGAATGGGTGAATTATTCTTATTTCTTTGAAGTTGCCTGCGCAATTAGCTAAGTATTTAGGCTATAAGATCAAAAGGACTGCCTCGTTGGTCTACTGGTTCTAGGTTCGATTCCCAGGTTGGACAAAAGTGTTACTAGGTTTTTCTATTAGGAATTTCTCAGTAACAACCACGAACTCTTGATTTTGCCTAGTTGATGGCAATAGGCTCGCTCCCTATCATGGGGCTTAAACATTACTGGCAAAATGTGTGTTTACTATTAGATATACCTCTGCCTAACAATTTCAGAGACTGCAGGCGTGATGTTATGTTTGGACATACTTACAGAATAAAATCAGCCTATACTACTTCCACTGCTGGGAAACAGACACCCTCTTTTTGTAGATATACCCTAGAAGTAATAAAACCTGTAAATCTTACAATTGAAAGAAAAAACAAGAAATCAATCATTCAGTGGTGGTTAGAGCGTGGGAATGGTAAAAGTAAACCACAACATCTTTCTTAGTAAAACTAGATAGCATTTTTCCAAGTAACTATGTTTTACTTTTGAAGAACTTTACAAGCCCTTTTTTTACGGATGGGAAATCATCAAATGAGTTCTCCCGCTTTGGGTGGAGCGGGAGGGAGTGTCAGACTTTTACTGACTTAAACCCACCCATGTTCCTTCCTCGCCCTTTATGTTCCGGGGCCGCGGTATCTCTTTCGAACAGTCCCGCAGCCCCGACTTTACAAGCCCTCATACTGCAATAGCTCAGGTGTAAAGCTCATACAATGAAGAAATTCTTATGTAATTAGTTTTGAGGTTAATTATGTAGTTACTCTCCGCTCGTGATGTCATGGGTAATGGGTAATAGGGTAGACGACAAAGAAAAATCTAATTAGTCCGTCAGGTAGATTATTAAAAAATATATGTCCCGTATTTTTTCATTTGTTACGTAAATTAAAATTGACGAAGATACGACGCTTTTAAAACTCCCAATACGTCACGCCTAGGTATAATTTTTAGCTAGTTAGTAGTAGAGCCCCCACTCCCGAGTTTTGATGCGTTTTATCTTTGTCAATATTCATTGATTAACAAAAACAAAAAATACGTGTCCATTATTTTCCAATGTTCTAACTGACGGACTAAAGATATTTGTAATTTTTTAATATTGTCGTCATGCCTATTAGGTGCACATCTGCTTAAACCTTTGGGGGTTCTAGGCGTTATGCTATATTTTCTTGTCTACATAATGTACTGTAATTTTAGGTCTTTAATCAAATGGAAATCTAAAAGCCCCACCACACGCAAATAGCGGCGACGCAGCGACACAAAATGATAACAAAATGATTTCACACACCCGCAGTCATAATGCGTTGCCATAAGTTAATGGGATTTATATAAGGAAGCGGCGGCGGCTTGAATGTGTTTTGTATGTAACTGTACAACGTAATAACAAAAAGGAGGTACTGAGAAGTATGTTGGATCTGAACATAATATACATGTATAACAAACGATTGCTGAACATAGAAAAACGGCCAAGTGCGAGTCGGACTCGCCCATGACGGGTTCCGTAGCAGATTGAATGAAAGGTAAATTGCGGTTTACGATTTATGACATATTAAAAAACTTTTTTGCAAAAAATAAAACCGACTTCAAAAAGAAAAAGTGAAAAATAACTTTAGCTTCTGAAGTCGGTGACGTTTGTATGATTGATTTAATTTTTTTGTCACCGACTTCAGAAGCTAAAGTTATTTTTCACTTTTTCTTTTTGAAGTCGGTTTTATTTTTTGCAAAAAAGTTTTTATTTTTCACTTTTTAGTGGTTCACATGGAAAGTGCATACCGTTACAATTACAACAAGCCCAAACACGACTAGGATACATTGTCTCATTATGGAGTTCCGTGACTCTTGGCTTCATCATCAGATCTGATGGTAGAATGGTTCTTATCAAACGCAAATGCTTCACTTGTTGTAGAAAATATAAAAATTGCTGTACGTTATCCTATAAAATTTGAAGATTTCCCTCGATTTCGCCAAGATTCCATCATCAGATCCCAACTTGGCGACTATGGGACCAACTTGGAAGTATACCCTTTCAAACAAAAAAAGAATTTTTCAAATCGGTTTAGGCGTCTTCGAGTAATCGGGTAACATACATAAAAAAAAAAAAAATAAAAAAATACATACAGTCGAATAGAGAACCTCCTCCTTTTTGGAAGTCGGTTAAAAAAACTGCTTACTAGATTTCGTTCAAACCAATTTTCGGTGGAAGTTTACATGGGTGACATCATGTATTTTTTTTTAGTTTTATCATTCTCTTATTTTAGAACTTACATGGGGGACACACATTTTACCACTTTGGAAGTATCTCTCGCGCAAACTGTTCAGTTTAGAAAAAAATTAAGTTAGAAACCTCCATATTATTTTTAAAGACCTATTCATAAATACCCCACACGTATGGGTATGATGAATAGAATAGAATAGAATAGAATAGAATAGAATTTTATTTTGCAAATATGGGTAATACATAATAGTTCTTAAGATTACATTCAGCTCAGCCACATTTTACCAATCGGCATGCAAACATTTGAAATTATTAATGTCACTTATTTTGATCCATGTTAAAATTTACTATTATAATGTTTTTAAATCCTCAACTTAATTAAAAACATATTTTAGTGTTAAAAGGAAAATATAAATTAGTATCATTAAATTACTCATGTCATTACTAATACAAATATCATACTTTTATCATTACATTATTTAACATGTCATTACTATTACAAATAACATTATTATTACAATTACAATGTCAAAAACCAAAATCAAAATGTCAAAGAATCAAAATGTCAAAAGAATCAAAATGTCAACAGAATCAAAATGTCAAAAATAAAAAATAAAAAATTCAAGTTCAAAATTTCAAAAATCAAAATGTCAAACAGCAAAATTTCAAAAACCAAGATGTCACTAATTAACGAATATTTTTCTCCGATAAGAACTCAGTTACACTGTAGTATGTTTTATCTAACAAAAAATTCCGTAATCTACTCTTAAATTGTGCTGTATTTAAAGCTTTCCAACTGCTCGGTAATTTATTGTAAATAATTGGGGCCATGCAAGAAACGCTCCTACGCATTAAAGTGGTTCGACATGACACTTGACATAATTTGCTGTTGTCGCGCCTATTCCTTGGGAATACAACAGCCAGGCGCTCAAAACGAGATGGGTTTTGCTTGACAAACATAGCTATTTCGAAGACGTACAAACAGGGAAGTGTCAGGATTTTATGTAATTTAAAGTAGGGCGCGCAACTGTCTGTCGATTTAAGTTTTAAAAATGATCGGAGACATCTCTTCTGGGCCTTGAAAGCTACATCTCGATCAGTTGAGTTCCCCCAGAAAATAATACCGTAGCGCAAGTGGGATTCAACTATTCCGTAGTAAGCCGTAAGAAGTGTTTTGACATCTACTATGGAGGATAGTCTATATAACACATATGCGGATGAACTCAATTTTTTACACAAACTGTCTATATGTGCTTTCCAATTTAAGTTGCGATCTATTTGCAACCCTAAAAATTTGGTATCCTCTGCTTCCTCAATTTTGTCATTTTTGTAGTGGATGTTGAGATTAGTTCCGCCGGGAGTACGTTGTCTAAAGTGCATTATCTTTGTCTTACCTAAATTAATATTTAAATTATTTAAACAAAAAAAATAATTTCAGTTCTAAGTATGGGGAACCCCCAAAATTTATTGGTTTTTTTTTTCTATTTTTGTGTGAAAATCTTAATGCGGTTCACAGAATATATCTACTTACCAAGTTTCAACAGCATAGTTTTTATAGTTTCGGAAAAAAGTGGCTGTGACGTATGGACGGACAGACAGACAGACATGACGAATCCATAAGGGTTCCGTTTCTGCCATTTGGCTACGGAACCCTAAAAAGTAGTGTATGTGAATTAAATGTTTGCAGGCACAAGCTTCACACACTTTGTTTTGGAAACAGGAAACACTTCGCTAGTTCTAAGCCTTGTATTCTTTATCCGACATATCAATTCTTTAACGAATTTCTTCAAATCATATCATATATACATGATAGATGTAACATAACAAACGCAAGACCTAGCATGTGGTCTCTTGGACCATGAAACTAAACAACTTTTGTTCTATAAGTAACTGGAATTCTCAAAAAAAAATGGCCCTCGTATAGAAACTAACGCGATATGTATCTCCAAAGTCATAAAACAAATTAAAGTTGTTTAGTTTTATGGTCTTAGACACCACACAAGAGATCTTTTGTGTATTACATACAAACGGCCTGTTTCACTACCTCTTTACAACTTAACTGGTAAACCCATTTGTATATTATCATGTTGATAACTACTATCCACAAACTGTAAACACTTGGCCCTGCTCAATCAAACTACAACTCCTAACAAAATCAGAACCCGAAAATCTAGTTCTTAGCAATCTGACGATCGTACACACGTATGTACACACACACATAAACCTTATATGAATCAATCATTCATAAGTGTGGGGCAGGCAAGAGGGGGAGGAGAGGGGCGACTCGATAAAATCAGGGCCCGGCCGGCGGGCGCTAACAAACTGAATGCCAAATGTGTCTTTTCATGCACCCTTATCTAATATTGTGTGTTTTAAAAGGGCCCTTTGATATCGTGAATTCGTGACAGCTTAAGATACTGCAATTTGATTAATTTTTAAACGACTTCTAAAAAACGAGGAGGTTCTCAATTCGGATGTTTCTATTCTTTTTTTTTATGTTTGTTCGCGCATATCTCCGTCGTTTGCCAACCAATTTGATAATTTTTTTTTGTTCGAAAGGGTATACTTTCCAAATGGTTCCATAGTCACCAAATCGGGGTCTGATGATGGAATCTTGGCGAAATCGAGGGAACTCTTCAAATTTTATAGGAAAACGTACAGCGATTATGGTATTTTCTACAACAAGTGGAGCATTTGCGTTTGACAAGAACCATTCTACCATCAGATCTGATGAAGCCAAGAGTCAAGCACCGGAACTCCATAGTGAGACAATGTATCGTAGTCGTGTTTGGGCTTGTTGTAATTGTAACGGTATGCACTTTCCACGTGTAACAAGCACATGTGAACCACTAAAAAGTGAAAAATAAAAACTTTTTTGCAAAAAATAAAACCGACTTCAAAAAAAAAAAGAAAAATAACGTTAGCTTCTGAAGTCGGTGACCTTTGTTTGATTGATTTAATTTTTTTGTCACCGACTTTTTTGCATGTTATTTCGTAAGATATAAAGATTGGGTTTGGAGATTGATATTTGGTTTCTGGTTCAGTCATTTTATTATCTACAAAGTTTTTAATAAGCATCATCATCTGCCTAGCCTTTTCCCAACTATTGGGGTCGGCTTCCAGTCGAACCGGATGCAGCTGGATACCAGTATATTACATGGAGCCACTGCCTATCACTGACCTCCACAACCCAGTTAATACTGGGTAGTACGATACCACTTGGTAAGACTGGTTGTCAGACTTTTTGGGCCATTGACTACCTGTAACGACTGCCAAAGATGGACAAATTACAGCCGGGACCAACAGCTTAACGTGCTTTCCGAGGCACGGAGGAAACTCGGTATGTAAGGGTGGTCACCCATCCACAGACAAACCCAGGCAAGCACGGCTTAACCTAAAGTTCAGCCCGAAAGGATGTTATTATGTAGCCATGAGTTCCTCTTAGTTTTAAATAAGCAATAATAAGAAAAAAGCATCACAAATAAGAGCTTGCCACATTAAACGTAATGTGTACAGCTAATTGATGGATGATCAGCAGTAATAGCCTAGCGGTGCGACCATCAAATTGCCAAGTCGTAAGTCTTGTGTTCGAACCTCTGATTTTTCGGATTTATGTGCGTATTGTGTTATTATGACTTGCTTCGGTGAAGGAACATATCACGAGGAAACCAGCATAGCTGAGAGATATTTCTCATATGCAAGAATGGTCACCCTATAAATATATATCGCTGGACATTAACACACAGCGCCACCTAGTGCCACACTAAGCAAAGCTTGTGTCGTGGACACTAGATAGTTGATATACTACATATATACTTTTTTGTTTGTAAATACATACTTATTATACATATGCATAGCATGTCCCCTATAAGCATCCCTATAAGCATATCCACCTGGAAATCAAATTTGTTAATTAGTTTAAGGTATATTCGTGTAAAGACCACATACACTACAGGATTTTAAACTCGGAACTTTCAGAATACCTTTGCGAGATTCTTTGTGTCGCCTCTTAAATCTCATTCTACTGTCAATGAATATGTTATACAAACTTGAACTAGGTACTATTGTTATGTAAACAAACATCTAGACACATATTAAATCTAGATTCTATCCCCTCTCCCCTCAGCCTGTCTAGAGGTCAGGTTACAGTTATTTATAATGTTCACTACAAAAACTTAATTATTCATAAACGTTGTGTTATTATTTTGATTAAAGTGTAATTTAGTCAATAGACTGAAGCTCAGCAATTATTTTACAATTAGATAGTAAATTGGTAAACTAATAATTGTTCAGTAACTATAATGTTTGTTTGAAAGTTTGATTTTATTGAGAATGATTACAGACACATTTATTTTCACCCAGTTGATGGAAATAAGTTCGGTCCATATTACGTTATATGGCTCTGCCGAAATGTGCGTGAACTATACGACCTCTGCTTTTTCCTTTGGGGATTACCGGCGTGATAATAATTTTATTTACGACACACTTAAAAAAAATAAGAATGAAACGGGTTATTTACCGTTTTGTTACTTTTAAAATACGAATAAATCAAGAAACCGCCATAATATTTGTAATCGTTCACAATTACTTTAAATGATATCAAGAGATTTTACTTAACCTATTCGTGAATACAAAATAAACTCTCGTTAAAATATTTTCCAGGTACCAGGCCATGTTTAAGTTGGTGTCACACTGCTAGATAAATGTTGACATAATGATACTAAATTCGATAAGGGCCTAGAGATGTAGATCTTCATTTTAGTAGAGTAGTACCAGTTAGGCGTACGTCAGTTGTAATAAAACAATGCAGCCTGATGTGCGATAGTACTTTTTAGTGCCTAATAATTAGGCAATAAAAAGTTTTCGAGTAACTACGCAATCAGACATCTCTATAACAAATTAAATCGGTAGAATAAAAATCACTTATAAACTACTTTAAGCACTAAGATTTTTTCCAAATCTCTAGTCAAATAAACGATAGCACGGTTGGTGCGGTGAATAAGCGAACAAATATTATCCGAGTCTGGCTGTTTGTGTATGTAAGTTCAAATGATTAACACCCACAATGTAGGGGAAATTCGTAGCGTAGGTCAAAGTTAAACCTTATAGGTTTAAAAAATCTCTTAACGAAGCCGTTTTTGTTCTACACCACACCTGGGCCCTAACCTTGGGACCTAGCCTTCTAGTTATGGAGATATTGGGGGTAAGTTTTTTTTTCATAAAAGTTTTACGGTACGATTTTTAGTTTAAACACCTCCACGACCCCCGTTCTATTCCATCCATCCATCAGCACTATTTTTTGAGTGCGTAACATTGAGTTCTACCACAAAACATGAATTTTCACCCAAAAAACAGTCATTTTCCAAAAATAGCTTTTCAAATTGACGCTTAAAAACAAATGGACTAAAAGCTGGATTCCAATTACGTGTATCCCCATTATCCCCCACATATTAAAACCTATAGCCATAGCTTTCACTCCAACCTCACCCTAAGGTCGTAAGGTAAGATCAAGTCATAAATTAGCCGTTACCCACAACATAGCCCCATGAATAAATGTGGAGACGGTCTCTGTAAAGAGATAATGCGTTTAAAGGGTCCGGTGAAGATGGGGTAAGGTGTCGGTCATATTGTCAGCGAGAAGCGACTAGAGCTGTAACCAAGGATTGGAAAGGGAAGTGTTGTACGAACGTGGAGAATGGGTAAAGAGAGGTCATCGGGGCTAGATTGGCCGCTGTAACAGAATCATAATTGGATTATAACGGGAATCACTTGAAATTTCTTAAAATTGTCGCAGACGAAGTTGATATGTCACAAATGAGATCATTTTACGAATTTATTAGTAACCTATTTTATTTTTAATATCAATGTTCATGTCTGAAATGTTTGCACATCCTCAACATCATTTCAGCCGACATAGGCTACTTTTAACATTTCTTGATTACCTTCGTTATTATTATTATGAAATCATCAAATAATATGTATCTTTATCTATAATAATAAGAATCTGTATTCTTATAGCTACATTCGTAAATCAGTGTTAAATTTAGCGTTAAAGTGTAAATTATCGGTAATTGTGTGGAAATGTGTGAGTTTGTCACTAATATCTACTGACTATGTTCTTCTAGGAGGCCTAGGAGAAGGTAGACGAACATAGCCGAGAATTCATGGCCTCTTCGGCAGCGACGGGGCAGGTGCCTAAAAGTCCCTTTAAAAATATGCGCCAACTCCGTTTAGTATGTAAAGCAGTGGCATTGTGTTTGGAGAAGAATCACTTAATTATGTTAAGTTGGTAAGCTGTTTATAAAGATGCTGTAAATAAGTTAATGTTTACTCGGGAAGCGTCTCTTCTAGTTTTATGTCTTTGGAATAGCACTAGCGGAAACTTAGTATTTTGACTATAGAATACTTTTAGTGTAGCTTTGAAGTATATTTATGTGAGATGTGTGTTGGTTTGCCTATTTGCCAAGAACTACGAAACGAATGAAAGAAGTTGCTTACAGCAGTTACCGCGACAAGATTTACAGAGCGACGGCAATCTCACTACTCTAGTCGTTGTAAGGTTGGTGGTCAAGGATGGGAAGACTATATATGTGGAGCGGCTGCAGGGCGTCTTCAGGAACAAGATGTTTGAATATAATAACTCATCAGTAAGTAATGTCTTTATTAATCTATCGGTCTTACAGGATATGGCGTGTCCACCATTGTATATGAAAAACAAGAGACGGCAAGCAACGACAGTGTTGCTACACTTAAAATACTAATTGGTAGTGTTGTACTACCTAACAGTCGTAACGTCCGAGGCCGTGAACATGGGTGTAACCTTTACAATAGATGTTTTTTAAACACTATCTATACCAACAAAAGCACTACTTTCAAAGAAGAATGAACTAACCATAAAGCGAAGTTCGGGTGTTCCCTTTAACCGTATAACGCGTGATTGTACCAGCTAATGGAAAACCTATAGATCGTAGACTCTATAATAAGATGCATTAGACTAACAATGGATCGCTCCACAAAATAGGTTCTTTCTTCAAATAATATAACAATATGCTTTCTGTTATGGATTTGTGTACGATATTGTGGGGCTACTTTCAGTTTATTTTGTTCAGTTTGAAAGAAAATGTTCATGTAAGGTTTTAAGGAGTATGAATTAGGCTCATATCAGAGATTTTCCGCTACTGTGATGAATGAAAGCTTCCCGGAATGGTTTGATCGCTTAGTCGGCTCTGTAGAGGATATTATGATAAAATGGATCAAGGCGACTACATGAGCTTAATTAGGAACTCTATTTGTGGTAGTTCAAACTTCGTCTGAAAAACTGTTAGAATAAAGTTCTAATCATCTTGCACTACCAAGGGGTTGTTACGTCAGTCACTGCGGGCCGAATAGTGCGAAATGAGTGGTTTCGATCGATTTACAAAAATCTACGGATTGGACTAAAAAAATAAAACATTATGATGCTAATATGTTGCTTGTAGAATTATTTGCCAAAAAATCAGAATGCTCGCATGTATTTTTGTATGGTTTTTACTCGTTAAAAGTAATTTCTAGAGATAAGTTCGTGATTTTTTTATCGAGGAAAATTAACTGTAATATGTTTTCAAACCATTACCATACTAGCATATATCCGGAAGAGTAATCATATAAATTTCTGGTTTTGTTTATTGCAGTGAATCATATACTTTTAGGCATTATAAAACTGGCGTATAGCTCTTGTAGTCGCCTTAATGTAACTTATGAAGACAGAAAGCATAATTATTAAGCGGCCAAGCATATAAACCGCTGCTATAATTTAGTCACGAGCTCCTTCTTACAGGGACAGGTTAATAAGTGGATAAAAGTAGTTAGTGGTGCAACCAGGCCCTAATATCCAACCTGGTGTACAAGCCAAAGTCATACACCCACAAAGCTACATTCAAAACTCTGCCCACCCTTAATCCAAGTATGAATATCCGCACACAACACGCAAGAAAGCCGCAAGCTTGTCAAAGCACACGTTTACACCGTTTTATCTTGTTTACCCAGAGCGGGCGCCATATTTGATTACAATTGAAATTCGTTGCGGCCCGCTTTGATAAACGTTGGAGGTGTGACAGCGCTAGTGATGTGGTGCGCTGTTTGTTTTGAAGCCCTTTTAATTTATGTAAGTGAGTTTGTGAATTATCGATTTATCGTTTTAAGGTGTTATTTACATTGTCTTTTGAAGATTGAGGAAGGATCAAGGTTGTATATTTTTGCCTTCTTTTTGATAAAGGTGGACATCTTTCGGCTGAAATGATTATGATGATGATAACTATGATGTAGACAAGACTCCTCTTACACATTATCTCTGATGCATTCTAATAGTCGTGGCGCTTGCATTCCTGGTTTTGAAAGTGCTAAATTTAATTATGCTTATGAGTTAATAGTTTCTGCAATAATACTTTACTGCTAACTGCGGAGGCTTGTAAATGGCTTGTCGTTGATTACCTCACTATCTTTCGTACCTATTGTTAGCTGTAAGCCACCCAAACACAATCAAATAAATCATTCGACTTAATGTGGGTCTTCTGTCTGTTTAATTTTCTATAATAAATTAATAATTCTCTTTAAAAGTTCTCTTTAATTAATTAATTATTACTGTAATTAATATTTCGACAATTATTACTATTTATATAATTTATGATGTGTTATTAATGTAAAGTAATTTTTTTTTTTTTTTTTACCTATAGATCTAGTGGCACTGATTATCATATTCTCTTTTCTAAATATTAATATATGCGGATTAATATAGTGGGCTGCAATATTGTTAATGTTTTGTATTATCTTTACTCTGTTCCAGCGCATATTGTAATTGTTAATGTCCCTGAATAAATTAAATTAAATTCTGCTTATCTAATCAAACAGTCCTAATGTTATTTCATAGTAATCGAAGGAAACTTCCGATCATCATTTCCATCAATGGATTTTAGTGTCAGTATGATGGATTGATTTGGAACATTGACCCGACGTCACCACCTTTATTGTTAGTTACCTGACCCTAGTTTCTTGTATTGTGTAGCTCATTAGTAGGTAATCGATGTTAGATAAGCCATCGGTTTTAGGGATTTTGTTTAGATTGAATTGTTTATTTTGTTTTCGTGTTGTTTCTTGTTTCCTTTTGTTTCTAATTGACTAAAGTGATTTGTTCATGTGGATTGAGTATTTTGTATTTAGCATTTATTGGTTAACTTGATGCTTGGCAAGAAGAGTACTGCCATTCAACCATGTTGAGTATTTCATATAAATAAATAAAAATACTATCAATCTGCTTAGAAGTGAGCAGTTTCTGAGGCGGACGGGTTTTCTGCCAGTATCTGATAAAGAGCCAATCACGTCGTTTGTTTTAAATACTCCTAGAGGTACGTAACACTTTAGATATGAAAAGAATGGAATACTACCTACAGAAAGGACATTGCTCGTCGTCCATACATGGCTCGCCTAAGATCCAACAGGGAGGTGTATTCACTTTTTGGGTTTTAGATAATGTATATATTCGAATGAACCTAAATTAAAACAACGGACACTTTTGAGAATTCGGAAAAAATCAAAACACTTTCGGATTTTGAGGTTATATTTACGTCAATAAAAACATTCGATATGAAGCAATAACTTAGCATTTATTACTGAATGTAACAACTGGTATCGGGGTCTTTTGGCCTCGGTCAGGACTTTTCGTTTCTTTTTATTTTTAATCGATTATCTATGTTTTGTTTACAATAGTTGAAATAATGTTACTTTTTATGTGTTTTGTCCTGCACGGGATAATAAATGCTTTTTCTTTCTTATTGCTCGTTTCAAACAGCGCTTCCAACCAAGTTTTTTGATAAGCCGTATTATTCCGCGAAATCATAGCGGACTGTTTGTAACTAAAAACCATTATCGTATATCAAGTGTTGAGAATACTGACGCTTGTCTGTGTCAAACTCTTATTAAGAGTGCTGTACAAAGCCTAGGCTGTATGAGCTATAATACCTTTGCCTATTAAAAACCCCAAATTGAACCAAAAAATAATAACATCATATGTTCGAGGATTATGACGGAAGTTAATACTTTTTAAAATGTCTTCGAAATTAAAAAGTGTCCGTTCTATTGAAATATTTGTAATGTATATTATTAAAAGAATTATGAATTATAGTAAATGTTTCATGTGTGTTGATTCATAGGCTATTTTTGACAATGTCCTTTCAACTACAAACAAATACTGCCAGGCTGAAAATTTTGGAAGTTATACATTATGTAGCTAACGGGTAGTCGATCTTTCAGGAAATTCAAGGCCAAAAAAAGAAGTAAGTGTGGTTATAAAGGTACCGATTTTCATTTGTGCTAAACCTAATACAATAGAGTATGTACTACACACATACCGACATCCACGCCAAAAAAACACGCATGAAACACCATAACCAACAGAAAAACAATAGTAGGAGTATTGACACAAATTCGGTGCTCGGTGAAAATATTCGGGGTGAACGAAGATGAAATGCGTTCAATGAAAACATTGTTGTAAGACCATTCCTGTTGTTTTTGTGCTGCTCATATTGTGAGTAATATTCGGTTAAGGCTGGTTACATCATAATTATCAGAAGATGAAGTTGTCTGTTTCACAATTTTTTATCAGCTTCATTTGACTATTGGAATGTGGATCCGCGCAAGCCCGTTACACCGTCGGAACGCGGATCCATGACAAAACGACATTTTCATCGTCTCCAAAAAAAGGTGGGGGTGCTCGTTTGGGTTGTATGTTTGTTACCTCATATCTTCGTCATCTATGAACCGATTTAAACATTTTTTTTATGTAAAAGGATATACTTTCCGATTAGGTCCATATGATGTTTTTCAAAATAGGTTCAATAGGTCTTTTCTTCTTGGCCGATTGGTCCATAATAACTTTTACTTTTAATGTACAATTGATTTATGACGAGAATTTGTGTGGAAATACTGCTAAAAAGAATGAAAAAAGAACTTTCTGAATTCGGTGGCAAAAATTCACTGGAACAAAAAAGTCACCGACTTCCCACACATCTACCTGGACTAAGAAAGAATACAATTGTAATGTAAGCAACTATTTATGTGTTTTTCTCCCTAATTCTACACCATCTATTTCAGAACGCTCTAGAACAACAAGAACTCGCACGTACAACAACGGAACAATGTGAACTGGCCCTAACATCAGTTGTAACAAATGAGTGCGCTGTGAAACATACACGTTTGTTATTCGTCCGACATTTACGTGCGAATAACGTTACAATTCATTATGATTCGCCTTTATAACTTGCCTTTGGGGAAAGTAGGACAAAAGTATAATAGGAATACCTAGTAACATTTTGTATGGAAAAATGTTTTTTTCATTAATTTTTTTTTTCGTCCTACATTACCGCAGAGTCTCAAGACGAAAGTCAAGCCAGTGTGTGTTGCCAGTGATTACATACGGGACCGAAACGTGGTCGCTCACAATGAGCCTTACCAAAAGGCTTAAAGTCACCCAAAGGGCAATGGAGACGGCTATCCTCGGAGATTCCTTGCGTGATCGAATCAGAAATGAAGACATCCGCAAGAGAACCAAGGTCACCGACGTAGCCCGAAGAATTGCTAAACTTAAGTGGCAGTGGGCAGGGCACATTGCAGAACGGATAGCCGATGGGGCCCAAAAGTTCTGGAGTGGCGACCGCGAACCGGAAGTCGATGCGTTGGAAGACCTCCCGATAGAGACCGATGACCTGGTGAAGGTTGCGGGAATCCGTTGGATGCGTGTCGCACGGGACCGGTCAATGTGGCGACACTTGGGGGAGGCCTATGTCCAGCAGAGGACGTCTTTCGGCTGAGATGATGATGAATTTATTTTAAAGAGTGCCGCCTAGCTCGTGGATTAATAATAACAACTGCTCGGGTAGGTCTTTAAGTTAAGCCGTGTTTGTAAGGTTGATCCGAGGATGGGTGTCGCCCATGACCCATTGCATACCGAGTTTCCTCCGTGCCTTGGAAAGCACGTTGATCCCGGCAGTCATTTGTATATCTTTGACAGTCATACACCTCCATATTACCCAGTATTAACTGTGTGGAGGTCAGATAGGCAGTCGATCCATGTAAACTACTGGTAGTCAGCCGCATCTGGTTAGCCTGGAAGCCGACCCCAACATAATTAACAAGAGTTTCAATGCCTAATTTGGAGTGGTATTCCTGTTAGACGTTGATAAAAGGGCATGAATGTTGACGATTTCTGTTTAACAATCATTCTAAATTACTATGGTTTTTCATTACCTCTAGATTGTATTGTGTATCATTATAAGATTACTGGTTCTTAATCTTCGCTATTCTGTTACTAAAACCTTCTTCCATCGCTTTAAGGTTTTAGTTAAGGTTCGGTGGTAATTTTGTTATTAGGTCGCGGCAGATACCGAGCTCCGGTGTATAATGTACCTTTATTTTGTTTTTTTTTTTCAGATGGGAAATCACCAAATAACTTCTCCCAGAGGTTCTCTCCCTGTCGTGTTCCGCCACCTCCTTCACTAGCATAACTGCTTCGCAGAAGGAGGTGACGGCTTCCCATTCCGTCTCGCTCCGGACCATGGATTGAACCAGGGCCGGACGCGAGATGTCGCCGTCGCGTGTATAATGTACCTACCGCAATATCTGTCAAAGTCCGCAGCAGGTCCGCACTCTGTCTAACAGAGTATGTTCCAAAACATTATCAAATTACAAAATCTTTCGTATTTCTACACCAGTTTTGTTAAATGAATTGCTTGCTGCTACTCCGTGGGCGTTTCAGCGACTGAAAGATGATAGCTCTGCCTACCTACTTGACATTATCCTATAGCAATCTTTCACTACACCCACGGCCATTAGACTATTCTCTGCCGGAACAAACACATTTCTAAGGGATTCGTACAAAAGAATATTACTTCTGTTTTTGTGTGTTTGTGGAAAGTTCTATTTTGGTAAAAACAAATTATTGTAATGGCAAAAAATATGAGGCATATTGTGTTGGCCGCGGGGTTAGGTAGAAATGGACTAAACATCTACATTTCATCACTTATGTTTATTAACTGGGTTTAAAAGAGGTCTACCTAATCGTACACAAATATTTTGCCAGTTATGTTTAAGCCACATGTAATAGTGAGCGAGCTTATTGCCATCAACCGGGCACAAATCGAAACTCCGTAACTGCTACCGAAAAATTCCTGATGAAAAACCCAATAACACTTACCCGACCCAGGAATTGAACTCAGTACCTCAGGCTCAGTAGTAACGCTTGCAACCATTGTACCAACGAGGCCACTAATATTTAAAGTTCCTTGTAATAGAAGGCGAGAGGATCACCCACAAGGGAGTGCAAATATCTAGATTCATTTGTTTTTAGGTTCTAAATGTTCCGAATGGTAAATTGTCAAACTTAAGGGGGGCACATTGCTCGCAGAACGGATGGCCGATGGGGCCGTAAAGTTCTGGAGTGGCGACCGCGAACCGGAAGACGATGCGTTGGAAGACCTCCCACTACGTGGTCCGATGACCTGGTGAAGGTTTCGGGAATCCGTTGGATGCGAGTCGCAGGGGGCTGGTCAATGTGGCGACACTTGGGGGAGGCCTATGTCCAGCAGAGGACGCCATTCGGCTGAAATGATGATAATGATGATGAAATTTAATGTTCTGAACATGCCTAAGGTTTCGATGTACCGACGATAATCCACACGGGTTATGATCAGATAAATTTCTAATCATATTCTAACCACAACTAACTAACCACCACTTAACAAACTGCAAACTAAAACCATAGAGTCCTTTAAACTTCGAACTCTATTTACGACATCGGCACCCTTTTAACAGCTCTAGTTAGAGCAAATAGTTAATCAAATAGAACGTGGCTCTACATCGGCGTACGGGATTAGGCAGAGCTTCTTACCTACTCTAATCGCTATTCTTCCGTTAACAGCTTTTAAATTGACTTTTTTTTCTAAGAAAGGCTTTAGTTTTCTTCGTTTGTTTAGTGGTCGGTAAGCGAAACTGCTGAGACTGTGGTCCTGGGTTCGTTTCCCAGGTGAGGCCATGTGTTATTGAGTTTTTAAGTCGGGAAATTTCATCAATTGGGCACAAACCCAGACTCCATAGTCTGGGTTTGTGCCCGATTGATGCCAATTAGCTCAACCCCTACACGGTTCTGAAACATACCGGCCAAATGTAAAAAAATAGGGTTCACAACACATTTTCTAATACAGGTGAAGTTAGTAGTAGTGAAGGAAAAAAGAAAACCAATTGCTTACCCGAAAAAAACGAAATAAATACATGTATACGTACGTACCTCCTCCATCATAAAAGGAGGTGAAAATATCTTAAACTGAACAGTAATTTCAATGGAAAATACCCATGCTTATACGAATAATCTACTATAATTACAAGGGCATGTAGTCCTTGAAAACAACGAAGACAAAAACATAATATAGTAGGCAATTATTATAAGCACTAATAATAGCGTATCGTTAACGATATTTTCAAACAAGAAACCTTAATGAATGGTATACAAAGTGAGAATTAATTTGAAGACCTAAAAACACAATGATATATAAGTCTAAGTATTAGTTATAAATTTAATAATGGCTCGACGATTCCTCAATTCTGAACAATTCCATCTATACTAATATTATACAGTGATAAAAAATATTGTAAGTTTGTAGGGAAAAATCTTAGGAACAACTGATTCGATTCCAAAAAATCTTTTACTTACAAAAAGTTACATTATCTCCATATCCATATCATACATTAAAACGGTCCCGTGGGTTAATTTCCGTACATAACCGGACCGAAGCTTTTTTCGGATGGGAAATCATCAAATCAAATGACTCCTCTCACTCTCTCTCAGCGGGAGGGAGTGTCAGACTTTTACTGACTAAAAACCATCCATGTTCCCTCCTCGCCCTTTACGTTCCGGGGCCGCGGTATCTCTTTCGAACAGTCTCGCAGCCCCGACAGGCAACCGGACCGAAGCTGCGAGCAAAAGCTAGTATATTGTAGTACTTATTCAATTACATAAGAAAATATACAAGCTTTAGTCAGAATTATTAAGAATTAAAATACCAACCAACCCTAGAAACCTCATCTCGGACTTTAGTCTAACCGGGACGCAGACGAATTACAGTATTTTACATGGAGCGACTGCCTATCTGACCTCCAAAACAGTTACTGAACAACACGGTGCCCTTGGATGAGACAGGTCACAAATATTAGCCTAAAATTAAAACGGTTCAATTATTTTGTGGTCCGGACCGGTCGATAGTAATAAGCTCTCCTCCAATTACAGGACTTAAACAAAACGGACCAAATGTGTGTTAAACTGAGGCACAATTTTGTCTAAACCTTTGGGTATAACCGGAATTTTCTTGTTCTTGTCGTGTAGATGGCAATCTAAATTATGTCAGACCAGATATGAGTTACTAGTTTGGCGCTTTCGGTCGCGTCCATCAGTTCCTGTAATGAACTAATAACAGGACTTGCATATCAACTGTCCCATCGTTTGTGGAACAGCACCACATTTACACTCCAGCGCAAAATCATCCACCGGCGTAAAGATGAGTCGTTACCCGTGGTCCCGGGTGGGTCGAACCATTACCGGGTCCATGGGTAATTTTAATTACCCGTGGTTCCATGGCACTAGGGATTGTTTCCTGCACTTCTTAATATATCGATAGAAAATACAAATTCTTATTAACAGCATATCATATCTCGCCGGGACCACGGGTAACGAGTGAAAGATTTTTAAATGAGAATATTTCTTACAAACGAAGTTTGAAGCCTGTACACGTCATGTCTTCCTCAACATTAGGTACGAAAAAAAAAAACAGTTTTACAATCGCCCAAAAGTCAGCAAAGGAAACAATTGTCTGAGAAAATCGTGTGTCGTTAGCGTTAACTATAAATCGTTGTGAGCTAAATGTCTAAATGCCTAGAGATTCCGGACTAAAAGATAGGCGTAGATAAAGACAAGCAATTACAAATAATGTAACTGCCATTCCAGTAAATGCGTAAAAGTTTTTGGTCATATTGTTTGCAAAAATATCTGTAACATTTGATGTTCTCTGTGAAAAATTAAGTGCTTGCAATTTTATACCCAAATACCATTTGAGGTTTAAATTCTGTTGGACATATTGTGACAATTGTTTGAATTTTAGAACTCAGATTGAACCTTACATAAGCAACATTATGAAGAGGTAAAATCAACAATAATAGGTCTTTGCCTTTTACCAATTAAGCTAGCACATTGAGGCGCTCCCACATGGCACTCGAGAGTCGAGACGTAACTGTGTGCGTGAACTATCGTAATAATTCAGAAGTTAAGCGGCTATTTGCACCAGTTTGGACATCTCCATACAAGTTAGTTAACATAATCGGCTTGAACCAATTTGTGACGCATTTCGCACTTGTTTCGTTTTAATTTTGCCAGAGCTTTAAGTTCAAATTGATAGTGCACCTACATTTTGCCAGATAAATTAAAGTTCCATATAATAGCGGGCGAGCCTATTGCCATCAACCTGGCACAAATCTAGACTCCATGGCTGCTACTGAGAAATTCCTCATGGAAAAACCCAATAACACTTTGTCCAACCTCAGAATCGAAACCAGGTACTCAGTCTCAGCAGTCACGCTTTGGACCTCTAGACCAACGAGGCAGGAATTATTATTTGCATTGAAAGTAAGAAATTAAGTTACAACAAAAATGAATACTCAATCAATAAAAAAATGTACTAAAACACTTAATCGTGCGCAAGATTATCCTACTAATATTATAAATGCGAAAGTTCGTGAGTATGGATGTTTGTTACTCTTTCACGCGAAAACCACTGACCGGATTAGGATGAAATTTTGCACACAGATAGTTTATAACCTGGATTAAAACAAAGGATACTTTTTATCCCGGTAGTAAGATCCCATGGGACAATTATCAAACTTCACGCGGGCGAAGCCGCTGGCAGAAGCTAGTTTTCCATAAACCAGTGGTTAGCAGAACCGTAACAATATCGTGTAGTTTAAATACCTACCCAATAACATACCATGAAATGACCATGAGTTTATTTTCTATTATTTGGTTGAACTGGTGAATCGATTTCGACGTGATGTGTCATTAGACATGGTAGTCGATGGTATCAGACTTCACATGATTGATGTGGAGGTCCTTGACTTCTATAACTCGTTATTAACGATGTTTTTTCAGTCTTCGAGAACATTCGACAGAAGGAATGGAAATACCAGATTTTGTGAGGTAAGAAGATTTTACTTCCAGGGTTCGATTCCCGGGTCCGGTGGGGCAAAATGTTATGCTATTAGGATACCTCTGCCTAAACCTGCGGAGATTACAAGTGCGAATGTTTTCTGTCAAGTTCACGTTTTATAGTCAACTGTTATCAACTGGGCATTCACCCAGAATACAGGTTGCTTCAGATAAATATTCGTCGTTGCTGTCCCCATAGACTAAGCCTTTACCCAACTTCAAATCTGTCCAAATGCAACTCATCATCATCATCATCTCAGCCGAAAGACGTCCACTGCTGGACATAGGCCTCCCCCAAGTGTCGCCACATTGACCGGTCCCTTGCGACTCGCATACAACGGATTGCAGCAACCTTCACTAGGTCATCGGTCCACCTAGTGGGAGGTCTTCCAACGCATCGTCTTCCGGTTCGCGGTCGCCACTCCAGAACTTTTCGGCCCCATCGGCCGGCCATCCGTTCTGCGACCAATATGCCCTGCCCACTGCCACTTAAGTTTAGCAATTCTTCGGGCTACGTCGGTGACCTTGGTTCTCTTGCGGATTTCTTCATTTCTGATTCGATCACGTAAGGAAACTCCGAGCATAGCCCTCTCCATTGCTCTTTGGGTGGTTTTAAGCCTTTTGATAAGGCCCATTGTGAGCGACCACGTTTGCAACGCAACTCAATACCAGTATTATACATGACTGTGTCGACCGCCTATCCCATTTACTGGTTAAAACGATACCCTTTAGCAAATCTAGTCAGAATAAGTCAGAGAAAGACAGACCGACTTTCAGGCTTCTGAATACCTGTAACGACTATCAAATATCGATGACTGCAACACAGAAAACACTCGGTATGCAATACATGGTCACCCATCCCCGGACTAACCTCGGCAAGCATAGTTCAACCTGAAGATCGACTCGTGCGGTTATTATTTAGCCACGATCTGGGTCAATGCTATTATACAAAACATCCTAAACATATATATGTCACCGTAAAATTGTCAAACACGTTACATTGTAATCTCTGTAGCGATATTGTAAACTCGAAATATTGTCAAAAGAACATACTGCTTACAATAAAACGCATTATTTGTCGTGAAATGCATGCGATGGTAGTCAACTAACGTGGTGTGGAGGGAAGGAGGAGTCCCGAGGATAAATTCCGATTAATATTACCTAACCTTAAAACACTTTACATTCCCCTAAAAAGCGTAGTCGACGGAGCCCCGCTTCGCGGGGCCCCTATTTCCGAGTGCAGGGTTTAAAGGAACCTAACTAATCTAACGGGAGGGTGCCCCAACTCCCGATTATGGGGGCAGAGATACTTCCGTATGTTCAGTTGACAATATTTCAAGAGTTTACAATATCGCTAGAGAGAAACACGTTATATTGTAATATAACGTGTTTGACGATTTTACGGTGACATATACATAACATTTATACTAAACATATATTAGTGATCCATCCCACTAAATCTTGTAAATAACTAACATAGTCGACGGGCATTTGTCTCACACAACTGCGTGATGAAATTCCTCCGGACTAACATTGTGGACGGCACATTTGTTGGACCTCTAAACCTTATACATGGACGACATACTTGTGGCCTACTAGGACAACTAATTTTGGACCTAGGAATGTGATTATTTCTTAGAAAAAATAGTCTGCGAAAAAGAGATAAAGTTGTTGTTTAGTTTCTGCAGACTGGTATTTTTTATCCATATTCATCCACCTGATAAAAGTCGGGTATATACCTACTATATTAGTCTTACTATATTATAGGGCTAATATTAGTCTAAACTACTCCCTAATTGCCAATCTATACTAATATTACAAAGAGGAAAGATTGTATTTTTGTATGTAACGAATAAATTTAAAAACTATTGGACCGATTTGAAAAAAAAATTGAGCAATGTATAGCTACATTATCAGCGAGTAACATAGGCTATATTTTATCCCAGCACTCCCACAGAAATAAAAATAATTAAAATTTGCATTTAACTTCAATAGCAAATGCTAAAATAAAAAAGCGAGTTTATAATATTTGTTGCAAAGTTTCGTAGATTGTTAGCGTTAAGAGAATTTATTAAGAGAGAGAGCATTAATTTTTGATCACTTGAATATTAATTTTAAATATGAGAAATAAAAATTGGTAAAGAACAGATTTTGATGTGGCAACCCGGGACGGCCATTCGGCAGTCTATGGTAAAATAAATACTTGGTCGGGGGTATCAAAAGATTATTATTGTAAAAGGAGTTTTTCTCGGAGATACTGATTAAAAACCTACTTAATACAGTGATCTGATTTATTATTCTAATAATTCAGAAGTGACACGAATCCAGAGGTATTTATAGTGCTGATATCGGTATGTATCTTTTGTTTACTTCACACTCAACTCCCAAAATAAAACGCATTGAATAAGCGTATATTTTAGATGCAGGTGTCTAGTTTAACTAATTACGGTTATACTGAAACCTAATCTTGCTTATTTCGGACAATATTAACAAAAAAAAAATGCAGTTATTATCCTACACCTTCATCTGTTAGCAAAGTAGACACAATAGTTAAACACGGACGTCAAAACGATTCGATCGGGCTTCACAGACGAAGGAATAAATGCACGACATTGTTTTGTACAACATGGGCGTGTGGTGTAATGGAACCATCACGATGTCTCAAAATACTCGGCTGTGCCTTTATTAAAATGCTCATCACTGCTTGCATGTATGACCCATCTTTGCTTGTAGTACATACCAACTATGAGATGATAATGTTGGTATTTAAAATTCATTTGTTTAAATTCAGAATTAATATAACGGAAGATATATATATTTATATTGTATAATTATCACTTGCTTCGGTGAAGGAAAACATCGTGAGGAAACCAGCATGCCTGAGAGATATTCCTCGACGGCATGTTAAGCCAAGTCAGAGGCCCATGTGCGGCTTAAGAACTCTGACACCAGGTTAGGTAACTAACCACACGATAAAGAAAGAAGAATATAAAGGGTGTAAAATACCTCTTAATAAGGCCGAACACCACTCGTTCTCCTCGTCATTCCGATCATGTTTTGTTCTACACCATGCCTGGGAGCCTTCTACTTACGGAGATATTGGGGGTCAAAGTTACAACTGTTTGAAGAGTTTTTTTTCAAATACAAGTTTTTATTGTAAGAATTTTACTTTAAATACCTCCACGAACCCTGTATAATATTCAATATTTGTGCATACGAGGTTCCGTACGCACAACATACTTTTATACTTAAATAGTATTTTATAATGAAATGAAATCAAGTATTCTTTATTATTTTCAACTTATTATGTACTTAGTGTAAACGGAATAACAAATCATAAGACTATAAAATTGAAATGGATAACTTATTTATACACATAATTCTACATATCTACGTGATTTTCTTCTGTGAAATTTAGCTACAATATTGTCTTATTCCGAATCTAAAAAAATTATATACCAGGAAGCACATCATTTAAAAACGGTGAAGAAATTATTACGCTGCACAGTGGTGCAGGTAGTACGGGCATGCCGAAAATATTATTTTTAAATGAAAAAACGTTGCGCTTCTTCATAATACTTTATTAAAATGATATAATTAATGTACTAGTAAACAAAGAGAAAGACATAATTAGTATTTTTTATTAACAAGAAAATATTCATCATATTTTTTCACATGAATTAAATTATAAATATCATGCAAAATATACAGTCTTTAAGCATTTCTATATAAATAAATATTAATTAACTAAATAATAAATAGAGAAGACATAGATTTAGAGATGGGTGCTATCCACTAATAAAGCTTTGGCATCATCGTGAAGAGGCATGCACTTTTTCTTCATAACAGAGCGTCATTAGTTAATGACCTGGTATTTCCAAGAAGATATTCTTAATCTATAGGGTCTAAATAGTCTCCGAAGGTATATTATTACGCAACGGTCGATAACGGAGATTAGTTATGATCTCATGATTGAAAACAAAAGGTTCCAAAAAAAAAACCTTCTTCACTAAAAATGTAATGGCAAGTAATAAATTATTCATTACATTATAACATTATGTTTACGTATTTTGATAATGCACACAATAAACTTATGACTGAACTAAAAATAAAAGTTGATATTATAGTATATTTAGGTTCTATTCATACTTGAAATAACAATATTTTTGCACAAGATTTGTTAATTCTCGATCGCCCTACTTTGGCATTATATGATTAAATACTGTATAATTATTTACCAGTGGCGCAGGCTCCTAACAACTCAATTCCCACCGGCTTACCTTCAGAAGTTTAGAATACAACCACTCTCTACTTAACGTAATTGAAAAATTGCATAATCACTACTTCTTACAAGCATCACCAAACGCCTACTCGCATTTAATCAAAAAAAAATTACCCTTCAATAACATTTTGCTATAAAATAACCCGCAGGCGCTATCGGCTTTTTGGCAGTATAATTTCTAAGCAAAATAAACGTCATGACGTCACTAGCCAGCCCGCCATATTAGGGCTCTGGTAAGCCGAAGCAAACCGAGTTATTCATAGAGAAAGTAATGGAAAATGCATGCGCGTGAGCGAGATGGAAAGAAATCGTTATCGCTCGTTGAATTTCGTAAAGAATCGGACATCATTCATGCTTGATGAATGACATTATTTTGTGCAGCCGAATTTTATCGAGTTACGACAGGGGCAGAAAAAGAAAGTATGATAGGGGAAGAACGAGATAGTATTAGTAATGGTGGATTTCGTATTTGGTTATTTATTTGGATGTTTATTTTGTTGTTCACTTTTATTGTTTTCCTATGGTAACTCTGCATTTTATTCTATTTTTTTTTGTTTTTTTTTACCATGCCAATTTCATTATTTTTGGGGTCGCTGATAATGAAAATTAGGTCAAAATGAAAATATAAAATGACATTTTTTGGTTTTTTCTTCATGGGTGTTGTTGTCGTGGTATTTGAGGTCGCTGATAATGAAAATGAGGTCAAAATGAAAATCCAAGATGGCGCCGATGAAAAATTTCAGTTTTTTCTTCATGGGTGTCATTTTCGTGGTTTTTGGGGTCGCTGATAATAAAAAAGAGGTCAAAATGAAAATCCAAGATGGCGCCGACGATAAATTTCGGTTTTTTCTTCATGGGTGTCGTTTTCGAGGTTTTTGGGGTCGCTGATAATGAAAATGAGGTCAAAATGAAAATCCAAGATGGCGCCGATGAAAAATTTCAGTTTTTTCTTCATGGGTGTCGTTTTCGTGGTTTTTGGGGTCGCTGATGATAAAAAAGAGGTCAAAATGAAAATCCAAGATGGCGCCGACGACAAATTTCGGTTTTTTCTTCATGGGTGTCGTTTTCGAGGTTTTTGGGGTCGCTGATAATGAAAAAGAGGTCAAAATGAAAATCCAAGATGGCGCCGACGATAAATTTCGGTTTTTTCTTCATGGGTGTCGTTTTCGAGGTTTTTGGGGTCGCTAATAATGAAAATGAGGTCGAAATGAAAATCCAAGATGGCGCCGATGAAAAATTTCAGTTTTTTCTTCACGGGTGTCGTTTTCGTGGTTTTTGAGGTCGCTGATAATGAAAATGAGGTCAAAACAAACATCAAAAAGTCAAGTAAAAAACAATCATTCTATTTTTTTTTCTCGGCTTACCCTGACTCTTTTTTCACCCTTCGCCACTGTTATTTACCCATATTAATTTTAGGACTTGTTTCTACTAAGATTCTTATATGTGTGTACCAAATTGTAGACATTTTAAACAAGGTCGAAACAAAGGACTTTTTTCCGCCGGGAGCCTATTATGTTGAAAATGGTGTAGGCAACATACTTGTAGTGAGCTGAAAGAAAAACGTTATCCTGAAAAATAGCCGACTATTAGCGCGAGCTCGACTTAGCCACAAATTTGAATCCCTCTACTGAATTTCACGTAAAAACAATAACTCTCTCCGACTCTGACCCTATCCTTAAATGTGACAAAATAATCCCTATTGACATGCTAAATATACTAAGTGACTTGACGCAAGAACAAAAACAGTATCTACTTGATTTAGTTGATGAGTTTAGAGACTGTTTTGCACTATATATTTGAATGAATTAGGAAGTACACATATATCGGAAATGCACATTCACTACATGATAATACACCAGTTTCCTATAAACCATACCGGCTTCCGCATAGCAAAAGATTGGTTGTGCGTGATTTGATTAAAGAACTTCTAGATAACGAAATAATTCAAGAAGCCAATTCATCGTATGCAAGTACCATAGTCTTAGTTAAAAGAAAAATGGTGAGTACCGCTTGTGCATTGACTATCGGGCCTTGAATAGGAAGACCGTAAAGGACTCATATCCAATGCCAGTTATTGATGACCAATTAGATCTCCTCAGCGGGAAATCTTATTTTACTAGTTTGGATCTAAAACCTGGGTATTAGGTACCAAATTTCGATGGCTGAGGAGTCTAAGCATCTAACTGCATTTATAACGCCGGGTGGGCATTACGAGTATACTCGTATGCCCTTTGGCTTAGTCAATGCCCCCGCTATATTTCAGCATATGATTAATAAAGCTTCGGGAAAAGATAGATTTAGTCTGGCACTCCCTTATATGGACGACCTGTTGTCACCAGCAGCTTCCACTGACGAAGGTCTTCAGAACCTTCGACGAATTATGTCTTCATTACGGAATGCTGGATTGACACTAAGCGGTTAGTGTAGTGTGCTGTCCTAGTGTGAACCGGCCCTAATTAACATTTATGAAGATCAAGTGAGGGTAGTTGAATAAACACCTTCACTTTGCTGTGGCGGTACCTCCACACTTCAGTCTCCCCGCGACCACGGCTGGTGCAATCCGGTCGAAACGTCGGGCTTAAATAAAAGGTAAATTTGCGATAAATACCCGTTTTTATATGTTTTATGACACTAAACATATCCAAATGTAATTTCTTTGAAATAAAACTAGATTACCTAGGTAATGAAATGTCAGATGAAGGGTTGCGACCTGTAACGAAGAAGACAGAAGCAGTAGGTTTATTCCCAACTCTTAAGACTGTACATCAAGTCAGGCGATTGGTAGGGATGGCAAGCTTCTTTCGTCGATTCATACTAGGCTTCGCAAGCATCGCAAAACCGCTTACAAGGCTTACAAAGTCTAATGTACCTTGGGTTTGGGGTAATGAGGAAGAGACAGCTTTCCAAACAATAAAATCTAAGTTGGTCGAGAGACCTATCTTAGCGCTATATAACCCAGCGTATTTAACAGAGGTTCACTAGTTAGCAAGTTAGGAATTGACGGTATACTGCTGCAAAAGGTCGATGAAAAGTCGCCATTAAAACCGGTAGCCTACTACAGTAAACAGACGACTAAAGAGGAAGAACATTAATACTTTAATACACTCATACGAGTTAGAAACACTCGCCGTCGCTCAGTCATTAAAGAAATTCCGCACTTATCTTTTCGGTATGACGTTTAAAGTATATACAGATTGTAACGCAATAAGAACTACCCTAACTAGAAGAGATTTAATTCCAAGAATTGCCTGGTGGTGGTTTTTATTGCAAGAATACAATTTTAGTATTGAATATAGACCTGGGGAGAATATGCGTCATGTTGACGCACTAAGCCGTAATCCGGTTCAATGCTCCGATCTTGGTGATTTAGATGACATGCGCACTTACGAGATAATGGACATTACAACTTCTGATTAGTTACAATCAGTGCAAATGTCAGACCCTAAACTTAAACTAGTAAAATCAATATTGCAAACTAAAAGTAAAGAAATTAAGGACATAATAAATAACTACAAAATAAAAGAGAATAAGGTATATATGAAGGTAGGTGACAGTTTAAAAATGGGTTGTACCTAGCAGTGCTCGGTGGCGTGTATGTCAGCTGAATCACGATGAAGCAGGACACTTCGCCGCAGATAAAAAACTAAATAAAATCAAGCAAGGTTTCCCAAAGATGAACCGATATGTACGTAAGTACGTATCAGCTTGCCTAAACTGCGTATATAATAAGGCTTCCACCTCCAAAAGTAGCGGCTTTCTCCATCCTATTCCAAAAGGGAACATTCCATTTCATACGTTACATATGGACCATCTTGGTCCATTTGTTACATATTAGGTATCATTGATGGTTTTAGTAAATTTGTCTTTATTAAGGCCGTTAAGAATTTGAAAAGAAAAACTACCATCAAAATCCTTACTGATATTTTTAATATGATGAATGCCCGAAAGTTATAATATCCGATAGGGGGACTAGTTTCACATCATCAACCTTTGAGGCAATGTTAAGTCTATCGGCGTGAAACATGTTTTGAATGCAGTTGCCACTCCCCGCGCTAACGGCCATATAGGGCGGTATAACCGAATGATACTTGAGTCAATTGCTGCAACCAATCATGACTGCGATGATCGATGCTGGGATGAACATTTAAGTAAAATACAATGGAGTCTGAATAATACACGAAATAAAAGCACGGTAACATCTCCTTCAGAGATTGTTTTTAGTCATAGCGAGGGTTCTGTCTTAAATGCCATACTGAATGACCTTGAAAATCCTCAATTGACGTCACCTACAGAATCGAATAAGACGGATCTAGATATCTATGTGGAATGTACGAACATATCCGAGGTAGACTCTTGCGTAGCGGACTTGGATTCTGCGAGAGAATCAGCTCGGAGAATAGCCGAACAAAATATAAAGAAAAACCAAACGGCTATGAAAGCTTATTACGATAGCAAGAAATCGCCAACTAAATTCTTCGCGCTCGGAGATCTTGTTATGATTCCAAACTATCACGTCCCGGCAAGTGGTAAAAGCAAAAAGTTATTACCCAAATATAGAGGACCTTACTAAATAAGCGCTGTTCTTAATAATGATAGGTACGAGGTCTCTACTATTAAGGGCCATGCAAAACGAACATACAAAAGTGTATACCCTGCCGATGCTCTAAAGAAGTGGCTTACTATTACTGCGTCTGATGGTGATGACGACAATAATAGTGACTCCAGTAGCAACACCAATGAGTGTTCAGAAACTTAATATTTATACATTTATATAGCCACATAATAATATCTTGTATTATATTATTTAGTATATACGAGTACCACGTTAAAGTCCCTATCCTGACAAAATGTTTCAGGTCTGCAACTAAGCCATTATACCTATTGGCTAAAAGTTCATGTCTGATACATTGTGGGAAAAATATGTTTAAGTGACATTTCCTTTTCTATCTAAAAGTGAAACATGCTACTTACCTGTGGTGCTCACTTCAACCTATTTAGAGATGTAATAAAAGTGAAATATGCTACTTATCTGTGGTGCTCACTTCAAATATTTAGAGATGTAATAAAAGTGAAACATGCTACTTACCTGTGGTGCTCACTTAAACCTATTTGGAGATGTAATAAGTGAAACATGCTACTTATCTGTGGTGCTCACTTAAACATATTTGGAGATGTAATAAGTGAAACATGCTACTTTTCTGTGGTGCTCACTTCAACATATTTAGAGATGTAATAAAAGTGAAACATGCTACTTACCTGTGGTGCTCACTTAAACATATTTAGAGATGTAATAAGTGAAACATGCTACTTTTCTGTGGTGCTCACTTCAACATATTTAGAGATGTAATAAAAGTGAAACATGCTACTTACCTGTGGTGCTCACTTCAACCTATTTAGAGATGTAATAAAAGTGAAACATGCTACTTACCTGTGGTGCTCACTTCAACCTATTTAGAGATGTAATAAAAGTGAAATATGCTACTTATCTGTGGTGCTCACTTCAAATATTTAGAGATGTAATAAAAGTGAAACATGCTACTTACCTGTGGTGCTCACTTCAACCTATTTGGAGATGTAATAAGTGAAACATGCTACTTATCTGTGGTGCTCACTTAAACATATTTAGAGATGTAATAAAAGTGAAACATGCTACTTACCTGTGGTGCTCACTTCAACCTATTTAGAGATGTAATAAAAGTGAAACATGCTACTTACCTGTGGTGCTCACTTCAACCTATTTAGAGATGTAATAAAAGTGAAATATGCTACTTATCTGTGGTGCTCACTTCAACCTATTTAGAGATGAAATAAAAGTGAAACATGCTACTTACCTGTGGTGCTCACTTCAACCTATTTAGAGATGTAATAAGTGAAACATACTACTTACCTGTGGTGCTCACTTCAACCTATTTATAGATGTAATAAAAGTGAAACATGCTACTTACCTGTGGTGCACACTTCAACCTATTTATGGAACATATTCAAAGTGAAACATGCCACGTTATTCTGGTGATCACTTTAAATTAAAGAGCCAATACATTGTACTCGTTCAGTGCTCACAATCCTTAGGTAATAATCAACATTTTGCCCACAGGCATCCCAACTCAATCGGACATGGAACTTATATCTGCTAAGAAAGCAATCAAATAATATTCAGGATTGATTCTTGATTTTATCTTTATTATTAATATCGTGATTTTGTTTATAATTTTATTTTGGTTTGCCCTTTTCTTGTGTTTCATGATCATAATTTACCATTGTTTTGTATAGAGTCATACAGATCACCCGAATGGCCGAGTCGGAATAGGGTCATTCCGTTTAAAGGACGGCCGACTGTTAGCGTTAAGAGAATTTATTAAGAGAGAGAGCATTAATTTTTGATCACTTGAATATTAATTTTAAATATGAGAAATAAAAATTGGTAAAGAACAGATTTTGATGTGGCAACCCGGGACGGCCATTCGGCAGTCTATGGTAAAATAAATACTTGGTCGGGGGTATCAAAAGATTATTATTGTAAAAGGAGTTTTTCTCGGAGATACTGATTAAAAACCTACTTAATACAGTGATCTGATTTATTATTCTAATAGTAGATAGGTTAAAAATACACGGATACACTGTATTTTGATTTTTGCGTAATTCCAAAAATCAGAATATTTCAGTTTCATTTTTATTTTAACCTTCATCTATTATACGAACGATTTATCTTTCACGCAGAAGTCTATAAAGATTCAAGTACAAGTACAATAATTTTAAAAGAGCTCCGCGAGTCCCTAATAATAATTAACTTATTTCGCAATATTTTACACTCCCTATTCTTTTAGCATTCTTTCTCAATTTCTGCCTACTTATCTTTAACAATTAAGTGCGGAATATTTAATGTCAAAGTAACCAAGGAAATGTTGTTTTTACACCGAAATATGTTTCTTTGCTGAGATTCGTTTTGCTCCAAATTTCAAAGTACCAAAGACTTAAACCCCAACCAAAAATAACGAAGTTGAGGTTGTTTTTTTTAATCCTTATTTTTTTTTTATTACATTTAGAAACTTGTGCGAAATTACATGCGTGCAATATCTTCAGTGAATGAATAAATTTAATATTTTAATTTATTACAAAATCATGCACCTCATGATAGTTACCCAATTTGAAAGGACAACAATATCTAATGAAAAACAACATTGCCAAACTATACCCAAACCATCAATTATTCAGTCAAACCTATTCCCAAAATAAACACAACTAATTTTGGAACTAAAACTAAACTCGAAACTAACTAAAGTTATCAAAGTTAGCATGTAGTATCAGATGTAGACCTAGGACCTAGAACTACTTAAGATTTTGATGTAGATAGCTCAGATTGGTTTCGCTTGGGTCTCGAGTAAATCATCTTTAACCCTGTATGAGCTAATGGTGAGGTATTTAGATAGGCACACTCGATATGCTCGGGTCCCAAGACCAAAAACTAATCTTGTGTGCTAAGCAAGTTTTCGAAACTTCAAAGTTTGCCTTCAGAAGGAATATTATGCAAAAAAACAACTTCAAAATAAAATAATGTGCATTATAGGTATTTGTCTTTATACAATGTCCTAAGCTGATATCGGTTTATAAAACAAAAATTGATTTTTAATCCACCATTTCGAAATATTTTTGAAGACTAAACGACTACATCGATTGATTTGATCGATTCACAAAAAAAAAACTTATCATGATAGCATATCAGCCCACACTGGAAACACGTAGAAGATTATAAGCAATCCCCTCTCAAAGAGAATATGCCTTTGAACCGCAGCAGTAAGAAAACTCTGGGGTGTTTAGATATCCTACAACACCATTATAGTTTAAAAACATAGGTACTTAAAACAAACGTTTTATATAAAAACTATGTAGTAATTCGTCCGCGAAAATTGTAATACCTCGGCTAATTTGCGTGAAATCAATGTAATTTATAACTTGTATGTTACTTGGTAAAAATGTAGCTTTCTAATGGTGAAAGAATTTTTAAAATCGGTTGAGGAATTCTTAAATTAAATCGTTACAAACAATAAAAAATCAAATCTTTCCTGTTTATAATACTCGTATTAGTTTACATTTTAGTCGATTTTCTTGTCAAAATAATAAGTTATTTTTTATTTCCTCGCATTAATCGACAAAACAATGCTGAAGTTAACAATAAATACAACTTAGCGCCAAAATAAGTCATCGACAGTCGTCAAAAAAGTTCAAGTCACGTTTGGCAATAACCGAAGGCCTAACTTCACATAATTAGTTCAACTTGACTCTTACTTGAGTCGTATAAGCAGCTGTCACGATATGCACACGCTATATTTTTAACTTGAACATAAGAAAACTATTAAAACTTAACAATTTTGAACGTTACTTTTGTTAAAGTTCTTAATAGTTATTGAAAATCTTTTTGACATCTGATGGAGTGCACGTTTCATGATCAACAGTAAAAAAAGGATATAATAGGTATATTTAAAATTGGTATAATATTTCAGTTTTTTTCAAAAATTAAAATGTGAGGTGATGGTAATATATATAAAGTTGATATCAATGTTTTCATCTGAGTTACTATTAACACAAATTCTGGGTTAAACTCGCCGTTGTAAATAAGCTTTATATTTTCATTTTGTGTATATTTTTCTTTATTATTTTTGTGTGCAATAAAGACTAAAAAATAAGACTATTTTGTTATTACAGATTATACAATTTGTATGTCGAATTCCTTGTTATAACAATTTGATAAAACATAGAATTAATTAATAAAGCATAGACTCAAACAGATATTTCTAAAAGACAAACACTATAATAATATATAGGTAAAAAGTTTACAACAAAAAAATACGACTATTCTATTTCTAATAAAATAAAAAGTCCAAAACTCTTTATTCCTCTGTGTCTATTAACTGTATTATATGTGAGCGAACAAATTATTAACTTAACTACTAAGATGACATAACTTCTGGAGAATCAGCTGACCTAATTTACATTGTTTATTAATAAACTCTTTTTGGAATAAAACTCACCACACAAGTAAAAAAAATAGTGCAATATAGAACAATACAAAACTCTCCTTAATATACGCTTTTTAAGTCAATTCGTTTTAAATAAAACTCGACACATTTTTCTGTCTCAGTTTAAGAAAATACAACAGTTACCGAATATCTTTCCTGAATATTGTCGCGTAAAAACATATTAAAAACGACGATCCTGTTCGACACATTGTTTTTAATTGAAACAAGGCTTTCCAGAATTCGAACCGTTCCCATTGAGTTCTCACCATTCGTTTGAAATATGAATATCCTTCGAACAGGAAGTTTTTCAACCGTATTTCCCATCTGTTTACAAAAGATACATCGAAATCTTTTAATCGAAACCAAATCACTGAAAAGATAACAAAACAACCGCCATCCTAAAGAAAATTTTCCGCTTTTAAAGAACGAAATCTGTAAAGGCCCTTTAACTAATTATACAAAATTTTCCTCATTCACTCAGATTTTCTCTCATTTCTAATTTCGTATTAAAATCTCACTTACCTATTCAAATCCTTTAATTGCTAAACATGGCACGTTAAAACACATTTATTTTAATCTAATTATTTACACTAAAAGTAAAATTTACGAACACTCTAAAAATTATACACGATACGATACGTAAGACGTATTTTGTGGGAAGGTCGCGCGCGGCCGTTCCCTTCGGCAGTCAGCTATCGACTGTCACAACTGGTCAACACAACGTGGAACACTGAGCTGCAGTGAGGACTGCGCATGCGTGGTGCAACTAACTCTTTTCTCAGAGCATCTTACTGTTCACAAGATATTCGTGCGTGTAATTCAGGGAATTTTCAGCTTTGTTTGATCGAGTTAGAGGTGTTTGGTGACGCATGTGTAAAGTATGCAGGTATGCAAACGGCGTGAACCGTTTAAAGAAAGTTTAGAACCACATGTCGGTCCAAACGAACTCGCTCGGAGTGAAGTTGTTGTTCGTTTTAATGAATGAAATCTGTGCGGAGAGAATGATGTCTTACGGGTCGTGTTTGAGTTTGTATTTTGCGCGAAAACTTTTTGTGTTATGAGACAGACGATTCGTTGGCTTTGAAGAGTTGCTTCTGGAATGTTAAATCTAATAGAGACTTGTGAAGTGTATTTAGTGAGATTATTTTTTTCAAGTTGTAAAGGGATGTGCTTCTGTTTTTTTTCGGTTTACTGACGATATACGATTTGATACTTTTGGTTTAAAGATGTTTTTTTAATATATCTTCTAAGTGTGAGGAATGATATGAAAGAGAAAGAAGTAAATGGTGCCGTGACGTCTGACAGGGGAGAATAGAAGTAGAAAACGTGTTGCGCCAAACCCAAATACTTAGACCGGGACAAAGTCAGGAAGAAGATTTATATGTCTGAGTAAGAGGAAGTAAACGAAGATTTGATTGTTGGTTGCGTACGATCAATTGATTACTTATTTAAAATAACTTGTTAAATCCTAATTTAATGTGATTTGATTTATCACATTTTAATATTGTGTGAAATCTAACTAATTTCTTTAAAAGTCATTGCATAGTATCATGTCAAATCAGAGCAGAGGATAAAATATCCAGAATAAAGTCGCGCGCCATCTTTACTGTCTTGATTTGCTTGACATATGGTGACAGAGCAAGGATTGCTTGGAGAACGGTGGTGGATCGAGGATCAAGGTGGATTAGTGGTGATGAAGTTAGATTGATGTCGCGAACCTGCTGCTCGAATATAATTGCTAAGCAAACTAGTTATTGTGAAATATTGCCATTAAATTGTGTGAAGCAGTGAATACTTTGTTTTGTGCTCCCATTTCACACAACTGACGCCCACTAGATTCCGTGAACACTGATGATGTCGAGGAGGATGCTGCTTCTCCGACATATATATCTTGATGAAAAAAGGTGATTTTAAAGAAGGAAAAGGCAATAAATCAATTTTTCAACGAAATTAGACCAACGTTTCTAACTTAGCAGCTCATTTGACCTCGCTAGTGACACATAATAAAATTCACCACACTGCACGCATCACAATGAATAATAAATTCGCCATAGCTCTTTCAAATATTTAATTACATTACGCATTCCTCTTTCACCCCGCACAAAAGACGATAATACACTTAACTGCTTTTATAAACATGGTACCCTGGTACACTCTGTCAAATTTAACGCTCTAGGGGTTGAAAACAGACCCCCTAAATTCAAAATCGCGGAATGTCACAGAGGTTAAGTGCTATAGATTTTGCACCCCTATATCACACCCCTAATGCAAGTCATGATCTATGGGGTTGCATTGCGACCTCCCCTACTTCTCGGCACCTCATTAGCTGAGCGTGAAGGGTCGCGGTATGAATTTTTCGTGTATTGAATTAAATATGAATTGTTTTTTTTAATCATGAATGAATATTATAGAATAATATTTCGAGAAGATAGTAAACTACCCGGCCTGATTGCTTTTTTTAATTCTTTACTAGGGATTTTAAAATGTTTTTTTAATGAAATTGCTGAAGTTTTTTTATTATGGTATGGACACCAGTCTCTCAAAAAGGAACATATATTATGATTTCGTTACGAAGTCATTGTTACAATTGTATTTAAGAAAACTATGTGAACCTTTGTGAAAACAAAAAATAAAGAAATTGTATTGTATATTCCAAAATCCTTTTAATGCTTATTTCTTTTTCTTTATGGTATCGAATTAAGCCTGAAAATAGGTACATAAAAACAGACAACCATCGCAATGTTTCGATAGCAACAAAAAAACTCAATTAAATTCTCCAGTACGAAATACAATAGAACAATTTCATTATTCATCTGTATCAGAAATACAAATATATGTTATACAAATGTAATACATATCTATTGTCTGCCCGAGAGAGGTACAATCCTCCAATAATTTGCTATTCTGAAGCCACTTTTTTCCTCTATTTACTGTATAGGTCATTATTTGTTTCAGTAAGTCTTTGGGGAAATAACGGAAGACTGAGGGTAGATGAGAAAAAAGTGAAAAACAATACGAATGTTTTGTCTGCGCGTCTGTGTGGTTGGTTTTGTACAGTCGAGAGGAAAATAGACGTTGCAGCGGAGTATATAGCAAATGGAAAAGGTGCGAAAAAGACATCTTTGTATTGAATTCCTATTTAATGTTTATTGGGTTTTCTGCCGGAATCTCAGACGAAATAAAAAACCAAGACAGCGCTGCGAACAATAAAGTGAGGCCAGCACAAAACTACGTCTCGCTCTGTGCACACACGCTCACACGCATACATTTACATCAAACTACAATTAAACTAAGCCTCAATAAATGCACACATGTTTACGAAACCGGACTCACTTCTCTGTTCGCAGAGTTCCGTCTTAACTTTTTTATTTGATCTGAGGCCGGGATATGTATTTTAACATGTAAGGCCTCTGCTTTTAAAGTAGTCAGGAGATGGACATCCACCAAGCTGCAGTGTGTGGGTACTTGTGGTGAATTATGGTTGATTATCCTATGCGTATAATTCGTAGCGAACTGATTTCTCTTTTTTTTCCTTTCAGTAACTAAGTTCGTTTTAAATTTTGTCACTAGTTTAGGCGTGACATTTTAATTACCTTTCCTTAGTTTTCTCAAACAAATGTGTAAAATATTTGCATAAGTTCCTCTCCTCTTACCATTCCAGTCCCCTTCGAATTTATGTCCTGAATACACTTATTGACACTCCATTCACTTACTTCTCCATGCCCGTCGTTTTGGAACGGAAGCCCGATCACATCCTGTGCTGTCATTTTTTCTTTATCGATGCAATATCCGGTTTTTTATCTGAAACTATAATTTTGTGGATAGTACTTATAAAGTAGTGATAAGGATGATTTTCTTCCTAAAAGCAGAAAGTATTGAAACTTACGTCTATTTTTTGCTTAAAGGTTGGATTTAAAGAGCTTGCTAAATATTTCCGATACTTTATTTAAATTTCGTCATCGTAAAGTGGTTTTTGTCACTAAAAGACAAATAATAAAAACACTGTTTTAGGCTTTCACGGTTTAAAACTAAACTTATATTGTCACTTACGGGATATCTTCCGTGATTATTTGTTGTTTTGAGCTCCCGATATTTCGACGCTGTTGCAAGCGCCATGATCGCGGGTTGACTGGAGACTGCGGGTGGATGGAAAATAAAATTGTTACGAGCAGACAAATCTGTCTACCCTTTTTCAAATTGTCGAGTACGTGGAATCCAGTTTTGAGTATGCTCAAAAGTAGCAGCCGGCATCATACAAAAAACTCCAAAAAACCTGGTGATACTGTGAGTGCGTTTTGTCGTGACTTAGTGTCGAGTTCCAATAGTGCGCGTAGCAAAAGACAAAGAAAGAGGGTAGACAGATTTGTCTGCTCGTAACAATTTTATTTTCCATCCACCCGCAGTCTCCAGTCAACCCGCGATCATGGCGCTTGCAACAGCGTCGAAATATCGGGAGCTCAAAACAACAAATAATCACGGAAGATATCCCGTAAGTGACAATATAAGTTTAAATAATAAAAAGTCAAACTATCAGACTAAACACGTCATAGGCTAAGCCACACATAATAAATCTCCTCGTATTACATAATGCAAGTTAAGAGAATTTATCACGACGGTACGTATGAAATGTAACGTAAAATATGAAGAGAGGATCGCTATATCTTAACATTAGGAGGAGGGAACGTGTCCCGCGAGACTCAGGGCCCCAACTATTCATATGCGTTTGGTTTTAAATAATACATGCTATATGAATTGGATGTTATGGCGATTTATAAGATGGCATTTGGTTTTTTTTATATGTTAGGCATATATCTGTAAAATAATCTATTGTTGCTTGAGATAAAGAAGATTGGACTATCTGTTGTTAATATATTATTTAGTTAACCTAACATATTGGTTGACGCACAGTGTAAATGTTTGTGCCAAAGGCAGTCTTAAAAAGTACATTTTTCTCGATAAGACCTTTGATTGTATCCCCTTCGATCTTAATTTATATACTGTAGATGCATCACAGGGAGTATTACGTTATATAATCCACTAGCTGTGTCCCGCGGCAACACCCGCCGCTTCTGACTTGTTTTCATTTTGCTCGGCTCCTATTGGTTGTGTCGCGTCGAACACTAAAACATAACTAGATTTCTTTATTGCTATAAATAATAATGTAATTAATAAAAAATAAATGTCGTGCAAAATAGTCGGTTGTTCAGTTTTTCTGACAGTTTTATTCACGCCAAAAAGTACAACCCTAACGTAAATACATTTTATTTTTAGGTTGGTACCCAGAAAACCTGCCTAAAACTTAAGGCCGTACATCTCAACTCCCAAATCATCGCCCGGCACTAAAGTAAAGCGTCGTCGAAAGTGCGACATTAAAATGTAAAAGTCGACGCGACAGTACAAATAAACTGTTGTCGACCCACGACATGGAGACAGGTCCCGTAACAAGATGAGCGAGAAATAAGCAAGGTTTACTCAGCTAGAATCTAGAAATATCTGCTGCATAAATAATTGGAGCTAAGTGTTCTAAATGTAGAAATTTATGACACATGTATTTTAGTTTATGCCATAGCCTAATTGCTTATAGAATATTATGGAAGATCGGTGTGATACATGTGTATTTTGTATTTAGAAATATGCAAGTTACGAGTCGCACGGAACCGGTCACACCGGACACTTGGGGGAGGCCTAAGTCTAGTAGTGGTATTTTGGTTAAAATGATGATAATGATTACGTATGTTTAAGGATTTAAAGTTTTTCTGCAAAAATAAGGTAAATCACTACATATTATAAAACAAAATCCTCCGCCGCAACTGTATGTGTGTGTGCGATAAACTCAAAAACTTCTATTCGTTTGTTTGTAAAGGCTCTGATCAAAGTATTAACAATACTATAAAGTAACCCTCGATAAAATGACCTAGCTCATTAAACACTAACACCGCATCTCACCAACCAAGATCTAATTCTTTAATTATAAAATGCAAATTGAACAAAATCTGAGTCGGCAATCAATGTGTCCCACCGGGCGTTTATGGGGTGGAAACCCGATCGACTGTAAAACGCATTGTGCCAACTGTTCGCGGGATTAGTTCGGGGCGAGACGTGTCTATGACTGAACTTGGCCTTAATTTATGGGTTAGTGGAAGTAGGAGCTTTTTTAAAAGAAGATGGGACTCTTGTGGTTTGAATACGTACGTATCGATTTTAATGGAGGATTATTTGGTGTTGATGTCTTGGGCTGGTGTACTTTCGTCTTTATACACAAGAAGTCTTTAGAAGGGATTTAGAGTAAATGAGCAATACCATTTTGTGTCTTCTGACCTTTGATGGCCCGGTGATAGGTACAACCGCCACCGCATCAAATCATCACTAACTGTCAAATTTTACCATTCAATTTTCAACTTAACTTTCAATATTTTATGGTTTATAATCATTTGGAGAAAGACAGTTTGTGGTAACTTGGTGTGCTGGTAGTCGAAGGTTAGTTGCAGGTCGTGGGTAACACAATACAGGTGCCTTTGTCTGTGTTAATTACTTCATCACCTTTCCTATCGAAACTGTGAAGTAAAACATCAAATGAACACAACATTTTGTGACGTGATACCCACCAATCCGTGTGGTGGTTCAAGACCCATTTCTTCCAACAGATGAGGGTGCTGTCTCCTAGTTACAGTAACATTGTAGGCGGAAAATGTAGTACGACTTTAGTGAAGCACACGTCACACAAAACCGTAAATTAATCATCAACAATCCACACAATTGCTGGCCGACTATATGAAATTTTTTTTGAAGTGAAATCTTCTTTAGGCGCTTTGAGCACTTTTTGGGTGAGCTAAAAATCATGAAACTCGCGTGACCGTCACCGAACGCTTCTTAGCACTCGTAGCCGATCCGCTACGGCTTGTTACTTAGTTTTTACTTCCATTGGAAGTCCCCAAAGACTGCGTCGCACGTTTTTTTTAGCTACAACATTTTTTAAAGAAACCAGGAAAACAAACACCAAGTAAAAGACAACTTACAGCACAAAGTAACTTTTTTGTAGGTCTATTTGCAATAAAATCCCAACAATCTGTTGACAGTAACATTGTAAACAGTTGAATGCAGACGATAAAATCGGTACGTATTAATTCCGCGTCGGTTTAGCGCTGGGGAACAGATGTCGCCTTAATAAAACCAAATCATTGTTCGCTCAGCGCTGTGTCGGGGAGCTACGAAGAAAGTTGCCGATTTGTTGTGATTTTTTTATAAGAATTTGGTACAACCTGTTTAATACAAAAAACGTATATCAGTAGACAGTGAACTTTTGGTGGCTTAAAATATAGCGTGATGGCTGGTCAGTTAATTTCTGTGCTACGGAACTTATTTTTAGATTTTCAGAACAAACAGGGTTTTTATTGTTTGGCAACCGGAATTCAAAGTGAAGTAAAAGCATTTTACTTGATTTTTGACTGCCGTTTGATATAAACTGCCGTTGACGTTCTTTGTAGAAATAAAATACTATTATAAAGTGATTTCCATTTGATTAGGCCCTTACATACAAAGAAAAAAGTGAAGCGCTCTTTAATCTTTATTTTATCCTGATGAAAATTTAACCGACACGCACTTCTTTGTAAACCAATCCTAGTCAATCGTCAAAGATTCGTAGCTCGCTGTAAATTCAGATCTATCATGCGAAGATTTCATCAATTCGCGCAAATCGCCCAGTGATCAATATCGAGAATTATGTTCCTTAACTATCACTTAGACATCAATCAGACGTAACAGGGAAATTGATTCGGTAATTTTGACGAAATGGGTTTGAAATTACCTTTACAATTTAAGGCTTCATTCGTAGGCGTTTTAGGGTTGTGCAACTTCTTTGAGTATTCTATTTCTGGTTTCTATGTTTGGAAACACGAGGCACTAGCAGCCAAAACAACAGGAGCACATGACATGGTACGAGATCTTTTTTTTTCTGAGGAGTTATCATCAAATGACCCCTCCCGCTCTGGGCGGAGCGGAAGAGAGTGTCAGACTTTAACTGACTAAAACCTGTCCATGTTTCTTCTTAGCCCTTTGTGTTCCGGGGCCGCGGTATCTCTTTGGCATGAGGTCTCAGGTACAATATCCAGGTCGTGCAAAGTGTGATTGGTTTTTTCATGAGGAATTTCTCAGTAGCAGCAACAGGGTCTAGCCTATTGCCATCAATAGGCTTGGCCCCTTTTACGTTACGGTACTACATTAAACTTAAACATAATTGACAAAATGTCGGTGTACTATAATTGGGTGTTAGGTAGAGGTGTACCCAATTTTGTTATGTAAGCTTTTCGGAAGCCTATGTCAAAAGAGTTGATTCCTGACTAAATAAAAATGATTCTGTTTAGGTCCATGTTCACCAAAAGATGACGGTCTGATTATCTTAAACAGCTGTTTAAAACACATTTTTGTATGGGAACATGTCACATTGACAGCTGTTTTTAGATAATCAGACTGATATCTTCTCGGTGAACATGGACCTTAGTCTATTATTTTTAGTTTGTTATTTTTTTATTTATTCGACTATTCATTAAATTTTTGTAAAAAGGAGCTATTGTTATTTTCTTTTTTTTATTATTTGTTTTGAAACCTTATTAATTTAATTTAATTTTAAGTTTTTCTACACAATGTTTTTCCTTGAGGTAGATTATCCAAAAATATTGTATGTGTTTTTTTGATTTTTCAAATTAATAAAAATTGTCCAAGATAATACGCGTGGTCAGTGGGGCTTGTGACGTTACTTTCCGGTACAAAAATTACTCAGATACGAGTTTTCGACGCAGTGTATCGTCTTCACTTTTTGTTTACGTGAAAAAAAAATTGTGTTCAATTTTTTTGGTAATCTATCTGACGGACTAATACATTTTTTTTTTACTTCATCTACTCTATTATTTTTGACTTTTCTATAATCGTAATCGTTTTCTCAAAGAATGTCACTTTGTCAAAGCTATGTCTAGGACTCTTGCTTGACAATCAAGGCTCGAAACGTCAGCTTGGCCATTTGTATAACCTTTAATTTTTTGTATCCACTTTACGGAGACTGTCTGACTAATCCTTTTTATTAATTTTATATGCACCTAAAAGCTGCTAAGTCGCTATTTGAGACTTCGTGACGGCAGAACCGCTGACTCAACTTCAATCAGAGAAACAAGAAGATTGGAAGAAAGCGTGGCCATCAGCTAGCAACTCATAAAACATAGGCGCATTGAAGTACACACACATACATACTGTCACACATATATACACACACTAACAACTAATTACACACAGTACAGTAACCACAGAGAAATTCATTAGCGCAGCCAGCCACCCAAGTTTAGTGGTCTGTTTATTAAAATCGATGCGACCACACCGCGACCACCGAATACTCTGCAAAGAGCGTATTGTATTGTTCCCTTGCAACCAGAATATTTTTCATACAACAATATTAATAATAGGCATGACGACTCAAAAAAATATTGTATAATTAGTATTAGAAATTAATGGACACGTATTTTTTGTTTTTGTTTATCAATGAATATTGACAAAGACAAAACGCATCAAAACTCGGAAATGGGGGGCTTGTGACGTCAGAACACGCTAAAAACTATACCAAGGCGTGACGTATTGAGAATTTTAAAAGCGTCGTATCTTCGTCAATTTTGTTATTCGTAAGAAAAGAAAAAATACGGGTCAAATATTTGTTGATAATCTAACTGACGGACTACTTTTTTGTTTTTGTAGTCTACCCTATTCGTATGAGAACCAATGTGACTTTTCCAATTCATCTGTACTTACTTAGTTCATCTTAGACATCACAGACATCGGTGAAGAAAGGACTTCTGTGTAATTCCGTACCAAATATTTGCCTACAAAAATGCATGGTGTGATGGAAAATATCCGTGAGCGGTTATTTGCTCCTTAAATCTATCAAGTCACTGATACATATCTAGTCATTCGATATAATTAGAAAACATCTTTACAAAAAAGTAATTAAAGATAAATCTTTTTCGTCACAACAACAATCGTAAAAAATCAAATCAAAATCAGTTTATTAATCAATAGAAACAAAACATTTGTGTCATATAGGTACATGGAGTCCGGGAAATAAGTCGGTAATAAAAGGCTAATGATTCTCGACCTGAATCTCTATATATAAAAATGAATCCCTATTTCCCTTGGTCACGGCATCACGCGTGAACGGCTGGACCGATTTCGCTAATTCTTTTTTTGTTGTGTTTGTTATTGTCAGGAGAAGGTTCTTATGAAAAAAAAAATATGATATTTAAAAAAAAACTCGAAATTAACCCAGCATGTCCAAAGTCTTCAATTGTTTCACCGCATGCATGTCAATAGCTATTTTAGTCAAACTGTCAGTGGAACAGATAGCCTAATAGATTCAAGGCCGCCTATGACCCACTGATCGAAGGTTCAAACCACGACCCTTTAGATTACTTTTTGTGATTTATTTCGATTTTTTATTCGATCCCCAACCGCTTTTTACTTTTTGTGTTTGTAACCATATACTTTATTGATAACTGTAAGATTTTAAACATTGTTAAATACATACTTTTCATTTATATAGTTTGCTTATCTTCACATTTTGTTGACGTTGAACGAAGTTGCCATTATTTATGGTCGCTGGCTAGAATTTAGAGTCTTGCGATAATTTGATTCTGCGTGTCAGGGAAACTCATCATGCGTATGATGCATACTACTACCTGCTGATATTTTGAAAAACGAAATAGTCTAAATTATAATAGCTTTCGTCACGACATTACAGCACGAGTATTCAAGCAGAAACTCAATGCACTCAAGAACTTCTTTGTAATGTATGTTTTCGGAGACGTGTGATGTACTCTGTGATTATCAGCAGAACGATAACGTTGACAGTCAAGAATCAGGTGGTTGTCGTCGACAACGGCTGGATTGTTAAAAACACAAAGCAACACACAAACACACAAAACACACGCAAAACGCACACGCACACATGAAACACAAACGCACACAGACGCACGAACGTTCAAAGCGCATTACAATGATAAGTAGGTAGGTACTGCAACTCTATCAAGTCCATCAAATAATAAAGAGTTGCCGAAATATTTTGTATAGACCGCATCATCAAAAATTCCAAAGTCGGAAATAGGGAAAACTTGGTCCTGGATACGTGAATATGCGTAAAATTCTTACAGAGAAGCATTTCAACGTTTGCAATCGTTAGGAAATGACGCTCATTGGCACCAAACTGTCAATGATGCTGTTACATAAATTTTTCACAAGCTCATCAAATACGAACATTGTTTTCTCTAAATTTCAAGATATAGATCGAGTACAAAATTAATAGAATAGGAAAACCAAATTTGTCGGTCAGTGAAGAAAAACAACGAAGCGTTTAGGATATCACATAATGGCATGTGCTAGACGTATGCCGCTTTTAAATTAAGATCGTAACGCGAAAATCTTTACGATTTAAAAGCTTGAAGAGAATCAGTTTGAGTAAATTTGAAAACAAAAGTATGTATTTAATATAATCTTATGAAAGTTACAAATGGCGGAATTGGGAAGAGTTGCTTGGTACTCTAAAAGTATTTAGAGGCATTACACTAAGCCATGCAATCTCCACGGAAAACCCGAATAAATAGTTCTATGATTAATTTAGCAGGAGACTTTCGTCGAAGTTAATGACATAATCAAAGTTATTGACATAGGTCTTTGCAAGTTCTCTGTAGACGTTTTGACTGGATGCATTACCTTTACAGAACTTTTTGTCAGTTTACGGAGATCATATTTAGTTGAGCGAACAAGCTATTTTGGCTGCCAAAAACTTAGATGAATATATTAAAATATTTTAAAATTAAAAATGTAATTGCTGGTGAATTGAGGATTTCATCAATCATTTATCTTTGGTATATACCAAACAGTTGATTCCGCTACCAACCAAGATGATACCAGCATAATATTTATATCCATCCGATTTTTTGAACACACCTTCACTAACTTAAAGGTCGGATCGGTGACCATAATGTTGCGAAACATCAACCAACTGCGTCTCTGTAACGGCAAACGGCTAGCGGTGAAAAACTCAACAACGTGATCGAAGCACCATCCTGGAGGGAAAGTACAAAGAAGACGTTTTGATACCACGTATCCCAGTGATTCCGAAAGTCATACCATTTTTGAATTTCTCAACCACTGCAGTTTCCTTTTTAAAATCAAGAGCTTTGTTTGATAGAAACAAAACGATAGAAGAGTATATTAACACTAGCTGACCCGCGCAACTTCATCTGCGAGTGAGGGTTAGTTTTTTTAATAAAAAGTATCCTATGTTACTTCTAATACCTCCAAGAATATGTGTACAAAGTTTCATGATGATCGGTTGAGTAGTTTTCGCGTGAAAACGTAACAAACAAACTTACATTCACATTTATAATATTACTAGCTGACCCGACAGACGTTGTTCTGTCGAAGAGTACTGGACTGCGTGTGGCAGTCCTCCGAACTTATCTTTCTGGTTGTCGCTTTGATTGTGCACATTAGCACGTGATGATAACTTCAGTTTTAAGTTATGGTCATACAACTGAATGTGTAATTTAAACTAAACAAAAAAAAAAATACGGACTTCAGAGTTAGCACTTTAACAATCAAATAATTACCGTTATACTGGTATTTAGCTGCATCCGGTTAGACTGGAAGCCGAAGCAAAGGTGGGGGGAGCAAAGTTGGGAAAAGGCAAGCAGATGATGAAAATGAATTACCGTTATAAAACTACGTACCTACCTAGGTTATATCTAACAACAATAAATTTGCATAATGTTAATATACTCTTCTATCGTTTTGTTTCTATCAAACAAAGCTCTTGATTTTAAAAAGGAAACTGCAGTGGTTGAGAAATTCAAAAATGGTATGACTTTCGGAATCACTGGGATACGTGGTATCAAAACGTCTTCTTTGTACTTTCCCTCCAGGATGGTGCTTCGATCACGTTGTTGAGTTTTTCACCGCTAGCCGTTTGCCGTTACAGAGACGCAGTTGGTTGATGTTTCGCAACATTATGGTCACCGATCCGACCTTTAAGTTAGTGAAGGTGTGTTCAAAAAATCGGATGGATATAAATATTATGCTGGTATCATCTTGGTTGGTAGCGGAATCAACTGTTTGGTATATACCAAAGATAAATGATTGATGAAATCCTCAATTCACCAGCAATTACATTTTTAATTTTAAAATATTTTAATATATTCATCTAAGTTTTTGGCAGCCAAAATAGCTTGTTCGCTCAACTAAATATGATCTCCGTAAACTGACAAAAAGTTCTGTAAAGGTAATGCATCCAGTCAAAACGTCTACAGAGAACTTGCAAAGACCTATGTCAATAACTTTGATTATGTCATTAACTTCGACGAAAGTCTCCTGCTAAATTAATCATAGAACTATTTATTCGGGTTTTCCGTGGAGATTGCATGGCTTAGTGTAATGCCTCTAAATACTTTTAGAGTACCAAGCAAATCTTCCCAATTCCGCCATTTGTAACTTTCATAAGATTATATTAAATACATACTTTTGTTTTCAAATTTACTCAAACTGATTCTCTTCAAGCTTTTAAATCGTAAAGATTTTCGCGTTACGATCTTAATTTAAAAGCGGCATACGTCTAGCACATGCCATTATGTGATATCCTAAACGCTTCGTTGTTTTTCTTCACTGACCGACAAATTTGGTTTTCCTATTCTATTAATTTTGTACTCGATCTATATCTTGAAATTTAGAGAAAACAATGTTCGTATTTGATGAGCTTGTGAAAAATTTATGTAACAGCATCATTGACAGTTTGGTGCCAATGAGCGTCATTTCCTAACGATTGCAAACGTTGAAATGCTTCTCTGTAAGAATTTTACGCATATTCACGTATCCAGGACCAAGTTTTCCCTATTTCCGACTTTGGAATTTTTGATGATGCGGTCTATACAAAATATTTCGGCAACTCTTTATTATTTGATGGACTTGATAGAGTTGCAGTACCTACCTACTTATCATTGTAATGCGCTTTGAACGTTCGTGCGTCTGTGTGCGTTTGTGTTTCATGTGTGCGTGTGCGTTTTGCGTGTGTTTTGTGTGTTTGTGTGTTGCTTTGTGTTTTTAACAATCCAGCCGTTGTCGACGACAACCACCTGATTCTTGACTGTCAACGTTATCGTTCTGCTGATAATCACAGAGTACATCACACGTCTCCGAAAACATACATTACAAAGAAGTTCTTGAGTGCATTGAGTTTCTGCTTGAATACTCGTGCTGTAATGTCGTGACGAAAGCTATTATAATTTAGACTATTTCGTTTTTCAAAATATCAGCAGGTAGTAGTATGCATCATACGCATGATGAGTTTCCCTGACACGCAGAATCAAATTATCGCAAGACTCTAAATTCTAGCCAGCGACCATAAATAATGGCAACTTCGTTCAACGTCAACAAAATGTGAAGATAAGCAAACTATATAAATGAAAAGTATGTATTTAACAATGTTTAAAATCTTACAGTTATCAATAAAGTATATGGTTACAAACACAAAAAGTAAAAAGCGGTTGGGGATCGAATAAAAAATCGAAATAAATCACAAAAAGTAATCTAAAGGGTCGTGGTTTGAACCTTCGATCAGTGGGTCATAGGCGGCCTTGAATCTATTAGGCTATCTGTTCCACTGACAGTTTGACTAAAATAGCTATTGACATGCATGCGGTGAAACAATTGAAGACTTTGGACATGCTGGGTTAATTTCGAGTTTTTTTTTAAATATCATATTTTTTTTTTCATAAGAACCTTCTCCTGACAATAACAAACACAACAAAAAAAGAATTAGCGAAATCGGTCCAGCCGTTCACGCGTGATGCCGTGACCAAGGGAAATAGGGATTCATTTTTATATATAGAGATTATAATATAGGATTTCATCGGGCATTGTAATTTAAATTTATTATTTATGTTTTTTGTGACAAGCTCCTGAATTTTGACTGGAACGCAAAATTACACGTATAATCGGGGAGCCACAATCTGAGCATCGCTTGCATCTTATGGCTCGGAAACAATTTCGAAATATAATGCATGCATTTTGAATGTTACCACTAATACACACATATCAAAAGAACATTCAATATGTTCTCTTTATAAAATATTAAATTAATATACAATTTGTGTGATTACTTACCTATTTGTAAATTAATCTGTATTCATACGCCATAAATGCCTTTTTGTCATAGCAACGTAAATTAATTGAAAACGGAACAGCATATCAATAAACGCAATATCCAAATTAAATTTTAATAATTTTGCATCCTATCACGGATGGAATTTGAAACCAAAATCAGAATATTTTATATCGACTATGCACACACTCTACAATGTGTTTAAAAATAAATCACGATCATCATTATTTCAGCCGAAAGACGTCCACTGCTGGACATAGGCCTCCTCCAAGTCCCCAAATTGACCGGTCCCGTGCGCATTCAACGGATCCCCGCAACGTTCACCAGGTTATCGGTCCACCTACTAGGAGGCCTTCCAACGCAACATCTTCCGGTTCGCGGTTGCCACTTCTGAACTTTTCGGTCCCATCCGTTCTGCGAGCAATGTACCCTGCCCATTGCCACTTCAGTTTGGCTTCGGGCTACGTCGGTAACCTTGGTTCAAATAAACTGTCCTTTCTCCGTTCGTGGTAAAAATAAATACCTATGAGTAATAAGAGAAATTCCCATCACATTATTCTCCAAGCCCGAGCAGAACACTACGCCTACATAATAGCCAATCCAATTTATATTCGCCAACTCACCTCCCAGCCTTGAAAGGAAATATATATCTAAAACTGCTTAAAAGACATAAATGCCTTTGCTTACATTACTCCAATAGCCAAACAAAATCAGTAATCAAGGGCCCTTGTATTATCAGCACAGCACAGACGATAATAATTTCGTTTAATAGCGTTTGTAATGTGCTAAACGTTCTTATTGGGTCGGGGTTGTAATTTTGAAGCTAGCGGACAAAACCGCTTGCTCAGAGTGTGTCTAATGCATATGATTATGAGGTGATTTTGTGTGGGGTGTAAAGGTGTTTTAGGGGGAGTTTAGTGTGTTCATTTTGTTAAAGTTTTAGAGCAGCTAAGCTTAGCATAATCAGCCTATAATGTCCCCACTGCTGGGACACAGGCATCCTCTCTATGAGTATGATTGTAGATGTCACATGTCTCCGCTTTTTTGGTTTTAGGACATGCCGGTTTCCTCACGATGTTTTCCTTTACCGTTTTGAGAACAGTGTTAATGAAATAAACCGGGTTGCCACCACCAGGCCACCGATGCTCTGTTTAGTTAAGCTTTGTTGATACTAATGCTTTTGTAAATTCCTATCCTGGATCGAGTGATGAACCCGCTATTGATCTTGTGCCTGATCTCTCTCCCATCCTAAAAGATTGTAGCTTCTTATGTACGTCGTATTGGGCCCGCATCGTGGATGAGGGGCCCACTTATTGTCATAGAAGGGAGGCTAAACCTATGAAATACTTATCAATTGTCACGACCAACGTAATGAAACTAGGATAACTTAAACAAGTTTACCAAAATCCAATTTTAAACTAAAATCATATCTTTGATTCGATTACACTTCAAAGATTTGCGTAGGATTGTGTCGCAAATATGGATTTTCAATACTCATCTTTTAGTCACACCTGTGACAAATATCAGAACTATTGGACACAACTCACACAACACTCTTTAAAAGTCTGCAGGAAACTGTAAATATTTGTCTAGTGAAGTACAGGTCATGTTTGTCGGTGCATGCATACTATGTATGTGCTGTGATATAATTGCCATTTTTAACACAAGTTTAAAAGAGAAGGTGCATGAATTGTTGTTGTTTCGTTCGAGTGTGCAAGGTAAAGGACCTTCAAAAGTCATCATGGGTCTACAGTCTAACTGATGAAGCTAAATATATATATCATTAATTTATTTCATTTTTTTTAACATTGGACAACGAGTGTGGAACCCCTACACAGGATATGCCACACCTTCGCTCCTGTGCCCGTCGTGCACAACTAATAGGCTTGTTTCCACCATCAATAAATTGCAAATCTATTTGGTCCGTCAGTTAGAGTAGTTAGTTAGAAAATAATGGATACGTTTTTTTTGTTTTTGTAAATCAATGAATATTGACAAAGATAAAACGCATCAAAACTCGGGAGTGGGGGCTCGTGACGTCAGTACTCACTAAGAATCATACCGAACAGTGACGTATTGGGAATTTTAAAAGCGTCGTATCTTCGTCAATTTTGTTTTATGTGACAAAAGAAAAAACACGGGTCAAATATTTTTTGATAATCTAAGTGACGGACTAATTAGATTTTTTCAGTTAACAAGCCTATTGCACCCCGGACTTGAATGAAGCCAACGTCAGTGTTGTCCAAGTTGCTACGTTTTGGTCAAGCAAAGTCTTAGTCATCTATTTGAAAAGAAGAAGATGGAACAAGTGCCTATCTGATCTCCACAACCTAGTTACTATGGTAATACGCTACCTGCTGAAACCAACAGACTAACGTTTTATTAGCCAGCCATTGAGCAAGGTACCAAGGGACTCATTGACAATGACTCCCTTGTTTGAGAAAGAAGCCAAGCTCCAAAACCTCATATATAGCCGTATTGTCAGCCTATCGGGTCGTAAGTCGCATCGTTTGACAGCCACAAAGGTGGGGTGAGGGGTTCAAAGTCAGACTGATGTATTTCTCTACGATCAGTGAATATTGCAAAACTTTCACATTATGACGTTTATTAATCGTCACATGAACGTTACCGCCGTTTATAAAATAAGCACCGAATATATCCACATAGTGCCTAGCTCAGACGCGTGCCAACATTGTCATTTGTCACCGCGGCCATATATCATGGGGATGATACGAAAATATCGACTGTCACGCAACGTCACTCTGTTCTCAAATAAGGTTTTTTGAAGCGGATGACGCTTCGTAGGACACATCGTACAGTTATTTTATCTCTGGTAGCAAACTATTTGCAACCTTAATACAAATGAGTTTATATTGCAGTCACCATTTAAAAACATGTTTAATCTAGGAACAGCATCCCACCGATGTCATTTACTAGATTGATATTAAACCCGTTAAGAGCCCACGTTGATAGTTTTAATACATTTACTTACGCGTTTTCCAACGCACGCATAATGCAATGTTTTAATCACGCAAGTGGTAACATGTGCCAGCAAACATTCACACTTTGTTTTAAATTATAAAATGTTAGCACATTTTTGATGTACGTACCTATTTATGTGGAGTTGTAAATAAATATACGTAGTTAGGTTTTATTTATTTATTTATTTAAACTTCATGTACAAGAGTGGTACATAGGTGGACTTAATGCCACAAGGCATTCTCTACCAGTCAACCATTGGGTCAAATAGGACAGTATTGTGTGTCATAGAGTACAATAAAAATACAATTTTTTAAGCATAAAATGAAAACCCTTATATGGGTACATTAATACATATATATGCATATAAAATAAACATACAGATTTTATAACAGGATGCTTGGTTGACGATTTCATGAACGGTCCATTTAAACCCTGTATAAGTCTTTTGGATTTTTCATATAAATTTAGAGAGAGAGTGAAAACATAGGCTAGACTAGATTGCCATTAATTATTTATTTCATTTTCATAATCCAGACCCAGATAAAATATTCTCTTTAAAACCATAGCCTGTACTATATACGTAATAATATAGGTAGCTTTATTTACCTAAATTCTGGTTAAGTATCTCTTTGAGCCAGTTTTACAAAGTCAAAGTCAGCACATTTATTTTCATTAGACCATTTACAGCGTATAACTTACCTACTTTTGAAATGTCAAGAAGTCGGCTAGTTAGCCAGAAAGTTTCTGCAAAGATATAAAATTACTACTCCAAGGTCTCTTGTTGTTCATAGAAAGAAAATCTCTTATTAAAGCTGAAAATTATCTTAAAAATATACCTACTTAGAATAACAAAGGGTGTTAAAAACCTCTTAGCGAAGTCGAAAGGCACTGGTTCTTTCCGTCATTGCGATGATTTTTTTGTCCTACATCATACCTGGGAAACTTATAGTTATGGAGATATTGAGGGTCAAAGTTCCAACTTTTTTTAAAATACAAGTTTAGTTTTAATGTAAGATTTTTACTTTAAACACCGCCACGACCACCGTACTATTCTATCCAATTATTAGCACAATGTTTTGAGTGCGTTACATTAAGATCTACAACAAAACATGATATTTCACCCCAAAAAAAAAGTCGTTTCCCTGTTTTTTTATTTACCTTTTTTGATGTACAGAATGCTTGGGTTGGCTTTAGTTACATGACCGCCGCGGAGAGGGCTAAAAGGGGTTGAAGTTGGTAGGGAATGGGTCCCCTGTTATGATTAGACAACTCTTATACAAGATTATGCATATTTTCCCTGAAATTAGTGTAAAATGTTTGTAACCTCAAATCAGTTCTATGGCGAAAACAGAACGTTAAAATAGACGACTGACAGACAAATCTGCGTAAAATCTGTTCCAAATGTGTGTCTATGGTGCAGAATGACGTGAAAAGTCTGCAAAACAAAACATAAAAAAACAAATGTTTGTTATTGTGTCACTATCATTGTATAATAGGCAAAGTTACTAGAAGCTGAGAATGCTACTAGAATTTGGATGCAAGAGCGAGCGAAGCGAGCTCGGGACTTGGGGCACCCCGACGCGGTTGATTTAGGTTAGTTTTTTTTAAACCACTCAGAAGTAGGAGCCCCGCCGCTCCACCCTCGACTGTGCCACAATGAGTGGTATAGGATATATATCTTAACCCTAATACGCCATTTAAGCGACTTTTAAGTGTTTTGAGGTTAGGTTACATTAATCAATTTTTCTCAGGAATGGTGCATTTTCTTTTCATGGGAGTGGTACCAGGGGGCAAGGGGTACCCTCCCCCCCTCCCCCACCCCCTCCCCGCCCCTTCTGAAGCGGTCACTTCACTAAATTTTTACCGAATGCTTGGTTAACGGCTGACTCTGTGATGAGTCTGCTTACAATCTGTATACAAAGACATCATGTCCATGATCTCTTGACTATGTTACATTATGAGTATTTGTCCACTCCGCATCTTAGCCTGCTTCTAGATTTTAAAGTAAGTAAATATTTTTACATCACAGTCTATCTCCACAGAATTTAACATTGTAATCCCATTCATTCATAGTCCTAGGTCCGATTCCCAGGTTGGGCAAAGTGTTATTGGGTTTTTATCAGGAATTTCTCAGTAGCTACCACGGAATCAGGATTCATGCTCGGTTGATGGCAATAGGCTTGTGTCCTGAAAAAATCAAATTAGTCTATCAGTTAGATTTTCAAAAGATATTTGACACGTATTTTTTATTTTTTTTAATTGACGAAGATACGACGCTTTTAAAATTCTCAAAAAGTTACGCCGTGCTAAAATTTTAAGTCCGTTGTGACGTCTCGAGCCCCCACTCCCGAGTTTTGATGCGTTCTAACTTTGTCAATATTCATTGATTTACAAAAACAAAAAATACGTGTCCATTATTTTCCAATACTCTTACTGACGGACTAAATAGATGTGCAAATTATGGATGGTGGAAACTAGCCTATTAGCTTGCCCTCTATTAAACAGCCCGGCTTAAACATTACTGGTGAAATGTGACTGACCATTAGCCCCACCTCTACCTAACCTTTTGGCCCTTTGGCGTAATGTTATGTTAGCTCTATTAATTACTTAAAAACATCTGTCACAGAAAAGTAAATATCATTTTTCTTAACACTACCTTCCACTTAATGTAACCCTCCCTCTCCCGAAGCGTGGGTGGATAAAAAAGCACCCACCAAGCCAAAAAACAAACACTTAAAACAATTGAAAGCACGCAAACTGTCCCAACCGTACTTTAACATTAAAAGTGTTCGCTAACCCGTCAGTGAACACGGACAAATTAACCGGAGTACGTGTCTTATCAGTTAACCGGGTACAGCCGTACAGCCGTACAACCGAACCGGTTGTGTTCGCAACAATCGTTAACCGGGAGCGTACAATTCATACGAATTGGCCCGAGGATCCCAGACGCAGCAGTCGAAAGGGGCTTTTATATGTGACGGGCTGCGGGATTTAAGTGGGGTGACTGTAGTGGAAGTTTTGCGATGAAATGTTGTAATGCAGTAGCTAGAGGGATGTAAAATACTAGTTTAGGTTAAGTGGTAATTAAAAATAATACAGTGGGTGATTATAAGGTATCTGGAACGAAATAGTTGTAACAAAACAAATTAATCCCTGTATTGAAATGTTCTACAAACATACATACATATACTCACGCCTTTTCCCGTGGGGGGGGGGGGGGCAGCAACTATAGAATGCAACCAGCTATAGTCCTTAAACATAAGATAGTATGCTTCGTCCACTTTCATACATCTGGCAAGGTTTCATTCAGACACGCACACCGGTTACGAGTACTAAACAAATAAAATATGAGTTAGAATAACAAATCTAATTCATTCGTTTTTATGACAAGTGCCTGACAAACTATCGTAATTATATGTCTAATCGAACTTTGTAAATAAAACTACAAAAACTTTTCGTATTACAAAACAAAAAAACACGAAGAACGAAGAAAAATATGCCTATGATCGTAAAAGTAAACGTACAATCGTGAGGTGTAAAGTGCCTACATCCATCCCACGGGTACTACCGACTATTAATATTTCAAAGTTCATTTTATTTTATGGGTTGAAATGAAAAAAGGTCAAGTGCGAACCAGTAGTATAATTCAAGCTTGTTTTTACATTAAAACAGCTGTAATAAACGCATTTTATGCGAACACATTTTTAAGTAATAATGCTAAATTGTAACTGTGAAGTTTCATTAGCTGATTATTTTTGTGTGTTTTTTTTGTCGTTGGTGTTATTTGTAATATAAATTAAATTTCGGGTTAATGTCGGTTAAGCAGGCTACAGTTCGATAGAACGGGTTTTGCTTATATTCAAAATGTGAAAGTTTATGAGAACGAATGGATGGATGTTTGCCATTCTTTCACAGAAAATCTACTGAACAAATTTTGATGAAGTAGGGTATTTTTAATGTAATTTATTTGTATGATTATTTTATGAGCTTTGCGTTGCCTTGATTGATACGGGAGGGAAATAAATCCTAACTTAGTGATGATTACGCGAAAGGTCACCATGTCTACTGCAAGATGCGTAAACGCACTGACCTAAAAATTCTTTGTAGGTACCATCATAGTAAGAAATAGACAACATGCTCAATTCGTCGAGTGATAGACGTTTCAAACAATTATTGAAGAATGATAATCATAATAATGAGTTGCGATGTGTATATCAATCATTCTTCTTGCTCTATAAACAAGGACTATTAAAATTAGTAGTCAAGTTACTAACCAACCTTTTTTTCTAATTTTACCAAAAGATAAACACCGTGCTTTCAGCAGTATTGCACACTGATTCAAACCGCATTTTTTTTAACAAAACTCGATAAAAACCGGAATGCTCGCGGGCATTATTAAAATTTCAAAGCATGATTTCATAGAAAGCCCTTTCATTAGGCTTAGGGCGATTAAATGGCCGTTCGAGCCTTTTAAATATTAATAGTTTTTTAGGGTTCCGTAACCAAATGGCAAAATTTGGAACCCTTGTGGATTCGTCATCTCTGTCTGTCTGTATTTCCGTATGTCACAGCCACTTTTTTCCGAAGCTATAAGAACTATGCTCTTGAAACTTGGTAAGTAGATGTATTCTGTAAACCGCATTAAGGTTTTCACACAAAAATAGAAAATACTTACTTAGAACCGAAACTCAAAAAAATGTTTGCATCAATACGTGTGGGGTTCTATGGATAGGTCTTTAAAAATTATATTGAGTTTTTAGTAAGTATATTCTTTTTCTAAACTGAATAGTTTGCGCGAGCGACACTTCCAAAGTGGTAAAATGTGTCCCCCCCCCCCTGTAACTTCTAAAATAAGAGAATGATAAAACTAAAAAAAATATAAATGATGTACATTATCATGTAAACTTCCACCAAAAATTGGTTTGAACGAGATCTAGTAAATAGTTTTTATTAATACGTCATAAATCGTAAACCGCAATTTACCTTTCATTCAATCAACTCCAATATAAAAATAAACATATTTGCTGCTACGGAACCCTTCATGGGCGAGTCCGACTCGCACTTGGCCGCTTTTTATAACCGCCGACGAAGCTATTCCAATTTATCTAACATCGATTATAATGAAGTTAGGCTTACTTGAGAAATCATGGATAGGGTAGGTACAATCCTTTTAAGGTTGAGTAATAAAAACAGGAATTATTTTTTTATTGTAAATTGACACTGGAAAGTTTTCTCAAGTTGCAGGTGTTGCAGAAAAAACAGCCAAGTAGAAGTGGGAGTGTGCCACGCAGCACGAATGCGCCCGAAGAGATGGGCCACGATCGTCATTCACTGGACGCCTGTTGGTTAATCGCGACGAAGGTGATGTGACGATCTGATCTCGTTTGCGGAGCGCACATGACCAGATATTGCACACGACAGCGAGGTTTGGAAAGAAAAATGGGAAGCCTTTCCACAGCGTCGAGACACTCGTATAGACTCACAAAAAAAATCAATTTTAGTCCGAAATTTTCTATAGATAAAAAATCATATTAAGTCACTTGTGTCGTACCGCTACGAGTTAAGAGGAATTTTTGCGCTTTTTCTGCCGAAGAAGAGACCTTTGTCCTGCACTGAGCCATCATTAAGCACCTAAAACCTTGTCTTACTGAAGTGTTGTTTCACAAACGATGAGACACGTCCTGTCTGTCATCTGTGTATGCTTGTTATAGAAAGTGGCACATTTTTAGTCCGAGTCTAAGTTTCTTATTTGCTAAACATAAGGTGTGTAAATTCAGTTAGAAGATATCTATATTTTACCGTTAACTGCGTACAAATATTAAAACAATTTGGTAGAAAAAAAATTGACAAATAATAATCAATAATCATAAATGACTATTTTGATTGTTTTCGAGACGCTTAGAAGACCATCAAAATTCGTATTTAAGAAAAATACGCATCTACAAAACGTAATCTTAAAGCCTGCTAGCGCAACGTTGCAATTTATGCAAAAATCTAAAGTGAATTCGTAGTTGCACGTGAAGACGGCACTCTGTCTCGCTAAAAGTTGCCTCTGATATTTGATTATCTATTTTAAAACTTTGCTCCGTCGGGTGCGGCCATACTTGTGAGGTTTTTGCTTAAAAATAGTGAAAATTTCGCGGAAGTATTTGTCTTTTGTGGCGAAGGACGACTACAACATCCACCTGCGCTTTGCCACGGTCTGCCCATGGATAAGACCGGAAATTATTCATCATCATCATCATCAACCCATAATGTTCCCACTGCTGGGACACGGCCTCCTCTCAATGAGAGGAGATTATTACCACGCACAAAAAGATCGATAATAACATAAACAGTTTAGAACTCAAACGGCTGAACTCGAACCTGTGTATTACAACCTCACCCATAATAAACCTAAATTACTTATCAAATGGGAACGACAGTTTGAAAGAAGAAAAGAAGAAGATTTATAAGGAATGGAAGAGAAAGGCAAAAAAGGCGGTAGCAGTTTCCAGGGCTAAAGCCCAATATAAGTTATATGACTCACTGGACAGTCCTAGAGGCCAAAAGGAGCTCTACCGAATTACAAAAGCAAGAGAAAGGAGAACGAGAGATATAAATCGTATCAAGTGTATGAAAGACGGCGCTGGTAAAGTTTTGTCTAAAGATGATGAAATAAAAGAGAGATGGAAGGGTTATTTTGAAAAGCTAATGAATGAAGAGAATGAATGGAGCGGTGTGCTTAAAGAGGTACAAGTAAACATGGGTTTGGTGAGGGAAATCAGCATGGATGAAGTGAGGAAGGCAGTTCAAAGTATGAAAAATGGAAAGGCCTTGGGCCCCGATGAAATACCAGTGGAAGTATGGAAGTGTTTAAAAGAAGACGGATGTATGTGGCTGACTTTATTCTTCAATAAGTTGTTGTATGAAGGAACGATTCCACAAGAATGGTGCAATAGCTCGCTTGTGCCCATCTTCAAAAATAAAGGGGACGTTCAGGACTGTAACAACTATCGGGGGATAAAGCTCATGTCACATAGTATGAAAGTATGGGAGAAAGTGATAGAGAAAAGGATAAGAGAGGAGAGTAAGATCACTCAAAATCAGTTTGGGTTTATGCCAGGTCGAGGAACAATGGACGCCACTTTTGCACTCCGCCTATTGTGCGAGAAGTACAGACGTGCACAAAAAAACTTGCACATGGTGTTCATTGATCTGGAGAAAGCGTATGATAGAGTACCTCGGGATGTGTTGTGGTGGGCCTTGAAAGAGAAAGGTATACCTGGGAAGTATGTAGAGTTAATTCGTGCTATGTACAGTCAATCTTGTACCTACGTCCGCTCAGCTGCTGGCAACACCGATGAGTTCAGTGTGGCTGTAGGTTTGCATCAAGGGTCGGCTTTAAGTCCTTACCTCTTCTTGTTGATCATGGACGCTTTGACGTCGGACATCCAAGAAGAGGCACCCTGGTGCATGCTGTTTGCCGATGACATTGTTCTTGTCGGTGAAAATGGACCTGAGATCCAGAGCAGACTGGAGAAATGGCAACAGAAACTGGAGAACGTTGGCTTGAAAATCAGCAGAAGTAAAACTGAATACATGTTTTGCGATTTTGGCGGTCTCTCCAGCTCTGGAGCCATAGCGCTAGATGGCGCGACTCTTCCTGTCTGCTCCGACTTTCGGTATCTTGGTTCACTCATGCAAAGCGATGGCGAAATAGATCGTAGTGTAAAGCACAGAATTAACACGGGATGGATGAAATGGCGGCAGGTCACGGGAACGATCTGCGACTCCCGCGTCCCCCTAAAACTTAAGGGGAAGATTTATAAAACAATGATTAGACCTGCTGTGTTGTATGGATCAGAATGTTGGGCCACAAAAGGGATGAATGAAAGGCATCTGCATGTCACGGAGATGAGAATGCTAAGGGGGATGTGTGGTGTTACGCGAATGGATAAAGTGAGGAATGAGTATATTAGAGGAAGTCTGAAAGTGGCGCCGGTGACTGAAAAGTTGTGTGGTACTCGGTTGTCGTGGTATGGGCATGTGATGCGGAGGAATGAGGAAAATGTTGTGAAAAAAGTTTTGGGTATGAATGTGGATGGGTATTTGAGTAGAGGAAGACCAAAGAAACGATGGATGGACTGTGTTAAGAAGGATATGGTAAGAAAAGAAGTGACTGATGAGATGACGAAAAATAGAGCAGTATGGAAGAAGAAGACATGCTGCGCCGACCCCAAATAGATTGGGATAAGGGCAGGAGAATGATGACTTATCAGATCGTGATGACAAAGTAAGCAAATAAAATTGATGTCTCCCTGAACATCGATTTTACTTTATCTCACTTCTCCATCTAATTACTTTTTATGGTCACTCAAGCTACAAAATAGTTTAGGATAGCTATAAGAGTTCTAGATTTCCCATAAGCTCGGAATTAGTGTCGTAAAACTTGAGTTGTGGGGTCACTCGGTGACGGCATATTGGTGAGCCACACAGTGGTTAGTTTTCTTCTACTGCTTTTCTAGGTCACGTTGTGTACGGTCGAACAAGCTATTCGGTTTACACTTTACAATGTAATTTGTGGGTTAAACTGTAAACCAAATAGCTTGTTCGACCGTACATACGTGTATAACACATAAGAGTACGTACTAGTATTTCATGACCATATTCAACCATTTTCTAAAAACTGATTGATTTATTTCAGAGGAATTCGGAAGTTAGAAGTTTACCAAACTCCCCAGCAAGTCTTCTTCGCCGAAGTGAGGTACACTTCTCCACCGAAGCTAAAAACACTAGGAAGTGACTAAAAGTGCCAGGTCAGGACAACTGTTTTATGTCATTTTGAGGTTTGCTGGAGGTACTGATTTTAAATATCATCATATCCTTTACACAGTCCATTTTGGTCTTCCCCTACTCTGATACCCATCCACATTCATACTCACAACTTCTCACAATTCTTCACGACATTTTCCTCATTTCGCCCATACCATAACAACCGATTTCCATACCAAAAAACTTTTCAGTCACCGGTGACTTTTAATTTTGTTTTCAACACCAGAAGTGAAGAACCTTCTAATTCTCATCGTACTCAAGATATCACATGTTCATCGTACCTGTAGACATGAATCTACTTACAGGATGTGATGATCACTCGTCACATTAGCTATTTCGTCACTATCCCTAACAAGCCACATTCACTAATACGGCACCTTGTGCAGCTGGTCAGTTTCCTAACTCATTTCATGCTCTATTTCGTCTCATTCCCAACTCAAAAATACCTTTTTTTTTTTTCAGACTTATGTTGGAACAGGAAAGTTCCCCTCCAACATTGTAACACTCAATGAGTACCCAGCATAACAAGAGCGAAATGTACTCTTTTATTTGTATTCATGGCTCGCGGTCCTCCCTAGAGAATTAACGGGAAGCAAACCTAATCACGAAAACGCTGGCGCATCCCCATTCCTGCTGACCTGTTATTGGGTTTAGCGTTAATATGTAAAGCAATTGGTTACGATTTGTGTGTGTAATTGGAAGGTTTTATATGAAACAAATGATGATTGAGGATGGTGGAAAAGATCTCTAAGATGTTTGTATGCTTAATTACACCAAGAACTAACTCTACAGCAGTGCATTAGCATTGCCGGGGCTGCGGGACTGTTCGAAAGAGATATCGTGGCCCCGGAACATAAAGGGCGAGGAAGGAACATGGATGAGTTTTGACTCCTCTCCGCGAGTGGGAGAAGTCATTTGATGATTTCCTATCCGAAAAAAATAAAAAAAGATGGTCTTCGTAATTCCATCATTGATGATGATGTGATAGGTTGATTTAAAAGCTCATGATCCACAGCCTAACCTCGACCTCTGTCAGGCATACCCATGCTGAGGAGTCTGTTCCTCTATTTCTTCTTAAATAATAGGAAGCAGTGAAAGGCGGGCGTTTCTGGGGACGGTCCCTTGTAAATTTTGACGATCAAAAAGTGCTGTTTATCAGCCTAATTTGAATAAATGACTTTTGATTTTGTATAGACCTCTCCTTTCGTGTTCCTATTCCTCAACAGACTAATATGTACCGAACCGTATGTCAGCCGTGATAGCAGCAGCAATGTCGTCCGCCTATCTCACAGTCATCCAAATAGACCTCGGTTTCTGGATCATTTTAACTAAAACATTTAGAAAAAGATCATTCAGATTTATTTTATTGCTAAGTTGCTATTCGTAACGACACATACTCGGTGTTCTTATTTCGGATTCCCACCAACTGAGCCTTCAAACTCAACACGCACTAGAAAACTAAAAAACTTTAATAAACTCAATGGCGACTGTTTGCAAGTCATCCATCAATCAATCAATAAAGCCTATCACAGTTGTACAGCTGCATACATCCTCCACAGTGTGTGTGAAAACTCGCTTCTGTGAAGGATTAGCTTGCAGTGGAATTGTAATTGAATTTTTATTTTTGTACTAGAGTTCTGTTTTAGTTTGCAAGGTTTTGGCTGAAACCACGTTCCCACTGCTGGGACACAGGCCTCCTCGTCTGGAGTTTTCACTGTTTTAAGCACTGTACAAACCAGGTGAACCCCAGGGTCCGGATGATAATTATCTACTAGGGTAAAACCCTAATATGTCTATGTCTACGGCGTAGACACATCGTAGACTTATTAGGGTTTGACTAATTTCTACGCAATCAATGTCAAACAGTGTGGATCTACCAAATGAATTAGCGTTTATGGACCTTACTACCTTTAAATCTTTAAAATAATAATAATTATCTTTATTTCAGACACAATTTAGTCCATACATTTTACAAAATAAAAAGTAAGAAGCGAGACTTTTATGTTGTACCACAAAACTATATTAAGCAGATAGGAAATGGTAATACATTCATTGTCAATCGTCATTTCTGTTACCTTTACAGTCAGAACTAATCTTTTAATAGCACTCGATTGTGCGCCTTCGAGGCAAAGGTAGGATGAGAATGAGGATCCCTATTTTGATTTAAAAGAGTGTACATGGAGCCTCTTGCCCATTCCTCTCCATAAAGATCTACGGTTGGGAAATGTGCAACTACATTCCTTTCACAGCTAGAATGCCTTGTGGGTCTGTTGCACTATCTTCTTGTTTTTGACAAAACAGAAGATTCTTTAACCGAAAGTCCAAAGTTTAAGTTTATTATTTTTCTTCTCACAATCTGCCCTGATGACAAAACAAAATCTAATAGATAGTCTGTCAGATTGATTATTATTTAATGAATATAATTATATATTTAATAATAAATTTTGTTTTTTCAAATATTCGAGTTTGAATTTGATTTTCAAAAAATATTCGACCGATATTCTTAATTTTTTCACGTTACCAGAAAATGAAGATGATACAGTGCGTCGAAAATTCGTGTCGTTTGAGTACATTTTTTTACCGAAAAGTGACGTCACAAGTCATACATTTGATAAAACAAAAAACTTATATCTAACATTTTTCGAAAATCTCACTGACGGACTAAACAGAATGTCAATTTTCTTAGTAAGTAATCATCCCTATATGAACGCTTCCTTATGTCGACGCCCTAACTCCGGCCGCCCGGGGCCGAGGAGAGGCTAAATAGGTTAGTTTGAACTTAAAATTAGCCTGAAAGGTGCCTCGGCGCCTGCTGACTTGACAATGAGGCGTCATGTTTACCGCTGGGCGCTGGGAATTAACTGGTTCTTTGGTGAAAGGTGGGTAGGTAGGTTTCTGTTATTTATTCATTGTTTTAGTAATAATAGGAAAAGTACGAATGAGTGGTAAAAAAAACCTGCGGGGCCGTCTTTGGGAACTGCCGATATAAGTGTAAACTAAGTAATCTAAGTATATCTGCTACGGGTTGTGCCCCGCACCGGCCAAGGAGGGAGGGGGATTGGCTACGAGTGCTACAAAGCGACGGTTCCATGATTTTGTTCACCCAAAAGTGCCCAACGCGCTTCAAGAAGTTTTCTCTTCAAAAATGCCCTTTTTTTGCTCACTTTGCTCTATCGAGTTTTGTAAATATTGTGTGTTGCTTGCGATTTGGTCAGAAATAAAGCAGCAGCTCCGAATAAAATTCGTAGTTACTAGTTAGTTGCATTTAATACGATTTATACCTACATATACTTGGGGAAAGCTAGGCGGATAATGTTAGTTAGTGTTGAATTAAATGTTAATTATGGTGAATAATTACACATAATAAAGTAGTTCTTTGTTCAAAAGTATGTAGCTAAAACAGGAAAAAGTACGTTTTTTTTTCCTAATCAAAAATCTTCCCTTCAAACCTGAAACTGAAATAATATTCAAACTTAAAACTAAACTAAAACAAAAGAACTAATTCCGCTTATTCACTCTCACAGAAAATTATCGAGCCATCAAATAACGTTGAAAACAAGTTCCAGTTAATCAGTTAATGCGATATAATAATTACGACAAAAGTGATTGATTAGTACATGTTCAAATTACATGATTAAAGCTTTAGAGTTAGTAAATTTGTTGAAGGCTTATTGTTGGGTATCAATTACAGCAGATTGCATTAATGGAGGAGCTTGTAACGCCAAAATGTTCTGCGTGGGATGGATTGGAATTTATAGATGTTAATCCGGTTATAGTGAGCAGCGGTGGCCCAGTAATGGTGGCACCGACTTCTGAGCAGTAATTCATGGGTTTGAACCCAGTCAGGCGCATTACTTCGATGAATTTATGACATCACCACTGCTCTCAAAACGGTAAAGGTGAGGAAAGCGGCACGTCTTAGAACCAAAAAAACGAAGATATGTGACATCTACCAAACCGCACTGGGCCCGATGGTAGATTATAGCCCATTTCCTCTCATAGATAGGAGGCCTGCAGTGTCCCTGCAGTCCGAACAACATTCTGGCACGGACATAATAGTAGAGGGCTTGTTTTAAACAAATGAAAAACCGTACTTAGTTTATATTTATTCTTTTGAGCGTGCAGTTGCTGACAGCAGCCCGATAATTTATATTTTCAATAGAATAAGGTTTTTGTCTTATTACTAATTACACAGTAGATATTCACACGCTAATGTTATCATGCTAATCTCTTAATGAAACCATCCAAGCAGAGACATCACAAACATTACCTATTCTTAGTTCAACTAAACGTTCATACACATCTCACCACGTGCTACACTCATTTGCCTCACAAAGCGGTTCGAATTAAACGAAAATGTCATTAATGGTACAAATGTTACAATGGGAATTAGCATTTTGAACGAATGAACACATGTACCACATGTGGGCTCGTTCCACTTCCCGAGAAAGAGTTACCGACTTTCTTTGAAGGACGAAGTAATAGAGAGATTAGCGTTGGTTCTGTCTTAACTGTTAAACGTGTTACCTTTTGAGTAGGGAAACCATTTTGGGTGTAATGTTGGCTAAATTAATTAATTCGTCTAATCTTCCTACCTTGTGCTGTTTGATGAAGCTGTTGTGCAAAGTAATTATAGGGTAATAGGTACAATAATAAACAAGCTGCGTCGTTGGTCTAGTGGTTGTAGCGACTGTGATGAGGGGTTCGAATCTCAGTTCGGTTCGGGCAAAATGTTTTTGGATTTTTCATTAGGAATTTCTCAATAGGAGCCAGGAAGTATAGATCTGTGTCTGGTTGAAGGCAATAGGCTCGCCCATTATTACATAACAGGCGAAATTGGGTGTACTATTCTGGATACACCTCTACCTGTACTTTCGTTGTATGCGGCAGGATTGTAGTTTCACAGTTGAACGTAGGACTGTAGGTGACTCCCTTAACAAAGTTACAAAACCAACAAAAGTACTAGGTTTCGTGCAAAAAATTTAAAAACGTTAATACCCAAAAAGGTTTTACAACTATCTAGACAGAAGTCATCTGGAATATTGTAGTGTTGTCTGATTTCCTAAATGGGCATGTATTGTAATGAGGAGGGATGAAACGCATGTGATAATAAGAGTGATGGACATGAATGTTGATGGATGGATTGTGTGAAGACTGATATGAAAGAGAAATGAGTAAATGATGCCGTGACGTCTAACAGGGAGAATGGAAGAAGAAAACGTGTTGCGCCGACCCCAGGTAGAATGAGACAAGGGCAGAAAGATGGTGTTGTCTGGTCTCCTAAATATAATGTGCACATCAATCGTATGGAACTATTGCACAAAAGATTCTTACGGTACGGACTTATCACATTGGTATGGGTAGAAGTTTGAAATCTTACCGGAAAATATTAAAATATTGGAGGATTGTCTCGTTAGAGAAACGAAGAGATACATTGGATTAAATTTTCCTTAAAAGACTAGTAACAGGCTCTTTGAACTGTCTTGAGTTGCTTAGTAGAGTGATGTGACACGAAATCTACCAAGGAAATAAAAATAACTGTTTTGCATGCCAAAATGCAGTACAAAACGGCAACATTGCTCATTATATAGAATGTATGCTGTATTCAAAGAACACGACAAAGACATCGAGTAATGTCATACATCTGTACCTACACTCAGAAAAATGTTTAAATGTAAATCGCTGAATAATTGAATTTCATTCTGTTTTCCTTAATTAACTTCCTATTGTTGATTATAACCTTTGTTGAGCAGTCACTGTTTGATTATACTACTGTCGTAGTGTTTTTGAAAATAGAGTGACTTTTCAATTATTCGTCAACATGACTGATTCATGGCTGCGCTTATGTGTTTTATAAATAACCTTTTATTTTACAATATATCTCGTGTACAAGTTCCGCGTTTGTAATTGCATCCACGACAAAACCCTCTAACAAGGGTTATGGGCCCAGAGTGCGCAAAGAAGTGGAATTTTTTCTGAGATATGATGAGCGAACGAGACCTGGCAACTATGTCTGCAGGAGGCGGAAGCGTAAGTGGACTTTGTATTGAGAAACTGAAAGGGCGAGACAATTACCTCCTCTGGAAGTTCAATATGAGAAACCTACTTATCCATGACGACCTTTGGTGTTCTATCGACGGGTATCCGGAGGGCGATAAGTCCAGTCCGGAGCTGAAACGGCGTAAGGATGAAAGGGCGTTGGCTAAGATCTGCCTGTTAGTGGACGCTTCATGCGTGTCCCACGTGATGACTGCGAGGACAAGTAAGGATGCCTGGCTGAGCCTGGAGAAGGCGTATGACGATAAGGGCATAGGCAGGAGATTAAAACTATTGCGGATGCTGTGCTCGGTAAAGTTAGACGACTTCGGTGGTGATATGGACAAATATGTTGGCGAATGTTTGTCGTTGTCGCAACAGTTGGCGGCTGTAAATAAACCGATTGACGATGAGTTCCTGGCGGCGATTATTCTTCAGGGATTACCTCCTAAGTTTGATCCAATGATCATGGCCTTAGAGAGTAGTGTGAGTGACCTAACCAGTGACTTCGTGAAGGCTAAATTGCTACAGAATACGAAGTGGTCTGATAATTGCAAAGGTGGAGATTGCCTGATTGCTGATAAATCAGAGAAAAGCTCTGGTAAGAGGTGCCAAAAGAAGAAGCCGAGGTGTTGGAACTGTGGAAAGTCTGGTCACGTTAAGAAGGAGTGTACCCAGAAAGGGAATGCGATGGTCGCGACTCGGTTCTTGGCTGACACGTGGTACGTAGACTCGGGTGCGTCGAGTCACATGACGGGACGGCGAGACTGGATACACGATTTTTCTACAAGGAGTGTAGAGGTAAACGTGGCGAGCGGACAGACTTTGAAATGCGTCGGTATCGGTAATGTGTGTTTGAAACTCGGAGATTATGATTTGACTCTTAAAGAAGTGATGTACGTTCCGGGGATGAGTGTTAATTTACTATCTGTAAATAGTTTAGCAGTTAAAGGGCTTAGAGTGGAGTTTATTGAGTCTACTTGTAAGATTTTTAGAAATAAGTCTTGTATAGCTAGTGTTAGGTCTGTTGGCGGGGTATACAAACTGCATACTAACGCGGTAGCTTTAAGTAGTGTAAATAAGGAGGTTTCAAAGGAGTCTTGGCACCATAGATTATTATTTATTATTATTTATTATTTAATAATAAATAATAATAAATAATAATAGATTGGGTCATTTGAGTTATGACAGCTTAAAGTCACTGTCACACGTTATTGATTTTCAGAATGCAGAAATTACAAATAATTGCGATGTTTGTGTTCTTGGAAAACAAATAAGGTTTCCGTACAAGAAATCTGGTTGTGGCGTAGCGGCTAAGCGGTTAGATCTGGTGCACACAGACTTGTGTTCGATTCCGGTTGCGTCCCACTCAGGTAAGCGTTACATTTTAACTTTTCTAGACGATCACTCGCGGAAAGTATTCTTGTACTTCTTGAAAAATAAGAGCGAAGTAGCTAGCGTCACCATGGACTTTGTTAGGCTCGTGGAAAACCAATGTGAATCCAAGGTAAAGGCAATACGCAGTGATAACGGTACGGAGTACGTAAATAAAGAGCTGAGCGCATTCTTCAGACTGAAGGGTATTGTGCATCAGGTCACTGTTCCGTATTCGCCCCAAATGAATGGTGCCGCGGAGAGGTTGAACAGAACTCTTTTGGAACGGGTACGTTGTATGTTGTATCACGCGGGTTTTGGATCACAAGATGTGGGCTGAGGCGGCTAACACTGCCGGGTACCTTATTAATCGGTCTCCGTCTAGTAGATTAGGTGGGAAGACCCCCGAAGAGGTTTGGTCGGGTAATAGGGTAAAGTATGATCACTTACGGATTTTCGGTTGCGAGGCCTATGTACATATTCATGACGTTAAGCGAAATAAGTTACAACCTAAGAGTAAGAAATATATTTTTGTCGGTTATGAAGGCAATGGGAGTTCTTACAGGTTGTATGACTCTGAGACTCATAAAATTGAAAGGAGCCGTGATGTCAAATTTAATGAAAGTGTGTTCCCAGCCAAAGAGCTAGGAACTGGACACGGATCAGCCACTATAGAAATATTTCTTTCAGGGGAAGAAATTGACGATTCCAACAGTGAGTGGAAGTCAAGCGTGCCTGAGAGTGAGGTGGTTGGTGATGCAGCTCGGGAGTCTGTCACTGAAGAGCCGGTAACGAGGAATGTTGAGCCGGTTGTGTCAGCGAGCGGTGATGATGGCGGCGATGACACTTTGGTTTTTGAAGATAGCGTTGAGGAGGTGGTAGTGCCTCCGGAACCCAGGTACAATCTTAGATCTAGACAACCTAAGGGTTTGTACGCACACGACGCGATCCCAGCTGAACCGCGCACTGTTAAGGAAGCTCTAGGTTCAGGGCAAAGCGACTTGTGGCAGCAAGCTATGCAGGTGGAGATTGATTCGTTCAATCAGCATGAGGCTTGGGAGTTGGTGGATCGGCCTATGGACAAAAACGTGGTTCGGAATAAATGGATCTTCAAAATTAAGTGTGACGCCGAGGGGAAGATAGCCCGATATAAGGCTAGGTTAGTAGCCAAGGGTTTCACCCAAAAGTATGGTGAAGATTATTTTGAGACGTTTTCACCGGTAGTACGGTACAGTTCGTTGCGACTGTTGTTGGCGATATCCGTAGAGATGGATCTTGATATAGATCATCTGGACGTACAGACGGCGTTCCTAAATGGTAATTTAGATGAGGAAATTTTTATGTTTCAACCGGAGGGGTTCATTTCACCTGGTGGAGAAAATAAAGTCTACAGATTGAAGAAGGCAGTCTATGGACTGAAACAAGCTTCACGAGCTTGGTATCAGAGGGTGAAAGACGTGCTTCTGCTGACAGGTTTTGTTCAATGCCAACATGAACAATGTATCTTTTACAAACGAAATGGTAAGTCGGTTGTTTACATTGCCTTGTACGTCGACGATTTCATTGTGTGTTACAATGATGCGCGCATGGCTGAAGAGCTGAAAGAGAGTTTGCGGAAACCGTTTAAGATCAAAGACTTAGGTGCGGTGCGGCATGTTCTCGGGGTCACGTTAGAGCGTGACAGGACGAATAAAACTCTCAAGCTTTGTCAGGCGCGGTATGTTGAGCGCTTGCTTGACAGTTTCGGTATGTCTGAATGCAAACCAGTCCAGACTCCTTTGGACCCAAACATTAAGTTTACTGATACGAGTGTGTTAGCCGAAGGTAATGTTCCGTATAGGGAATTGATAGGTTCTCTTATGTATCTGAGTGTTTTTACACGGCCGGACATTACGTATGCAGTTTCGTACTTAAGCCAATTTAATACGTGTCATACTATGGAACACTGGAGGGCTGCAAAACGTGTGTTGAGGTATCTTAGAGGAACTCATAACGTTAGTCTTGTGTTTATTAGGTCGGGTCATGTTAAAGTTGAGGGGTTTGTAGATGCGGACTGGGGCGGTGACGTACGTGACCGAAAATCATTTTCGGGGTTTGTTTTTAAGTATGGGGGAAACACCATCTCCTGGGAATGCAGAAAACAGACATGTGTTAGTTTATCAAGTACTGAGGCTGAGTACGTTGCTCTTAGTGAGGCTGCTAAGGAGGCACGTTGTCTTAGGGACTTGGTTACTGAATTGACTGGTAGTTCTGGGTTAGTCGTCGGTTTGTTCAATGACAATCAGTCTGCTCAGAAACTTAGTCTCAATCCAGTGTTTCATAGGAGGACTAAACACATAGATATCAGGTACCACTATGTTAGGGAGGCTGTGAATAATCATGTAATCAAGTTGAATTATTTGTCTACTCAGGAAATGGTGGCTGATGTATTAACTAAATCTTTGTGTGCTCCTAAACATAAGTTCTGTGTCGTGAACTTGGGCTTAGGTTTTTCTTAAGCCAGTTGAGCCAGCTGTGATGACTGAGTTCAAACAGTGATTGAGGGGAAGTGTTGAATATAACCTTTGTTGAGCAGTCACTGTTTGATTATACTACTGTCGTAGTGTTTTTGAAAATAGAGTGACTTTTCAATTATTCGTCAACATGACTGATTCATGGCTGCGCTTATGTGTTTTATAAATAACCTTTTATTTTACAATATATCTCGTGTACAAGTTCCGCGTTTGTAATTGCATCCACGACAAAACCCTCTAACACCTATTAATCAGTACAGCTGCTGTTTTCATTATTTAATTGTATTTTTATTCTTTCTTTATTTATTTTTTTATTATTCATACTTAATGTACAAGAGTGGTACATAGGCGGACTTAACGCCACAAGGCATCCTCTACCAGTCAACCTTTGGGTCAAATAGGACAGCATTGTGTTGACTGTTTGATTAGCTATTTAGGAGCTTTATATTGCATGCAGTACTCTTCCTAAGTAATGGGGCAATTATTTATACTTAAGTTTGTTTAACTATATAATCTTAATAATGTACTCAATGTTGAAGAGCCAAATGTAAAAGTCCGTGTGATACATAACAGATATCATCATCTACCTAGCCTTTTCCCAACCATGTTGGGGTCGGCTTCCAGTCTAGCTGGATGCAGCTGAATACCAGTATTTTAAATGGAGCGACTGCCTATCTGATCTCCACAACCCAGTTAACACTGGGGAATACGATGCCACTTGGTAAGACTAGTGTCAGACTTTTTGGGCCACTGACTACCTGTAACGACTGTCAAAGATGGACAAATGTCAGCCGGGACCAACAGCTTAACGTGCTTTCCGAGGCACGGAGGAAACTCGGTATGTAAGGGTGGTCACCCATCCACAGACCAACCTGGGCAAGCACGGCTTCACCTAAAGATCGACCCGAGCGGCTAGTATTATTTAGCCACGAGCATTACTGATATATTGATTTTAATACAAAGTGATCTCTTACATATTTAAAGCGACTAACGGAGAAGTGTCTCGCAAATCTTTAACATATAGGAATACACACAAATTGAAGCCGTTTAACAAAATTCAACCATACATATGTGCTAGAATAATTTAAAATAGTAAATGAATATCAAGTAGTCCTCAACTGTGAACTATTTCCACTGCAGAACGTAGGAGCAATAAAATGACGAACTTGAGTACATTGTAATTAAGTAGAGTGCAAGCTGGCAATGCAGTGTACAGTCGGAAGCAACAGCGATTTACTTGTATTAAATAGCAAATTAATACGTTAGGAGAAATTCACTATCAAATAACATCGCGCCTAACAAATAAAGAACAAATACACAATGACACACACAATCGGTTTTACTACCAATAGTACCACGGTAAAAAATACCCCGTAGTACTACCAAGCGATTGTACAACGGGAAGGTTTTTTACCGCTCTCAGGATTAGTACATAAGATCAACAATCATAATCTCAACATTAACATTCTTAACACCTGGCTACTGAGAAATTTCAGAAAATAACCCAGTTACACTTTGCCTGGAGAGCAGTGGTGGCCCAGTTGTGGCGGCCCCGACTTACGAACAGTAAGTCATGGGTTCGAACCCAGGTAGGCGCATTACTTTGTGTAATTTATTTCATCACAAAAAACGGTGAATAAATAAAATAAATATCACTGGACATTACACACAGCGCCATCTAGTGCCACACTAAGCAACGAGGCTTGTGTTGTGGACACTAGATAGTTGATATACTACATAGATACTTTTTGTTTGTAAATACATACTTATTATACATATAAACATCCATGACTCGGAAACAAATGTCCATGCTCATCACACAAACATTTGCTCCTGCCGGGATTCGAACACAGGGCCTTAAGAACGTAAGGCAGCCTCACTGCCACTGCGCCATTCGGGTCGTCAAATGATAACATCGTGAGGAAACCGGCATGTCCTAGAACCACAAATTCGAAGACATGTGACATCCACCAACCCGCACTGGGCCCGCGTGGTGTATTATGCCCAATAAGCAAAATATGCGCTTTGAAGTGGAGTTGCGGACACCAGTCCGTTATACAATACAATTCCCGACCCGGGAATCGATCCCAGAAACTCATGCTCAGGCGAACAGTTCACGTTTAAAAGTAGCTACATATTTGTGCTCACGGCTGTACCAGTAGTGAACGGTATCGCTCACCCATAACATTAAACACTAGAAATTCAATTTTATCGACCGGCCATTACCTGATTTACTTGGAAGGCAATAAATCTTGCTATTACACGGTTTTTATTTCAGCACTCCTGTTCATCTTTTTACCATGATTTGGAAATTAAATATTGCTTCTAGGAAAAGTGTGGAAACACAGATTTTACATACAATAACATGTTACACAGATGAGGAAGATTCCGTATCATTATCAATATTAGACATAACGGGAATAAATCACGTTTGTTGTATGGGCAACATAAATAAAAATATTAATAAATATTAAATATTTATTTTATTCTGTTTTTAGTAGTTTTTTTTATTATGGTTTTTAGTAGTGGCAAAAAAATACATCATCTTTGTAAATATCAACTGTCTAGCTATCATGGTTCATGAGCCTGGTGACAGACAGACGGATGGGCAGTAAAGTTTATAATACACCTAGCCGATACCGCGGCTTTGCCCCCGTAAAATTATATACTAAAACCTTCCTCTTGAATCACTCTATCTATTAAAAAAACCCGCAACAAAATCCGTTGTGTAGTTTTAAAGATCTAAGCATACATGGGGACAGACAGACGCGGCGGGAGACTTTGTTTTATAATATGTAGTGATATAAACATCCATCACTCGGAAACCAATGTCTATGATCATCACACAAACATTTGCCCCGAATTCGAACCCGGGACCCTAAGAACGTAACGCAGCCTCACTACCGCAGCGCCATTGGGTTGTCATGTTGCTTAAATTAAAACCAAAAGCACAATTACACATCATTAATATAATCAAGAGTCAAATAAAGTTAAAAACGAACGAACACTTTGAATAAACAATTGTGTTTTCAACGACGCGGCCGGTTACAGACGTTTTCTTTAATGCTTTTAGTCGGAATGCTCTTACAAACTCGGTACTAATGGATCGCGAAACTCGCCCCTCGAAGCTCTCGGGGGTGAGTAGTGAACAACGTTGGGACAGGTTTGAACATACGATTGATTAGAGGAAGGATTGTTGGGATGTGTTTTAGGGCGCTTTCAATTTAGACTTTTCGTGTCGCGCCGCTGCAGCGCCGAAGCAGTGCGTTTGCCGTACTGCGCGCTTTGAAATTGAAAGCGTCTTTGGTGGAAACGTTGAAAACGAAATTGTTACATTTGGTAATGACATAATTATGTAGTTTGAGTACTGTGATAGCTCGATTAATATACATGATATCACTCACGAATAATGTAGCTTTCTTCCTGTGAAACATTTTTTTAAATTTGATCATTAGTTCCGGAAATTAGCCCCTGCATAACTTACAATCAAATTTTACCTCTATACAATATTAGTATAGAAGTATGAAGGGTGCAAAACACCTCTTCACGAAGCCGAAACGTACTTTTTCTCCTCGTCATTGCGATCATTTTTAGTTCTACACCGTACCTGAGAATCAAAGTCAAAGTACCAACTTTTTAACAAAGTATTTTTTTAAATGCAAGTTTTTAATGTAAGACTTTTACTTCAAAAACTTCCACGACCCCCGTACAATTCAATCCATATATTAGCACAGTGTTTTGAGTGCGTTACATTGAGTTCTACAACAAAACATTATTTTTCACCCCAAGAAAAAGTCGTTTCTCAGCAATCATTTTAGCATAAAGTTACTTGGTTTGATGTACAGAATGCTGGGTTAACGACTTCGTGATGAGGTTGTTTACACCCTATAGATAGGTAAGAAAACATTTTCACAACCTACACTGCTATTAAACAAATTAAGTAAAATATATGAGCGCTGTATATTTTTAAACCAAACATTTTTCAACAGATAGTTGCAACTTGTATTAAAGTAATTTACGCAGCACAAAAAGGTGTAAATTGAGTACTTAAACAATGCCGTACTTAAATATAAAATATTAAATGTTTAACCCTTATTTCTGATTACACGAAGATTTCAAACTGCGTAGCAAACGGCGTAGCCGATTAAAACTCGTAGCTCACGCGCTACGAGCCGTAGCCCCGTAGCATTTACCGTAGCAAACAAAATCGCGAAATTAACATCGGCAACGTTCCTAATTGCAACAGGAATTATCCCGTATTTCAGTGCAAGGATCGCAATAGTTTTTGAAGTTAGCTCCATTCCATATATCAGTTAGTTGGCAGGATACACTGTTGGCAGTTATCCTAATCACTTTTGAGCGTTCGAGTGTTCGACTACTGGGACTGTAGTAATGGCGCGAACTCATTTCTGTTTTTCTAAATATTTATCGGCTGGGTCGGGGGGGGGGGTGATTGTTTCGTTGGTCTGGACCTCATGTTCAACAGTCTAAGTGTTTTTGGGTTTTTCCATCAGGAATCTTTCAGAAGCAGCCATAAAGTCTGGATTTGCGCTCGATGGTGGCAATAGGTTCATCCTTCATCATCATTATCATCATTTCACTGCTGGACATAGGCCGCCCCCAAATGTCACCACATTGACTGGTCCCGCGCGACTCGTATCCAGCGGATTTCCGCAACTCTCAATCTTGAATCTCTCGGTTAAACAGAAAAAGTTCTTTGTAAGGACCACCATCTTTCTAGCTTTAAGAAACACTGATTAAAAGTAACTTTTCCCAAGATTACAGCCTCCCAAAATAGACTCGAAAATAAACTGTCAACCAGAACTTGTCCTAGTGTGAGTACAGTCGCGATCAAAAATCTGTGATTCGACAAAGGAGGTGGCCAGCATTAGCACGTGACTGTACTGCCAAGCACAAACTACCTCCCCTTTAAGTTATCGACGATACAAATTGGTCATTATCCTTCTATTCTGTTATTATTTTATCAAAGGGAATAATTTCACAGGCTTAAAAATATTGTCTTGACCGAAAAAGATAACAAGGGAGAGGTATTTTTTGACAAATGATAAATCATCTTTATTTTAGAAAATTAGGGATTACACGTTTTACAATATTTTGTTTAGTTAATTATGATTTGATTTGATTTGATTTTTTTGACGTGAAACAATAAAATGAAGCTATCTCAACTCAAAGTGTTTCCTTCGACTTTGCCTGATTGTGTGTTTTTTATCCTACAGGAATGTACAGTAATAAAAACTACCTTTTGTTGTAACCACATCATTCATTTCATCCAAATCCGCTCAGCCATTATGAAATGAGGACGTGACAAACTTATTTTCATGTTAACGATATCACTGGTTAAACGGGGCACATACATGAAAATGTACAAGTTTTACTCTGGGGACTAGCTCTGAAATCGAAACAAAAATCAGCATCTCCATACCTATGTTCGCATGACTTGACAAAATTTAAAAACACCGATCAAAATTCAAAAAATATAACATTCTGTACTTTTTTGACATCAATACCACCGCATTGAAAAAATCCACCCTGTATGGTGTTAGTTAAGACTATCCAAAAATACGTTCATTTGAGCCCCTTTGTGCACTCGTTTGAGTAAATAACTTTAGAAAGTGTCTCATCTTGTTAGTCCGCCTCTATAAAGGGCGATACAGACGTGTCTGGTCGCGACATGTCTAGGCAAAGACACGTGTATTGTAGAGGAGCCTGAACTTTCGGTTGCCCTATTAGATCACAGCTTCTTGTATACGCTATTGTGTAATAAGGTTTCGAAGACGTGTGGGGTGACAATCAACGTGTATTCGGAAATTCTGTTTCGTTTTGCAGTAATATGTATCTGTAAATCTTACCTGGTAGTAGGTAAGTGTTATGCAGCGGCCTTACTATAGCTATACACGACTTAAATCAACTGTTTCCTTAATAAATCTGCATCGATGGGTATATGCATATACTACTGCTGAAAATAAGGTCCAGAGTTCGATTAACAGGCCCAGAAAAGCTTTGTTCTGCCTTAGCGTTTTCAACTTTGTTGGGATCGGCTTTCCTCTGATGTACATAACTGAATATCAGTATTTTATACCGGCTATTGGACCTATTATGGGTGGTCACCCACAATAGGTAGGATTAGTTTAGCCCGTCAGTTAGAGTATTGGAAAATAATGGACACGTATTTTTTGTTTCTGTAAATCAATGAATATTGACATAGATATAACGCATCAAAACTCGGGAGTGGGGGCTCATGACGTCTAGGTGTGACGTATTGACAATTTTAAAAGCGTCGTATCTTCTTCAATGTTGGTTTACGTAAGGAAAGAAAAAATACGGTTCAAAATTTTTTTGATAATCTAAATGACGGACTAATTAGACTTTTTTGTCTTCTGTCAAGAGAGTAACATAATAGGGAATTATGTTACTCTCTTGCACGGACCGTTCTCGAATTCATTGGTATATCAAACCAAGCGGCTACGCCCGCGTTAAGTTTGATAATTGTCGTATGAGATAAAAGTATCCTATGTGTTAATCCAAATGATAAATTATCTGTGTGTAAAATTAATCCGTTCGGTAGTTTTTGAGTGAATGAGTAACCAACTTCCATACTCACAAACTTTCGCATTTTTGATATTAGCACGATATAGCATATTCAAATTATTACATGATGACCGTAATTCTCATAAAATTTAACTTTACCAGTTAATTCTCATTTACAACAACACAAGTAGGTACACACTCACAGCCCGAGGTATCTTGTCAGTGAGTAAATTCCCCAGTTTGGAACATTGCCCATTGCTTCCGTTACATATAATTCTTGATTCAGCTCCACCTTTTAATATTATTTTATGTCGCTCGCTAGATTTATTGATATGACCTCGGTTGATTGTGTTATGGGGTGTTTGGTTACTAGCTTTTCTGAATAGGTCTGACGTAGATGTTTTCATTCAGAGAGCTTTGGAACGAGCCGTGTTGGGGATCTCTGTAAGGCCGCTTTCAATGCAGACGTTTCGTGTCGCAGCGCTGCGGTGGCGAAGCGGTGCGTCTGTCGTACTGCGTACGGACGTTCGTTTGATTTCAAACAAAGCGCGCGGTGCTTCGGCGCCGCAGCGGTGCGACCCGAGACGTCTAAATGGATAGCGCCCTAAGACCAGGTGAAAGACAGCGAAATACGGAACCGAGCGAGACTTACGTACATTGGACATTGCTATGTCGAATGTACTTACGTAAGTCTCGTTCGATAAGCAAGGAACCGGGCAGTCCATATATGCCGTAGACTGAATGGAAGATGGGGGAACAAAGTGCTGGAGTGGAGACTACGAACAAGACGGCGGAATGTGGGAAGACAACCGACTAGGTGGACCGATGATCTCATGTAAGTGGCCAGAAGAAACTGAACAGCCAAAACATAAAGAGTTATGGCTTCGAGTCTCGCGTCAGTTCCTCGATGCAGAAAATCTGGGTCGGAATCTGTTAAAAGACATCCAGGTTAGCCATGCCAACCCTTGTTCTATGATACCGTTAAGTAAAATTTACTTAATCATCATAAACCACTTCATTGAACATTGTAAAATTACAATTAAAACGCCGTAAGTTAGTGATCGCAAACATATCTTTCGCATTAAAAAACCATTTGTAATAAGAGGCGAACAATTTGTCTTATCTTAATGTCTGAACTTGCGACGTTCCTTATGTGTGCTGGGTGTTGTAGGAGCGTAGTGCGAGCGAAGCGCTGGGATGCTATGTCATGACATGGTCACAACACATGTCTTGCAACCAGTGGCGGCTGTACCTTAAGTGCGCTCGTGCGCTGAACCACCAATTCAAAAGATTTAAAAATTACAAAATTACTTCATCTTTATTTTTAAATTACCATATTAATATTTTTTTTTAAACATACAAAAACATATAACAAATAAAATGTCCAACTATGACGAAGCAATTTAAGCGCTTTGCTTAACTATTAAAACTTATTTTCCCTGTAAAGAAACATTCTCGTGCGCTTCGGCGAGCGCACGAGGACTGCTAATACAACTTGTATGGGTTACGAGCTAATACGCCTGACGCGTGAGACAAAAGATAGTTCATAGAAATGTACCGAGTAATGAGTCCGTTCTCGAGCGCCGCACGTGCGAACCGAAGGTTAGCGAGAGCACCCGATGTTTGACGAAATTCGCCGGGTCTGCGACGCGACGGCGGCCATTAGGGATGACAAATGTTAACAGTATAGTTTCGCTGTATCTGTGACGCGTGTTATTATTGTTTGTTTACATTAAGTAATTGTTTTTTATTTTCGTTTTGATTATATTCTATACTGTGTACAGTGTGTGTGGTGTGAGTGAAAATGAGCATAAACATTGACTATATTAAAGACAATAACAAAACTTTTCAAAATAAAGTTGACATAAAATTGGCCGGACCGCCAAGGCCCTTTCTAGATTTAAAACAACAGTGCAAATCGAAAAACAAAGCATTTACGCGAAGTTTTAAAAGTGAAATGTATAATAGAAAGAAATGGTTGTGTGGATGTGAGCGTCTTAATGCATTCTTTTGCTTTCCTTGCATTATTTTTGGTGGAGAATCGATTTGGACAGAAACTGGAATCAAGGATTTGACGCATTTATACAAAAAAAAAATTATACAAACTATACCCGATTTTAATAAAAAGGTGATTGAACATTTCGCTTCAGAAAAATGTCGTCGCATAGATTTAATGTATAAAAAATAATAAAAATAAGTAAACTTATTTTATGTAAATTGTTGTTTTATTAGAATTTAGTGCACCACCAGTTCGATGACCCACCAGCCGCCACTGCTTGCAACAGCGATCTACGGCCACCTTAGGGTGTGGCCTGCAAGGGAGGGGCCCGCAAGGGCCGAAGCCTGCCGGGGCTGCGGGACTGTTCGAAAGAGATACCGCGGCCCCGGAACGTAAACGGCGAGGAAGGAACATGGATGGTTTTTAGTCAGTAAAAGTCTGACAATTCCTCCTGCTCCGCCCAGAGTGGGAAGGGTCATTTGATGATTTTGCATCCGAAAAAAAAAAGGTGGTGTGGCCTGCAGGTGATTTGGGAAAACTGTTACCTGAAAAGACACCGGCTGCAGGAGACAGGCTCTGCATAATTTTGTGGGCCAAAAGCTGGCCGGGGCACCGTGACGATTGCGCGAGAACACCAGCACTCCAGCCCAAGGTAGTCGAAGCACCGTGTGGTTTAGTCAGTAAGAGTCTGACAGGTACCCTTCTGCATGGCCCAGGAGTGTGTCAGTGTCAGGAGATGTCCCAGCAGCGAGAGTGGCTTTATTTGATGGCAAAGTTATCCTTATCCTATATAAAAATGCATTTTTGTTTATCTATGGATCATGGACACCTAACTGTGAACTTTTATGTAGAGTTGTTATTCCAACATTCAAACAAAAAATTGGACCATACTATTCTAAGCAAATATTCATAGCTACCCTCGCATTCAAGACGTTACCATAAACATAGCTTAAATATCTTATACCTTTCCAGTGTGTCCCCGACCTAAACCCGGAACACTTCCATTAATGCATAACGCTGTTGTTTTTCTTGTGAACCCACTTTAATTTACATTTCTTGCGTTACATCTCTTTTTGAACAAGTTTAATTTTAAAATTATTCTTTGGAACTTGATACCTGTTCGGAGTAAAAGTTTCGAATCATTTTTCCTGCAGCTGGCTTATAGTTTTAATAACAGGAATAATTATCTTGAACTTCCGAGAAAATGGAATAGGAATATAATACCAGAAAAACAAGAGTATTTAAGTTGCTTTAGTTTTTAATACCGATATACATATTTCGAGTTAGTTATTATTGTGTTCCTTGTTTCAGCTTTTAATCAATTAAATATGAAAAGTAGAATAAAAATATGATAGGTAAGATAATTAAGTATGATAAAAAATGAATCAAATGAATGTATAATAAAAGTCATAGTAGTCTATGACTTTATACATTCATTTTCTGCTCATCATTAATTTTTTTCGTTTTATTCACCAAAAATAAAATACTGCCACAAACATCTGCAAATGTACAAAATTCTCTTGTTCATGAAGTTTAATTAAATAAAAACAAACAAATTCTCTGAAAATTAACTGCTGAAACACAATAGTAAAACAATTGACATAAGTCTTCTGGAGTTAGTAACGGACGGAAGGCTAATTTTCTCCGCATAGTCAGATACATAAAATACATCAAAATACATCATACTTCATAAAATGCAACTAAACAAGTATGAACTGAGTAACCCACAGAACCTGACATGTAATCATGATATATAGCCTTGCTCTGTGGTTTATTTCTTATTCCTCACAAGCCAACCGTGATTATTCCCAGCCAGTGCCAAACCCCACGTTTCCGTCTTCGCTTAGCGCTTCCAAACATTCTTGTAGTTCTTTCAGGAACACCGTTTTTTGTTTTTAATCAATAACAAAAGAGTGCAGTATTCCCAAAGGAACCAACTAGCTTCCCTACGACCTCGGTCACGTCCTCATCCGCTACGACACGCTGCTACTAGAGGTCAATGGAAATAGCGTTTTTTTCTTACTAGGGTTCCGTATCCGAAGGGTAACCAACGGGAGCCTATTACTTAGCCTCCGCTGTCCGTTCGTCAGTCTGTTTGTCCGTCCGTCTACCCGTTCGTCCGCCGTCTGTCCGTCTGTCCGTGACGTGATGATCCATACTATGAAGACAGTTCAAATTTTTACAGGATGTGTATTTCTGTTGCAGCTATAACAAAAAAAATTAAGGGGGCTCCCGTACTACGATGCTACGGAACTTTTCATGCGCGAGTCCAGCTCAAACTTGGTCGTTCTTTATTTCTTTTCAGAAATAACACTACCGCACCTAAATGTACACTTTTGTAATACTTTTTAAATAAATTATTCTTATTCTTCTTAGTGTCGCAAGACGCATGTAACTCGTGACCAAGGGTCAAGAGAAAAATGTAACACAGACTAAGTTCTTTTACAAACAGTAATGCCTCGCTAAAAGCACTACAAAGTTCAAATAAAACAATAGTACCTACACTGGTCTGTTGTACCGAAAAATGCTTTTCCTCCTACTAAATTTGCTCGGAGATTTGGTTTGTAGCCAGGAATTAAATGAGTATTTTACAGATATTTGAAACGTTATCGAGATGGGGTTCGATTCCGGGTATTTGATTTTGATATGGTAGTTCAGCGTTTTGAGCGCATTCTGTAAGCGTCGAAGGAAATCAATAGATTGAAAATTCTTTCATGTTTCAAAATGTTTCTAACTACGAGTATTTGCCAAATTATGAAACAAGTAGGGCACTGCTTAAGTAGGGTATCTTCCATAGCTCGCTGCTTACTTCATAAAATATAAATCAGTCGACTAGTAGCAATGAAAGTTTTATAGAAAGAAAGACAGCTGTCATTTAATTATTTAAATCATCACTTACTTAGCCTTGTCTCAACAATGTTGAACAAAAAACACATGCTGAATATTCATTAGTAAAAAATCGCGATTACGCAATCTATGTCGGGTCAGCTTTCAGTCTAATGACAGTTGAATACCAGTACTTCACTAAAGAAACGAAAACATCTTGAGGAAACCTACATGCCTGAGAGATATTTCTCGACGATACGTAAAGCCAAGTCATGGGCGGCATAAAAACTCTGACACCAGGTTAGGCACTAACGACTCGGTAAAGAATAAAAAATAAATATTTCACTGTTTTTAATAACATTTCCCAAAAGAAAACCATAGCAACTGTATTAATTTACAATAAACCATCTCCCAACAAAAACCTACACCAAATTCATTCCACCATAAAAGACTCACCTCACAACTGCCACAATCTATCGGCACCTCGACGCAAGGAAATAATTACCGCATCGAGTCTCGTCTCACGCACCTAATCAAGCAACTTTCCGCAAGTTAGATGGAGTTACCGTGCGCCGTGTAAATTACTTTGATAACGCGACGTGACCCGACTGGGTGTGAACTTGCCCTTACAGTGACGTAATGCGCCTTTTATGAATGACTATTTAGCACGTACAAGATTAATGTGTGGGGAGTTATACTTTTTTTCTCGAGTTTCAGTACATTTTTATGGATGTTTGAGCTTGAGTTTAATCATGTTGAAGTTTGGTGGAGATGGCACGCATCGAAATGATGTGTGTATGAAAGTAATCTGTTTTATGAATAATAAATCAAACGTGTTATTTATTCATAAACTTTATAATATCACTATAAGCCGCCTGTTTTGAGAGAGAAATGCAATGAAAACCAAAATCAAATAACTGCTTAAATGACGAATTTAAGTATTATCCAACTTACGTCGTTTATGGTAAGATTTGTAATTGAGTCAAGTATATACAGGGTGTAAACCACCTCATCACAAAGCCGTCAACCAAGCATTCCGTACATCCAACTAAGTAACTTTACGCAAATATATTGCTGGGAAACGACTTTTAATTTTGGGGTCAAACATCAAGTTTTGTGGTAGAAACATTGTGCTGATGAATTGATTGAATAGTACGGTGGTCGTAGAGGTGTTTAAAGTAAAAATCTTACATTAAAAACTTGTATTTTTTTTTAAAACTTGTCGAAAAGTTGGAACTTTGACCCCCAATATCTCCGTAACTAGAAGGTTCCCAGGTATGGCGTAAAACAAAAAAATAATCGCAATGACGGGAAAACAAGTGTCTTTCGGCTTCGTTAAGAGGTGTTTTACACCCTTTAAGTATATTGAAAAATCCTCCGGGCATTTATTACTAAGTACATAGTTACATACTGAAATCACTAATAATAATCGACGATAGTCAAAATAGCTGCCTAGTTAATCGAGAGGTGGCAAGCACGACTACTGAGCATGAGGTCCTGGGTTTCGATGTGGTTTCGATTCCCGGGTTGGGCAAAGTGTTTTCCATCAGGAAAATTGTCGTAATAGCAGCCAATGAGACTGGATTTGTGCTCGGTTGATAGCAATAGGCTCAATAATGGAGGAGCTCGTGACTAAATAACAGCCACTCGGCCTGAGCTTTAGGTTAAGCCGTGCTTGCCTAGGTTGGTCTGTAGATGGGTGACCACCGACCCTCCTCCGTGCCTCGGAAAGCACGTTAAACTGTGTTATTGTAAATTCGCCACAAAGTTAAAATGTCACATTTTATTAACTCAATACATTGAAAGTAAATTCGCCACATGCATTAAATATATGTGTAAATTCGTCACAAGTCATTATAGGTACCTACATATTTTTTTGTCCATCTTTGGCAGTCATTACAGGCAGTCAGTGGCCCAAAAATCTGACAACCAATCTTACCAAGTGGTATCGTATAACCCTGATTTTCAGATTCCTTAAAAATGGAACTAGTGATTATAAAAAAAAAAACAGTAGTTCCATCAGAACTGTTACTGGTGCTAACTAGGTTACAATAAAGCGTATTAACTGGGTTGTGGAGATCATGGGCAGTTGCTCCATGTTAAATACTGGTATTCAGCTGCATCCGGTGAGACTGGAAGCCGACCCCAACTTAATTGAGAGACGGCTAGGCAGATGTGATATTATAGCAATATAGATTACGAACACCTCTGCCGAACCGTTTAGGGATTACAAGCGTGATTTATGTTATGTTAATAATCAAACTAAGTAAGAAGATTACAAAAACATTACTCCTCAGAACGAATTCTCTTATAACATAAAATAAATTAAGCCTTTCTATTCAGCTCACAACCCGAGGGATCCTTGTCCATTTTTTCCACGGCTGCTATATTTTCATTGTTCACAATTTATAATATTCCCGACAGTGTACCAGGGAGGCAGCGAGCGAAGATGATCGCTTTTTCAATTTAACTTATCTACGCTTACTCCGCTACGTCACTACAGTAGTTGGTGTGTGAGGTGATTACAGTAGGTCCAGTTGAAACTACATGTCAAAAATACGATATTTTTAAACAGTGTATTGGTACTCTTCCTCGCAATAATCGTGGGTACTCACAATTAAACTTACATCGCCAAAAACTTGTACTTGTGTTACAATGAACGGGTGGTTGATTGTACAATGCACACCATTCTTGTCCATGTTCACTCACATTAGAGAACACGTAAGTCGGATACCTAAGCAAAAGCTTCTAAGACTTCAAACGCTTAACTCCAAGTGTTGAAGAGGCAACTTGCAGTCATAGTTACAGATTACATTTAGGAGTAAGCTACTGGTCGCAAAAGCAGGGCCCTAAAGTTTATCAAGCTACTAAGGGACAAATGTGCATGGACTAATTTCACCTACTGTTCTGAGCTACACAGTGGCGCATGCAATGTCCGTGAGTCGAGTTGGTGAAATCACACTGATAAGATTGTCAGCTTTTAAATAATTATACATTGCAATCATTTACTTTTCATATGTCCAGACATATGAATTAATGGTGTTTCAAATGACTTTATAGTTTTACATTAGTATGATTTAGTTGTGTGGCAAGTTAGATAGGCCGACGTTCTTAAAAGGTGGGTGGTTCAGACTGCAAGCGCAAGGTGAAGGAAAGGTTATTGTGGCACAACTAGGTAGAAGCGTATGTCTAGCAGCGAACTGCGTTACCTACGCTACGTTAAAGCGATTAGACGAGCTAAATTAGCAACTATATTTGTGTTGTGAAATGCTGTTAGAATAAAGTTCTAATCAGCTTGCACTACAAAGTGGTTGTTACGTCAGTCACTGCGGGCCAAATAGCGCAAAATGAGTGGTTACGATCGATTTACAAAAAAAACTATTGATTGGATTGAAAAACTAAAACACTATCATGCTAATATATTGCTTGTAGAATTATTTGCCAAAAAATCAGAATGATCGCATGCATAGTAGTATGTTTTTTTTTTAAAGATATTTTTAGAGATAAGTTCATGATTTTTTTTATCGAGTCAAATTCATTGTATTATGTTTTCAAAACACTATCATGCTAGCATATATCCTGAAGAATATCATATATTTTTCTGGTCTTGTTTATAGCAGTGATCTTTATATACTTTTAGTAATTATAAAACTCACGTTTAGCTCATGTAATCGCCTTAACGGAAAATTTATTTTTCACTGGAAAATGGTAAAACCGATTATATTACATCCACATTTCTTAATTGCGGACTTTGATAGACAGATTTAATTGATTGATTGAAAAGTAATAGGGATAGCTCAATAAGGAAACTCTTTCTAAAAAACTGGAGCATTCTTTGTAACTTTTAGAAAAGTTAAATCTCCACTTTGGATATTTAAAAAGGTTAAATTGCGCTGATTTAAAAAATCCCAGAGGGTCTTAACAAAACTTATTACTGAAATTATTTATGATGGTTATAAAGTCAAAAATGTAATGGTTTGCTAGCTACCGAAGAGTTGAAATTGAATGAACACGAAGCACGAGGCTGAGATGAGCGTGCTGAAGGTAATGTGTTACGCGAATGGATAAAGTGAGAAATTAGTATATAAGAGGAAGTCTGAACGTAGCGCTGGTGCCCATAAAGATGTGTGACCATATCAAGACAACTGACTGTCTTGATATGGGCATGTGATGCAGAAAAATGAAGAAAACGTCAAATCAAAATCTTTATTTGTGAACACAGGTACTAAAATAGAGGCCTTATTCATACATTTTAGTTGAGCTCTACGTACTACCAATAAAATTGGTGTACAAATATTGTTTTTATATAAATAAGTCTGGATCTATACAATACAAAGTTAGGTTCGAGTAAATAATGAGATTTCAATGTATTATTTATCATTAATGAAAATTCGTCGTGAAGAAAGTTGGAGTATAAAGATTGTTATAAGAGCAGAGTAAGGCCAAAAAAACGATAACACGATTAATGGAATAAGTAAAGCATGATATGGCTAGAAAAATGGTATCTGACGAGATGAGGAGTTATAGAGAACTATGGAAAAGAAGACATGCTGCACAAGCCTTAAATAAATTGGAATAAGGGAAAGAGAATGACTATGAAATAAGTAAAACTTGGACATCTTGCCATAAACGCTAAACGCTTTGAGACGCGATTGCACTTGTCTGCAACCTTTTTTTCCCTTCCTTTTAAAAAGATATTGACTCATTTGACGACAACGCTCAAGAGTCACCTTTTGTTAGCATGCCAACTGTAAGAAAAAGATAATATCTAAGAAATATCGTATACGCTGCGAACACAATAGAAAAATATGACAAAAAGAAATAAAATGAACTAAGATATATTCATCGAACATTCCGCCTGGATGGCTCATGTATAAATGTTGTACTTACAACGACATGAACTGCCTCTTATCTTTTTTGTTTAGTTTTCTTTCTTTTTCTTATGGAATCTTTGTCTACATTCCTCATGTTATGTTGTTAACGTCTAAGGTTTGCTTATTTTATTGTTCTTTTAACAATATTTCTGATTTATTTATGACACAACTAGTATTAGCTTTGTCTTGTAAAATTGTCATACATAACATAACATTACAAGTGTAATAATGGAAGGGTTACGCGGTTAATAGTATTTAAATAATTAATAATGAACCCTTGTTGTCATGTTTTAATAATAAACTCAATAGCTTGCCTGTGCCCGATACCGGTGGGCTACAATTTTTTTTATTGTTTTTGTCAGGAAATATTAAAAATGTAAAGCATTTGTGAAGAAATTAATTAAGGCAATAATAACTCAATAAAAGAGAATAATGGTATGGTGACCAGTCAGTTCAAAAAACATTAATTCACAAACTTTTACTTGACAAGCAACGATTAGTGAACACATTATTTGTCATTTCATCAGTATACAACAACAAGTTTAACAAATAATTCACTTCGCAAAATAATATCCGATAAACTGTTATTTAATAACGTATTATATGACAAACAATTCATTATTTTTTTCATTTCATCTTATGAAACAACGTTTGAAATGAAGATGTTACACATATTGATTGTGCCATTCCAAAAAAAAGAAAATAAATGAATTTGGTTTCCTATAAGCACACATTTTGTGACAGAAATGAATCGCTGCAGAACCGACTCCACGTAGTCTTTTCTGCCCTACCCCTAGAGTGTATATAATTTAAGCCCGCGTAGGCGCGGAGGGGCGAGGCGGGCCGCGAGCTGAGGAGCAGGTGGCTTTAACACTCGCCGCCGCGGCTGAGGCTGCAGCAAGCCGAAGCTGAAACGTTGGTAAAATGAAAATTTGGCAATGGACTTTTGGTGAAACATTACTGAACCGATGATTATATTTTAAGAGGTTCGAAAAAAATACAACACCATAGTAAAGTGATACTAAACCTCATACCAACGTCGAATCAACTGAATTACAAGTAGACAAGTCACAATAAAACATTTTATTTTGCATTACATTTCGCAAAGCCAGGATAATTTTAATTTCTCCCATCTATAGGGGTTGGGTCATTTAAGGAAAATTACCCAACTCTCAAAATCTAATTACAATTAAAAATAAGGATGGAGCTTTATTTTGAGTTTCGCATCAGCATTATAATTGCTAACAATGTAAAATTAATTAATTTAAATTAGTCCTGTCCGTTTACCTGCCTCGTTGTCTTTTGCTTACAATTTGAAATGGACAAAAGGTACATAAAAAAGCTTTGAAGATAATTACTTTCTAAAAAAAATAACCCTTTGAAAAAACAGAATGATTTAAAAAAAATGGAGTACGTAGTCTAAAATATTGGACAAGTTGATAATTGTATCTCCCTAGACAACATGGTGTTTTTTAAAAATCTATTGAATACATATTTAAAAATAAAAAGACTAAAAGACGTAAATGTCGAGACTCGTTAAAAAATAACCTAGCTTTTTCACCAAAATGATGTTAAATGTAACTACGTTGTATAAAGTAAAATAAACAGTCGATGAAAGTTTCGAAATATAAAACGTGCTTCAAATATATGTCAAATTGTTTCGTAAAATTATTTTAAACTTGTTATTTTAAGCATTTTTTTTTAAATCAGTTCAATTTTAAACTAATAAAATATTGTCATCAGCCAGTAGCCGCAAGCTGTCTGGCTATCACAAAAATACCAATATACAATAGGTACTGTTTTAGGCTTTCACGGTTTAAAACTAAACTTATATTGTCACTTACGGGATATCTTCCGTGATTATTTATTGTTTTGAGCTCCCGATATTTCGACGCTGTTGCAAGCGCCATGATCGCGGGTTGACTGGAGACTGCGGGTGGATGGAAAATAAAATTGTTACGAGCAGACAAATCTGTCTACCCTCTTTCTTTGTCTTTTGCTACGCGCACTATTGGAACTCGACACTAAGTCACGACAAAACGCACTCACAGTATCACCAGGTTTTTTGGAGTTTTTTGTATGATGCCGGCTGCTACTTTTGAGCATACTCAAAACTGGATTCCACGTACTCGACAATTTGAAGCCATCCTCTCGATTGAAATTTTTATACTTCTTTATTTCAATTGCTTCTCTTGTCAGCCTTGGTAGGTAATGTTTGTCCTTAGACAAAATACGTGGCTTGTGAAATTCGATCCAGTGATTGGGCCCTGACTGCAGTAGATGCTCAGCTATGGCAGACTTTTGCTCATCCTTATTTTTCACAGCCTTTATGTGTTCTTTGATGCGGCATGAGATGGTTCGCTTAGTTTGACCGATGTATGAACTGCCGCAACTGCAGTCAATTTTATACACGCCAGGATGTTCAAGAGGGATCTTGTCCTTCGGGGAACGCAGACTTTGCGCAATTTTCTCATGGGGAGTAAACACGGTCTTAATTGAGTATTTACTCAGTAAACGACCTATCCTGTCCGTTACCCCTCTCAGATATGGCAAGAAAGTTGGTTGACGTTCCACTGTAGATCTGCTGGCTCGATTCTTATTTGGTCTTCCTGCTCCAGTATTGGTATTATAGCCATTCCTATTTAAAACCATTTTCACGTGGGACAATTCACCAGTAAGATGTTGGGAATCACACAGATCAAAAGCGCGATTAGTCAGTGAGGTGACTACCGACTTGAGGTGACAAGGGTGATGATGCGAGGTAGTGTGCAAATAGCGGTCAGTGTGAGTCGGCTTCCTGAACACTGAATGGCCAAGGGTCCCATCACTCCTTACCATGACTTTAACGTCAAGGAAAGCCAATGTCCGACCTTTCTCTATTTCCGCTGTGAAACGCATGGCGGTATGGATATTGTTTAGATGGTTCAAACATATCTCAACTTCCGGTAATCCACCTCTGAGAATGCAGAAAACGTCATCCACATACCGCTTCCAGACCTTGATAGGCACCGGGCATGTCGAAATAGCCAGGTCTTCAATGTGTTCCATCCACAAGTTAGCAACCACCGGTGCCACTGGACTACCCATGGCTACACCATCAATCTGTTGATAAAACTGGCCATTGTATAGGAAGAAATTGGTGGACAAGCAGTGCTCCAGCAATTTAGCATAATCCATCGGGATATCGTTTTCTGGAAGCTTTTTTCCTATGACTTCTACACATTCCAGTACTGGAACATTAGTGAAGAGGGATTCGACGTCAAAACTGACCATAATCTCATCATCCTCAACCCTGGTATGTTTCAAAAAACTCACAAAATGTCGGGAATGTCGGGAATGCCTGGTGATACTGTGAGTGCGTTTTGTCGTGACTTAGTGTCGAGTTCCAATAGTGCGCGTAGCAAAAGACAAAGAAAGAGGGTAGACAGATTTGTCTGCTCGTAACAATTTTATTTTCCATCCACCCGCAGTCTCCAGTCAACCCGCGATCATGGCGCTTGCAACAGCGTCGAAATATCGGGAGCTCAAAACAATAAATAATCACGGAAGATATCCCGTAAGTGACAATATAAGTTTATACAATAGGTATTTAATTTAATTGCATAAAATAGTCGTAAATAGAGTACATAATTATGAATAAACTAGCTGACCCGCGCAACTTCGTCTGCGTCACATAAGAGAAAGAGAGGGTTACAGAGATTGGGTCGTAAGCACCTATAATTACAATTTTCAAAGAGCACATCATACACATCCTTCCGCATACTGAAAATGCGCGCCCGGTACATGATCATTATTTTGCTGCGGAGTTATTTAAAACGGTGTATCTCCTAAGATATGCATTGAAATCAATTTACGTGCAATACGAAACGCGTCCATCAATTCTGTTAATATTGTTGATAGCAAAATTTGAAGTAGATTGGACCAAGGAATCACATTTTCCCATACAAACTTTGCCCCCCACCTTTTCACCCCCTTAGGGGTATAATTTCAGAAAATCCTTTCTTATCGTATCATAGGCATACGATAAGAAATGATTTTCTGAAATTATTATACAAAAAATACACCCTCAAAGCTTCAGGTTTCTACAATCTGCGGTAAAGGCTGTGCGTTGATCCATCACAGTCCTTCAGGACAAAGCATTTTTATTATTTGTAGATAGTAGGATTTGAACTCGTTTGTATTTGTAACTTTTCGGGTTGTATGTCTGATGTACATTCGTATAGTCTACATTTTCTTCGTAGTATTATTTTATTTGTAAACTAGCTTCTGCCCGCGACTCCGTACGCGGATCCTGTTGCTTATGCCAGCGACAACGGGGTCGTCGAAGATCTGAAACGTCTGATGTCGAATTCTAAGAACCCGGGGACGGGAAAATAACGGATCTTTCCCACCTGAGCAACACATACCATTTGTTTCTTTTTGCCATTTAACAGCTTCACAAAAAGTACAATTTTTAGCCATACCTCCGATGGCGGAATATGTGGCGTATTCAATCATAGGAGACGTAAATGCACTCCGTGCCTTATCAACCCAAGGAAGGTCGCCATGCCCTTTTTTTTCGGTTGGGAAATAATCAAATAACTTCTCCAACTCTGGGCGGAGCGGGAGGGAGTGTCAGATTTTTACTGACTAAAACCCATCCATGTTCCTTCCTCGCCCTTTACGTTCCAGGGCCACGGTATCTCTTTCGAACAGTCCCGCAGCCCCGGCAGGCTTCGACCTTTGCGGGCCCCTCCCTTTATGCTGACATCTCTTTGAGGCGCACGTGGAACACGAACGCCCCGTCGACACGGCAGGTCGCCATGCCCTACGGCTATATCTTGAGACACATCCGATTTTTCAGATGTTATCGACATTCTGTTCAGAGAATGTCGACGTCGATCAGAATTCAAACGTTCGTTCAATGAACGTGCATCGCGCATCACGCATCACGTTCATCACTCGTTTCAAAAAACCTGTTAGTAGCGAATACGCTGAAAACTCAAGCCTGATTCTGTATCGGTAAAAATTTCGGATTCGCTCACGATCAGCGGACAGTCGCGCATCACGTTCCGCACTTGTCTCTAAAGACCTAGAAGAAGCTATGCGTAGATACGCTGAGAACTCAAGCGCAATTCTCTATCCGTGAACGTCTCCGACTCGCGAGACAATGCGTGACGTTCACGATCAGCGGTCAGTCGCGCATCACGTTCCCTACTTGTCTCTAGAGATCTAGTAGTCGATGTTTAGATACGCTTGAAACTCAAGCGCAATTCTCTATCCGTGAACGGCTCCGACTCGCAAGACAATGCATGACGTTCACGATTAGCGGTCAGTCGCGCATCTATTCTTCACTGGTCTCTAGAGACCTGGATGTAGAAATACGCTGAGAACGCAGGCGTGCTTCGCGATCCGAAGAGGTTTCCACGGAGCAAGTTGCAGCCTGATGTTCTCGAACAGCATCAAGTCTCTCCTGACGCTCTTCGATAGATTCTTGGAATCTTATGATCCTCAATCTTTTAGCTCCTTTGGAACATTGGGAGAGATTTGACCTCTTTCTAGTCATGGTTATAGTTTTGTTGTGAAGATACCTGATCAATTGAAATCTAAGTAACTGCTCTCCTGCGTTACCGGGTAGGCTACCGAGTCACGAAGATAACTGGAAAAGGAAATTAATTCTACAACTACAGGTCCGAGATCTTCGATTTTTATAAGTCAACAGAGAGTGCTCATCAGATTGAACAACTTTTGCTAAGACGTCATTCCTATATGTGTTATGGTGTAGCTGGGCTCTTGGAGTTCCACAACAGGTGTTCCAGATCTTCGATTTTTATAAACCAACAGAGAGTGCTCATAAAATTGAACAACTTTTGCTAAGACGTCATTTCTATATGTGTTATGGTGTAGCTGGGCTCTTAGAGTTCCACATCAGATGTTCCAGATCTTCAAACTTATACTCTCAGCAGAAAATGCTCATCATGTAGAACAATTTTTGCTATGGTGGCATTTTTGTATCTCTTATAGTTTAGCTGGTCTGTTGCGGTTCTGCATCAGGTGTTCAAGTTTCCAAGATAAATTATAGCCTCATAGCTTCTGCCTGCGACTTCGTTCGCGTGAAGTTTTGATATCGCAACGCATCGCCTACTCAACGGAAGTTTAAACTGCTTTGTTCCCGCTTGCAACATTTCTTATTGCTGCTCCGCTCCTATTGGTCACAGCGTGATGTTATATAGCCTATAGCCTTCCTCGATACATGGACTATCCAACGCAAAAATAATTTTTCAATTCGAGCCAGTAGTTCCGGAGATTAGCGCGTTCAACCAAACAAACAAACAAACAAACTCTTCTGCTTTATAATATTAGTATAGATACAGGGTGGAAATGATTAACCGGGCGGAAAGGGGAGCTTCCGTTGAGTATTAGAAACAGGATCGATTGGCATCAAAAAATGTTTTGTGTAAAATAGCAATTTTCTTGCTAACTGTACTTTTTTAATCTGTGAATGGGGATCAAAATTTCACGAAAAATTACGGATGGTTTTCTAAGACCATTTTCATGTAGCTGAAACGGTTAAGGTTTATCATTATTGGCATCAAAAAAATAGTTTTATGTAAAATGGCAATTTTCTTGCTAACTGCACTTTATTTTTTAATTAAATCTGTGAATGGGCATCAACATTTAGCGAAAAAATTATGGATTGTTTCTAAGACCTTTTTCGTGTAGCTGCAGTTCCCCTTACTGCCCCGTTTACCGTTTCCACCCTGTATTACCAACTATTTATACCGAGGAAAGCCGATTTTCTTGAGTTCCGCTATTTTGGGCGTATTCACTTCAAAAATCAAATTTCAAGAAAATTGAGAAATTATATTTACCTGTATTAGATTTGAAGTATTTACAGCAACTTTTAAAGGTTACTTACTACTACTATACTTCATTGGATTTTGTTCTATAGGTGTATGAAGTTTATTAATTTTAAACACAAAACCCTCTTTTTTACGCCTCTGGATGAAATTTTTTAAAAATGCTGAAACAGGTATTTCTTTATTTTTAATAATAAGTATTTACTCTGAGTTTCATGATTCTAGAACAATCTAAAAAATTTTTTCATACAAACTTTACCCCCCTTTTCACCCCCTTTTTCCAAAATTTTCCATAATTTCTATAGCCTAAATGTTATTCTGAGTTTATTTAAATAGATTAGTGAAGTTTTCATCAAAATACGTCCAGCAGTTTTTACGTGATGCGCGTTCAAACAAAAAAACAAAAATTTAAAAAATTGTTTTAATATGTTCAGTTACTTATTTTAAGTCACCCTGGGCGATTTTTTTTTTTTAATCTTCAATGTACAGATTTTTTGGTCTCAACGATTTTATTATATGTATAGATGCTATTTACGTATTGTATTGTATTAATTATAGTAATAATCATTTTGTTATCAGGCAACTAAGGCCCATAGACAAAATACACAAAATCACATATTACAACAATATCAAATATACTAACACATACTCGTAATTTAAACCTTATGAAACTAAAAAACCAAATGCATAAGATTTGCTTTACCGAATGTTAAGGGTAGTGATTGTGATATATTATTGAATAATGAGAAACTTGAATTCGTAGATAAAACGGTTTTCCTGGGGCTTACGCTTGATTCAAGGCTACAATGGGGTTCTCATTTAACATCTCTTGCGGGGCGGCTAAGTTCAGCAGCATATGCCATTAGAAAAATCCGTCAATTTACTGATGTAGATACCGCTAGACTGGTCTATTTTAGTTACTTCCATAGTATAATGTCTTACGGTATTTTGCTATGGGGACGGGCTGCAGATATTGAGTCTATATTTATTCTGCAGAAAAGAGCCATCAGAGCTATATATAATCTTCGTAGGCGCGATTCTCTAAGGGAACTGTTTAAGGATATTGGCATTATGACGGTACATTGTCAATACATTTACGAAAACATAATGTACGTTAGAAAAAATTTGCATCTTTTTGGTAAAAGAGGTGACAGACATAATTACAGTACTAGAAATAGGGACCAATTAGTTCAGCCAGGCTTTAGACTCGCTAAAGTAGACTCATCTTTCATGGGGTACTGTTTGAGATGCTATAATAAAATTCCACAAAGTATTCTTGAACTGAATGAGACGAAATTTAAAACATGCATTAAACGCACACTATGTAAACAAGCATATTACAAGTTGAGCGATTATATCGCTGATAAAAATGCTTGGCTTAATGCTGGTCCTGCTCCACATGGACAGGGGCGCAAAAATTGATAGCATTAAATGGTATAGTTGGAGCTGCTGAAGATTGTACTTAACTATCTTTGCATTGTATAGATTCAATGTTAGTATTATATAATCGCATAGCCCATATTGTGTGAGTACTATGTGCTAGTAAGCTATCATTCACTGGAAACCTACGGCAGTTCTTGACTTGAATGTGCCCTGGAGGTTGAGAGTATGTCATGCTCACTCAAATGTCTCGCTGATGGTGGCGCGTGTGTCGGACCATTTAGTTCCCTTCAAAATGGTTGAGCTGAATGGTGCTGATCCATGCGTCATGTGCGTGAATGGGCGCTGTCAGTTGTGACTGGTCATCTCTTAGTCGCCATGGTTTATTTGAATTAATTATTTTGTTTTTGAGTTATATTTTGTTTTGGTTTTGCTATGGACACTTTTAACGTGCACATCTTGCTACATTGTTCTCACATAATATACCATCTCAACATGAATGATGTAACCAAGATTTTGTAACAATATTTTGATTTAAAAGAGTGTCCATGGAGTTTCTTGCCCGTTCTTCTCCATAGAGATCTACGCTAGGGAATGGGCAACTACAGTACTTTCACAGTTTTTATGTCTTGTGACTGGGACTGTAGCTACATTAAATGTTCATTTTTGTTTCGACAATTCAAAAGCGCCTGTAACTGGCCTACTTGAAATAAATGCTTTGATTGATTGATTGATGATTGACTATAACTATACATCATAAAACATATAAAAACGGGTATTTATCGCGAATTTACCTTTAATTTAAGCCCGACGTTAAGGTAAATTCGCGATAAATACCCGTTTTTATATGTTTTATGATGTGTTCTGATCGTGGAAGGTTTAAAAAAGACTATAACTATACACGTAACGTACGTACGTATTGTATTGTACAACGGACTGGTTTCTGCGTATGGGCTACAATCCACCACGCAGGCCCAGTGCGATTTGGTAGATGTGACATGGCTTCAAATTTTTGGTTCTAGGATGTTTTCCTTCACCGTTTTTGAGAGCAGTGGTGATAAAATAAATTACACAAAGTAATGCGCCTGCCTGGGTTCGAACCCACGACATATCTGTTCGTAAGTCGGGGCCGCCACCACTGAACCACCACTGCTCTCTGCTATTTACGTAAGTTCGTAACTGAATCTCATTCTATTGCCTCGTTGGTCTAGTGAGCAAGCGCAGCACTGAGTATGAGGTCCCGGATTCGTTTTTGGACTTTTCCATCAGGAATTTCGCAGTAGCTGTCATGGAGTATGGAATTGTGCCCGGTTGATGGCAATAAGCTCCCTCCCACATGATATTTTAATATAGTTGACGAAATGTGGGTGTACCATTAAGGTCCATTTTCACCGAAAAGATAACGGTCTGATTATCTAAAAACAGCTGTCACTGAGACATGTTCCCATACAAAAATGTGTTTTAAACAGCTGTTTTTTAGATAATCAGATCGTCATCTTTTTGGTGAACATGGACCCAAGTATACACTGCCTATTTTAACCGTGTAACGTGTATTGTTATGTTTTTATTTAGAAAACTTCACATTAATAAAACCGAACTTAAGTGGCAGCGGGCAAGGCACATTGCTCGCAGAACGGATGGCCGATGGGGCCGAAAAGTTCTGGAGTGGCGACTGCGAACCGGAAAATGATGCGTTGGAAGGATCTATTGAAGGTTGCGGGAACCCGATGGATGCGAGTCACACGGGACCGATCAATATGGCGACACTTGGGGGAGGCCTATGTACAGCAGTGGCCGTCTACTGGTTAAAATGATGCTGATGATGACATCATATTAATAACCTACCTTAAAATCTCCACCAAATTACTTTTCTTTCTCTCCATTTTCATTTCCATTCCCACACAAGCATTTTGATGAACTGATAAACATAACAACGTTAGAAATGATATCCAACACGTCTTTACAATATCGATGCTTCATTGCGAAGGAAAATGTTCACGTTCTGAGGAAATTGGATTCTCCAATGTGGCTCGTATGCATGAGAACATGCTGGTATTGTACAAGTATGCGTTTGTGTTTATAAACATGTGCTGGTGGTGGAATAATGGAGAGACGAACGAAACGGTACTGTGTTTTAAAGTATCTAATGTTTTTCATAGTTAGAATATCTATAACATCACACCTGAAATGCTTAAAGGGCTAACTAGAGTGTTAGACATACCTATCGTATGGCTACTTTTCGTCGGTTTTGAGTACATGAAATAGGATCCCAATAACGCCATACCCAACCTTCAAAATGGAACCCAAAAAGTCATGCTGTAGTGGTTGCGTTGTGCGAACGTTATACCAATGAAGTAGATAGAAAATGTCAGCTTTATTCTAATACAATTTAGGATTAACTGTAGTAAAATATACTAAGAATCCATCGTATTTTGTGTAACAGATCACTGCCACTGCGGATAGAATTTGATAAATTCAGCTTCAGCACTACACACAACACACTATTATTTACTAATTGCAAAAGTATTTTTAGCATTAGGTGAAACTGTAATTGAGTATGAGAGCTTCTTTTGAAAGAAACCTTCATTAAAAATTTAATCCTCATAAAACACCGCTAAAATAAAACCTTATATAAATGTCATAGTTGCTACCAAACACCCTCCCGTTAAAATAAAAGATCGTGATTCTACGGACGCGGACGACACAAACACACATAACTCACAAACTACCTATTGGGCCGAGACTTAACGAACCCGCCAAAGACCAACTTAAACAAACAACAAACAGAGAGTCAACATCAAACTCTTTATTTTATTTTCCGTTCAAGAAAACAGGGGGTTGAAAGTTACCTACATCAGGGAGTTCTGGGACAGTCCACCTACGAAATCTCCTCTTGAACGTTGCTTAAAACAATTTCCTGCTATCAGAGTTGAACAAGTAGTTTTTATTTGTTCATGTCACGTAGGTCCCTCGAGTTGTTTTGCTGTTAGTGACGCTATAAGCGAATTTACTGGAGTTTTGCTTTGACTAAAATGTTGCATGGTGATGTATGACGTTGGAGAAATGGTGTGATGTTGGTGGTCAATGATTCCGATTTCTTATGAAATCGTATGGCAAATAAGCCGTAAAGTATGTACTTATATTGATAATTATGAAAAGACTGTCAAAACCTGATGAGGTTTTAAGGAAAATTAATAAAAAAAAAATAATCGTTTTGCTACAACCTCTTGTTATAAGTGCTATCCACAGTGTAACTAAACATGTTACAAATATAGTACTTAGCTAGGCAAATCAAAAGTTAAATCTATATAAATCAAATCCCTGTTTGTAGGTTTCTATTATGTGTACTTGGACGTTCTCGTTTATTTATCAAACCTCTACTTTGCACGTTAAAACCATCACACTCAATTTACATAAATACTGTACTAGAGTTCCTGTTTACTCATAATTATAATTAAAAACACTCATAAGCATTCAAACATGCTCATAACCTATTCGTCTCGTAGCGCCATCTTAGCGGCCCGTCTATCCAGAACGTGCACGATCCCTAGGGCCCGTAGGACTCCGCGGATCACGTCGCGGCCCTGGATATACTCTGTTTATGGTTGCCTAATACATAACCTAATATATACATTATTTACCCCATACATTGACCTCTGCCGGGATCAAGGCTAAGCGGCCACACATTTTCTTGGATGTTATTACTTTGTCGCTTGTGTTTTAGTAAACTAATAGTTTATGACCCTACACATTTACTGTACTGTATGGTTGTTTTGGCACATGACATTATCAAGAGGGCGGTGTTGGTGTATATCTGAAAAATTGTCTATGGAAATTGTGTTGAAAAAAATTCAGTAAGCGGAGTTACGTCGGAAGAGCTTATCAGGATGTACCCACCTGTAAATAAATCTGCTGTTCGGTATTCTGTCAGTGAATTAACGAAATTGATTGAGTGACGATTTTTATTTAGTAAATTTTGCAGTTTTTAATAATAGAGTAAACCTATTAAAAATATATACGTTCTGGTTAATTGGAAATGGTAACGTAATTTCGTACAAAAATGGTTTTTTTTGTAATTTTTTTCTCTGCCGTACACTATGTAACAGAGATACCCAAACATAATGGCTTGTAATCTTTATAATGGTAGACAAGAAAGCTCTAGTTGGTAAGGCACTCGTCCCACCGCACGAGGAAGCGACTTGCTATCAGCTTTTATCTCGTGCAAGCAACAAACAAAAGATTGTAGATCGTGTGACAGTAAAATAAAAACGATACAGTATTACCAGATGCTCGCTTACTGTTAACATCACCGGCGAGAACTCTATCAAACAAACAAAAAGAAGATTGGGCGTTTCAGGGGTTGTCATTAAATCTATTTTTTTAAGTTCATACTGTTATTTATATCTTTATATAACACTTCAAGCACAAAAGTACAGAGGCGGGTACAGAGGCAGAGCGCTATTGATTATGTTTGTCAACTATTTTTAAGGATTCCGTACCCCAATCGGCAAAAACGGAACCCTTATAGGATCACTTTCTGTCCGTCTGTCTGTCATGACCGTTTTTCTCAGGAACGCGTGGAGGTATAAAGCTGAAATTTAAACTTTATAATTTGAATTTCAGCTTTATACCTCCACGCGGACCAGTGACAAATTTAAAGAAGTACCTATTGGGTACTTCTCGTTGAACTAGAATTATATTGGGAAGGAAGCAATGTCTTACAGCACTTAAACTGCACTGAAAACGCACTTGTGTGGTATTTTAATCGCTATCTCTACTCGCTTCCCGCTAACCGCTGGCGGCAGCACAAGTGTCTTAGGCATACCAGTCCTATTGTCAAGGATCTGACGACAAAGGTATGTGAATCTGTTATTGATTTTATTATGGCACGTGTAAGGATCAAGGTGAACTTATTCAAATGCTATTAGTGTCATTATTACAGGCAGTGAGCTCCTGATATTTGTTAGTCACACCTGTTGGCCACAAGCAACACGACCAAGCGACCAGCTGGTTGCGTCAGTGACTGTGAAGAAAACAATTAAGAATAGTTGT